>CM071790.1:26538227-27738227 GCA_036559045.1 Platycarya longipes
CAGGAGTTCAACCGCATGGCCTGCAGTTTCCTTCCGGACAGCTACTGTGAAGGAGACCCAAATCCCTAATCCAACAATGCAAGCTCAATGGAAGGGTGGTCCTCCAGTGTCAAATACACCCTCAAGAAGAATGTCCAAGAGTTTTTTCTTTAGTACGGCACACCAATCATGGTCCATGGAGGAATGCGATGAGCCACTTGAACCGTTTGAAGGGAAAGAGATTCTGGTTTGGATCCATGTCACCTAATCTAAATTTTGCTAGACTTCTATGAAGCACCAACCTATTTCATGTATGAAGTCCAGGGCTTGAGTTTTTGGCTTCCAGCAGTTCGGGCATTCTCTGAATGTCATCAACAGTTTCAGCCACGTCAATTGTGTGCTCAAGCATACAGATCTCAGAACAGACTTCTTTTCTCTACAACTATAAATGGAAAGAAGCTGCTGCTGAGACCATGATCTTCAACCTGATAAGATTGAAATATTTAAGTGTTAAATAATAAATGGTCATATTCTTATGCATTCTCTAAATATACAAACAAGACATTCTTGCAGAGCAATCTCATGTTGTTGTGCCGGGGCTCTTGACTATGCATCTCAAAGTTAGTTCAATTGTCCATGCTCATTCTGCTTTTGGGTTCACCGCCTCAATATGTTCTTATAATTAAAAAATGTGATCTTTGTAATTTCATGTGATTAACAAGGCATCAGTTTCCCATCCTATTTCATGAAAATTCCTCTCCCAAGATACATATATTGTGAGTAAGAACACTAATATCTACTTGAGATATTGATCAACAATTAAATGTAAAACAGGTCAGTCCAGAGAAAACCAGCTGTAACTGCCTGATTCAGGCAACTTAATAAGATGGATGTAAAAATTCCTAACTTCATGTTGTGAGATAATTACACACAGTGACCTTCTAAGGCTGAAGATCAACCAAAAATAGTCTAAAACATTGGAAGTGATACAATGGATACTAGGACTAACAATGTCAAGTCAGAGCTGCGGGGGAAACGTTTCTATAGTGGACACTCGTATATGAACCAATCTTTTTGTAAACTTAGTCAGCTAAATGCATTTTTAAATACTTTATCATATGTAAACCGAAGTTTACTACAGACACCTGTTATTGAGCTAAGCAGTTTAGAAGTAGAAATGTTTAAAATCAGGGATGGTCACACCTCAATGAACCCTCTCCCAATAACATTTGGAATAGAGCAGGGGAAGCTGAGGCATTGCAGTTCATCATGCCTAATGGCTACATCAGCACTGTTCATCAAGTCGTAACAAGTTTCCTGGACCAGATACTTCCCTTCTTGAGCACAGAGTAACCTGAAACCAAAAGGCAGGACTTAATATCTATGCAGTAATCCCGAAAGTTCTATAAAACCTGAAGCAAAATCTGAAAACTGAAACATTATCGTTCCCTTACAAATTCTGAGAGAGGCAAACAAACTATTCAGGAGGCATGGAGAAGAAAAAGAATACCTAGCAGTGGGCTGAGAAAGGTTAAAGCCTTTTACGATAAACTGAACAGTCTCAGATAAGGAAACAGCAATTGGCTTGATGCTTGAAATCCTGCAACTTTTATTGCTTTTCAAAGGTAAGGGTGTGTCTAAGACAATCTGACCTGCAAGGAAGATATAATAAATCAAAATGCTTTACCTTCTCACAGAAACTAGAAATGTGGTGCTATAAAGCATGAGAAGTGTATAAATTTATGGATGGAAAATACTTCACACTCTTAATTAATTGATGTACAATAGCATATGCATACTACATCAATTGACAATTATACCCTCACAGGTTACATTTATTACAACCATGTACTCTAACACACACCTTCAAGCTGGGGCATATATATATCATATAAACCCAGCTTGAAACAAATATGTTTTAAACCAACTCAATCACAAGAACTTAGTAAAACATATCTGCAAGTTGGTCGGCAGACTTCACAAAAGGTAATGGAAATGTCACCACTTAGTATCTTTATTTCGAATGAAATGACAATCAATCTCTATATGTTTTTAGTTCTCTCATAAAACACATGATTAGATTCAATAAGCATTGTGGCTTGATTATCACAAAATAACTAGAGAGGGATAGGAGTTGGAAACCCAATCTCTTGAAAGAAGTGTCGCAATCTTGTAAAACTGATCATGTAAAAACTATTATAGCCTAACAATTCCGGCAGAGTCACTTCCAATAATTACTATGTCGTCTACATATACAACAACCAAAATGTGACCAACATCACCATGTAGGTGAAACATCGAATGATCTGTTTCGCATCTATGAAGACCAAATGCCAATACAACATTAGAAAACTTCCCAAACCATACTCGAGGAAATTGTTTCAAACCATATTATGCTTTTTTTAACTTGCATATGGTACATCGATTCTCCCCTTGAGCAACAAACTCGGGTGGTTGCTCCAGATAAACTTCTTCATGTAAGTCGCCATGCAAAAAAGCATTCTTAACATGAAGTTGAAATAAGGGCTAGTCTAAATTAGCAACAATATATATCCATTTACAGCCAGCAGGTTGCTTACTAGGTGGTATTGGAACAAGATCCCATGTCTCATTATGGTGAAGGGCATCCATTTCAATTTTCATAACTGTCCTCCATCCCAGATCAAATAAAGCATCCTAAACTGTCTTAAGAACATAAGAGTTTTGAATCTTGAGAGTTTTGAATATTGAGAAGTAAAACATGAGAAGGAAGGAGGCAAGGCATGATATGAGACAAATTGACTAATCGGATGTTAACACAAGATTGAGTACATTTGCAGAGAGCAATAGGTGGAAAGTCTGAAGTAATAGGTAACTCAAGATCTGAAGATGAAGACATGGTTGGTGAAGGCATGGAAGCCAACAACCGCAAGTAACGCAAGTAAACCTGTAAAAATACTGGGGGAGGCATTGAGGAGGGTTGGGTGAGTGTGAAGGAGAAAGTGTAAGAATAGGTAATGGTAAAGGATCACACTCAACACTCGAAGTTGTGTCCAATAAATAGGGTATGGACTCAAAGAAGGTAACATCAACACTCATGAAGTAGCATCTAA
This sequence comes from Platycarya longipes, assembly GCA_036559045.1. NCBI lineage: Eukaryota > Viridiplantae > Streptophyta > Magnoliopsida > Fagales > Juglandaceae > Platycarya > Platycarya longipes. Next base: position 26,541,299 of record CM071790.1, read on the forward strand.
GAACAGGACTATAACAATGATATCATTTTTGAGTTCGAGAGTAACCAATAAAAAAACACGTGGTAGAACATGGATCAAGCTTATCAAAACCTGGGCCTAGGTTATCAACATAGCAAACACATCCAAAGATTTTTAGAGGAATGGTAAATGGTAGAGATGAAGGAAACAAGATAGAGAAAGGGATGGAAGTTAGGAACCATCGAGAATTGATGAAGACATACGGTTAATAAGGTGGCAAGCAGTAAGAACACCATCACTCCACAATCGTTTAGGAACATGCATGTGCAGTAAAAGTGCTTAGATTATATCTAACAAATGACGATTTTTGCATTCATCACCTATTTGGTTGGGGTGTATAAGAGCATAAACTTTGATGAACAATTCCTATACTTAAGTATGTAGCAAAAGCACTAGATTGATATTCTCTAGCATTATTAGAAAGCAAAACTTGAACCCTTTTGCTCAATTGGATTTTAATTTATTTCCAAAACAGTTTGAATATGGAAAGAATTTCAAATCTTGCCTTCATCAGAAACACTCATGTCACACGAGAGTAGTCATCAATAAATGTGACAAAATACTGAAACTTGTTTGATATAATGTTGATTGGTCCCCATATATCAGAGAACCAATTCAAAAGGACTCGATGCTTGTTTATCAACTTGAGGTACGAAAGACACACGATATTTGTTTACTAATTTGACATGCTTCATAAGGAAAGGGAGCCAAATTTCCTAGATTCCTAGATTCCTAGACACTTCAAAAGGGAAAGAAAGGGGTGACCAAGGCTACAATGCCATTCATAAGTAGATGATGAGAAGGATGTAAGGGCTCGAGTGGGTGACTATTTAACATCAAGATTATACAGACCACCAATTTCATGCCCCGTACCAATCTTGTTTCCCTTCTTGAGATCCTGAAAGACACATGAAGAGGGATAAAAGGTCACTGAACATTGAAGACTTTGAGTAATCTTACTAACGACAAGGATATAGAGTTAGTGAGTTTAGTGGATCCAATGCCTGTAAGTTTTGCAAGAGAACTATTAGTGATAGTAACACTTTTTTGGAGATGTCACACTACCTAACTCAGATAAGATAGAGGACAAACCGGTCAAATGTTCATTAGCTCCTAAGTTAATGATCCATGAATCTTGAGTGGATGAGACAAGACATGCAGACGCAATACCTGAGTTGGCAAGAGTAGTTGTGAAAGATGAAACTCGTGTGTGACCCAAAAGCTTATCGCACTCATCCTTTGTATACTAGTCATATCTTAGAAAATAACTTAATTAGCGGATCCAAATGGTCTACCTTGTAGACCCCAACAATAATCCATCGAGTGGTTAGTGTGACCACAATGGGTGCACTTAACCTCGAGTGTGATTACCTTTGGCATCACATCCCCCATGTGAGCCTCTACCACCCCAGCTTCCATGCCCAATAAGAGCAACATGGGAGGCAATCACATTATGTAACTGTGACTCAAATTTAGTTGTCATGGATGCAAAAATATCACACTGAACTTGGGGACAAAAACTCCACACAAGATATGAGAAAAACCAAAATTCAACTTGAAAATCCTAGAAACACAATCTAGAAATGTAGAAACTCAGCCTAAGTACCCAAAAAGCAACCTGAATAACAAAATTCCGACCCTGTATCAGCCAGACTGTATTGGCATGTATTGGCTCTGAATTGTGCTGTTTCGACCTATAACGGCCTATATTGGCTTGGAATTAGCCTATATCGGGTCTATATTGGCCAGTATCAAGTCTATATTGTCCTATATCATTTTGTATCGAGTATCGGCTGAAACCAACTTCAACCTAAACTCAAATCGGAATAGATCCTAAAAGAGAATAAGTGGCCTAGGAATTACCTAGCGCCATCCAATCCACAATGTAGTCTAAGAAACATGGGGCGCTCATGCAAAAGGTTTGGTTAAGATATGCCAGATTCCACCCAAACTCGACCCTGATTATTGGTTCTAGCGTTAGAGATGCGTCCACCCCTCAAAAGTGATTCTTGGGGTTATTCACACTTGAGGATGGAATTGGTTATTGCTGCAACCAAACACTATGTCCCTTTGAGTTGCCGGCAACAGGAAGCACTTTCGGTGGCTGCTGATTACGAGGAACACAGCAAGATGCACAAACAATGACGAAGCATGCTAGGATGCACAAATGACGATGGGGAACTCACCCCTGGTGTCCAATACCGTAGACAACACTGGAAACTCGGTAGAAACGACTACAAACACCTCTAGGTTGTAGATGACGAAGAGAGAAGCCTTAGGGATGCGCGAAGGACGATTGCAAACTCGGATCCGGCAATCGGAAACACTAGTGAGCTTAGATCTGGAGACAAAAGACAGATATGACACCAGAAAACACTCCAACGAGTTAAGACCATAGTGAGCTCCATTTCAGCATGAACACTATACACTACTTACCACCATCCGACACACATGAGCTTTGATACCATGGATAAAGTTTTGGAGAGAAAATACTTCACACTGTTTATTCATTGGTGTACAATAGCATATATATACTACATACAATTGACGATTATATCCTCACAAGTTATACTTATTACAACCATGTCCTCTAACAAAAGAAATAGAAACACACACACAAGGGCACACACTCACAACCGAGAGAGAGAGAGAGAGAGAGAGAGAGAGAGAGAGAGAGAGAGAGAGAGAGAGAGAGATCACAAACCATTATACATAAATGCCACACGATGTTGCACCCTTATATATATCCATCCCGTTCTCCAAAAAGAATTATTGCAAGAATCAAGTAGCCTTCCCAGATAGGATCCTAAATCACGACAGAACTGTACATAGCAATTGTAGTCAAGGAAATGAAAAATGCTTTACCGATACTAGGTTTAGTAATTTTACATTTCTTGCATCAGTATGGAAGCTTACCTCCTCCCACATGGATTTTTCTAGACAGAGGTATGTCGTTAATATGATACAGCCTGGCCTTATATAGCTCTCTATATCGGTAGGACTATGGGATAACCAGTCGAGGATCTGAAAATGTAAAACATAAAACATAAAATCAAACCACAGGATATATAAAACACCCAAAAGAGATCGCAGCAAAGTAATTTCATGGCCAATTATATACCTGTGCTCGGAGAACAAGAGGTAAATCATTTGGATCTTTTCCAAAGAGTTTGAAAACTATTCGATCAGTGCGACCTTGGAGATTGGTAGGAAAAGAGTGGCTTAGAGAATTAGTTTTTTTTATGTCCCTGTAAAAAAGGAAGTAAATGAATTCTAACTCACAAAATGCATGTACCAATATCTGAGAGCTATAATGTGTACAACACTTGACTAAAAGTAGATGCATAACCACTTTTTGCCATTTGCTCACTAGTAAGAATGTCATTTAACAAGATCAACAAGCAAGAGGATCCAGAAACCAAGAGAGATGACATGCTACACAAGCAAGAAGTTACATATGTCGATTTATGATTCTAGTAAGGACCTTTGATCACTCTATCACTTATTTCAACCATAGGCATTAGCAACTCAGACTCAACCAAGTCAAAACCCAACTACAGATGTTGACACGAAAAATTAATGTCTAAACTTTCATAAAAAGTTGAGGTCGGCCTGTGAAATCTGCTAACAACTGAAAAGGAGAACCAGATGAATTTTTTGAGATAAACTCGAACCTGTTACAATGGTCCCACCACACACCATAATATACACGTTTACAAAGGCTACCAAATTCAGAAATTATAAAAGGATTCAGATACAGTTACAACAAGAACATACCTGAACCTCTCCACTGGAACTAGATGGTGACTGTGAGGAAGTTGAATCTGAGTTGCCACTCGGCTGAGGTGAGGTAGACTTATGAGGGTCTTTCTGTAGCCATAATGGAAGGCCAATAAACCCAGTCCCTGAGTTTTCAGGTGCATGAGACCTCCCTACTTGCTCAATATAGTCTTCTGAATCATCATATACATTATTCAAATCAATCTTATTTAATTTGACTTCCCCAACTTTCGTCTCTGATATAATTGATTTGGATGGAAGCCCATCCCTTGATGGAGGCAGATTTGTTCCCTGTGCACCTGATAGAGCTTTTAGGTGTCCACCCTCAGCATCATCTGAACATATTCTTTTCTGTGCCATAACAGATGCGACCGCTGTCATGGATTGTCCCACAGGAATACAATGGTCCTGAACGTTGAGGCAATCATTCATCTTAGAGGCGGAACTATAAGGCATAGAGCGTTCAGAGCCATTTGGAATAACATCAGGCATCTTTTGTGAGGCCCCAGTAGATGTCCCAGCATTCAGCAAACCTTGAGATCCCTCGAGTAATGCAGATATGTTCCTTCCATCGACTGTATTCGCTAGGTTCCTCAACAGATGAGATAGCAGATCCTGATCCTTTGTTTGATCTGAGCTATTTGCTGCAATTTATAGAAGGCACAGTCTGTGGAGTCAAATAAATATGCCAATCATGAAACCCAAGAAAAGGAGAGAAACAACACAACCACAAACAAGCGTTGACAATAAAGTAAGACAGTTGATATGGAATTACTTCAAGAACAACATCCACTAGGAAAGTTTGCCCTTCTAAAGAATTATAAACTGTCCAGTATAGAATGAATAGGCCCAAAAAGTTAAAAGCAGGAAAGTGCAAGGAAAACAGCAACTCTGAGAGAGAGAGAGAGAGAGAGAGAGAGAGAGAGAGAGATTAACTTTGCTGGGTTATACTGACATATCATAAGAATCAAGATAACAAGATATTAACTGGGTTATTGATGAGGTGGTTACAAAGCAAATTCTTAAGAACACTCAAAAAAGATATGAGTTTCATTAGATCATTAAATTTAGACAATTCAATCAGCAATTTAGACAATCTAGCTGTCAGACTGGCATCACATATACAACAAACTACTGTAACTATAGTTCATTCGTAAAGCAGCCCAATGAAAACAATTTGCATATATAAAAAGACTTACAATGGATGTTGGAGAGAATTCTTAGCAGACTTATTAGTATATAACTGCTACCTCTTTCAGCATTCAGAGAGTCTCCATTAACCAGAGTGTCTGGATGCATTTTCCTCCTCCTCCTATTATGGCCATCTAAACGTCTGCGACAACTTCGCTTTCCCTCATCGAACTGTTGAAGAACATGAAACCTGCCAATAATAAAACCAAGTTGCATCTATTTGAAAATTACATTGCACAGTAAAATGGATGCATACATAACGCAGACATGTAACATGGAACATGCCAATAAGTATAACCAAGTTGCATCTAATCTGAAAAACAAATTGCCCCGTAAAATTACTTAAACCTAGCATAGACATGTAAAAAGTTCGGGCTCCTATTTGTAGGACCCGTATCAGAGCTCAACACAAAACCCATTTGGGATCATCTATCATCTTTTGTAAAAATAAATGTACTAAAGCAACTATTCTAACGAACAAGACTCATTATAACTCTTAAGGCCTCGTTAGGTTATTAGACTCAACTAGAATCAATCTAGTTCAGTCTAATTATAAATTGCATCTAACATCCAAACTCATAATTCTCAAATTATTAAACGCATCTCAACTCAAAACTTTTTTACACGTGAGACCCACAACCTTTTACAATTCAACCATTCTTTACACGGGAGACCCTCAACCTATTTTAACTTCCTATAAATACATTTAAACTCATCTTAACATCCAAACTCATTTAAACTCATCCTAGGTGGATACTACAAAACCACTTTACTATCTTAACTCACTACTATTTATAAAGAATTCAACTCAACATCCAAATGCGGCCTAAAATGTTTCCTCCCAACAAGGACAATTATAAAATACAACTGACCTGCTACACTGCTGACAGAACCGCTGCATTACCTTTCCCACCAGTGCTTTGCTAGCCTTGGAATGCATTTCACAAACCTTATGTCGTCGGTGGTAATCCTTGGCATTGCTGAGATCAGCCTTGCAGTCCTCTACCTGACAAACAGCAAGGTTCCCCATAGTCCCAACAACCTTTGTCTTCTTCCCACTCTTCAACTCCCCTTCCATGATGGGGTAAACTTGCCCACCGAGCTTTAAGTTAAGCGACCCAGTTTCACCATTCAATTCTTCATCTCCAACGGCCACCGCCCTCCTCCGCTTCTCCAATTCCCTCTTGGCCCCATAATCCAATAGATTAATCTCATCTGAGCCAGAAGATGAACTGTTGGACAGACCAGCATTTTCTGGAATTTCTGGTTCAAATGGAAATAACTGCCTACTCTGACAATCTGATCGTTGAGAGCTCAATGGAGTTGCTCTGAAGAGATCTCCATCCCATTTCCAGTCATTCAAATCCCATTCCAAACTCTTTTTCCCAACTCTCTTCAAATCTGGAACCGCCCCATATAATTCATGAGCTTTGCCTCTACATTTAGCCTCCATTTATCAAGATTTCCAAAAAAAACAGAAGCAATCAGTCAAAAAGCCCAGATTCCAATTCGGCCAAACGCTGCTACTCAATTAAACAAAAATCCAAGTAGGAGAGAGAGCAATGTTGGAATCCAATACGAAATTAGAAAATCTTAATCCCCACAAAGTTAAACCCAGCCAAAGTCTTTCCATTTACACGCCAAGAAGTACTCTAAAATAGTACAACGCATTCATTGATCAAAGCAAGAGTTGCCCACATGCCGAAAGCCCCGCAACTACCCACTCATTCCCTCAAGACCATAATCAAAGCCACCATATTCACAAAGCAACGATTCCATAACCAATAAACTTCTCAAATTTTATTCACCAGAGAAAAGAATTTCTCAAAATACACAACAGGAGAAAAACTCAGAAACAACAAGTACGACTCAACAACTTCAACAGTACAAACGCGTGAATAGAAACAAAACAAAACCTGCCCATAGATTTCATTCTGGTGAGGTTAAAACAAAACCTGCCCATGATAAACTGCGTAGATCACAGGAGAGAGAATATAGCAGAGGAGAAAAATTAGGAAAAGGTTAGGAAAGAGTGTGATGTAAACGCTGTTTCAGTGGAGAGAGAGAGAGAGAGAGAGAGTAGTTTTAAGGAATCCCAGGCCCACACCGTCTCTTGCTGCCACTCTCACTAAATTAGTCAAAAATAAAATTTAAGATTGGTAACATGCACACCCTCGCTGGCCAAAATCAGACAGGTTGAAGCTCATGAAATGTGTACTACGTGTCTTATATTGATTGGTTAGCATCCTTAAACCTCGTTTATTTTGACTTTGCACAAGATCCTGCCATGATCCTAATTACAATGCAACATCGATCTGCAGGCTTTATGCACATGACAACAACTTATTACAGCCCATTTACACACTCTTATTCTCTTTTTATTTTTTTAGTAAAAACATATTTACAAACAAACAACCAAACTATTCTCTTTTCCCATTTGAATTTCCTATGAAAAGAAAAAAAATAAATAAATAAAACAAAACTTTCTTACCGTACCAAAGAGTGACGCAACCTAGAAGTCGTCGTCTTTATTTTTATAATTATTTTCTGCGCAGAAGAGCAGGCCGTGTGAAGGTGACAAGGGGGCTGTAATTAAATTTTAGAGTCCATGTAGTTTCAGTTATTTAATATATAAAATTTGTTTAAACAGTGAAATGAGATAAAATAAATTAAAATTAGTTAAAATAATTTATAAATAATAATAAAATTATTAATTAACAGAAAATAACATGAGACCTAAATCCAAATTATCCGATATAATTTTATTCCGTTTAAATTGAGAGATGAAATAAGTTAAAATGAGTTTAATTTATTTTTTAATATTATTATTATTTTAAAATTTGAAAAAATTAAATTAGAATTTAAAAAATATGTATTAAAATTTTAAAAAAATATATTAAAATTTATGTTTTATATAAAAAATTAAAAAATATTATATTAAAATAAAAATAAATTCAATTCACTTTTTAATTCAAACAAAACTAAATGCATGCGGTAAATAAAAATTGCAGAAGTTGAACGACATGCATGAGCATTGTACGTAGCAGCAACCTAATTAATGCTCCAATAGTAGCACCATGCAGGAGGGAGAGCAACTTGGACCAAGTTACCAATTTTGTTTTGGTGATTATTCTGGTTAAATTATTAAAATGAAATATTTTGATATTGATATTATTTTAAAGATAGATATTATATAAATTAAATTATATATATAATAATTATATTCTAAAATAAAATTAATAAAAATTTAATTAAAAGTATACATACCTGATAAACTTAATAAATCTAAAAATTTAGATTTATTAAAAAGTAAAATGAATTCGGTTGACATAGATATCCGAATTTAATAACACTAAACAATCAAATAAATTATAAAAGTTTTAAAGAAATAAAAAAAATGAACAAAGAAATATTAAAATAATCTTGCAACCCATGAATATTGAGATAGTAGAGTGAATTTTGTTAAATTTATTTAAGATGAATTTAAATGTATTTAAATATTAAAATAAGTTTAATATAATTATGAGAAGTTAAGAAAGGTTATTAGTTTAACATGTAAATAAGTTTTGAATTAAGATGAATTTAATAATTTAAGTATTGGATGTTTGTATATTAAACTCATCTTAAATTAAATTAAATTGAGTTAATTTCAGTTAAATCTGTCAATCAAACGATACCCCTCTCTTTCTCTCTCTCGTATGTAAATGTTACTCCCACACATGGGATCCCAACAGTAAGAGTTTAGTTTTTTTTTTTTTTTTTAAATTTTATCTTAGTACCAAAATATGTAGTTTTTTAATGATGTTGTATCTTTTCAAAAATATATTTAAAAATGTGGAAAAAATACATGAAAAAAAAGGATGATTCCATGGCGAGACCCATGTTTAGATGTAGAGTCATATATATATATATATATATATATATATATATATATATATAATATATGTGTAGGTGTGCCTATGAAAAAAGCTATGTTTACTGTTAGGAGCTCTCGCTGATTTTTTTTATTCGTTAGTTTTTTCTACTCTATGATTAAATAAGTATTTTGTAACAGTATTGTGAATATTTTTTTATTTTTTAAAAAATATTTAAAGATATTAAAAAAGTCGTATAAAAATTAAACAAAACATAAAAAACAATTGGAATCCATTAACACGAGCTCCCGTTGGGAGCTCCCAATGATGGTCTAGAACTACCCATTATATGTATTCGTATTGTTCTTTATTATTGTATCTCTACTGTTACATTTGGGCCTCGGTGTTGAAAACTTGGAAGGGACAAGAGTTTAAAATGTTTCTAAAAATGAGCAATCAGAATTAGGTATAAAATGAGGAGCATAATAATATAATTTTTTTTAAATAATTATACCAAATTGTAGAGAGAGGAAAGAGGAGGGAGGGTTTGGATAAGAGGAAACTCATATATGCATGTGAGAGAAAAAGTTCCAATACTTCGTACTCGCTAGTATTACTAGCTAGCTGGGACAAATGGTCATTAATTATTAGTTGTTTCTAATGGCTATAATATGCATGAAATCAAAGTATAAATTTTATGTGTATGGTTATTGCCGGGGGCCCTCAACCCCCCTTGATGTCGATAGGGTGGCCTAAATCCTTTGTGAACCTAGTGTTGCAACTGCCTAAGGCCATCCCTGAGGTATCCATTCTGTTTCACTAACCCAAATTTGTAGATGGAGAAGTTTTTGTTCAATTTTCTAAGGAAGAAATAGAGAAGTCAACTGAACCCTTTCACTATACTATGATTTTGAAGTTCTTGAGGCAAAGACCTTTCTCTTGATCGCATTCGGGGGTTTATTCATAGCTGATGGGGTCTAACACATCAACTGGTGGTGTCTGCCATGCGAAAACCTTGGAATGTGTTTATAAGATTTTCTAATGACTAATGAGGATGATTTCCTAAAAGCTTTGTCTAAAGAAAGTTGTGACATTGATGGAGTTAATATTGCCCCTTTCAATGGTCGACGGATTTCAATGAAGAATCAAAACCTGCGTTGGTCCCAGAATGGATTATGCTCCATGGCCTTCCTCCTAATTTTTATCACAAATCATTTTTTAAAAATATTAAGGCACTAGTTGATGTATATTTGAGGAGAGATAATGCAACTCAATGTCCGACAAGGACAGATGGGATTCAAGTTTGTATTCTTACAAACATCGCTCGAGAGCTAATTCATTCGTTCTGGATTGGAATGCCAAAACATCTTACAAGTATTTTTCAAGAAATTGTTTATGAAATCTTGCATGCTTTCTATTCATGCTATAAAGTGCAATTCCATAACTCTAAAACTTGCAAAGTGGCTGTTGCCCAGATGACTAACACAAGAGGGAGGGTGAATGGGGTAATATTATAAAAATTAACACTTATAAATCAAATACACAATATAAAATATAAATAAAATATAAAACAGCAAGAAATGTAAATAGTAGGGTAAGAAGAAGCAAACTCAGTATTTTTACGAAGTTCAGACCCACTGCCTACGTCCTTCCCTCAAGCTACCCCTTGAGGATCCCAAATCTACTATTCAATCTCCTTTAGGTAGAGATAGAAACCTATTACGCATTTGAGCAGCACCACTCCAAAGAATCCGTGTAGAACACCATCTACACTTCCAATCATCTCACACTTGGTGATTTAACTATTCCCCGTGTAGAACACCTTCTACACACGCAAGGGTTATATGCACCCTCTTACAAATACAAGAGTTGATAGTAGGTAGACTATCAAAGTACACTCCTCAATGAGTGAGATAGAAACAATACAGCGCAACCTATATCTCTATAAAAAAGAATAAGAATTAAGGTTCACAACTTTAGAAAAGAGAGAATGAGAGTTTTTAAAGAATGATGCAAAACTTAGCAATAGATGTATAAGCTCTTGTTGTTGTGATTTTTGTAAAACACAAGTAAGCTATTTATAGGCAAATGAGTCCCACTTCATCATCTTTCAAATTCAAAATTCAAATTTTGATGAAGTCATTGCATATGTCATTCAATTTTCAAAATTCAAATTTTTGAATGAAGTCATTGCATATGTCATGCACATATAAATATAATTTTTGAAAATAAAACTTTTAATGAGATCATTGCATATGTCATGCACATGCAAAATATAATTTTTCAAATTAAAGCTTTTAATGATGTCATGCATATATCATGCTTATGTCATGCATAAAAAATGCAATTTAATATTTTATGAGAAAATATTAATTTTTGAACCTTAATCCAATTTCGAATTTTATTAAGAGATGTACAAAAATAATCTATGAGTTTCATTTGTAGACTTGTTCTTTTATGCTTGATGTGCGCTTCGCTCCATTGCGTAAATAATTTGAGCTTGAGACTTGAATTTATTTGTTATCATCAAAATTTACATGTAGATACAAAACTTGAAACTTTGGATTCAACAGTGGCCAAGAAAGATTCTAATGAGGCGAAGAAGAAGGCGATGATTAAATCGAACCATGCTTGGGTTCCAAAGACTTTGGAAAATCCTAGGCAAGTTTCAGAGGGGAATGATGGAAGTGCGAATGAGACTCCAGGTCAAAAGAATATAATAGTTTCGGCTGTAGAAACAAAAGATTTATCTAATCCTGATGTTCTTACAGTATTGGATGCTAGGAAAAATCAGGGGTTTTTGTCATTAGAAGTGCAGGAAGTCCATAGTGAGGAAACTTGTAAGACCCAGACTTTTGACAAGGGTTCTTTGATACTTGGGGAATCTAGTGGGGTTCTGATGAACTCTGATTTGGTTTGTTTGAATTCTCACAAGGAAGACTCGATTGTTGATTTGGCCTTGGGCAAGCATGCAATAGAGGGCGATCTATTGATGCAGGATTTGAAAGAAGGCTCCTTGGCTGAGGAAGATATGCCGATAGTGGTTTTTGATAGGGGACTGGAAACCGTGGCTTCAAAGTCTGATGACGAGGGAGGACTCCCACATCTAGGAAGAGATTGAGATGGCTCTTCAAATTTGGAGTTGGTGATAAAAATTGAACCAAGCAAATGAGTTTTATGCAGTTCTTTCAGGGATTCTAGTAGGCCCTCTCATCTCAGTTTATGATCCGTAACATTATGTTTTGGAATATTTGAGGGCTAGGCACTTCGAAAAAATGACTTCGGTCGTTGCTAAAATTTCACAAACCAAAATTACTTGTAGTAGTGAAGCCATTTCGGTCGAAATATCAGATGGATCATTGGAAGAGAATTTTGTGATTAGATGAGTGCATGTCAAATGTTGATCATTCAAGTAAAATTTGGGTCTTTTGGGAAGCAGGACTTCAGGTTGATATTATGGGTGTTTCAAACCAGCAAATTACGTTTTTGGTAAATTCTTCTGTGTTGGTTTCGGCTGTTTATGCTAAATGCCTTTATTTGGATCATCGTTCATTGTGGTCTGAGTTGCTTCATTTCAGTAATTTAAATCTGCCGCATGTTATTATCGGTGACTTTAATGTTTTTCATGATGATAATGAGCGAAGAGGTGTACACCCTAGATTACCTAGTGCAACGGAAGAGTTTTGTACGTTCATTGATGATGGGGGTTTTGTTGAGGTTCTTATCTCTGGAAATAAATTTTCGTGGTCCAATGGTCAAGGTGGTATGGCGCATAGTTGGGCGAGACTTGATAGAACCTTACGTAATGTGAGATGTTTGGATCTGTTTACCTCGACGTTGCTGAAATATTTACCTAGAAGGTCTTCAAATCATGCTCCGTTGATTTTGGGTTTTTCAGAACCATTCTTAAGGTATGGCCCAACTTCTTTTAAGTTCCAACAAATGTGGACCACATATGAGAATTCTTGGAGATGTGTGTCTAGCTCTTAGGAGGAAGATGTGGGTGGTTTTGGATTATAAAAGCTTGGTCAAAAATTGAAACGCCTTAAAGTGGTGCTGAAAAGTTGGAATAAGAAGGTTTTTGGATGGGCAGGAGGGCAAATTAAAAATTTAGAAGCACAGGTGGAGGAAGGGGAAACTCATCTTCAGGAGGGTTTCTCTAAAAATGTGGAAGCTGATGTTTTGGCTTCTCATATTGAGTTGGTAGCTTGGTTAAAAAGAGAAGAGTCTCATCTTTCCCAACAAGTAAAAATTTAGGTTGCGCATGGTGAGATAATGTGGTTCAGGAAATTGGTTAAAAACTGGCTTCTTTTAAGCTCTACAGGCTCAAAAGCATAATGTGGTTCAGGAAATGCAGTTGAGTGATAGTAGGTTGATTTCTTCACCTGAAGCTATACTTAATGCGAGTTGTTCATGTTTTGAGGATCTTTTTAAAGATCAATTGGGGAATTCCTTGCCAGATATATCTGAATTAATTCATGTTGTGGTGGATGATATAGATAATTAGGTCTTATGTGGTGTTCCTTCTGTAAAGGAAATTAAAGGCGCTATATTTTCTATTCCCATGGATAGTAGTCCTAGGCCTGATGGGTTTGGCTCTAAGTTTTATCAGCATTGTTGGTCTCTAGTGTAATTGGATTTGACGGAAGCAATATGTGATTTATTTTAAAGGATCTCCTTTGCCCAAGTTCTATTCTTCCTCTTTTATTGTGCTTATTCCTGAAGTTCAAAATCCGATATCCTTTGGCAATTTTAGACCCATAAGTCTATGTTCTGTAGCCTATAAAATTTGTTCAAAAATTTTGGTGGCTAGACTTGCTTCGATTTACAATTAGCTAATTTTGTTAGAACAAGGTGCCTTCCTGCCAGGCCACAACATTTTGAAAATATAAGTCTCACCCAGGAGCTTGTTCATGATTTAAATAAGTTAGTTCAGGGGGATAACATTATGATGAAAATTGATATTGGCATATCATACTACTAATTGAAAGTTTTTATTCCATGTGATGAGAGATTTTGGGTTCTCATCTAATTTTTGCTAGCATATATCCTAATGTGTTACTACGCCATGGTATTCTATTGTGATGAATGGAACTTCAAAAGATTTTTGCAAGGATGGAAGAGGGCTTCGACAAGGAGATATCATCTTTCCTTATTTGTTCATTCTGGTTGAAGAGGTATTTTCTCATCGTCTTGAACAAAAATTTGAGACAGGAAAAATTGGTTGTTTTACGCATTCGGGACGTGGTCCCTTTATTTCTCACTTACTTTATGCTGATAATATGATAATTTTTGCTAATGGAGGGAAAAATCTTGTGAAAGTGATCATACGAACTCTTGGTACCAATGCCAAATGGTTGGGTCAATAGGTTAATGAGGAAAAGTCTACAAATTTTTTTCTTTTAGAAAAATTAAGCTTCTTGATGCCAAGATATTTTGTCCACCACTCGATTTTTTAAAGTGAGGTTTCCAGTAAAATACTTAGGGGTGATGATTGTTCTTGGAAGAATGAAGGTGATGTATTTTCAGGAACTAATTCAAAGAATTCGGCAAAAGATTGAAGGCTGAAAAATTAATTTTCTTTCTGCGGGTGCTTGACTTATTTTATTGAGTATGCGATACATTTATTGGATGTCCTTCAGGTACCGAAGTCGATTATCAAGCCGCTCCATAGCTTATTTAGCACATTTTTTCTGTGGTTTGGCCAATGGGAATCCTAAAAGAAAATGGGTGTAGTAGGATAACATTTGCAAACCAGTTGATGAAGGGGGGATTGGTTTGAGGAATCTGGATGATGTCCATAAATCTTTGCATCTTAAGTTTGCGTGGAACTTGTTATGCTCAGATTCCTTATGGAAGAAATATTTTTGTTCTAAATATATGCATGATCAGAATCCTTTAGTTGCTTCTCAGACTAGAGGAACTCATTTTCGAAAAATGGCCCTACATGAAATTCCAATAGTTTTAAAACACTCTAAGTGGAAAGTAAGAGAAGGGAATGTGTTCTTTTGGAAAGATAAATGGTTGAATTCTAGTCCCCTTTGTGAACATCAATTGATTGTGGGTGATTCGAATTTATTAGTGAATAGCAATAGTTGGGATGTTGATTAGTTAATGTAGTTGGTGGGGCAAAAAAAAGGCAGATGAAATTCTCTCCAAAGTTTGAGGGATAAAGGGAGGTAGCTTGGATCAATTATCTTGGCTGGGTACTTTGGACGGTTTCTTCTTAACTAAGAGTGCTTGATCTTTTGTCCATGTAATTGACCTAAAACTCAATGGTCGAATTGGAAGAAACGTAAAATGGACTGGGGTGACAAGATGAAGATGACCCCCTTGGCCTTTATGGGTTCCACCACATATACCCACTCAGAGGTAAACAGATATTTGGCATTGGATCTTCATCCCTTTGTACGAGATTTTGATATATTAGCTTGGTAGAAGATAAATGTCTCCAAATACCCAGTATTTTCAAAGGCTGTCCGCAGTATCTTGGTCATCCCGATCAGTACAGTAGGCTTAGAGTCGGCCTTCAACATTGGAGGGCGAGTATTGGATTCCTTCTAGAGCTCATTAAATCCAATTACTGTTGAGTCACTGATTTGCACACAGAATTAGATCACGAGTACTGAAATTTATATTTCGAAGATTCTTGATTATGATTCGGTCAAGGCCGAGTAATAGGGTGCTGATCAGTTTGGATCTGAAAAGCTGTAACTTGAAATCAATTTATATTATTTTCTATTTATTTAATTAAAATTAATTGGTGTTAATTCTATATTTAATTGTTATAACTTGTAGCGTCTGCGACGCCAACACTTGGGATGGCTTCAACAGCTACGTCTACTACAATATGAATCTATGACCTACTAGTACCAGACTACCAGTCCATCATCATGATTTGCATTTTACACAATTTCTCTCTTAATTGTTGTTTGCATTTATAATTTTATAATATTTGTAATATTAGCATCTAAAATTCTAATTATTTTGTAATTTTTGTTTATGAGTTTTGATATTTTTTAGTTTTAATATTTTCATTTCTCATTGCGTATGACAGTATCATTTTTTATGTCAACACTTAAATTCTTCAATGCCCATCTTCCAGAATCCAACCTAATATCCCAATTTAATTTTGGTTAGTAATTTAGTATTTTTAATAAAAATTTTTTCATGTTTATAACTTATAACTTTATATTTGTAATTACGACCTGGTTTGTTTTTAGAGATAAGATATTGTTGTAAGATATTGTAAGATAAAAAAAAAAGAATAAAATATTGTTGTAAGATTTTTTTTTTAATATTAGTTTTGTATGAGAATTTGAAAAAGTGGTATGAGAATTTGAAAAAGTTAGATTTTTTAGTATATTTTGTATGAGAATTTGAAAAAATGTAATGATGAGTTTGAGATTTGTTTTAAGTTTTTGGTCTCATCCCCCAAAACAAATAAGGCCTAAATTTTTTAACTTATTATTACAGTTTAAGCCTTAAGATTTTCACTTTCATTCTCATAATCACAGACTTAGTGACTCACAGTAGTCAAAGTATTGCCAAGGCCTAATGACCCCACCCAAGTTTTCATTATAACTCTTCAAAGTGACAAAATTCAATTACCAATGTCCAATGTTATGAAATTATGAATCTTATGATTTTGTAAATTGTAATGTTAATAATTAATAACACAATTTATAATTTTGTAAATTGTAGGATTAATTTGTATTATTTTAATATTTGTAAATTGTAATAGTTTAGTCTTAGTGACTAGCTTAGTGACTACTGACTAGTCTTAACTTTTAGACTTTTGGTGATACTTTTTTTAAATGACTTTAGACCTTAGTAATGATTATTACTAAAAATTTAATAGATTAATATTTTTTAATGTGTAATTAAATCAAGTTTGATGATTTTTTGGGCAAAAAATGGCCTAAAAAATTAATCTAGGCCGAAAAGAGCCTAAGAGTGTGAAATGGGCCAAGGCCCTCCATGGGCGGTGGCAGCGGGCGAGCGATGGACTCCCACCCCCGCTACCCCACTACGGGATGGGGTATCCCACCCCCATGTAGGCAAGGGCGGGATGGTGGATAAAAACTTCCCCTCTCACAAGCGGGGGCAGGAGGTGTGGAGGTAGGGGTACCCCGCCCTCGATAGGGTGGGGACCACTCCTACAAGATAGACTTGATAGTTGATGCCACAACGAGACATAAAATACTAAGCTTCATGCATGCCTACTCCGGGTAAAACAAGATCAAAATGAGCAGGACAGACCAAGATAATATGACATTCATCATAGATCGAGAGTTTACTGCTATACAATTATGCTTTTTGGGCTAAAGAATGCGGGGGAAACTTACCAAAGATTGGTCAATGAGATGTTTAAAAATTAAATTAGCATAAACATGGAGGGATATGTTGACGACCTCCTAGTAAAAGACATGAAGTTTGAGCAGCACATCGTGGACCTAAGAGAGGCTTTTGGCATTTTGCACAAATATTGGATGAAACTAAATCCAACCAAATGCATGTTCGGCGTGCAGTTAGAAAATTTTTTAAGATAAATGGTATCAGAAAGGGGACCTGAAGCAAATCTTGAGAAGTTAGATGAAGTCGCAAACAATGCTAAAAAAAGTCCAAAAATATGTGGGAATGATAGTGGCCCTCAACATATTGGTGTCCCGATCTACTAAAAAATGTCTACCATTCTTCCAAGTATTAGAAAGGCCTAAGAGTGGAACAATTAGTGCAAAGAGGCATTCACGTAGTTGAAGCAGTACCTAAGACGTCCCCACTCCTCAGCCAGACACTACCAAGCAAACATTTATCACTATACCTAGCCGCCATTCCAGATGTAGTATATTTTGCCTGATTAAAGAAGAATGAAAGGAGTAGAGACCGGTGTACTATATTAGCATAGCCTTAAAAAGCGCAAAAAAGAGATATCCAAAATTGCAATTGCTCGCCTTCACCCTTGTAATGTCAGGGCGATGACAATGTCCTTACTTTAAGGTCTGTCACATAAGAGTAGTCGTTCTAGTATCCTTGCGAAAGATATTGTAGAAGCCCAACACTTCAAGAAGGATGGTGAAATGGTCCATTGAACCAAGTGAGTACGACATCAACTACGTGTCCAGCATTGCTGTGAAGGAGCAAATTTAGCAAACTTCGTTGCGGAGTTGACAAACTTCCCTGAAGAAACATCGACTATACCTGAGAAAAAACCATGGATCGTGTATATTAATGGATCCTCCTATTGAACCAGAGAAGGCGTGGGAGTCTAAATGACAAGCAAAGGTGAGGAGTCATTTCACACCATCAGACTGAACTCTAAAGTTACAAAACATGAGGCAGAGTACAAAATAGTGCTTGCAGGCATGATAGTGGCTGAAATGGATGGGGGAATAACCATAGTTAGGTAGGCAGATTCTTAGGTAGTAGTCGGCCAAATTTCAGGCGAATATACAGCAAAGGGACCAAGGCTTGAGCGTTATCTCTGATAGGTCCGAGAAAGATCTTGTTGACTCAAATATTTTTGAATTGAGCAAATTCCTTAAGGAGACAACTGGAAGGTCGACCGGTTAGCACGAGCAGCATCAGCAAAAACAAGAGGAAACCCTACCCGAGATCCAGTCCATTGATACGATGGCAATAGGCGAAGAATTTTTTATGGAACCCACCAAGTTGGGCGGGCAACATCACTAGGTACCTAAAAACGGGTGAGCTACAAGCCAATCAATAAGAAGTAAGAAAACCCTAAACTAGAGCAGCTCGATATACTATAGTCGATGAGGTTCTATATAGACGAGGATACTCAACTCTGTTTCTCAGGTGTGTAACACCCGTTCCTTTTTCCTAAGGCTTAGCAAATCTCGAGAAAATTACGTGACAACTCGTTACTCTCTCATTCGATTGAGACAAATCTCAAAGCACGTGCTCATGCCCGATGGCGTGTTTTATAAAAGATAACGTTAATTTTAAAATGTGCCTAGTGTTTTAATGCTATCGAATATCTTAAATGTCCTAAAAACATTATATGTGATATTTTTAGTGTTATTAGACCTAATCCAGATTTTCAGTGTCCTAAAAACCATAGTTTTAGTTATTTAAAATATTGTGAAATTTTAATTATGCTTTAAATCTCTCATTTAAATATGTGATTTATTCTTTTTAAATAATTAGTAAGCTTCATCATTTTAATTAATGATGGGGAATATTATATTGTAAACTAAAGTTAAGTTAAAATAATATTTTATTTGACTTATCTCAGTGTTTTAAGTTAGTTGATTTTACATGTTTTTAAATCGGTGGTTTAAACTTATCGTTTGTTAGTTTGAAGATCCTGAAGTGTCGAGTCTATATATAGCTCGAGAAAGCCCAAACCCCTCACTTTTCTCCCTCTTTCTTTTCTTTCCTCTCTCTCTCTTCTCTTCCACAAATGTTCTCCCCCTCCCATGACCGTTTGGCTTCTAGCCCAAGCCCAGCCACCGCTCCCTCCATTGGAAACGCCAACCTCCAGCGAGCCCCCTCCAACAACCCCAGCTCCAACCGACCCCACACCTCCCCTACACGACTTAATACCTAAAATGGGTATTGTGATATCCATATGCACCGCCTGAGCCCACCGCTAAACACCCAGCTACACCGCCGACTTCCTCCACCTCTCAGTAACCTCCAGTAGCAACTCCAACCGCTGACACCACCCATGATAACCCCAAAATGCCCCAACCCGAAATGGGTCTTGAAACCACTAGTTTTGCCATTTCACCACCTAGCGCCGTCACGGCGCCACTGTGAGTCTCATCTTTGCCACCAACAGCTTCCCCATCATGTCGACAACCACCCCCTAGCTCCCCTTCTCCAACCGAGCCACCACCACCTCTCACTCTCCCTTACTCTCCTATGCACGAATTTGACTTATTTGTGTAAATCCATCACCTTCCAGTGGTTGCATCGCTTCACTACCACCACTATGAGACTTTTCTTCCTCTAATGAGTATTTTCCTAACTTCCTGTGTCTAACCAAGTACCGTAGTCCAAATCATCATCGTATTCGACGTTAGTCGCAATGTACGACCATTCCATCGCCACCTACGAACTCCACACCATGATGGCCACTTTCACATGACCTAGATTTAGTAACCATAACCTGAATCCTGGGTCATTCCCATTTTGAGGTCACGACATTAACCTTGACGGAGTGGTCAATGCTAAAGTTAGTGGCTTCCACCACTACTAATCGTACCAGGAAGCGAGCAATGTACAGGTTTACTCTGCTACAGTATAACCATTTTTCTCTTGTATTTATGTTTAAGTGATTGATTTTAGACTGTGTTGTTGATGTTGTGGAGTCCGCTGGGTAGTTGTGTGAAGTTGGTTAGCTGTGTTCTGAAGTGTTGAAAACTGTGTTGTGAAGTAGGGTTGTGGACTGTGCTATTGATGTTGTGGAGTCCACTGGATAGTTGGGTGAAGTTGGTTGGCTGTGTTCTAAAGTATTGGAAATTATGTTGTGAAGTAAGATTGTAGACTGTGTTGTATAGTACATGGGTGCTATGTGTGCAGATATGATGTTGTGGCAGGTGTTATAAAAGGAGTACACGTGGAGTATACTCCATGGGAGTAAAGCGATGCACCATGTAGTGTTATCATATGGGTTATGGTGTAGTGTGCTATGGAGAGAGTATACGTGGAGTATTCTTGACGTAGGGTGTATGTGTGGATTGGAGTGTACAATGGAAGTGTGAATGATACTCCATATGCTGTAATCGTGATGCATCGTAAGGCATGTCACAAAGATAAGTAGTTGCATGATTGAGCAATGTAAGGCGCGCGAAGTGTTAGGAACTGTGAAGCAGTATCCTAGAGTAGTGACGTGACTGATAGCCCTAGTGACGGTTGTCATTGTGTAACCATATTATATCTCAAGGAATGTGCGAAGCAACGGAGTCGTGTAACATTGAAGTATTGAGAACGTAACCAGGGTATGTTAGAAATCGTACAAATGTCTAGTCGGGAGTTGCTGTAAGAGTCACGTGGCGTAATGCCATGTGAAGCGACAGAGGTACATTTGAGATGAACCTTATCGTGTTGAGTGTCGAAATGAACTCGTAGAAGGCCAGAAAGTGGGCTTATTTCTACCAATCAGTATAGAAAAGGTTGCTATCGAAGTATAGTGCTTGTTGCACCAGTATGTGATCAACGTACTCTATGTTGATCTTAGGTGACGTGTAAGTAAGGTGCAACTGTATCTAGTGACATGCGTATTGGACAGGATTACAATATGAAATGGGTACTCTGTCCCAAGTAAGGATTTCAAGGACATGGGGATATCGGAAGGTGTCCCAATGTCCACAATGAGTCTTTGATAGTCTTGGCATAGTAAGGACTTCAAAAGCATAAAGATATCAGAAGGTGTTCTAGTATCTGCAGTGAATCTCCAATAACCTTAGCATAGTAAGGACCTTGAGGACATATGGATAGCAGGAGAGTGTCCTAGTGAAGTGTATATTTTTTCTAGTTAATTGTTTGTGTGCTAGATATATATATATATATATATATATTGATGCTATTTGTATGAATGATGTAGGTTGATTGTTATATGATACGCTTGTGACTAGATTGCATGATATTAGGGCTGTAAAAAGACCGAACCGGACCGGTAAACCAAATCGGATCGAATGAAATTCGATCCGGTCCGGTCCAATTTATATATGGACTGAATAATTCTGGTCCGGTCCCAGTCTTGGGGATTTCTCCCCCTGGACTGGACCAAACCTCCCACCATATTATATATATATATATATATGTATGTATATGTAAATAATAGTATATAAATTATAATATCAATATTAATATAGATTAATATATAATATATTAACATATTAATATATAATATATACTCATATAATATTAACATATTATAATTTATAATAGTTGGCTAGTTGTAGTATAAAAATTTAAATTATAGTATATCTAATATTTATATAGAGTATTAGTAATAATTTATAAGTAATAGGTGTATTATTATTATTTAATATATTATTACTAATTTATCACTATTTACTAACATATAAATAAATAATATACTAATGTAATAGTATTATTAGTTATAATTTACTAACATACTTAATATATAATATATATGTTAACATATTAATATATAATATATACTCTTATAATATTAACATATAAGTAATAAGTGTATTATTATTTAATATATTATCATTAATTGGGGTGAAAATAATTAAATTTGGACCAAAAAATATATTTGATCATTGTAGAATTTTAAATTAAATTTAACCCATTAAATTATATGGGGTATCTGAACCGCCCCTAGACCGAATTGGACCGGACCGGTATGGATCGAATAGGAGTTCGGTCTAGTCTAGGGTGAGAGAATTCTTAGACCGAATGGAATCAGTCCTCAAATTATCAGGACCGAACTGGACCATTTACACCCCTACATGATATTAAAATAGTATGGAGATCAGGTAAGTGTTATGTTCATACACCTTTAGTACTTACCGGACTAGTAAAGAAAAGATAATAGGATTGAAAATGTTAATATACATATGCATGACCATTCTTGGTAACCCTTTTTGTCAAACCCCAAATATGTAAGTATATGTCTGTGATTGGGTGCCTATACGTAGTAATTATTGTATGTATTCTCAAAAAAATATAAGATGGAACTTGATATTTCTGTTTATTGATTTTATAGAATAATGCCATGAACTGATGCTAGGATAAGATGTGTGATGAAATGTATACATTGCTACGATTCTAAAAAGATGCATGATTTGTATAAACTGATATTATGCTATGATATATGAAATTGCGAAAGGGGTATAAACGAAGACTCAAGGGTCCAAAGGAAGACCAAAGATCTAAAGAAAGATTCGCCAACCCTAACACATCAGGGTAATAGTGTGCAATAGTTCAAATGAAGTGAATGAACTAAAATGAATGTCATGTAATGTAGGATGTGTACTGCATGCATGGTATGTATGCATTGGATGAGTGATTTTTTACTAGTTATTTTTTATGACTTAATAGTGTTTTTTTGTTATCCTTGTTTACTGATTAGTGACTTACTTGTTTGATAACTATTTGGTAGTAGTGGCTATTGTCGTGCTTGCTTAGTAGTTAGATGCTTACTTGTTTGTTTATCCCTTATACGTTAATGGCTTAAAGTAGTTATTAAGAATAATGTAGATCTTCGGATTTTTCATGCAACAAAGGTAATGTACTGAGACACATAGGAAGGAAAGATATAATATGATTATAGTTATAAAAAAGGATGCATGTATTGTCTTGTACGTATCTACGTATATTTGTGTGTTGGTTGCATGATTGAAAACCCTACTTTGTATATATTAAAAACAGTATGAAGTAATGCTTATTAAGTATTCGACTCATTTTATTTTTCTTTCTGTGTGTTTTCTCTCCCTACACAGGAGTGCGCAGCAGGAAGTAGACAGTCCAAGGGAAAAGTGCGACAGTGTAAGAATAAAAGAGAGATATTTTGTTTTATAAATCAAATATTTCTATTGTAAATCCCTTATATTGTAAAATTATGTTTTATTTTATAACCAAAAGTCTGGTGCCTTGAGTATGAATTGAAAGGTTTTAAAAACGAACCTAGTCCCGTTTTCTAAAATTGTTTTGGGGAAAAGAAATGCCACGTAAGTACGGTCCTACCCTCCCGAGGGTCGGGTTGTTACCGTGTGACAAAAGAGGAAGCTGAGTACGTAATCAGGAAAATACATGAAGGCATATGTGGAAATCACTCGGGAAGAAGATCCTAGCAGCCAAAATTGTGAGAGCAAGTTACTATTGGCCCAACGCACTGCGAGATGCAAAGGAGTTTGCAAGGCAACGTGTTCAATGCCAACTACATGCGCTGGTGCTTACTATGCCCCCTGAGGAGCTGAAGTCAATAACATCCCCTTGGCCGTTCACTTAATGGGGGATAGACTTACTTGCACCTATGCCCTCGAGTAAAGGAGGAATGAAGTTTATCATTGTTGATGTCGACTATTTTAATAAGTGGGCAAAGGTAATAGAGTTAGCAACAGTGACCACACAAAAAACAACGAGATTCATTTGGAAGATCAACGTGTGTAGGTTCGGCATACTTCATAACACTACGTAAATGGTTATCAGAGCTCGAAATAAAAGTCAAGTACTCTTATCTCGAATACCCATAGACGAATAGTCAGGTGGAGGCGACTAACAAGACCATTGTCGGAATACTAAATAAGAAGGTGGGCGAGAAAAAGAGGACATGGGCAAACGACTTGCCTGAGATCCTGTAGGCTGTAGGACAACTGCACAAATGTCGACAGGAGAAATCCCATTTTCCCTCGAATACAAAATAGAAGCTATGATCCCCATGGAAGCAGGGATTTCAACTCTTAGATGATAGAACTTTGAAACTGATGAGAATGTGCAAAAACTAGAGGAAAATCTAGATTTTTTTGAAGAAACGTGAGCAAATATCGAGATAAAAGTAGCAGCCTGCAAAACAAATCAGAGGAATATTTGAACAAAAGAGTAAGACTGAGATCTTTTAAGATAGGTGACTTGGTCCTAAAAGAAATAGGAGTCACGACAACAAAAGAAGGAAAGTTAGGCTCAAAATGGGAAGGACCGTACGTTGTCATAAGCAGCAGTTGCCAAGGAACCTATCACCTAAAGGATGCCGAAGGACACAAACTATCTCACCCAAGGCATACTGAGCATTCGAGGAAGTATCATGCCTAGTTTATTTCATTTTAACTTAATTTTGTTTAGTATTTCCATTATATGGTTCTTTATTTGAAAATTTGCAAAATTCAATAAATTGATGGCATTTTCCTCAATATATTGTCGCATAATTTATCTTCGAAACTCAAAGTACGGGAAACATCCCTCAGTTGGCCAAAATGACTACACAGAAAACATCTTGTAGTGCGTCAATCGCATAAATGGCTACTCAAGAATGATAAGCAGGATAGGCCAAAATGACCACACGGGAAACATCCCTCAATGCGTGAGTTTCCTAAGTGGTTATACATGAAATATCCCCTGGTAGGCCAAAATGGACACATGGAAAATATCTTCTGGTGTGCCAATCACCAAAAATGGTCACACAAGAAATACCCTTAGTGTGCCAATCGCCAAAATGACTAATTGGAAAACCACCAAGTTAAGCAATCGAGACAAATGCTCCCAATAAAGCAATGTTTAAGATCCAAATTCTTATGATCTAAATCATAAGGACACTAAAGGGCATTGAGTTCCAAAGTATATGGTTTTCAAATTCAACAACAACATTGACTCAAAGTCATTACCAAGATTGCTTCAGTGATAACAAACACAACATAGAGAAGTATGCAACAACTATTGAGATTTGAATAAAACTTAAAAAGCAGAAAGGAAAGAAAGTACATTCATATTCATAACCAAACAGTCGCATAGTTCAAAATACATTCATCTATAGGCTCAAAGGCCCAAAGTCATCAAAATCAAAAGGCATTCGGAAAAACATCATGACCAATGGAATCAAAAAAATGATAAGCAATTAAAGTCACCTTTATATCTCACCAATCCAAACTTTATAGGTATGTCTTAGGCTCGGCTAGTAGGTGCTCACGAAGAGACTTGACTCCTATCTTAAAGCCAGAGCCAAAGGTAAGATTCTGAATTTGGTGAGCGGCATTTATTTGTAGTAGCAAACGGTTGATCTGCCCTTTGACAGTCCCTAGTTCCTGAATTAACTCAGAAGCTCTAGTCTCTACTTCATGTAAAGTCTTCGTAATGCACTCCACCATGATGTTTAGCGAAAGAACGCGAGGATCAAAATCCTTCACGTTAGCCTTAGCCTTATGAAGATCTTGCTCGGTTTGAACGAGTTTTCCTTCCATCTCACGTAGTTGAACAACCTTCACTAAACGATCTTATTCGACCACATCCAGACGAGCAAGATAATCAACCCTTGCCTTCTCCTCCATTGCATGATTAAGGTTGTCAAGTAAATCTTTCTGTCCAGCTTCTTTACTCACCGCCTCATCCTTGAACTGAGCAACTTCCTCACGGGCCTGCTTCAACTCCGACTGTAGCTAGAAGCAATTTGACCCCCAAGGTCAGTCTTCACTTAGGAAAGTTCCCTAGCGAACTCTACCTTTTCAGACCAAGCAAAAATGGCTGCACAATGGACTTTACTAATAAAAGCTTGCATCGATTTGTTCTTTTCTTTGATCTTCAAACGGTCATCCACCAATAAGGCGGCTAACTTATCAACACCCTATTTACAAAGCAGACATCGTTAAGACAAAATACATATAATAACAAAGGTGACTAAGTGGATACGAAAAGGAGAAACTCACTAGCAAAAGGATACTACGAAGGTAGAGGACTACGGATTGGAAAGCTTCATCTTGATGTGCCTCCCCCCCCCCCCCCCCTCTCCCAGGGGGAACAATGTCCAGAGGAAGAAGCACCATGACTGGCATGAGGCCTTTGAAAGAACAACTTGCCATAACCCTCATCATCAAGATATCCTCTAGGCCTTAGGGAAATTACCTTAACCACTAAAGTAATGGTCTTAGCAATTTGCTCAACCTGAGGCGCCACAACTCTATCTCGAACGGATACCCTTAAGGTACTTGCTGCTTGATCCCTCAGTTGAGACAAGTCTAGATTCAAATGACCAAATCTAGAAGTAGGTGAAGGTCCTTCGCTCCTTCCCAGTGAAGTACTAAAGGGAAAGAAGGAATTGATACCTTATTACCACTAGCTGCATCAAAACTGGGAAAGACAGAAGGCATTTCTAGGGTTTTCCACCTAAATATGTTGAGCTAGTGGGAGATTCCTCCTCGACATCTTCAAATTGGAAGAAGTTTCCAAAACCACCTAATGATGGAAGCTGACCACCTGAGCGGGGGTTGAATAACTCTGGATTAAAAATAACATTAAGGTCACCCTCATCCAAATGCGGATCATTGTCAGGGTGACCGACTTGAGTGGAAGCTTGCACCGCTAGTAGGTTGTAACACCCCGCTCCTGAATATAGCATTTTGAAAATATTTTAGGAAGCTAGTGTACTACTAAAACTTTTCTTTATAAAAATGCATCAGATACAAACGTTTTTTAAATAAATAAAACATTCTTTATAAAACTAAAGAGAGTTAGCGGAAGCATTCGCTTAAAATAACATGTTGATATCACTCGTATTTACAAAAATATTTTATTCACTGGAAACTACAAAATAAAACTAGTACTCTGTCTAGGCCTTTGCATCGCCTCTCTGAGTCAAATCCTGTCAGTTGTGTATCCTCATCACTTGTGATAATTTTTAAAAGGAAATATAGAAACATAAAAATAAAAATAAAATGAGTCGAATACTCAATAAGTAACACATTATACAGTAAAAATAATACTCATCGGTTCTCTCAAAACATACATACTCATAGATACATACATAATAACGTGAACATAAATTTTTCATAAATGCTGAACATGTACTTTTTCATAAATATTGAAAACATGAGTTTTTCATAAATCATTATCTTTTCGTAAAACATATACATGAACTTGAGCTTATCTTATCATATCATATCGTTTCGTATGATAGGTTGTTACCCACTGTTGACCCCCGTGAGTTAGGGTTAGCGGATCTAAAAAGATTCTGATTCTGCCTGTGGCCATGGATTGTGGAATCCATACATAAGGAAGAGATACTGGGTGCATTACCAGCATATACGACCTGGCAATGCAATATGCCTATACATAGGTACCGACTTCATATCATACATAGGCCACTTACATATCTAATCATACTTGCATACTTATCATAACATAGATTTCAAAAGAAATTGCATACTTTTGTAACATGAGTGATGCATGCTTCCTCACATGAATTCATGATCTTTCATAACTAATTTTATGCATACTCTCATATAAAATCGTGATATTTCATAAATAAGTTTAATACATGAAATCATGATATTTCATAAATAATTTTAACGCATAAACTTTCTCATAAATCATGCATATGGATTTTCATAATTTTTCATGATTGGGATACATAAAAATGAGCTTCCAAATGATGGCTATACATACATAATAATTTTATAAAACAGGTTTACCGTACGTGCGTGAAAAGTATGATCATGCTACTTACCTCTTAGTGTGACTTCCTGATTTCACGTTGTAACTCGTAACCTATACGAGATACTAAACGTCACAAATTTTCTAAAATAATCGTATCGTAACCCTCTACTGACATGAAATCATAAATAAATTAATAAATTAATAAAATATTAAAAATATTCCTAAAAACTTTAAATACTTTGCAAGGAAAATAAATCTTCGGGTCTATACTTAATATTAAAATGTAAGTCTAGTTTAAAATAAACTAAGCCTGACACAATTAATGCAATAAGTTGAAACCAGTTGAGGGCATAACTGTGGTATTTAAACAATAGGTTCCTTTTTGAGAAAACTGATCACAAATGAAATAAAAAGGGAAGGCCAAGACGTGCTTCGGGAAAACAAGTGCAAAAGCAGAGGAGCCGTGCGAAACAGGGGAGGGGCCGAGGGCTGCGCGAAAGCTTACAGAGAGGTCTAGGGGGTGACCCACTGCGATGGAGGACCAAGGTGGTTTGCTGGGCTTCTCGTCCGCTCTTGAGGCCTTTTATGGGTGGTTCCCAGCAAACTTAACGTGCTCGGATTGTGGGTTTCCGTGGGACAACGTTGGGGCGAAAATGCTCTGTTTCCTGGGTGAAAAATATGGGTGTTGCTTTGTTGTTTTGGTGGTGGTTCCTGTGAGGTTTCGACGTGGGGCTCTTAATTTATGGCTCTTGGTTGGGAGAAGAAACTCCTTTGTTTCGGTAGCTAAAAACATGGTTGTTCCTATAATTTCGGTGGTTCGGTTCTAAGTAGCGTGAGAGGAGGTAACTGATCTTGTGGTGTTTTCTGGCTGGGTTTGGCTGCTATGGCAAGGTGGTTTGTTTCTACATGCATACATATATTTATAGATGCCTAAGAGGCCATAATGCAATAGACGTGCATGCATGTATTTATAGATGAAGATTACGAGAAAAACGTGAGTGATGAGGAGATTGGATAAAGCTTGAATT
The DNA here is from genome assembly GCA_036559045.1 of Platycarya longipes. Taxonomy (NCBI): domain Eukaryota; kingdom Viridiplantae; phylum Streptophyta; class Magnoliopsida; order Fagales; family Juglandaceae; genus Platycarya; species Platycarya longipes. The sequence goes on from CM071790.1 coordinate 26,570,253, forward strand.
TGATTTCAAAACTGGTACGGTGATGGAGTTTTTGAATTTATGTATTTGAGTTGGTTTTGAACTTGAGTTTGGAGATATAGTTCAGATGATGAGATAAGAGTTAGGTTTTGTTTCAATTTGAGGAATTTCAACTGAAAGGACAGAGTTAGGATTAATTTCGAACAAAGTGGCTTTTCTGGTTTGAAATCTTGAGGTTGGGTAGAAATTTAATGGCCGTGATGATGATTTCAGAACGTGGGTTTTGTTTAGTTTTCAAATAGGATAATACTTGAGAGGTTTGAAGTGTTTTTTGTTAACTAGAGTTTTGTATTGAGAAGCTTTCGGGTTTTTTTGAAATTAGAGATGGTTTTCCACTAGGATAATTGGTTCTAAGATGAGGATGATTTGTTTTTTTTTTTTTTTTTTAAAATCAAAACTAAGGGATGAAACACAGCTAGGAGAGGACTTTAAAATAATTTAAATCACCATTTTAAAACTTATAAAAAAACATAAATAGTAATAATAATAATAATAATAATAAATTTCAAATTTTGGGTCGGCATGTTACATAGGTGCTCCCACTCTTATAGTACCTTCAGCCCCCAGAACAAAGTCCAACTCCCTATCATTCTCAGCCATAATTTCATTTAAGGAGTCTAACCTGTGGGCTTCAGGATCACATGAAGTTTGGCCAAGATCACCCTGAGGAATTGGATGCATCTGTTCTCTTAGGTCCTTAAGGTCCTTTCTTTTTCTTCCCATCTATGATCGGAAGAATTGCTCTCTTCAACTTACATGCTAGAGCGGGGCGCCCAATATTTGTTGACTGAGGACATGGGCCCTACTGGAAACCATCACAAATCTTTATATGTTGGTTAGAGTAAAAAAGGTGTCAGACCAAGTTGAACCCCTATTATGGGTAGCCCAATTCTGCACCATTTGGACATGGGCCTCCTCCCAAGGTAATAACACAATCTTAATATTTCATTCATCAAAAATGGGAGACCAACAAGCATGGATTGAGAACTCCCAACCTTTGCCAGATAAAAAGAAGAACTTTCTTTCCCAATCCTTAGCATGAGAATATTTATGCTCCAAATGGACCAACTTATTGTGGGCCCTAAAGCTACAAACATTACTCTCTAAGCACCTAAACCCATGAAGTGACAAGAATTCCCACTCAATAATGTTTGGGTAATCATTCTTAGTGTGTTAAAAAACACATCGCCACAACATGAAGCAAACTGTTAAAAGACACCAAGCATTGGGCACTAACTGGGCTCGTGCAAGGCTCAAGACGTTAAGGGTGTCACGGATCGGGTGCATAAAGGGAAAGCGAAGGCCCATTGAAAAAATGTCCAAATAGATAGTAACAGAGACTGCCATACCTCTGACATAGACGGCTCTGTGGCCTTGCCCTCTAGTTATGAGATACCCACTAAGTCGGCGATGTTGAACTTGTCTTTGACCCCATCTAACTCGTAGTGAGTCATGGTGGAATTCCACCAATGGCCATCAAACATGGATCGATGAGCCCTTTCATCGGCCGTTGTGTTCGTTGGCCATAGTATTCCTGTGACTAGTGGGTGAACCACAGCCGCATGAAGAGCTTGCTCCACGAGATGGGTTGTAGCCTTTGTTACCTTTAGATGCTAAGTAAACAGAGAGTGTGAAGTGAGGAAAATGAAAGAAGCGTGATGAAAAGTAGAAGTCTTGTAAATGGAAGGAAGACGCCGTTGCAGAGACTTCTCAAAAGCGAAAATAACAAGTGTTTGAGTAAACAGAAAAAGGGGAAACATGGTTTGCAGAGGAATATTTATAGGGAAACAAGGGGATTAATCGTCGGGACGTAATGATGATTGGATGTGATGGTTATCGAATGAAGGGTATATGAGCCTAAAGGTGAAGAGACTTTGACACAACATGCAAATGCGAAACAGTGAGAGTGGAAGTTGAAAGGATTATGAGAAAGTGCGGGAGTGTAGAGAAGTGCTAGCTGAAATGAACTCCTCAGGCATTCCTCAGCACGACCGTTGACGCGTGAAGCCTCAAAACACTTCACAGGGTGGTGGGAGTCCCTGCATGAAGCGTCGAAATGCTTCACGGGGTGATGGGATTCCCTCTGTACAACCTTAGCGTTGAGACGCTTCACGGGGTGATAGGATTCCCTCCGTACAACCCTTGGCACATGAAGCGTTGAAACTTCACAGGGTGCTGGGAGTCCCTCTATATAATCCTTGGCACCTAAAGTGTTTAAACGCTTCATGGGGTAATTAAGTCATAGGGTATCATTTGAAATCGAAATTTGTGGGAGAATGTGGGCCTCGAGCCCAGGCAAGAAGCCCACAATATTTGTCTTAAGGAAGCCCCATTGCAAGTTATATAATAAGGCTTCACGGGGTACTTAGAAGGAATTTTCAAGTTTCTAAATAAGTCCCAACATGCAATATGTTGCCCAGATGATTAACACAAGAGGGGGGGTGAATTGAGTTATATTATAAAAATTAACAATTATTAATCAAATACATAATATAAAATATAAACAGAATGTAAAGCAGTAAGAAATGTAAAGAGTAGGGTAAGAGAAAGCAAACTCAGTATTTTTACGAGGTTCAGCCCCACTGCCTACGTCCTCGCCTCAAGCTACCCTCTGGGGATCCCCGAATTCACTATTCAATCTCCTTCAGGTGGAGATAGAAACCTATTACACTTTTGAGCAGCACCGCTCTAAAGAACCCGTGTAGAACACCCTCTACACTTCTAATCACCTCACACTTGGTGATTTAACTATTCCCCGTGTAGAACACCTTCTATACACACAAGGGTTATACACACCCTTTTACTGATACAAGAATTGATAGTGGGTAGGCTATCAGAAAAACACTCCTCAATGAGTGAAATAAAAACAATACAGCGTAAACTATATCTCTCAAAATGAACAAGGGTTAAGGCTCAATGTTTAGAGAAGAGAGAATGAATGCTTTGAATGAATGTTGTATGCTCTTGGTGTTGTGAATGTGAAGCTCTCAAATGATCTATTTATAGGTATATGAGACTTCATATTCAAATTTAAAAAGATTCACATGTCAAAGACATCATCATTCACTTTTCAAAAATTTCAAATCTAATCTTTTTACTTTTTGCATGTGACAAAAGGAGCACACTTTACTTTTCAAAAATTTCAAACCTAATATTTTACTTTTTGCATATGACAAAAGGAGCACACTTTACTTTTCAAAATTTTCAAATAAAGACATCTATCTTTTGCATAAGTCAAGAAAAGCATCCATCACTTTTGAAAATATTCAAATAAAACATGCACATGTGAAAGATGACAATCAATCATCTTAATATTTTCTAAGTTCAAACATTTAATCATGTCATGCACATGTGAAAGATGACAATCAATCATCTTAATATTTTCAAAGTTCAAACCTTTAATCATGTCATGCACATGTGAAAGATGACAATCAATCATCTTTCAAAATTTTCAAATTTAATTTTCAAAATATTCATGCACATGTGGAAAATGTATTTTAATGCTTTATGATAAAATATTAATTTTGAGCCTTAATCCTAATTTCAAATTTTTAAGAGATTTACAATATTACTCTATGACTTTAATGTGAACTTGTTCCCTTCTTGCTCATGCTTGGTTCCTTGATATGCTTGATTATATTGTGTAGACAACTTGAGCTTGAGACTCCTTTATTTTTTGAAATCATTTGTTATCATCAAAATTCATGTGTAGATTTATAATTACACGAAACTTGAAATCTTGTGTTCAACACAATACATGATGAGAATTCACGGGGTAACTAGAAGGGCCTTGATGTCCCTATAAGGCCCTGCAGGTTTACTAGCATGGGCCTTGAGCCGATCAAGGCCCATGTGCCCTTGAGGCCAATAGCATAAACATCTCATTGTTAAATCATTAGAGTATTATGAGATAAAAGGATAACCACCCAACTCACTTTGAAATAAGTTGGGCAGTTATCACCAAACATCAAGGAACTCAAAATTTGAATATCGATTAGACAATTAAGATAAACATAATCTATTTAAAGGAACTTAGGTACATCTACTATCTCAGTCCGATATATATTATTGACTTAGGCATCGAAAATGTTCCCTCGAACCTCCAAGCCTTTTACTCTCTAGTTGCAAGTGATTGATCGTACTAGCTGGTACTAGCTATTATATACACATCCAGAACACACACACACACACACACACACACACACACACACACATATATATATATATAACTTTACAAAGTATCAAGTATCAAGATCTCTGAGAAAAATTAAGTCCAATATGCATCGAGTTGGTACTAGCTGGGTTATCATTTTTTTTTTTTTGAAAGCTGCTGGAAAAGGGGAATATGTTAGTGATCAACTTCTCAGAGTCACCCTGATCAAATTTCATTTGTGTATTATCATCAGTAATATTGCACGATGAACACCATTAGGGTTGTAAGAATTTCAGTCTGAACCGATGGGTTGGACCAAACAGGCTGTCTCGGACCGAACTGACCGAACCTGGGTGTGATATGGTCTAGTTCGATCCTTTTTTTTAAGGACCGAATTTTTTCAATCCAGTCTCGGTCTAGGGATTTCTTCCCCTGGACCAAACCGGACCAAATACCACAATTAAAAAAAATATATATTATATATATGATATATCCTATAAGTAATAGTATATAATATTGATATTAATATATATTAAGAGTTGTAGTATAATATATTAATATATAATTTATACTCTTATAATATTAACATATTATAATAGTTGTAATAGAAAAATATAAATTATAGTATATCTATATAGAGTATTAGTAATAGGTTAATACTTATAAGTCAGAAGTGTATTATTATTACTTAATATTTAATATACTATTACCAATTTATTACTATTCACTAACAACAAAATAAATTATAAAATACTAATGTAATATTGTTATTAGTTATAGTTAACCAATATATAATATATCACTAAATCACTATTAACTAATTAGTAATTACTATTTATTAACATCTACATTGATATCACTAAATCACTATTAAGTATTAACTAATTAATAATTACTCTTCTTATGATTACTTGTAGGCTTGTGGCAATTATAAATATTCATATATAATTTTTAATTATATATGAATTACGGTCAATAATATCATTGATTAATTGATATGACTTATGATGATTAAATTATTAAACAACCTATGATATATGATCTACCACTAACACCATTAGCCAATTATTAATATCTACATCTAGGAAGTATGATCTATAAGAAGTTATAGTATAAATTATTATGTGTATAAGCTTATAATGGTATATGTTATATTAGACTATTAGTAATATTATTACTAATACTACTATAATAGTTATTAACTTATTTGTTATAGTATAAGTATAACTACTAAGTCTATAACATTATATTTTTATAAGTATAACTACTTATTAGTTAATTTCTTTTTTATTTTATTTGGACTCTTGGAAATTTGGAATCTACTGTAGAACTCCTCTATTTAAGGACTGAATTTTTTATTTCTACTTTTTTATTTAGATTATTTTTCTTTTACTATTTTTTTAAGAGTAAGTATTTTTAATATTTTTTAGCTTAAATATATAATAAATACGTGAAGTGGGTGCACTGAAATAATTAAAGTTAGACCAAAATTTAGATTTAATCATTGCAGAATTTTAGACTAAATTTAGCCTATTAAATCATATTAGGTACCTTTGGACCGAACCTGGATCGGACCTGGACTGAATTGGACTGGACTGGTATGGACCGAATAGGAGTTCGGTCCGGTCCAGGGTGGGAAAATCTTTGGACCGAATGGAACCGGTCCATAGCTTTTCCGGACCAGACTATTTACACCCCTAAATACTATAGATAAATCTAGCGCATGTATTGTATACATTTGCTCCAATCTTGGACAATATGTTGAATGAGATAAAATATTCAAGCCCAAGAAGAGGCCACGCCCACCTAAAGGCCACCACTAGAAGACAGGAGAGAAAGAGCACAAGGGGACAATGAGATGGAAGATGTTAAAATAAAAGCAAGGAAAGGATATGAGGAGAAGGAAAAAAGCGGAAAGCAAAAGAAGATGTTAGATACATAAAGGAAGGCGGCCAATCCTTACCATCCCAAGGGCACTTAGAAAGATGGGCTAGATAATAAAAAAAAAAAAAAAGTTTAAATGATTGCAAGAGAGACTTCTTCTTCAGTTTCTTCAATCTCTTAAAAGGAAAAGGAGCTCCAAGTACAACAATATCTACACCAAAAAATAAACCTTCGATATCCATTGTATAATGAGAATGAGAAATTATGAAACTGTAAATAAGCTTATTATTATAGATATTGTATGTGTGTGTTTGTCTCCTTTTTGTTTATATTCTTAGTATTTAATTTTTTTTCACTGTTATAGATGTATGAACAGCCACACCAACATGTCGGGAGCCCTAGACTACACCGATCTAGGCCCAAATGGTGATAGCAATTTTTGGCATTAACAATATGATCAGTTTTTGTGAGATTTGGATTGGCGTACCATCACGTGGATCACCTTTCATGCTTTTCAATACAGCTTGTTTTATAAAAGGAATGTACTCAAAGCAGTAACGGACATATAGTAGCTCGCTAGCTCGATATATAGGAATTAAGTTATTGTCTACTTTCGGTAAAACGAACAAGGTGTACTCATCCAACCCTAATTATCAGTGGCATAGTGAATCGAAGGCGAGTTGTATAAACCAGACGTCCTGATCACTTTGCGATTCCGCAATATCCCCACTACTGGAGTCATCTGTTGGGAGAATTTCTCCTTAAATTAATTATCAAATGTACACTTAAAAAAATAAAAATAAAAACTGCTAAAAAATTAGGATAAGGTAGCATGCCTTCATTGATTCAATTTTAAACCTTCGTTGCCGTCCCATCCTAATTCTTAACCCATCAACAACTTTCTCATTGACAGAGACTAATCCATGAAATTTAAAACAAGAAGTACAATTTTGTCCACCATTAATGGGATATGTCTCTAAGGCATGATAGGGACTAATCCTATTTGCACAGCAAGGATCGGATGCCAACCCTCAGTTGCAGATAATCATTTCATGCACCACTTTTGTCCTAAATATGCAGTTCATTGCATTAGTGGCTTTTGGACAAAATTATTTTAAAATAATGATACATATAATTATAGAATATTATATAAATATTGCATAATTATTTTAAAAATGAATGAGATTTATTATTAAAAAATATTTAATATTTATTTTAAGAAAATTTCTATTTATTGATTTATTTTAAAGAAAATTATAATACACTTTTATATTTTACTATTATAAATATCATTTCTCATTATTTATTTATATAAGGAGAGAAGATGATTAGTTATAGCTGGAAGTACATCTACATGTTGCAATGCATGTTATTGGAAGCTAGCTAATTTCATGCAATCCAATAAGAAGAAGAAAGAAGGAAGCTTCTTCCTTAATTAAAAGTGAAGATGTGTAGAAGTAGTGAAGATAACAATGCCAAGCTAATTTTTAGTAGGAATGTTGACACACGAACTACGACCAAGCATTCCATCTTGTAAAAATCTTTTAGTTCGATCTTTGACTGTTTTTTTATTTTACATTGTACTTGGAAGAAATGATACTCTCTAAGGTACATCTTTGTGTGTTAGATTTGAGATCTTTTACTTGGCTATTTCTATGAGTGGCTTGCCATGTTACCATTATGAGTGTAATCGATCCAGTAATTTAGTTCAGTTTTAGACAATTTGAAACCGAACTAGTATATACCAATTCTGCATTTTTAATAACCAATTTTGCATTAGTTATCCTATAAACCGATACTTTTGATTTTATCAGTTTTAGTCTGATTTTTTGATTTTATATGCTACATATATAATATAGTATATAGTATATTATAATATCTAATACTATAGTGATAATATATTATGGCATATTATAATATATATTATAATTGTATTGTAGACTATAGTGATATACTATAGTATATTATAATATACAATGATATCTTATTAGTATAACTACTAATACAATAGACTATAGTAAATTAGATTTTAGAATTTAAATTTAAATTAATTATTAATTTATCATATAATATAAAACTATTTTATACATAATTATATATTATATATAAAAAAAATTTATACAATATAAAATATTAATATATATATATATATAAACCAGTCTGGTTTTAGAAAAAAAAATTGGAACTGTACTGATTTGAATTGATTTAAAAAAAAAATAAAATTGATATTGGACAGAATCAAACTCGGTACGGTTCGGTCCGGTTTATTAGTTTACAAGTTTTTTTTTTCACCTCTCGCCACCACTTCCAAGTGCAATTTTTTATTTTTAAATATTAAAAAATATATACTTTTACACTAGCGATATTCAAAATGAACAGCGTCACTTTGAAGGGATAATATAGCATATTTTAAAAGAAAATGAAAAAAACAAAAAAAAAAAACTTTGAAGGGGTATATGTCCCATGGGGTGAGACCCATAGACCCCAAACAACAGTAAGGATGTTGCTGTCTCATCCAGACCAAGTGGGTGGCAACTAATGTGTGTGTCATGGAAGATAAAGAGTTATATCTAGGGCTGCAAATGAACAGAGCTGTTCGTGAACAAATTGAGCTCGACTCGTATAAACTCGATTCGTTTAATAAATAAGTTGTTCGTGAGCATTAATATTGGTTTGAATATTAAACAAGCTAAACTCGTATAATCTCGACTCGACTCATATAAACTCGGTTTGTGTTCGTGAACAAAATTCGTATAAACTCGATTCGACTCGCTTTGAGCTCGTAACAATACTCGTAATATTTCTATATATATATATATATAATCTTGCATATATTCTTACATATATTCTTTTATTATATATATTTTCTGTGGTATATATATTATTTTTGATATTTGTATAAGTAATATATTTTATTACTTTATGTAAAAGTAGCATTTTATTTCTTTACAATAATAATGTATTAAGTTCACAAAAAAATTATTGAGTCAAATATTTATAAAGAGTAAGAAACTCGAGTAATTACTTGACTAAGTTCGGCTCGTTCGTTAGAGAGTAAAAATAAAGATCGATAAATAACTCGATTCGACTCGAGCTCGTATTTGATCGGCTCGACTCGGCAAACTCTCAGTTCGACTCGAATTCGAACTCGAGTTATTTGAGTCCAGCTCGACTCGACTCGACTCGAACTCGTCTTTGATCGGATCGTTTGCCGCCCTATCTATATCTATCTGGAATGTGGGCTTTATGAACATGTCCTACAATTCTAACGTTTTTCTTTTTCCCACTTTTCATCTATTTCTTTGTTCTCGAATATATAAAGACAAAAAACTTTATGGCCCAAATTAAATCCAAACATCAACATTGGTTTCAGCCACTGCACATGGTTTACGATTGATGAGGTCAACCTAAAATTGAAGACCCGGATAAGGACATGATAGTAGGGTTGCTAGGAAATTTGCCATTTATATTTGTAGCATTTCTCTGTATGGATCATCATGGAAAACGAGATCATTGATTTTAATATTGCTTTGTTGAAAAAATCTGATTTAATATGTTTGTAGTCTAAGGATCGAGCCGCAGGTAATTAAAGGCTTCGTGCCATCATGTCCATATTTCTTTTAGTTTCCTACGCGAACATATATAAACCCTTTTTCATTTTTTCATAATTATAATTAATATTATTTGCAAGTCAGTGTATAGTCTACTACTCATAAGTTATTGTAAAATCAAGAGCAGTTATAATAAGACATTAATATTTTTTCAACTAGCTAGGTAATGTCGTAGATTTTCACATCAGTGAAATGTTAGATGTATCAATTAGGAAACTTGCAAATATATTTTTTTTCTATTTTTTGGATCCTTAGTCCTCAATATTTATGTTTTAATAGATTTAATTTATTTTGAGTTCTTACTCAAACTATAAAAAAAAGTGAGCAGGAAGAAGATAAAGATAATATATACATATTGATGTCATGTTTCACAGGCTTGAGCAACACGGTATCACAAGTTTCACGTCATCTTCCTATATACACACAGATGAATAGGGTCGCTTGGGAGCTTGGGACTCCTTCGATGCCAATATCAATATATAGAGGTAGGACTGCAAACGATCCGATCAAAGACGAGTTCGAGTCGAATCGAGTCGAGCTGGACTCAAATAACTCGAGTTTGAGTTCGAGTCGAGTTGAGAGTTTGCCGAGTCGAGTCGAATTCGAGCCGATCAAAGACGAGCTCGAGTCGAATCGAGTTATTTATCGATCTTTATTTTTATTCTCTAACGAACGAGCCGAACTTAGTCGAGTAATTATTCGAGTTTTTTACTCTTTATAAATATTTGACTCAATAATTTTTTTGTGAACTTAATACATTATTATTGTAAAAAAATAGAATGCTACTTCTACGTAAAGTAACAAAATATATTACTTATACAAAATATTAAAAATAATATATATAACACAGAAAATATATATAATAAAAGAATATACGTAAGAATATATGCAAGATTATATATATGTATATAGAAATATTACGAGTATTGTTACGAGCTCAAAACGAGTCGAATCGAATTTATACGAATCTTGTTCACGAACACAAACCGAGTTTATACGAGTTGAGTCAAGATTATACGAGTTTAGCTCGTTTAATATTCGAACCAATATTAGTGCTCACGAATAACTCATTTATTAAATGAATCGAGTTCGAATCGAGTTTATACGAGTCGAGTTCAAATTGTTCACGAGCAGTTTTGTTCGTTTGCAGTCCTATATAGAGGAGATGAATATATACTTGTGAGAGGAAGGTTAGCCTATAACTTGACTATGTCGTTCGGTACCAAGTTGTGCTGTATTTTTCTAGAGCACTTCTACACAACCTCCCAACCTCCATACATCATCATTTTTTATTTTTTCTTCAAATTTTTTTAATTTTTTTAATATATTTTTTTGAATTTGTTCTTTTTAAATTAATTTAATTTTTTTATTCATTATTTCTATATTAAATATTTAATTAAAAATAAAATAAAATAATATGTGGTGTGTAGAAATTGTGTGAATAGTAAGAGGATGAATAAATTTTTTCATTTTTCTATCCCTGCATTAAATGCAATTTGGCGCCTATATAATGTGATGTGTAGGTTGTTCTGTCAGGTCCGTACCACCCAGTCCGCCTCCACTCGAGTGTTTTGGGCAGGAGCTTGCAAGTCAGTTCAGGAGGTGTTAATTCCAACACAGCGTGCTGGTCTATTGTTTTCAAGGGTCCATTGACTTGGGCGTTGGACTTTGGGGGGTGACTTGGCCCAAAAAGGGAAATGATTCCTTCTTGGATTGGGGTAGCTGTACTGGGCTGGACGGGTCGGCCGAAGGGATTATCCTCCACACAGTACAGTATCTTGTGGCTCTATAGCTCCTCTTGTCTCTAATATATATTCTCCAATTTGACTGCTCGTTTGTTTATTCTCACTTTCTTTTTATAGTAATGGTGGTAGTGGAGGTAGTCTATGTCCACTATGTTGCCGGATTCCGAAATGGACACTTTACTTGACAATTAGACATTGAATTTTCATGCAGCAGGCCCAAATGAATAACAGTGTACTGAGCCCATATTTGCTTTGTCAATGTATGACTTTACCATCAAGCCTAAACATCAATATCTTTCTGCATTTGCTTGTTCGTCCGGACAATTTTCTAAGATTTTAGTGGCGTTCAAAAATAAAACAATATATAGGTACCAATTTATAAGACCAGTACTCTATATGCGCTTAATTATCGATAATTTGGTCTTAAGAAATTGTTCAAAGTCAATGCATGCAAACAGTATTTTGATTTGCATAACTAAATATTGTGGAAGTATTAGGTTTTGATACATATAATATATAGTTCGCGTAGACAATAACAAACAAGTATCAAAGAATTATCTGTGATTTGGATAGTAAGATGAGATGTGAAAGCTTTATATGATAATGGAATAAAATATTATTAGAATATTATTTTTATTATTATTATTATTTTAAATTTTGAAGAAGATGAATTGTTTATTGTATTTTATGTAAAAATTTAAAAAATTTGAGATAAGATGAAATGAAACACTTTTACTATTTGAAGAGGTCTATTAATTGAACAAATGACACCTTAAGCTATAAAGATTTTTTTTTTTTTTTTTAAGCAAGTAAGTTTTCATTCATTCAAGCAAGAAAAAGACAATACCTAAAGAGGAAGTGAGATTTCCTAACAGACACTACAGTACTATAACCACAATGCAAAGGAGGTGAAAAAAATAAAAATGAAAAAAAGGTTCATAGGACCAATTTTTTAGTTTCCACCCATATATTTTCAAAGATGGCGTCATCTTAAAAGACAATTTCTAACAGTTGGCATAGCTATCCAAACTGTGAGATTAGCGCTGGAGGCAATGGAAGTTATTAGTGCATTGCAGTTTGTTGTCTTAAAAAGTTTCTTGGAGAGATCTGTATTCTCTTTTTCATGATCATCAATTAAGAAAAGCAAAACTATAGTAGAAAACACGATATCATATGGATTGGTGTGCGGCAAACCATTTGCATTTATGCGCACCTAAAGACCATGTGTCGATAGTTTGGAGGTGGGGTGGGAAAATCTAAAAGATCTTAAGGTAAAAAATTTATAGGTGAGGTGCATATAGTCGGCGGACTCGTTGGGACGTGACGACATGTGAAGGCCATGTGTGAGAGTTACACGCCATGATTTTTGCTGTAGTTTCATCTTATCCTAGTAAATCGACAGATGTAGATGGGATGTGTTTCGACTGGTAGTCACCGGAGTGCAATAGATTTAACCATAATCAAACCGGTGGAGGAAAGACAAAAATATATTATTACGAAAGCATACACACAAAGCGATATAAAAATGAAAATAGAAAACCCTCGTTTCTAGTAGAAATACATGAAAAGATTTAGACTATGTTTAGCAATTGAGAATACTTCAAGTATTCTCAAAATATTTTATTATTATTTATTATTTTATTATTATTTTAATATATTTTTTTTTATCACTATTTAGTGTTTAGTATTTATTATTATTATTATTTAATATTTTATTAATATATTTTTACTATTATTAATAATAATTTTCAACATTTTCCATTATCTAAATCTATTATTAAACTTTTTTAAAGGGAGAGAATCTCTTTTTAAAAAGCCCACAAAAGTTACAAAGAAGAGTTAGGTGGCGACTTTATTTGCTGGAATTGTCTACTGTGGGGATATGATCTCCCACTTGGCACATTGTTTTTAATCATTGATAGCCATTAGTGCAAGTTATGAATAAAGTAGAAAATGGTGGAAATTATTCTAACAAAAACCTCGCTGCAAGTGACCCATATATACATATAATGGGGAAAACTAAAAAGGATCCACTAAATTTGATTCGAGGTTATGCATAGAATTAGTCACAAGTCCACGAGAAAAATACGTCATTTAACATGTTCTGTTTTAATTTGTAAAAAAAAAAATTAAACATTTATTACAAATCAGATTATGATGTGCCAATAGTGTAAAGGGTGTCCCTTAAGTCCTTCATATCATTTTGTGTGTATAATAATAATAATAATAATAATAATAATAATAATAATAATAATAATAACAACTATTTTTAAAATATTTTTTTATAGAAAAAAATTCTTTATAGGTCTAAGGTGTACAACTTGTTGGTAACGTATTAGTGTTTGTTACAACTTGCTAGTGATTTTCTAAACTTTTAAAAGAAATGAGTTAATTGCAAAATCATTTCCGTTTCAGTCGGATTGCAAATCACTTTCTTCCTTTCAGATATATATACAATATTTCATTTACTCTTTGGAAAGCAAATTTTGCCGTTTCGTCACCTTCTATCAATTCATCTAACAGCAAGTTGGCACATGACAAATAATAAAAATTCAATAAAGTAGTGGATCCTTTTAACTCCTAGCGAGGTAATCTATTATTGGAGTCTGTTATATAGGGTTTAATAGATAGACCGTCTGAAGATAAACTCCTAGCGATAAGCTGCCAAACCACTAGACTTGGCTGGATATGGCGGCCTATGGCTAGACTGGCCACCATAGGGTGGCAAGAAATCCCGTTGTGGGAGGTACGCTTTATCCCTCCACAAATAGGCCTATAGGTCACCTTGAAACCACTGCGAGGTGACTCACTAGCCATCCTGTAGTGGTTTTAGGGTGGAGATTGTATCCACACATAAGGAGGGTTCCCCCTCCAAGCTAATTTTTAAATTAATTCTTAAATTTTATCATTGTAATCAATTATTAAGATTTTTTTAATAAATTTTATATTTTAAAACTAATTGTTTCATGTTACATTTTTCTTTCTCTATTTACATGAAAGTCTTATGGCATACATCTAAATTTAATCAATATGTGATTTATTATTTTTGTTATTTAGCTTAATGCTTAAATATGTGTATTTAAATTGAAGAAAAAATGATAAATCACATAATAATTAAAGAGAAAATCTATTCTCAATCCAATTTAGTTATCACACGCCACACAAAATCTAATGTGGCAAACTGGTCTAATTGAAATCTGATCCAGAACAAATATTGAGATTCAAACTTGGCTCATTCAATCATTCCCCTCCCAAACAAAATTAGAGTTAGGATTTGGGTCATGACCATCATGCAAGCCATGGCTGAAGAGTCTGCATAAACGAAATATACTCGGACGAAGGGATACAATTGCTTCTGGCCAAGAGTGGGAGCGGTTCAGACAAGGAGGCGTTCGGCTTGGTCGGTAAGAAATGGTTGTACCTGCAGAGCACAGAGAGGAAGAGGCTCGCCGCACTCATCTCGTCTTTATGATCTCTAACCACTGCTGTTCAGCGCCCGCAACATCATCTCAGGTGAATCTTGCTTCCCTGCGTCTCGCCCTGACTCTCTCTCTCTCATACTCTTGATGTACTTGTGAGGGAGAAATCTGCCAGTGAGTCCCAAGCCAAACATTGTTTGTACTAAAGGACAAGGATACAAGAAAAGGAATAAAAAGAGATAAAAAGTATGAAACGACATAAAAAAGAAATGCACATGGGTTCAGGCTAAAGGTGTCAGGCATATAGGCACACAAACAAAAAAAGGTAAGGAAAGCAGGCTAACTGACACACGCAATCTAGATGTGTATAAAAGGGCAGGAATCATAAGACAAAAGGGTCAGTCTCTGGAACAATTTTGGTCTCTTCTCCAGCATTGTCTCCTTCAGCCTTTTCAAAAGTACTTAAGAGCTTTAATCAATAGATTTATGTACATTTTTCCTGTACAGTGTGAGTCATGAGAGACTGTAAAAATAGTTATTATAGTAGATTCTCCTTTTTCAAACTCTCGTGGACGTAGGCCTTACGCTGAACCACGTAAATATTGCATCTATCTCTATTTATTTATTTATTTGCTATCCATATAAGTACAGTCGCACTGGAGTCTTGTCGGGAGTCCCAAATAATATCAAACGAAGCCCAACTCGTATTAGTGGGTCGGAAATGACTATTTTTCCTTCCTTAGCTTATTGGCCGATTTTTATAGCATCAACAATACATCACTCCACTTGTGCAAAAATCTCTAAATTAATCCACCATTGTGAAGCATAAAAAATGAGCAAAAGGAAGATTTCGTCTGATTCTTTGCACGATTTCTTCTGGTTCTTTTGCACGATTTGAGACAAAAGGCACAAGCTTGTATCATCAAGATTTGCACCATTTTGTCCGGTTTTTTTGAGGAGGGTCCATGGGAGAGAGCTTCGAGGTGAGGCGAATGGACGAAATCTAACTTGTCGTTTTCTTGCTTGCCATTTGTGAAACCAAAATGCCGGGTTTGTTCATAAACGGAATGACATGGTGCTCATTGATTAGCCACAACACGATGGGTCAAGGTCCTTAAGTTCAACATTTATAACTCATTCAAATTTGTATAAAATATTTAAATTGTTAACGATAAATATTATAAGATCTACTTTATAGGTCTCCCACTTGAGACTAGATATTTTCTCAAGCTGATTACCATAAGGCTGAAAATTTATGATTGGTACCTATAGTCTCCGAGGTAGCTTAAATAATATCTATTTTTCCTTGTGTTTATGAAAGATTCAATAAAAAATAAGGCACAATACATCAGGAAATTGACAAAGAAATGTTCTGTTAACTTTATTTAATATGCAAATAAGTTAAAATGTTAAACTACAATTTGGGGCCATTAAATGACAAACATATTGTATCGGATATAAAAGGTAGACCGTAAAGCTGGTTAATGTGTTCTGGAAAGATAGTTATTTCCTTTTCCCACTTAGTTCCTAAAGCATTGCTATTCTTTCTGTTGGCCATTATTAAGTGATCCGAGGAGGAGTGTAGAGGTCTTGATTGTCAAGCACAAGCACACAGATTTTATTTTGTCATGCAAAATTACTGAATGTTACTAATTTATGCATAGCGCTTGCTGCTTGATGCTAGTTGCATACTACAGAAAATAGTAAACTGTTTTTTCTCTAATGATCATTCAGGTGCTTGGGATTCTGGGAAGATTTATGGATCATTTTGTTGGTATATAGTTTGTTCAATTTTATTCTTTCTATGCAGGTGGTTTTAACCAAAAAAAAAAAAATTGGAGTTTCGCTCTCTGATGTGTTTGCTAACTTTGAAGTGTTGCAATTCTGATTTTTTGCCTCTTGAATCTTCAATATGTATTAGTTTTTGTTATTAAGGTGCTCTGATTAGTGAATTTTATTGGGTTTCAAATAATGGGTTGTTCTTAATTTACATGAGATCTAATTATTTAGAGTTAGTTTACAATTTTTTTTTTTTCATATCACTGTGGAAAACGTAGAAGTGAAAGATCTGAAGGTGGAATGTAAATTTTTCCTAAAGAAGAAGTCTTAAACACAATTATGGATGTGGTTTGGAGCTCGGGATGTGATATGCTTTGGATTAGTTCTAAGTAAGCTTGGAAATGTTGGCGAGATTGATGTTATTGTATATTTGAACATGTTGGAATGTTTTGTTTTTTACACTTGAAAAGGTTGTGTAACAATTTTGGAATACTTGTGATAATAAATTGTGTAAAGTTTATTGCATGATTCTTGATTTACTCTTGAATCAAAATTCTACTACTGAGAATACACTGGATGATAGGCAATAATAATCAAAGCAAGTAATTCGCTTGATTTAATGTTTATGACCCTTGGATTTGAGGCTTATTTGTCAACTTTCAACGCGTTGGTCTGTACTTTCTAGCCACATTACATTCAAAGAATAGGCAAAACATGCTTTCTTTGTGCGCTTGTGAAACAGAATGTGAGTATAAGCTATGTATTTTTATCCTATCTAGCAACCTAATTTTTTTTTTGAAGAGCCGGTACCACATGTCCAATAGTGGCCCTGTCCCAAATTTATTAAAAATTCCTCATTTGTGGCGGAAAAATACCGTGATTACAAAAACAACCTTTAGGTGCTTACAAAATAAAGAATTAAAAAACACCACCCAAATGCAACACAACCAAACCAAAGAAAGAAACCCAGAAAAAAAGGCCACTCTACACAAGCCTATAAGAGCAAAACGAAAGGAAACAAAACAGGCCTATGTAAATAAAGGCATAACTAAACAGGCCTAAATAAAAGCAAACCAAACAAAACAAAAAATAATTAAGAGCGAAACGACGGAAGACCCAGATAGTCAATTCAGATAATACCTTTTAAAATCTGAGGAACTCGTTGAATGCTGTCATATATTTTCATTTTTCTCATTTCTCCTTCATGTGCTAAAAAATCTGCCGCGTAGTTTGCTTATCGAAATTGATGTTCAACCATGTAGTTCATCCCTCTCAACTCCTTACATAATTCCTCCCAAAACTCCAAAGATACCACAACTTACACCTCCCCTTAAGTATCCAATCGACAATGAGTTTTGAGTCACTTTCAATACTAATATTTATCATATGAAGCCTTCTACATAGCCGAATACCTTCCACAATGGCCTTTAATTCCGCACCGTTGTTAGTTCTATGTCCATAATGGGTTGAGAAGGCCCCCTTTACTATGCCATTGCTATCTCTAATTATGCCACCACCTCCTGAATTTTCGGGATTACCTCGATAACTTCCATCGCAATTGGTCTTTAACCAGCCCGCCGAGGGCCTTGAACATTTTACTATTTTTCCTGGTCTTGATGCATTGTTGGGACATTGTAGTTTATAATTCTCAAAAGTAGCTCTGTCATGTTTTGAGAATTTCTGGGTTGAGAACATATTATCGCCCATTAATTTAATCCACACTCGAACGGCTCGCCAAACCTGTCTAGCAGTTGCAAACTTCCCCTCCATTCTCATTTTACATCTACTCTTCCAAAGGCACCAAGTAATTAAACAAGGAATTAGACCAATAATTGTACCTTTGATGGATGACTTCTTGGCATAATTAAACCAGTTCAAAACTCTAGTTTTCCATGGCCAATGTTGTGTTGAGGGAATCCCCAACACAAGAAAAAAATGTGATCAATGCTTTCTGTTTGACATCGTGAGCAACAATCACAGGTAGAAGCTAAGGATACCCCTTTATGTTGAATTCTCTCATCCACAGCCAACGAATAAAACCAAATCCTCCACATACAAATAGATATCCGTTTAGGCAAACTATTACGCCAAAACCGTTTATAGCCTAGAAGTAAATGCCCTTTGTTGAATAAGCTCCCATGTCGTAGAGGTAGATAATTTATCATCAAGAGATGGCTTCCAAACAACAATATCCTTTCCTTTTTTCCAGCCGGAACATTTTGTATAATTTCAGTTGCCGTGTCCACACCCACTAAATCCCGTAACCAATCCATATTCCAGGAATTATTCAGCCAACAGTCACTAAGACATAAATTTACATTAGCAATGTCTTGAACTCTAGTAGATTAGCAGACCCGACAACATCTACCTATCAAACCAAAAAGAAGCATTACCACCCCTGACCAGCACCTTCATATTATCCATTACTTCCGGTAAAACAGAAAGAATAGATTTCCAAAAGCGAGAGTCCATGAGTCTCCCATTTTGTGCTAAAATATGCGCTTTACGTAAATACTTGGCCCGAAAAAAGTCAGTCCACAATTTTTGACTAATAAAAGACGGAAAGCAAACTTCATATGAAGTGACTTTAGCACCTCTTTAAAATCTCGTATACCCAAACCTCCTTCCTTTGTAGGCTTGTACACATTTTTTCACGACAACCAGTGATGAGTGCGCGAAAGTGCACTCTAAATATCCTAATATTTGATTAAATTACAAATAATGAAAATAAAAATGATTGGATTTCACTTATTTTATTGGATTAGATTTCTATTTACGTTGAGATGTTTTTAAACATTAATTGTCTTTTTTTTTTCTTTTCTTTATTTTATTTCATTCTATTTCATTTTTTTTTTCTTAGTAGTTTAAAGAGGGAAAAAGCACCTCAAGTTCAATGGGCTTTCACTTAGGCGGCAACAATTTTCTTAACCTCACTTGACCCGGTCTCAATTGTACTCTATGCTTTCCATTCAACAATTTAAAAGCCAGCCACGTTTAAACTTCAGCCCACATGAAGCCATCAATTGACAGCGTGACACCTCATGCTTGGACTTCAATGATTTACGGCATTTAAGCGGGCAAAATGGGGCTGGAGACTTGAATCACTCATGGACCCGCATGTCTTTCACTCCAAATTGAACACGGCATCTAACGCAGGAGGATATATAGATATATAGATATATATATATATATATAATGGAAGATGATAAACAGTCAATTTCCGGAAGGAAATTGACAGTGATAGTCATTCAATTTCCTTTCAGGAAATTGAACGACAGTCAACTTCCCCACTGGAAGTTGACAGATCAGTATCTTCCCTCCTGGAAGATACTATTGAATCATCTTCCCCACTGGAAGATGATAAACAGTCAATTTCCTGGAAGGAAATTGACAGTGATAGTCATTCAATTTCCTTTCAGGAAATTGAACGACAGTCAACTTCCCCACTGGAAGTTGATAGATCAGTATCTTCCCTCCTGGAAGATACTATTGAATCATCTTCCCCACTGGAAGATGACCTATAGTCAATCTCCCTCCAGGAAATTGACTTGAGCCTTTCAACTTCCAGTGGATCAGTAACTTTCGAAATGAAAGTTACTATTGAATCATCTTCCCTACTGGAAGATGATCAGATTCCCTTGTCAATACCTTTGGTCTTGATAAGTTCAAATTTTTCTTATTTGATTAATTTGTTGAAATATTTTATTTTAACAAATTCAATTTTGTTCTCTGCATCTCAGGCAGATTTGAGCCAGAAAAACTATTTTCCTAAAATGGTTTTTCTTTCCTTTAATCGTACTGGAATCGGAACAACAACCATATTCCGATTTCATAAATTTGTTCTGATATTGCCTCACTGTGAGCCAATATCTTCTTTTATAAAATTCTTGGTTCTTATTCAAACCAAGAATCTTTTCAAATTAATCTTTTCAGATTTTCATTCCGGTTGAAAAATGAAGATGATGAAGACTTCATTCTTTTTAGCCCGGGAAGGATTGAGAAGATCAACAGAAGATCAGTCAGCAGATGAAGACAAGATGTCCCCACTGCCGACACCTTTTGAGCCAGTCAGCACTAGAAGACAAGTTACTTTCGGTGCAGACAAGATCATTACCTGTCAGCCCAGCTTTCGGCGCCAGACAGCTTTTACTTTTGTAAAAGTAATTCACGCGGTGTGAATTACTATTTGCTTTTTACTTTCGGCTACTTTCGGCCGCTTTTGCTTTTGTTTGTCTCCCGTGATTATCGGGACTTGTCTTTTGTATTGCCTCTCCGTCTATATAAGGAGAGTTTAGTTTTCATTTGAGATCAGAGCTTGTTTGAGAGAGAACCCCTCCTAAGAGTTACCTCAGAGAACAACTCTCCTGATTGAACTTACATCCTTGTAAGTTCTTGGGCCAATCTTATGAGTGAATCTTGTGAGATTGTAAACTTTGTAAATTTTGTGAATACAATGAAGAATGTATTTTGCTTCTTCCTTGTCTGTGCCTTACATGGTCGGCCTTGCCGCCTGTTAAGTTATTTTCTTTTATTTCCTCATGTAATGCATGCATTGGTCGGCGTTGCCGCCTCTTAACTATTGCATGTTTATTTTCTGTTTGTCTTCTCTGTTATTTTCTCGCTCCTGTTCCTTTCTCTCTCTTTGGCCTTGTGCTTCTTTCTATTTTTCTTTTCTGTTTCTTGATGAAAGCTGCTTCCTTCTCTTTCTTTTGTTCCTCTGTGCTTATCATCATATTACTCTGTATCTATCTTAATTTTATGCTTCCGCGTACCTAAATGTTGATTGAGAAGATCAACAGAAGATCAGTCAGCAGATGAAGACAAGATGTCCCCACTGCCGACACCTTTTGAGCCAGTCAGCACTAGAAGACAAGTTACTTTCGGTGCAGACAAGATCATTACCTGGAAGTTGACAGATCAGTATCTTCCCTCCTGGAAGATACTATTGAATCATCTTCCCCACTGGAAGATGATAAACAGTCAATTTCCTTCCAGGAAATTGACAGTGATAGTCATTCAATTTCCTTTCAGGAAATTGAACGACAGTCAACTTCCCCACTGGAAGTTGACAGATCAGTATCTTCCCTCCTGGAAGATACTATTGAATCATCTTCCCCACTGGAAGATGATAAACAGTCAATTTCCTTCCAGGAAATTGACAGTGATAGTCATTCAATTTCCTTTCAGGAAATTGAACGACAGTCAACTTCCCCACTGGAAGTTGACAGATCAGTATCTTCCCTCCTGGAAGATACTATTGAATCATCTTCCCCACTGGAAGATGATAAACAGTCAATTTCCTTCCAGGAAATTGACAGTGATAGTCATTCAATTTCCTTTTAGGAAATTGAACGACAGTCACTAAATGGTATCAGAGCCATTTTCCGGTTCTGTTGCTAACTGTTGAATTTAATTTATATTTCTTTTTATCTTGATAACTGTTAGAGATACTCTGAATCGCTATTTCTTGTTCTTTTATTTTATTCTATTTTGCACCCCCCCCATATCCGCAAGTCGAGTGTTAGAACCAATAGGCCCTGTGTAAGCCGTGTAAGCCGGGTAGGCGTTGAGGCGTTGTGGGCATACCGTGTTCTGGTAAGGACTATAAGACGGTGGACATTAGTTGTCTTGGGCATTTGTTGCCTGTGCAAATAGTATAAGGTAGAAGATCGAGACTTAGGAAATTCCCGAGTCTTTCTAGTCTTTGTCAAGATGAACAGGATGTATAGATCCTATTCATCAGATAGCTTCGGATCAGGTGAACCACCTGATACGTTTGAGTATGAAGAAAAAGATTATGAAAATAGATATGAGAATAAATATGATGATGAGGATGATTATGAACATGAGCATGATTTCGAAAACCAAAATCATTTTGAGCATTCTCCAGGCTTATTTTATAAGTCTGACTTTTATCCTTTGTATCAACACAGTATTGATACAGTTCCTCCTTCTTCTTTTATTTCTTTTATTCCGATCAATATTAAGTCTTTCATAAGACCAAGTGTTGATCATCTTGATCATCCTAATTCTTCTAAAATTGAGCCACAGAAGCCTTCTGAAAAGACTTCTGAAAAACCTTTTAAAATCGATCTCGTATTTTTATACGAAGATTTTAATTGATACTATTGAATCATCTTCCAGTGAGGTACGCGGAAGCACAGAACAAGGATAGATACAGAGAAATATGAAAACAGACAGCAGAGGAACAAAAGAAAGAGAAGGAAGCAGCTTTCATCAAAGAAACAGAAAAGAAAAATAGACAGAGTAACAAAAGAAAGAAGAAGAAGCACAAGGCCAAAGAGAGAGAAAGGAATAGGAGCGAGAGGATGAAAGAGATGATAAACAGAAAATAAACATGCAACAGTTAAGAGGCGGCAAGGCCGACCAATGCATGCATTACATGAGAAAATATAAGAAAATAACTTAACAGGCGGCAAGGTCGACCATGTAAGGCACAGACAATGAACAAGGAAAATACATTATTCATTGTATTCACAAGATTTACAGATATACAAAATCTCACAAGATTTCTCTCACAAGATTGGCTCATAACTTACAAGAAAGCTTGTAAGTTCGATCAGGAGAGTTGTTCTCTGAGGTAACTCTTAGGAGGGGTTCTCTTTCAAACAAGCTCTGATCCCAAATGAAAAATGAACTCTCCTTATATAGACGGAGAGGCTTTACAAAAGCTCAATCCCGATAATCACGGGAGACAAACAAAAAGCAAAAGCGGCCGAAAGTAGCCGAAAGTAAAAAGCAAACAGCCGAAAGTAGCCGAAAGTAAAAAGCAAACAGTAATTCACACCGCGTGAATTACTTTTACAAAAGTAAAAGCTGTCGGCGCCGAAAGCTGGGCTGACAGGTCATGATCTTGTCTGCACCGAAAGTCTCTTGTCTTCTAGTGCTGACTAGCTCAAAAGGTGTCGGCAGTGGGGACAACTATCTTTATCTGCTGACCGATCTTCTATTGATCTTCTTCTCAATCCTTCCCGGGCGAAAAAGAATGAAGTCTTCATCTTCATCTTCGGGAGTGAAAATCTGTAAGAAGGATTCTTGGTTGGAAACCAAGAAAAGAAAGAAGATATTGGCTCATCGTGAGACAATATCATAACAAATTTATGAAATCGGAATATGGTTGTTGTTCCGATTCCAGTACGATTAAAGGAAAGAAAAACCATTTTAGGAAAATAGTTTTTCTAGCTCAAATCTGCCTGAGATGCAGAGAACAAAATTGAATTTGTTAAAATAAAATATTTCAACAAATTAATCAAATAAGAAAAATTTGAACTTATCAAGACCAAAGGTATTGACAAGGGAATCTGATCATCTTCCAGTGGGGAAGATGATTCAATAGTAACTTTCATTTCGAAAGTTATTGATCTATCAACTTTCTGGAGGGAAGTTGATTTTCTTTCAACTTCCAGTGGGGAAATTGAAAGGCTCAAGTCAATTTCCTGGAGGGAGATTGACTGTAGGTCATCTTCCAGTGGGGAAGATGATTCAATAGTATCTTCCAGGAGGGAAGATACTGATCTATCAACTTCCAGTGGGGAAGTTGACTGTCTTTCAATTTCCTGAAAGGAAATTGAATGACTATCACTGTCAATTTCCTGGAAGGAAATTGACTGTTTATCATCTTCCAGTGGGGAAGATGATTCAATAGTATCTTCTAGGAGGGAAGATACTGATCTGTCAACTTCCAGTGGGGAAGTTGACTGTCGTTCAATTTTCTGAAAGGAAATTGAATGACTATCACTGTCAATTTCCTGGAAGGAAATTGACTGTTTATCATCTTCCAGTGGGGAAGATGATTCAATAGTATCTTCCAGGAGGGAAGATACTGATCTGTCAACTTCCAGTGGGGAAGTTGACTGTCGTTCAATTTCCTGAAAGGAAATTGAATGACTATCACTGTCAATTTCCTGGAAGGAAATTGACTGTTTATCATCTTCCAGTGGGGAAGATGATTCAATAGTATCTTCCAGGAGGGAAGATACTGATCTGTCAACTTCCAGTGGGGAAGTTGACTTTGGTTTTAATTACATGGTTAAAACATTAATTGTTTTAACTGTGGAATTACAACAATGACCACCACAAGAGCAGTCATGCTCAAATTCATCAGGATCTGATGATTCAGTTTCTGAATGAAATTCAGAAGAACTAAATTCATTTTGATCTGATGAAGCCAAAAGATCTGATGATTCAGACTCTTCGTGATGAAGGGAATCACTAGAGCCAAACTCACTTCGATCCATTTTTGAATGATTCAAAGAATCTTCAGGATCAAGACTAGACGAATCCGTCTCTGAGTGTTCATCAGAAGCACTTGGGATGTATCCATCTATTTCCTCAGAGGATGAATGATCAGAAAAAGTTTCTAATAAAATATCCTTAGAGATGATTGCAAAAATACTGGGTTTTTCAGGATTAGGGCATTTAATTCCCTTGTGTCCCTTTTTACCACAGTTATAACATCTCTTCAGGGATGATTTAAGAGATTTTTTAAAAATTCTTTTGTTAAAAGAACTTTTAACGATTTTATCACGGGATTTAGAAATTCTTTTTTCTCCGTGAAACTTCTTTTTCAGATGCTTCCTTTTGGGAGGAGCACTGAAAGACATTAAAGAATCTGTAGATTCATCCGAAGATTTATCTATAGAAACTGGAATAAAATCATTTCTACTTTTATCAGAGATATTAGTAGAAGGTTTTTCTTTTTCTAGCTGGATATCAGCTAGCATCTGATCAATCTTTTCCAGGAAACTGGCAGGTTTTAGACCCTGTTTGTTTTCTGGTAAAGGTTTTTCGAAAACTATTTTCTCAGCAACAGGTTTAGGAAAACTTGCTGAGGCTTTTGAAGATTTTGTTTCCAAGGGAAACTTGTCTTCGGCTTTCTTTGATAAAATTTTTAAATCATTTAAAAACTTATCTTTAAAATCAAGATTCTTAAAATCATAATGATTTTCAAGAAAATCAAAGAATAGAATATGCCTTTGTTGGGCAGTCATCCATTCTGTCCATTTACGTCTAACCCTCTGTCTTTGAGGTAGACTAAAATCTCGTGCATAAGCTTTACGCTTAGGCCGGTTTTCCATACTATTAAAATCTTCGTATAAAAATACGAGATCGATTTTAAAAGGTTTTTCAGAAGTCTTTTCAGAAGGCTTCTGTGGCTCAATTTTGGAAGAATTAGGATGATCAAGATGATCAACACTTGGTCTTATGAAAGACTTAATATTGATCGGAATAGAAGAAATAAAAGAAGAAGGAGGAACTGTATCAACACTGTGTTGATACAAAGGATAAAAGTCAGACTTATAAAATAAGCCTGGAGAATGCTCAAAATGATTTTGGTTTTCAAAATCATGCTCATGTTCATAATCATCCTCATCATCATATTTATTCTCATATCTATTTTCATAATCTTTTTCTTCATACTCAAACGTATCAGGTGGTTCACCTGATCCGAAGCTATCTGATGAATAGGATCTATACATCCGGTTCATCTTGACAAAGACTAGAAAGATACAGAGGGTTGCCGCCTGATGTGACTCTTAGGAGGGGTTTTGACAGATCAGTATCTTCCCTCCTGGAAGATACTATTGAATCATCTTCCCCACTGGAAGATGATAAACAGTCAATTTCCTTCCAGGAAATTGACAGTGATAGTCATTCAATTTCCTTTCAGGAAATTGAACGACAGTCAACTTCCCCACTGGAAGTTGACAGATCAGTATCTTCCCTCCTGGAAGATACTATTGAATCATCTTCCCCACTGGAAGATGATAAACAGTCAATTTCCTTCCAGGAAATTGACAGTGATAGTCATTCAATTTCCTTTCAGGAAATTGAACGACAGTCAACTTCCCCACTGGAAGTTGATAGATCAGTATCTTCCCTCCTGGAAGATACTATTGAATCATCTTCCCCACTGGAAGATGACCTACAGTCAATCTCCCTCCAGGAAATTGACTTGAGCCTTTCAATTTCCCCACTGGAAGTTGAAAGAAAATCAACTTCCCTCCAGAAAGTTGATAGATCAATAACTTTCGAAATGAAAGTTACTATTGAATCATCTTCCCTACTGGAAGATGATCAGATTCCCTTGTCAATACCTTTGGTCTTGATAAGTTCAAAATTTTCTTATTTGATTAATTTGTTGAAATATTTTATTTTAACAAATTCAATTTTGTTCTCTGCATCTCAGGCAGATTTGAGCCAGAAAAACTATTTTCCTAAAATGGTTTTTCTTTCCTTTAATCGTACTGGAATCGGAACAACAACCATATTCTGATTTCATAAATTTGTTCTGATATTGTCTCACGATGAGCCAATATCTTCTTTCTTTTCTTGGTTTCCAACCAAGAATCCTTCTTACAGATTTTCACTCTCGAAGATGAAGATGAAGACTTCATTCTTTTTCGCCCGGGAAGGATTGAGAAGAAGATCAACAGAAGATCGGTCAGCAGATGAAGATAATTGTCCCCACTGCCGACACCTTTTGAGCCAGTCAGCACTAGAAGACAAGAGACTTTCGGTGCAGACAGTCAACTTTATCTTCCCGCGCGAAGATACTGTTGTGACTAGAAAGATCAGTATCTTCCCTCCTAGAAGATACTATTGAATCATCTTCCCCACTGGAAGATGATAAACAGTCAATTTCCTTCCAGGAAATTGACAGTGATAGTCATTCAATTTCCTTTCAGGAAATTGAACGACAGTCAACTTCCCCACTGGAAGTTGACAGATCAGTATCTTCCCTCCTGGAAGATACTATTGAATCATCTTCCCCACTGGAAGATGATAAACAGTCAATTTCCTGGAAGGAAATTGACAGTGATAGTCATTCAATTTCCTTTCAGGAAATTGAACGACAGTCAACTTCCCCACTGGAAGTTGATAGATCAGTATCTTCCCTCCTGGAAGATACTATTGAATCATCTTCCCCACTGGAAGATGATAAACAGTCAATTTCCTTCCAGGAAATTGACAGTGATAGTCATTCAATTTCCTTTCAGGAAATTGAACGACAGTCAACTTCCCCACTGGAAGTTGACAGATCAGTATCTTCCCTCCTGGAAGATACTATTGAATCATCTTCCCCACTGGAAGATGATAAACAGTCAATTTCCTTCCAGGAAATTGACAGTGATTCAATTTCCTTTTAGGAAATTGAACGACAGTCAACTTCCCCACTAGAAGTTGACAGATCAGTATCTTCCCTCCTAGAAGATACTATTGAATCATCTTCCCCACTGGAAGATGATAAACAGTCAATTTCCTTCCAGGAAATTGACTGTGATAGTCATTCAATTTCCTTTCAGGAAATTGAACGACAGTCAACTTCCCCACTGGAAGTTGACAGATCAGTATCTTCCCTCCTGGAAGATACTATTGAATCATCTTCCCCACTGGAAGACGATAAACAGTCAATTTCCTTCCAGGAAATTGACAGTGATTCAATTTCCTTTCAGGAAATTGAACGACAGTCAACTTCCCCACTGGAAGTTGACAGATCAGTATCTTCCCTCCTGGAAGATACTATTGAATCATCTTCCCCACTGGAAGATGATAAACAGTCAATTTCCTTCCAGGAAATTGACAGTGATAGTCATTCAATTTCCTTTCAGGAAATTGAACGACAGTCAACTTCCCCACTGGAAGTTGACAGATCAGTATCTTCCCTCCTGGAAGATACTATTGAATCATCTTCCCCACTGGAAGATGATAAACAGTCAATTTCCTTCCAGGAAATTGACAGTGATAGTCATTCAATTTCCTTTCAGGAAATTGAACGACAGTCAACTTCCCCACTGGAAGTTGATAGATCAGTATCTTCCCTCCTGGAAGATACTATTGAATCATCTTCCCCACTGGAAGATGACCTACAGTCAATTTCCTGGAATATATATATATATCTATATAGACGTTGTAGCGCCGCAGGGGGGAACCAGACCTGGGGGACGAACGTGAAGGAGACGACGAGAGTTATTCATGGCCGTTTGGATGATTTTCTTTTTAAAATTTTTGTTATCCATTTTATTTATGAGTAACTAAATTCTCAAGTAGGGTTAGAGATGAACTTATACACTAGATAATATTTTTAATTTATTTTTAATTCATATATTTGATTTTCAGTTATTAAAATTCTTTATTTTATCATTCTCAAAGTATTGTTGGTGTTTTCTTCTCCGAATAGTCTTAGAGTTTATTCTGTTTATAGATTCAGTCATACTTTTCATATTAAATGGATTTGTTCTTTGATTGTTATTGGATCTATTGATTATTTATATTGATTTAATTCTCTACTGCAATATTGCTCCCTGTGTATGTTGTCGTCGTTGGGTTTTCTCAATATGAGTATCAATTTGCATAATTTAAAAGTGATGAGTGATTTTCCAAAGAGTTACATTTGATTTAATTTTTGATTTATAATTCTATATCTTCCGATTGAGAATTACGGAATTGAATTCTCAATTGAGTTATCAATGAATTAAGAATAATTAAAATACCGGATATGTGCAAGGGATTCCCGACACTCTACTGTTCATCAACTTTGATTACTTTTTCTGTTAATTATTTTGTTTAATTTTAATTTTAATTTAAAATTAAATTTTCTTTTCTCATTAATAATTTAATATATATTTTTTAGTTTCTTTGCTATTTTACTATTTTTTTAATTGTCTCCCTGTGGAATCAACATCCCAAAGTTGAACTACAATTACTGCGTTATTCTTTGGGCGTTATCAAATTTTGGCGCTGTGTAACTTCCTTTTATTATCATTTTCCTCCTATAAAAATTTTGCAAGAAGAGAATTTTTACGGGATAAAGTAGTAACTAGAACATTCATCACCGACATCAAATGAATAGGCATGCTTGATAAAACATGCTTAACAATAATCAATCTACTACCTGGTGAAAGGAACCTGAATTTCCAGCCTCTATTTTCTTTCTCACTTTTTCTTAGGGCTGTAAAAAGACCGAACCGGACCGGCGGACCGGTTGTCCCGGATCGGGACCGGACCGGATCGATTGGAGTCCGGTCTGGTCCGGTCCAAAAAATATATGGACCGGAAAATTCCGGTCCGGTCCCGGTCCAGGGAGTTCATCCCCTGCACCGGACCGAACCGGACCGAATCCCTAGAGTTTTTTTTTTAAATTTTTATTTTTAAATATATATATATAAATAATAATATATAAATTTTAATATTAATATTAATATATATTAATATATAATATATACTCTTATAATATTAACATATAAATAATAAGTGTATTATTATTATTTAATATATTATTACTAATTTATCACTATTTACTAACATATAAATAGATAATATACTAATGTAAATTATAATAGTGTTATTACTTATTAGTTATAGTTTATTAACATATACTAATGTAATAGTATTATTAGACTATTAGATTATTAGTTATAGTTTACTAACATACTTAATATTTAATATTAACTAACATATTAATATATAATATATACTCTTATATATTAACATATAAATAATAAGTATATTATTATTATTTAATATATTATTACTAATTTATCACTATTTACTAACATATAAATATATAATATACTAATGTAAATTGTAATAATGTTATTACTTATTAGTTATAGTTTATTAACATATACTAATGTGAAAGTGTTATTAGACTATTAGACTATTAGTTATAATTTACTAACATACTTAATATATAATATATACTAACATATTAATATATAATATATACTTTTATAATATTAACATATTATAATTTATAGTAGTTAAATTTGGGCCAAAAAAATATTTGATCATTGTAGAATTTTATATTAAATTTAGCCCATTAAATCATATGGGGCACCCCTGAACCGGACTGGACCGCCCCTGGACCGAATTGGACCGGACCAGTATGGACCGAACTCCTGTTCGGTCCGGTCCAGGGTGAGAATTATTGGACCGAATAAAATCGGTCCACAAATTTCCCGGACTGGACCATTTACACCCATACTTTTTCCACAAGATTCTCGAATAACCTGGTTGTCATTCTACCGAAAGTCAGTGGAGCTCCCAAATTTACAGGAAAGTGTCCTTCTTTGGAGCTAGTAATTCTCAGCAGAGCCCGTTTGCGATTTGAAGCAATTATTTTAGAAGCAAAAAGAGAGAACTTCTCCATACTGATTTTCTGCCTTGACCAACTTTCATATAACTAGAGCATATGCATAAGATTTTTGGTCGATCGTTTCCCCCCATTAATAAAGATAAGAACATTGTCCGCATAAAGTATATGGGAGACCAAAGGAGCACTAATAGGATGATGATATTTACCGATCCTTCTTTCTCCAAAATTTTTCCTCAATAGTCTAGTCAAAATTTCCTCCATGATAATAAATAAATATGGAGAGAGTGGATCTCCTTGATGTAGGCCTTTCGAAGATTGAAAGAAACCTTTGAAAGTTCCATTCATCATGATAGAGAACTACGAAGACTTTATGCAATTTTCAATCAACCCATGGAACCTCTTTGAGAAGCCAAAGGCCTAAAAAACCTTTAAAAGGAAATCCCAATTCACCCTCTTGTAAGCCTTTGCCATGTCAAGTTTCACCATCACATTACCCCCAACAATTTTTTTATTCAAATAGTGGACCATTTCCTGTGCCAATGTGATATTTTCAAATATACTACATCCGAGAACAAAAGCACCTTGTTCATGTGACACCACTTTATCAATAATACCTGTCATTTTGTTAACAAGAATCTTGGAAAAATTTTTATAAGCCACAAAACAAAGGCTTATAGGACGAAATTTATCAAAACTCGTCGGCTCAGGCACTTTCGATATTAAAACAATATAGGAAGATGAGTAAAACCTGGATAAAGGGGCTCCCCTGAAAAAATCTCTAGCTGCATCAATGACATCCTCCTTTATAATATTCCAGCAAGCCATGTAGAATTCTGACCCAAAACCATTAGGTCCAGGACCGCTATTTTTTGGAATAGAGAAAATGGCTTGTCTAACTTCCAATTCGGACGGATCAGCACAAAGTATCATGTTGTCCTCCTCCGATACTTTTTCCTCTATTAAATCTGCCAAATCACATTGCACACTTTCCGAAGTCTCATTTAAGAAATTTTGCAAATAAACCTCAGCAGCAGTATGCATTGCTTTGGCATTTTCTAAAGTCCTGCCATCCGACAATACCATCTTCTTTATCATACCCTTTTGGTGACACTGGTTAATGACTGAGTGGAAGAAAGCAGTATTTTGATCCCCTTCTGTCAACCAATTTTTCTTCGCAATTTGACCTAGTCGAGAAGCTTCCCTCTTCTCTCAATTTTAGTTACTAAGAAATCAGACTCAGTCTCCTCAAAAAACTCCAGCTGCTGTTTATTCTCCAATCCAATACTTCCATTCTTTCCTCAAGGGCTCTTATATTACGTTCCACTCTTCCAAAAATATTTTTGCTCCAAGCTCGAAGGGCAACCTTTTTTCTTTTTAAGCGGGTAGCTAGCTTTATCAAGCCCGTCGCCTTATCTGATCTGTTCCACACTTCCTTCACAAAAGGCAAAAAATCATTATACAAGAACCACATATTGAGAAACCGAAAAGGAGAAGGACTGTAAGTGGCAAACGGCCTATCGAAAAAACCATCAGTGGACAATGATTCGAAGATTTGCGATTAAGGTATTTAAACTGAGCTGACTGGAATCAGGTTAAGAAAATGTTATTGATGAGCACTCTATCAATCTTCGCCCAACTACAGGAAGCCCTAATATGCCCATTACACCATGACATATGTTGTCCCGAACAGGTTAAATCAATGAGACCACATCTATCAATACAATCATTAAACTCATTCATAATAATAAGAGGCCGAGGATGACCACCAATTCTCTCAGAATCCTAATCACATTAAAATCCCCTAAAAGGATCCATGGCTGATCTCCCATTTGCGTCTCCTTTAATTCTTGCCATAAATCTCTTCTCTCCACATAAGAACACTTAGCATAAACAAAAATAACCAAAAATTTTTGGCCATCCAGCACAACCCACCCAGAAATGGATTGACTCGAGCACAGCAGTACATCAAAAATTGTGGGGTCATTCCAAAACACCTACAACTTCCCACCTTGCGCTTAATTAGAAATATGAAAGTTATAATTCATGTTAAGATAATTCCCCAGCACATGCATTCGATCTTCATTAGGAAAAGGTTTCGCAATAGCAAACAACTTTGCCTTGAACTTATTCAGTAACTTTTTTAATCTACCTCTAGAGTTGCCCAACCCTCTAATATTCAAAAGAAAATTGTTTCACTTATAAATTTAGCTTTTGAGAGTGGGTATGCACCTGTTGAGACTTCCTTACCAATTTTTCCTCGTGGGCATCGATTTTGTTTGTTTTGGAAGCATTGGACTATCTTTCCCCATCCACAACATACGAATTCTCCTTCCCTAACAAATTAGGAATTTCTTCCTCCTCTCTTTCCGATAGATAGCCAACAGCTACTTCCCGTGTTGAACATCTCTTCCAGAACTATCAATGTCCTCTTCATCATCAATTACCGATGTCTGCACTTTGTCTGCAACTACACTCGGATTTGCTACAGGTTCCTCCTTATGCCATACTTCTTCACACTCTTCATCGCTGCTATTATTTTCCCTTGGAATAACTTTTTGCAATATTTGAAAGCACTTTGCCTTTTCTAATTGTTTTCCTTCTGTTTGTTTTATCACTTTAGCTTGGATTGTCGGATCTATTCTAGAAGGTAGCATCACGTCTTTTATTTGTTTCTCGGGTACCAGACCTGTTGAACTGACCACGTGTATACCACCATTGTCATACATGGAATTTTCACTTTCTACAATGTCCTTCGAGTTTTCAGGAGTAGCCACCGGAACCGTATATTGCACCCCCATATCAGTCCCCGATTTACCCTCCAGAGGCCCCTTAATACCTTTTTTGCTGCCAAATCTTTTTTTCTTTCCCTTCTCCTTTATCTTTTCTCTTCTCTCCAACCCTGCAAACAACTAAAGTGTGCCCTTATCTGAAACACTTGGAACAGTACAAAATACTTTTTTCATATTTGGCCTCCTGCCATATACATGTCGTGGGAGAAACCACTATCGAAAAACCCTTAACCACATAATCAAGTATACTTCAACACAAATGCGCGCTCCAGTGGCACGAGTACGATTCAATGTAGCATTGTCTGTGCCGAGATAACGACCAAACCGAGTAGCAATAATCTGTAGAAAATCTGAACGGTATAGATGCATAGGTAATCAGGGCAAGAAGATCCATTCAGGTGCCAAAGGGGAATTTTCTTTTCACATCAAAATCTTTAGTCCATTTGAACAACCGAAAAGTAATTCATTTCATTGTTCTTTCTTTGTGCGCCCATCCATGCACAAAGTCTCTCTCTTTCTTCATATGAATCAATACATGAAACTCATCCATAAAACTGATAGTAGGTATTCATTCAGCCCCCAAGTTTTCACCACCTTAAGCCGAATTTTATCAATGGAAGGACGGGTCCTCATGAATTTCATTACCAACGTAAACCGGAATTCTTCAGCAGCCTTAGTCATCTTCGACTCCGAAAATACAAAGCCCATCTCGCCATAATTTTCAACAGGGAAATGCATGGGGATTTTGAAAATAGGGTGTTCTGTTTTCTTGATCACCGTCTGGGCATAAGACTTCAACAACACTGCATCAGAATCGGCGTTCCCCGCCAACGGAGAGGCCATCGGAGGGGTGGAGGGTGCCGTCAAATGACAACCCTAGTGGCAGGGAACTAACCAAATTTTTTGAGAAAGGAAATCCCTGAAGACTGGAGTTTCCTAAACTAGAAAAGAAGATCGCCTCAATATCACTCTCGTAATCAACTTGTTTTCATTCCCCTAGCAACCTAATTGCTTCCTAGACATAGAGGTTAATGTTAAGAGTAACAAGAAATGGAATAAGAAGCAAAGCGTAGAGAAGTGTGTGCGCAAACATGGAAGAAATAGCATTTTTTCATGTTCTTAAAATCAAGTGGGCAATTATTTTTACCTGTTAGAAAGGAAACAAACCATAGACATCACATATATACAATTAATAGAAAAAAACCGTGTACCTTTAAAATCTGTACAATTTTACAACCACAATCTACAAAAGAAAGATTCCGGATTTTCGCAATATATTTTAAGAAACCCATCCAAAAATAGAATAATGAATTTCATACAAGTAGAACATTCATAAATCTGTACATTCTTTACAACCACAAACTCCAAAAGAAAAGCCTCCAGAGTTTCAAAACATACTTTAAAAGAAACACATCAAAAATAGAATAATGATTTTCAATCACAACCTCACATCTCATCATTGCCTAATGGTGTTTGTTGTGTGACAACACTACATTGGGTTCCAATGTAATGTTGGAACCAACTTGATTGTATGGGATCACACCAACTTGACCGTGTGGGACCTCACCAACTTGACTGAACGAGACCTCACCAACTTGACTGTGTGGGACCTCACCAACTTGACTGAATGGGACCTCTCCAACTTGTTCGTCATCAAAATATTTTTCTGCAAGTCTAATTTTTAAAATAAAATTACACAATTATTAGAAAAGAAACAAACAATAGATGTCACATATATACAATAATAGAAAAAAACTTAGTACATGTTTCTTCTTTTTCTTGGTTGCAGCCTTCTCTATAGGTGGAACCTTTCTCTTCGTTGAAGGTCTCCTTTTCCCTAGAGCAATTTTGGGATTTAATATTTTTTTATCCTTATTTACAACGTTGCTCTATTTGACTTTGATTGAACTAGACTCAAGTGGTAATCCTTTAAAATTATACTCAAACTCATCCAAAACCCGCATGAATGCATTGACATGGTCATCACTTGGGGAGACACGTGTTGCTAATTGCATACATCTTTTAACCACAAGGTCGTACCTTTATGCATCTGCATTATCCCTCAAGTCATCATAGCTACTTTTGATAAGTGTGTATCTCCTCTTTAAATCTTTCCTCCACCGATCTAAGACGTACCTTTCTATTAACACATGAATATTGTTTATTTTACGAACTTGAAATGCATGTTTACATATAATGCCCCTCATATCAAATAGTGCACACGTACAGTTGACATCGCATTCCTCCTCAATATAGTAAATTACGTATTGGACTATTTTGACACGATCATCCATAGAAATTTTATTTAAGACATTGAAGGTAGAAATACCACCCTGTTTGCTAACAAGTATGCAATTACACATCATCCCCCACAACTCACTTTGAACTTCTTTAAATTTCACATTTGTATATACTGTTTGAAATTGCTTCTCAATGTGGAATGGGGATATACATGGGATGGTTTGATTGCATGGAATTGAAATCAATTGTCATCTCTACTTCCACTTTCTTCCTCAAAGCATTATCAAATTGATCAACAAATTATTTCAATGTCGTATTAGAATTTATAAATCCGTAAAAAAAAACATTCATGCTTTTAGACCATTGTGTAGTACTCTTATTAGCCCAAAATATATCCTTCAAGTAAACTGGTACTCAGAACGATCTCTCGGTATACAACCCTTGCAACCATGCATTATCACCAAGGTCATACTTATGAATTAATTCTCCCCACTTGTCCTCAAATTATATGCAGGTATGTGAATAATATTCAGGTCCTAATTTCTTGGGCAGTTTTTGCATGATATTCTATGGACAATATCTATGTCGAGTTTCTGGGAATACCATAGAAAAGCACTATTCATTGCCTGGTCTTGGTCTGTTATGATTGCTTTGGGAGCCCGACCATTCATGCAGTCCAACCATGCTCGGAACAACCACACAAAGGTACTTGTGTCCTCACTTGAAATTAGGCCAGCCCCTAACAATATGGATTGTCCATGATGATTTACACTAACAAAGGGAGCAAAAAGCATATTGTATATATTTGTTAGATATGTCGTATCGAAGGTAATTACATCTCCGAAATATTCGTATGCCACTCGACTACTTGCATCAGCCCAGAACACATTTTTGAGTCGCAACTCGTCATCCACATCCATCACAGAAACAAATCCATCATTCATCTTTCTCATTCTCTCAAAGTAATCACTGAGTGTTTCACCACCTCATTTACCCAACCTCAAGCGTCTGACTTTGTCAATAAAATTTCAGCAATTTTTTTCTTGAAATTGAAGATTCTTGAACCCCTTCGTCTCAACAACAAGTGCTCCAAACTTTTTGTTAGTTGAAATACTGGCTCTGTGATTCAAATCAAGCATTTTTTGACTATATTCATCCAAAAAATTGTGACTTTTAAAAAATCTAGACTTCTGTAGGCTAACAGTACTATGATTGTGAGTATTCTCAGCAGTTGTCAAAATCCATACACCATTTTTGTCTAAGTGAGCGTTTACCTTCGCTTTACAGTTTGTTTTAATTGTTGGTCGTGGCTTCGTTATATTACTATAGCTGGGATTGTACTTTCCACCGCGTGCACACCCAATTGTCATATACTTTGGTTTCCTAGATGCATCTTCTTGGTGGTGAACTCCACACTAGGTTTTGGCTCTTCAATTTGTCATGATTATCTGATACTTCATTAGGCCCTTCGACCTATGCCTTTTTATTTATGTCTGTCGAAGTTTCTGAAAATGAAAATATATGTTTCGTGTTAGAATTTATATTATAACATTGAATGTTTAGTAATTGGGTTAAAAGTCTAATACCATTAGTTAGGTGACAACTCTGATCAGTCATGTGTGATATACCTCCAAAATTCTTTTCACTATCAACACCTAATGTTAATGGCACATTTGATGATTCACTTGCTAGTTGAGGAGTCTTTTTAGATCTTGTTGACTCCTCCTGATTACTTAGAGGTTGCATTAACTGAGACTGTAATAAGACATGGTGTTCAAACGTGCTCAATGCATAGAAGAAAAAAAAAACTAAAAAAGTTTAAAAGGAATATACCTGGAAGGTATGATGAACTTGTGTGGACTCTTCTGGATTACTCGATGGAGGATAAGACATCGTTGGTCTAAAAGTCAGCATTGATAAAGGCTATAATGAAACACGGTGTTCAAACAAATTCAATTCATATAAGAAAAAAACTAATTTTTTTATAAAAAGAATCTACCTGGAAGGTATTGATGTTCAAACAAATTCAATACATATAACAAAAAACTCTAAAAAAATTTAAAATGAAAATACCTGGCTACTGCAAGCATATGCATATGGACTTGCATATGTATTTTGAGGCATGCTAAATGGTGGGTAGTATGGGTTTTCTGGACCACAATATCCCTATAATTTACAAATAAAAATACATTAACTAAATGGAAATATGGGACACAATGACATTTTCAAATGATCAATATGTTCATACCTGACTATGTGAAATCGATGTAGAAGGCATAGGTGGTGCTTCGTCTTCATTTTTGTCCATTCCTCTATTAAAATTAATTTATTAAAAAAAAAAAGCCACAAATCATTCCACAATTGAGTTGGCTAAAAACATGATGGTTAAATATAAACCTTCAAATTAGATCTAGAAAACAATCCACTATGCTTGAGTACGAACATATTTATATACATGGTTAGTTCTCTGATCATATATATATATATATATATATATATATATAATATACCTGCTATTTTTGGTTTTGGAGATAAGTACAAAGACCAAAATAATAGAGATTTAATATTGGTGATTGATGCTCACAAAGTTCCTGCTCAAAATTTGGCTCTAGCATCCTCATAATTTTTCATGATACTTGCACATGTGTAAAGTAGACAGGTCCATGCTTTTTGTAGTAAAAAATTAAAAGGCTTTCCTACCTATTCCATCCTCATTTATTTCATATTAACTCTCTAGAAAAAATTTGTTCTTTATGATTTTCTCATTCTTTATAAATTTCCAATCACATGGACAAAAATACAAAAGCCAAGAAACAAAAATCAAACTTTCATAGTTGTTCTAGTTGTTTTTTCTGGCACTTGATAAAAAAAATTTAAAAAAAAAACAAAACTTTATCCAATAATAAGCACTAATCTAGAGACCTATAACCATCATTTGTCTTCAACCATGAATGCTTGAACGTACATCACAGGGCATAAGAAAAACAAAGAAAAAAAAAAGATTTTTTAACGGAAAAAAAAAACCATTGTGAGTCGGTTGTGGGTAGGTTCTGTCGTATGGTCGGAACTTTCTCGTCAAAGGTCCCAGATAGTGACAGTGAAGGCTGAGGAAGAACGTTGGGACGTTGGGAGGTGGAAGGGGGGTGGAGGCGGGAGGGAATTGGAGTGTCGATTTGTGATTTGGAAATGAAATGTGCAAAAAGAAAAAGCAAACTAAAACGTCTTATTTAGCTTTTTTTTTTTTTAAAAAAAAAAGCCAGATCAGCTTTTTCGTGTGGTGTATACAAAAAGAGGTAGTTGTATAGAACTACTCAATAATTAAGTGGAAGTGTGTGATGTAAAATTTTATTATTGCATTTCTCAAGAATATATGGTAGTTAGAAAAGAAACGGTAGCTTAAGGTAGGGGTGTGAAGAAAAATCGAAAAACCGGCCCGAACCGGTCTAAATCGGACCGGTTAGACTGGGTTTGAAACGGTCCGGTCCGGAACTAGTCTTTATAAACACAAAACTGATAAGATCCGTTCTGGTTCCAGTTCCTTTCATTTTGAAATCGGACCAGACCGAACTGGACCGTTGCTAGTAAATATATATTTTAAATTATTTTTTTAATATTATATATAATATAATATTATATTTTATATATAATATATAATACATAATAACATAATCATATATAAATAATAATATAATATTTATAAAATAAATTAATTTTAAACATGAAATTAAAATAATTTTTTATATAACAATTTTATATAACAGCTTTTTTATATAACAATTTTTTTTTTTATATAATATATATATATTTTTTATTTTATAACAATTTTTTTTATTGTAGATTTTTTTTATATAACAGTTTTTTCTTATTCTAACAGATTTTTGTAATAAAAAAACATATTTTAAATCAATTTTTTTTAAAAAAAGATAGATTTATTTTTAAAAATTTACAATTTATTAGAATTGGAAAACCGGATTAGAACGGGCAAAATTGGTATTTTGAAAGATAATTGAGATGTAATCAATATTGCATTTCAGTTTTATATTTTGGCCAAAATCAAATTGGTTACACCCTAATTTGAGGGAATGAAAAAGAAACGAAAAGTTCTATTTAACAGTCTTATACCATACACGTGCTAAGAGAAAAGAAAAAAAACAAAAACAAAAATATAGGAAGTGTATGGTGCAGAGCTGTTGAATAGAAGAATTAAAAAAAGAAAAGAAAAAAAAAACTCGAAGAAGGAAAAAAGAAGAAAGCAGTAAAATCTTTTTGAAGCTAAATTATTTCGTTAAAGAAATTTACTCCACACACTACCATTGGTCTTCCAAGGTTGATTGGAAAGTTGAAAAATACTAGGTAGACGGATGATCTATTGAGTATTTGCATTGATTGGTGTATTTCTTTTCTTAAACATTTTAAAAAAACTGTATTGAATGGTTTTTTTTCTTAAATAAACATTAAAAAATGTATTTTAAGAGATGTTTGGATAATGAATGAAGATAAGATAAGATGATATAAACATTAAAAGTTAAATACATATTATTAGATTGTAGTATTTTAGTATTATTTATATTTTAAAATTTTAAAAAGTTAAATTGTTTTATTATTTTATTTAAAAATTTTAAAAAAAAATTAATAATTAAATAAGATGAAATAAATTAAGATAAACTTATCATCCGAAGGACCTTGCTATAAGGATTGATAGTTCACTGATAGACCGATAAGTAGTGTAAATGTACTTTTTTCTATTTAATTTCAATTATTATTTTTATATATTTTCAAATATTTTAAAAAATAGAAAAAATATCAATATATTACTAATTACTTCCCTAATTTTTTTAAAAAAAATAAAAATATATAATCAATCACTTTTGTAAGTAAGTTAAAAAATAAAAAAATATAATCGATCACTTTTGTAAGTGAGTTTTTCTATCAAATAGTAGTTTTCTTATCCAAATAAGACATGTTTAAGGAAAAAATATTGCACTTGTCAGTAGGTTCTAACGGTAAACCGAGACTGCATGAGAATTCTTAGCCCACTTCTATGCCCTTGAACATTAAAAAATAAATTATAAAATCGTTAAAATACATTTCCTTTAATTATTCAATAAGAATATTGATATTGATTTCATCAAAAATCAAATTAAATAAAAAGATTGATGAATTTATCTATAATACAACTGCATTAGATTTATCAAAAAGAAATTTTTGAAATTATGAGGTATAATAATTTTATTTTATTTTTTAAATTTAAAGGCTTATTATTTACTCATCAAAATAATTTTTTATTATCTTTTAATATATTTGTTAAATGAATAAATTATAAATATATTTATTGATTTCATAAATCATATTTTTATATTTTTATTTTGATAAATTTAATAATTAATCTAATGTAAAATTATGAATAAAAATATTTTAAATTTATATAAAATTTGTAATTTTTATTAAATTTTGAAAAAGATGCATTGATAAAGCCAAAGTAGAAAAGGGTCGGTTTACTCCCACCGCTAGCCCAATAGTGCAATTTTTGTTGTTGCTTTTTTTTTTTTTATATATATTTTTAAAGATTTTTGTTACAAAAATAAAAAAATTGATATATATATATATATCCAACCTCTTATTATTCACACAATCTCTATACACCACATTTTATTTTATTTTTAATTAAATATTTAATATATATATAATTAATAAAAAAATTAAATTAGTTTAAAAAGAAAAAAATTAAAATTAAAATCTTAAAAATTTAAAAAAAATTAAAAAATAAAGAATTTTAAAAAATAAAAAATAATGGTGTGTGAAGAATAGAAAATTGTATAGAACTCCTCATATATATATATATATATATATATATATATATATATTGGGTCAGAAGGAGGGCGATACTCCGATACTGTATTAAAAATTCTTACTTATGATGGAGAAAAACGGCTACAAAGTACAAACCGTGTTTAAAAAGATTGAGAATATTATTTAAAAATCACATCCAACGATAAAATTGAGTTAAGAAATTAAGAATCAACATTTTCTAATTAAAGAAGATACAATCGATACCAGTCTCCGTTGGTATTTTGACCAACATTTTTCTTCCCAATTCCATTTGACTTGTTGACAGAAACCCAACTATCAACGCAGACTGACAAGAAGAGTATTTGCCCAACAGAAGACTAGGAAAGTATCAATACAATCATCGATATATATTATATTACTTTAATGAGAAGTAAAGCCCCTCGCTGGCTCTCTGTCATATTTGCCCACCCAACACAAGTCACGTCTCAACTCTCATCTTGGTAGGCTTGCACTTTGTTCTTTCACACCCTGCCTTTCCATCTTGGTGGGCTTCCGATGATATCATTCCCTCTTTCATTCTGTAATTTGAGGAAAGAATAACAATTTAAGGCTGTTAGTGAAAGCATCGCTTGCAAGCATCATCGTTTTCCCGTACCCTATAAGGTGACTGTTCTCTTGCCCATAAAATTGTTTGGTATGTCCTGAAATCCTGTCGATTTTTGGCAGTGATCGCTTTTTTAAGTTCTGGGTTTAGTTATTTGTTCTTAGAACTATATTTCTCTTATTTTTGTCAGTTCATATTTTTTATTTCTTTCTTTTCTAATTACCCTCTTCTGATTGTAGAGCAAGTATATGCAAATAAAGTCGAAGTTTCTGAATGTTATCTTATATGGTTTTTAGCAAATTGATGCTGTACGAGGCTCATAATAATCTACTGAGATTAATTTCTTCATTTTCTTAAGTTGTAGGGTTATGAGATATTTTGTTGTGTGATTAATAGTAGATGAGAGTTTAATTAGCGTTTGCTTATGCTGTTGGTTAGATATGCCTTTTGAATTGGATTCATACGGCAGATGGTTGATAAAGCGCTCAACTTTGCCTTGGATTTGAATGATCATGATGGCAGTAAATTACTTTTGCTATTGTAGTCAATTATAACTCAACTTTGCCTCGGAAATTTTCTATGTTTTTAGATGCCAATGCAGATGTTTCTTTGCTTTTCCAATGAAAATAGGAACAGCCAATTTTATTGTTCAAAAATCTAGTTGGAAGGACCAAGTAACTAATTTTCTGTAAAATATAAGGATCTGAACGACTTCTGAGTTATCCTGAGGTCAAGAGTTCGAGCCTCTGTCACCCCGATTAACTTGTATCTTTACTTATAAAAAAATATAGTATCCTGGACGTAATTTAATTACGTGTCAGCTCGCATATTTCTTGCTGCTAAAATTGTTGGAATTAGCACATGGCAAATTGCAGGTATAACGAAATATGGAGCATAGTATACGTTCTTTCAACCTATGTATCATTTTGTTAAGAGTGGTAAGGTCATATGATGTCTTGTTACTTCTTTATCGAAGTTCCTACATTTGCTTTAGGAATTTTATATATCGTTGCGAGACAGATTAGAAAAGGCATGGTCCTTTTGATTTCGATATCAAATTGCAATCAGAGGACCAACAGTTTGTCATGATTGAGAGTGAAGTTTGTTATTTTCTTTTTGAAAAGAAGAAACTTTTGAAATTGCGGTGCAACCCAACCAGCCACTACATGTTAAGGCGGTTATTTCCATGAGATATAGGCAGTTTTTCTCCATACAAAGTAAATAATCTAAATCTGAGTAAATTTTCTGTTGGAGGCAGGCATTGGCCTTTATAAGGAATAATTTCTTAAATGCTTAAGTTTGCATGGTTTTCTTGCTTAGTTAACATGTCACTTGTTTCATTTGTGCAGAAAGTAGAGTTGAGATCTTCCTATAGGAAAAGGGAAAATGAGCTGCTTTGGCTGTTGTGTAGAAAATGATATCCATAGAGCTGCTGATTCTGGGCAGTTGATGGGAAATAATTCAGCAGGTGATCTTTATTCCTAATCATTGAATCAGGCTTCTCTCTGCTTCACACACATTGGTTGATCTTTTCTATTTAAAACAATATTGGTTGGTGAAAGAAAGATGCATGATTCTTTATCAAAGTTTGTAGCTCATATTCTTTGAATTCTGCATTGCCATTATTGAGGCCAACTTGTTTGTCATATGTATCCACATTTTTTTCATGCTTGTTTTGCATGCTTTTTCTGCCACATCCTTGCGTCTCAATATCCCACTTTTCGGAAAGTTTAGACCTACATATTGTGTAATTATAGCTATCGACTAATATGCATCAGCATTTTGTGAAACTATGCATTCATGAATCACACAGGCATTAGTGGTGGTTATTCTTCCAAAGAAGCTGAGACAAGAAATACACAGAATGTAGCTATTCAGCCTATCGCTGTCCCTGCCATTCCAGTAGATGAATTGAGGGATATTACAGATAACTTTGGTACAAAGGCATTAATTGGCGAGGGCTCATATGGAAAAGTATATCATGGTGTCCTAGCAAGTGAACAGGCTGCAGCCATTAAAAAGTTAGACTCCAGTGTACAACCTGACCGAGAATTTCTGGCACAGGTACTGATATGAGTTCGTTACAATTACTACTACCTGCTGGTACCATTTCTACCTTTTGATTTCGATTGCTTAGAAATTGGCATAAAAACATACAGGTCTCCATGGTATCAAGACTGAAACATGAAAATCTTGTTGGACTTGTTGGTTATTGTCTCGATGGTCCTCTCCGTGTCCTGGCGTATGAGTACGCTCCTAATGGATCTCTTCATGATATGCTACATGGTAAGTAAGCATATTACTCTTTATGTTTCAACATAATATGTAAACACCAGTACCATTATATTGACAAATTTGAGCCTTTCATTTATCCTATCGTCAAGATTACCAGAGAAATAAAGTTTTGTGCTTCTAGCCCAGTAACAGCAGTAATATATGAAAAAATATTCTATAAACTATTTCAAAATTTTCTTAGTCATTTAATAGGAACCAGAAACCTGCTTTGCCCATTTTAAAAATCTTCTCACAGAGTGTTTAGCTGTGGGAAGAATCTCATTAAGGCCCCAT
The DNA here is from genome assembly GCA_036559045.1 of Platycarya longipes. Taxonomy (NCBI): domain Eukaryota; kingdom Viridiplantae; phylum Streptophyta; class Magnoliopsida; order Fagales; family Juglandaceae; genus Platycarya; species Platycarya longipes. Next base: position 26,614,973 of record CM071790.1, read on the forward strand.
TTGGATGTTGAGATGAGAAATATGTGAATAGTAGTAAAAATGTTTTTGAGTGGTGGTGAAATGGTTTGAGTTAAGACATTTTATGGGATTTTGGAAAATGAGAGAGAAAAAGTTGAATAAAAATATCATAAAGTTAAAATATTGTTAGCATATAATTGTTTATTATTACTTTTGTTAAGGGATTTGAAAAAGTTGAATTGTTTTTATTTTTTGTTTGGAAGTTTGAAAATTGTAATGATTAGGTAATGATTAGATAAAAAAGTTAATATTTGAAATTGAAAAGTATGTGTTTGAGTGGTGTTTGGACATTAAGATGAAACCATCTTAACATCCAAACAGGGCCTAAGTTTGATAATTAAAATTCAGTGTGCATACATTTTTCTTTCTCTGTCTCTCTCTCCCGCTTTTTTTTTTTTTTTTTTTTGCTAGGCAATTTTTTAAGTGATATCAGCCCTACTTTTTCCTTTTTTTTTTCCCCTTTTTTTGGGGTTTTGGGTGGGGGGAAGGGGGGTGGTTTGAACCCCTAACCATGGACCCAATGGTCCCTAAGGTGCCATTAAGCCAGACGGCCATCAGCAAGCATACAATTTTTTCAGGAAGTAACATAATACCCTTCCATAACATCGCTAATATAAACAATGTTCTTTAATGCATGCCTATAGGAAAAAAAGGTGTCAAAGGAGCACAGCCAGGCCCAGTTCTGTCGTGGTCACAGAGAGCTAAAATTGCAGTTGGGGCAGCAAGGGGACTTGAATATCTACATGAAAAAGCACAACCTCACATCATACATCGTGATATCAAGTCCAGCAATATACTGCTTTTTGATGATGATGTTGCAAAAATCGCTGATTTTGATTTATCAAATCAAGCACCTGATAATGCTGCACGTCTTCATTCCACTCGTGTACTTGGCACTTTTGGTTATCATGCTCCTGAGTAAGTTTTTCCTGGACATTTCAGATAGGTGCTTCCCATCTTTTTGGGTTGAATTACAGTGGAGAACATGAAACAAAAGTTCAGAGTTAGTCTTGTTGGACAAGAAGAAAAGGATATGGTAATGTATCACAATTAAGGAACAGGAAAGAGTAAATAAAAAATGCTAGATGAGAGAGGGATATAGTCTCACTTCTGATAACTCATACCTACCTAAGTAAACAAATTATCATCCCTTTTGCTCTACTCCGTAATAACTTTCTTGGGCATGCCATGTAATTGCCACTTTGAAGTAGACACCTTCCCAAAGGTCAGGCCTAAATTCTAATTTTGTACTGCAGATATGCTTTAACTGGGCAGATGAGTTCAAAGAGTGATGTTTACAGTTTTGGTGTTGTCCTGTTGGAACTTTTGACTGGTCGAAAACCTGTTGATCACACCCTGCCACGTGGACAGCAGAGCCTTGTGACATGGGTAACGAATCTTGGTTCTGCTAGTAACCATATTTTATGTGCTTTATTTCCATTGCTTTTTCTATGAGGGAGAGAATTTTGCTGGGTTATGGAATTGCAAGTTCCATGGAACCTGATTCTTTTATGATTCCGGACTCAATTAGGCAACACCGAAACTCAGTGAAGATAAGGTGAAGCAATGTATTGATGCTAGACTAGATGGAGAATACCCTTCGAAGGCGGTTGCAAAGGTATTCAAGGCTATCTTCTGTAATTAGAAAATGCATTTAGGGCTGTTCACTATTCTCATAAGAATCATGTCTTCAGTTTGATGACAACTTGCATCTGATTTTATGCTAGCATCCATTGATAATCACATTATGATTGGTTTACACTGGAAACAGATGGCTGCCGTTGCTGCCTTGTGTGTGCAATATGAAGCTGACTTTCGGCCAAATATGAGCATTGTAGTTACAGCTCTACAACCTCTGTTGAACACTCGGTCTGGCCCCCCAAGTGCAAAACCACACTTGTGAATTCTTCCTAGCAACTCAAACTTTCTTGCTGAGTATACTGTTCAATATGTTTTGTAAACAGCGTGTCCTAGATCGTATTTCATTCATTGAAGCTTTATAGACCTTTATTTGGAATTTACATAATTATTCTACATACTTTTGAAGTGCTTTGGGTGATTTCTATGGGTTTTCGATTATGCATATTAGCTTTATCTCATTTGCTGTGTATTTTACCAAGTCATTGGAAAAATGAGAATGTTGATATACCCTATGCTTATTTCAGTTCTTGCTGGGCATTATTATTATTATTATTTTGTGGGAAATGAAATCTTCATTAATAAAGGCACACTAGGCCTTAGCAAGTACAGGATAATGTATCAGCAAATACAACATCAGAAATAAAATTGGGTACATCGTGCCATCACAATTGCCTCTCATCAATTGTCCATGCATGTCGAGCTAGTTGGTGTGCTGCAGCGTTTGCTAATCGAGCAGTGTGATGGATTGAACAGCTTGCTAAATATTGCATCAAACGATTAATCTCTGTGATAACAGTTCTTCTATAAGAACAAGGTTCTGAAGCAATATTAATCACCTCCACCAGATTAGAAGAATCACTCTCAATTAACAAACTGCCATGGCTTCGGTTGCTTCAGGCTTTAAAAATTTTGTCTCGATCCTGCTTAGGGCCATGAAAACAGTTCCTTTTGAATCACGTAAGATGGCACCAATACCAATCTTTCTGTAGTAAAAAAAGAGAGCCTTATCCACGTTGAACTTCAAACTATCATGTGGAGGAGGAGAACACTTAAGAAAGATGGCTAGAACTCGACATGTGCATAGAATGATTTGGAGGAAGGTGTTTTAATATTGAGAAAGCATGAGTGATAGCCTGTTAGGGATGAATGTTAATACTTTCAAAGACCATTTTGTTTCTTCAAAACCATATTCAAAAGAGAGCCTCATCCACGTTTAACCTCAAAATATCATGAGGAGGAGGAGAACACTTAAGAAAGATGGCTAGAACTCGACATGTGCATATAATGATTTGGAGGAAGGTGTTTTTTTATTGAGAAAGCATGAGTGATAGCCTGTTGGGGATGAATGTTAATACTTTCAAAGACCATTTTATTTTTTCGAAACCATATTCCCCAAACGATTAGAATAAAATTTGTAAGACCCTCCTTAGATGCAGTAGATTGGATAATCATGGCAGTATGCATAAAAGAATTGGCAAGTTAGGAAATTTTGCCATCCATATATGATGTACAAATGAGCAAAAGAAGAGAGCATGGGCAGAATCCTCTAATTGGTTATAGAAGCAACAACAATTATCAACATCCACTCCTTTCCTTATCAAATTAGGTTTTGAGGGTCGGATTTCCTTGCTCTCTAAGCAAAAGTTTTAAATTTATGGGGGTAGTTTCAATTTCCATAGAGCTTGTCAAAACTTTTTTGAGGTTCTCATAGAAGAGTTTTCACCCATATGAGGAGGGGATAGGCCTTTGAAAAATCTGTAAGCACTTCGGACAGAAAATTAAAAACTCCACTCCTTTCATGCTCTCATATCCACTTGTCTTGCTCATTGTTATAGCTAGGATGAAATCTCAAGATTGCCTCTGCAATGTTTGGATTGAAGAGAACCCTTACAATTGCCATGTCCTATCCTCTTGTGGTATGATCAAGCAAATCAGAAACTTTTGCATCTATATCAGTTGTCTCATTGCCACTTATTGAGTGTGTTGTTCTCATAAGTTCCCTCGAAGCTTGATATCCTGGGACCCATAGATCAGAAAAAATAATAATGCTATGGCCATCACCAACACTCCATCTTCCTTCCTGTTTGACCAGTTGCATTGCTTCCCATATATTCTTACAAGCAAAAGAGGGTTGACTGTGTAGTTTGGTTGCAAACAGAGAGGTGTGTGGGAAATTATTAAACTAAAGACTTTATAAAATAAATTATCCTTGTAATTGAGGAGTCTCCAGCTTTGTTTGGCTAGCATGGCCATGTTAAAAATCTGAAGTTCCTTGAACCCAAGCCCACCCATAGATTTTGGATGGCACATACCCTTCCAACTAATCTAGTGAACTTTTCTTTCATCATGTTTCCGACCCCACCAATAATTGACCATTAACCCCTTAAGTCTTGGCATAATTGAGAAGGTAGTTTGAAATAACTGATGGCATGTTGGAATAACCATGGATACAACTTTTAACAAAACCTCTCTACCAACTTGTGAAAACATATTCCATTTCCATCCTTGGAGTTTCAACCAAAATTTATGCCTTATCTCATCAAATGCACTCCTCATAAACCTTCCAATAATTAATAGCAAACCAAGGTACTTATCATAAGGCTGAATTAATTGCCCCATAAGTTCATGATGGCCTTTTGCACTACAGTAGTAGTGTTTCGACTAAAAAACATAGCAGTTTTATCATGATTAATCATCTGTCCAAAAGCTTAATCATAGACTTGTAATAACTTGAGTAACCTCTCATTTGCCTCCACTGTTGCAGCAAAAAAAATGAGACTATCATTTGCAAAAAGTAAATGATTAAGCCTAAGTGTCATTCGACTGCTTTTTACCCCAGAGATCAAATGAGTTATTGCTGCCTATCTCAACAAATCAATTAATCCTTCAGTGCACAACAAAAAGGGATAAGGGGACAAAGCGTCCCCTTGTCTCAAACCTCAAGATGGAAGGATATATCCAGTAAGGGCTCCATCTATCAAAATTGATAAGGAAACACTTGAAACGCATTTCATCGCCAATTGAATTACTTTCTTAGGAAAACCAATCTTAGACATGTCAGCTTGTAGATAAGGCCATTCCGCCCTATCATAAGCTTTACTCATATCAAGCTTGATAGACATGAATCCCTTTTTGCATCTTTTTTTCTTTTTAGGAAGTGGAGAACCTGATAAGCAACCAAGATGTTATCTGTGATTAGTCTTCCAAGAATGAAAACTAATTGGGTCTCAAATATGATAGCAGGTAATATGTTTTCAATCCTATTTGAAATGACTTCGCATATTAGCTTATATATGGTATTACAAAGGCTAATGGTTCTAAAGTCATTAACGTTAATAGGATCCTTATTTTTAGGAATTAGTCTGATGAAAATATGATTTGCTTCTTGAGGAAAGTCACCTGAGTTTAAAGCTTGAACCATTGCTGCAGACACTTGACTACCAACTTGAGGCCAAAAATGCTGAAAGAAAGAATGGGGCATTTCCATCTAGGCCTGAGGCCTTTGAGGGGTGCATATCTTTCAGTACTTGATGGACTTCATCCCTTGTATAAGGTCTCCTGAGTTCCATCCTCATATCTACTATAACTTTAGTCTCAATATAGTCCAGAGTAGTTGGGATATCTCGGGTACCTGCAGTGGAAAACAAGGATGCAAAGTGGTTAATGATAAGATGATCAACTTGTTCTCCTTTTAGCCAATTTCCATGATCATCCAAATGCCTTTTTATGTTGTCATTTTTCTATTGTTGTGATACCTTTGAATGGAAACACTTAGTTTTTTGGTCCCCTTCAGATAACCATATTGCTTGAAACCTGTGCTTCCACATTACATTCTCTTGACTTAACCATTTATTCACCTCATCAGCTGCAACAATTAGTTCCTCAGAATTAACATTAATAGGATCCCTTTCCTGTAATAGCTTTAGGTTATCTCTTGCTTTACTTAGATTAACATGGACCCTGCCAAAATGACTCTTGTTCCAGCGTTGAAGCCTGGTAGAACTTGAGGAAATAATCTTCATCACATTTGTGAAATAGTTTTGATTGCTAGTAGAGTTCCAGACATTGTATATAATCTGTTTACAACCCTGTTCTTCAAACCACATAGCCTCAAAAGGAAAAGGCTTTGGTCCTCTTTTGTCTGAATGTTGATTTACCATAACATCAATCCCAAGTGGGAAGATGATCTGAATAAGATGAGAATCCATGGATGACTATAGCTTTGTCAAAGCTGTTACACCAAGCTTGGTTCCCAAGAAACCTATCCAATCTTTTTAGAACCAAACCTGATTTTTCCTCTTGTTGCTCCAAGTATATCATGATCCATTGAAACCCATATCCCTGAGATTGTAGTCTGAAAGTAGATCACAAAAATTTCTCATTTGTCAGGCTGGTCTATCCCTTCCCCCCCGATTCTCAAATTGTGTGAGGGATTCTCAAATTGTGTGAGGATCTTGTTAAAATCTCCAAAGACAAGCCAAGGGATGGCGTTACTTCTCTGTAGCCTTCTCACAAAAGTCTATGTTTCTATTCTTCTCGTTACCTCTGGCTGCCCATATCATATACACATGTTATAAACCATTGATTGGAGCCATAGTCAAGCTAAGCATCGATGTGGGATGATGAATAGCAGAGGACCTCTAGTTTCATATCCTGCTTCCATAGTAAGGCTAGCCACCACTATGTCTGGAGACATCAACACGTAAGCAATTACTAAACTTCAATTTCACTCTTCCATTTCCTTTGATTTAAGTTTTGTTTCCTCATAAAATAAAACATCGAGATCTTCTCTTCTAATGAAATCAGTAAGAGTTCAAATACTTGCTAGCCATTATTGTTATTGCATGTTGGGCATAAACATGTTTTTCTTTTAATAAAAAATAACTTCATTCATGAGAGAATTACAATTACAATCAACTATCAAGTCAAACAGCTTGAAAATGTGAATTATCTTTTATTTAAAGCATGTATCATGCATCCTCCAAGACTAGAAAAAAGGATTCAGGATTTCTTATAATTCGTAGTACTTAGGCCCAATTTGAATTCAGAGATAATATGTGATAAAATAGTTTTAGATGAAAAATGAAAGTTGATAAAAAAAATATTATTAGAATATTAATTTTTTAATAATATTATTATTTTGAAATTTGAAAAAGTTGAATTATTTATTATATTTTGTGTGAAGATTTGGAAAAATCGTATTGATGAGATGAGATGAGATGAAACGGATGAATTCCAAATCCAAACAGGGGCTTAGATTAGAAAAGAGATGTACATAGAAAGCTAGGCCAATACGAAGATAGTGTAAAGTGGGTTCCAACTTCAACTAGGGTGAAGGAGCAAAGGAACTCTGAGAACAGACCAACTACGGAAAATAGGTACCTAATTTAAGTCACTATTGCATTAGTCTGAGCATCCTCCTAATTCAAGGAACCAATCTGAGACTCACTAGTTCCAAGTAAATGAGTCCCCATTGAAACCATTTCAATGAAGCATCATTCCAAAGAAATACCACTCTAAGTAAAAATGTAGCTAATTGAAATGCAAAGCAATTTTTGAAATGCAGAGAAATAAAATGGACCTTTGAGAGACGAGATGGCGAGAGAGGGTGATTTGAGGTGATTTTGTGGTGATTTGAGGGCACCTACTTTGGTTCTATTTTTGAATGTTTCGTGATTTGTGGAAAGTCCAAATTTGGATTGCGTGCTGGGGCATTGCTAAGGTTTGGCCATGGAGGCTACCCCTCCCCCTCCATTGGCTCCTCCTTTGGTGGGGGTTTTTGACACCGGATAAGGAAAAAATCATTTGTGTAGGTCGTAGCCCCTTCGGCTGGACCTCCTACGTTCAAGCTACCATTGAGACACCTTGTGGCCATCAATAGTGAGATGGGCTTTGTGTTTTTTGAGACTGAAATGGCAAAAGTGGCGGATGATTTCGAGTTTGCTTTGGCAATTAAATTTACTCGTCCAAGACCATCTATTGATGATGTTCGTCGCAATGTGGTTAAATCATGGGGTCCTCTAGAGGCGTCGACTGTGAGTGTGATGGACGAATTACACGTGCTAGTGCAATTGAGAAGTGAATGTAATTTCTTGCATGCATGGTTTAGGGAAGTAAGAAACATGTGTGGGGCTTCATTTAGGCTTTTCTGCTGGACCAAGGACTTTAAATTGATGAAGGAATCCCCTTTTGCTCCACAATGGATTTTGGCACCAGGGTTGCCTTTTTATCTTTACCATCTAGATTGCCTACAAATTTTTTCAACTCGGTTTAGACGTTACTTGGGTACAGATCATGCCACTCTTCATAAAACAAGGGTGTCGGGGCTTGGATGTGTGTGGAGTGGATCTATCTGAGGAGCTAGTGCATCATTTTCCTATTGTTGTTTTGTCTAACAAAATGATTTGGTAAAAAGTCAAGTATGAGAAACCTGGTTATTATTGTTCTAAATGTCACTGGCAATGTCATAACTTGGTTGTGTGTAGGGTAGGCGTATGGAAGAAGAACAATGAAGAGAAGATTGGAAGAAACCCAGTGGGTACTAAACAAGTTTGGCAAGAAAAATTGAAGCCAGAAGTGCAATTGAATGAGACAGTCGCTCCATAGGTGATTCTGGAACCAATTAATGTGACCCCTATTTTCGACCAAGGTGGTGTCTCTACTTCTGGTGGAATTGTTGTGGAAAAAGGTAACTCTGTTGTGTTAATGTCCAGCGAAAAAGTGTTGCATGATCCGGAAACTGATGATCTTGAAGATGAAGAAATATGTGAGGAGATAGAATGTGAAGTTGATCCACGACTTGCTCAAACGTCAAAATAAGCTATTCAGATTAGTACTCTGCTGGATGATCCTCTTGTTCCTCAATCTGAATTCATTGTTGTTGATTTGGTGGCTCAAGAACAGGTGGTAGACGCGGCAGACAAGGGTCTAAGGTTTTGGCATTATAAAGTTGTGGGGGAGTGATTGATAAAAATAAGGGCTTTGCTAGGTATAGTCAATATATGCAAGGGGTAGGTAATCGAGATGTATGAGAAGAATAAAAAAGAAAGGAAAAGAAACAAAAACAAATCTCTTCCTTTCTCTTCGTTTCCTCTTTCTCGTCTGAGAGCACTCCCAATAGAATAGCTAAAATGAAACTTTATGTAAAATAAATTAAAAAAAATTCAAAATCATGCTCCAATAGAATACTTAAAAAGAGTAGCTAAAATGAAATTGCTACATTAATGAAGGGCGGACTTGTTACATGTAGCGTAGGTACTGTTCACCGCTAAAAAATATTTTATTATTTTTGGAGTCATCTTCTGCCTCAGACCCCTCATTTGACCACGCAGTTTGCAAACGCCATGGATGACCAACCAATTTCTCGGGTAACCACTAGAGACACTGCACGTCTCACTCGCACCCTCTCACGCTGGTGACTAACCTCCACCGATCCCAACTCCAGCAACTCGCCTTGCATCTCTCACGCAAGCTTCAAATCAGATCCCAATTTCGGATTAACAACCCTCCTCAACCTAGCCACCGCTGGCCACCACTGGTCACGTTGCTGCACCAGAAACCACCCAGTACTCCGACGAGCACCTCCAATAACTAAACCCAGCCTCCCTCCTCCCCTCTTGGCCGGATCTTCAAACCCTAGAAATGGTTTTGGTCTAGTAGATGTGTTTCGAGTTTTATTTCAATCTGTTAAATAAATATAATTAAAATAAAATATGATTATTTTAAAAGATATAGAAAAAAATAGAGATGCCGATAGATGGTAAAATGTAAAAGTGAATAGTTAAAATAAAAAAATTGAGTTTTTGGTACTCTATTTTAAAGGAAAAATAGCTACTCTATTGAGAGTGCTCTGAGTCGTCTCTGTCTTTAGACATTTGAGAACTTTTTTTTTTCGTTTCTTCTTTCTCGTCTGAGCCGTCTTTGTATTTAGACAAACATTCAAATAAAAATGACATCTACTCTTGGATTGGGATTAAATTTATGAAAATTTTGCAAATGATTGAATTGTAGGATTATTACCGAAAAACCTTACTGGCCACGAAATTTTGAAGAGAGTTTCAACATCATTCACCCCAGACTCTCGGCCAGTCCTAGCATCTTGTCCCTTTTAAATCCAAGTCCACTTAATTTCGAACAATGACCCACCTAATTTTCCCCCTTGAATTTCACCTTCTTGGTGATGGAAGTAAATCTATCACTCTCCCTTTTAATATCAACCAAGGTAAAAAAAATAAAAATAAATAAAGAGTAAAGAATTAGATAAATGGGTGTGGGGGAGGTGGTTGAGACTATGAAGTTTAGAATGAGTGGTTTGTGGTAAAAGTGGCTGGGACTGTGAAAATCCCAGTCTCATTTTCTCTCTTTGGCTTCATCTAAGTAAAAAATCTAAGGAAAAAAAAATATCTTTGATTTTGTTAGGCTTTGGTAGATCCTCAGATAACAGCTATACTCGGGAAGCCTCTGCCATTAATGGAGTCCCAAAAGGCCATCTTGTCGTTTGTGTTGGAGAAAAGCTAAAGAGATTGATAATACCGACGAGTGTTAAGGTTTCTAGACTGGGAAAATGATTATGAGTAGAGGGTCATGTACTGAAAGTGAAGAAGAGTAAGTTGGTGGACGTCAAGCATGTTTCTCAATGCCTGGTTACCATTATTTTCCATTATTTTTTTCTTATTAGAAGGTGCGCCAACTGCATAGCATTTACATCTTACACTTGCAACCGGCATTTTCGTAAAAATAAATCTCAATTGTGTGTCAAAGATTATTCTTCGGATAGGGAGGAAGCTGGAGATGTCAATTTATTAAAAGAAAAAAATTATGTAACTGATCCGGGATTGACAGTTACAAATTAAAACATAAAGGCCAGGTGGTGAATAGTGTTAGTGAAGCACAATGGGTTGTAAGTTGTAACCCGCTGCTCGAAAAGTATTTTATAATTGGTACGATTTTGATTGAATATCCGAGGGTTGGGTTATTCTCAGAGTTGTCTAAAAAATCTTATTCAAAAATTTCATGTTGCTGTCATTGCTATCTTAGAACCGTTTCATAGTGTGGCTTCTATGCCCAGTTTATCGTCTTTTTTAGTTTTACTAAGTATTGTTGCAATGAAGATTTAGGTGGTAAAGTTTGGATTTTTTGGAAAGAGGAATTTGATAATGAAGTTGTTCACCCTATGGACCAAACTCTTACGGGTTGGGTTCATTTTAACTCTAGAAATATTTTGGTATCATTTGTTTATGCTAAATGTACTCATTTGGAATGCCGTGGTTTGTGGGAGGAACTCCAGAATAAGTGTGATGAGGAGTCCATTTGGTTGCTGGTTGGTGATTTTAATGCTATTCGTAATGATTCTTAACATATTGGTTGTAATCTGCATTCTTTAGTGGCTATGTCGGATTTTAATAATTGTCTGAATGATTGTTGCCTTCTTGAGTTGAGAATTCAGGTTTGTTACATGTCATGGTATAATGGACATGAAGGTAGGTCCTGTAGTTGGGCAAGACTTGATCGTGTTTTGGTAAATGTTGCTTTTGATAATTTATTTCAATCAGCTTAAATGGAATATTTACCAAGGAAAGCTTCTGACCATTGTCCAATGGTAGTACACTTGTGGCCACCTAGGGCCTCTTATGGGCCATCTCCTTTTGAATTTCAAAACATATGGTGTTCGCATGGCTCTTTTTTGGAGTGTGTGGAAGAAGTGTGAATTTTTTTGGAATCTACTAGGGGTTTATTCAAGCTTGCGGCAATGCTAAAGAAATTGAAGGGGGCTTTGAGGACTTGGAATAAATATATTTTTGGGAGAGTCGACCTCACTATTCAGGAGCTTGAAGAGAAAATGGAATTACTTGATTTTCAATCGCAAGAACATCATGAATCGCTTATTGAGTCTGACTTTTTTAGCACTTAAATGGAATTGGCTGAATGGGAGGCTAGGGAAGAAACTCATTGGGCTCAGAAAGCAAAAAAGAAATGGTTACTTAAAGGGAACCAAAACACTCGGTTCTTTCATGCTTCGATAAACCAAAGATGGAAGAAATCTACTCTGACAAGTATGTAGCTATTGGATGGTACTATTTTGTCTTCTCTGGAGGTAATTCACCAAAGGGCACTTACTTATTTTCAGTAGTTCCTGACCGACGAGCAAAATGTAACTCAGGTAGATCTGGCTTCACTAATTCGGCCAGTGATTTCTTTGGAAGATAATTCTATGCTTTGTGCAACTCCCACAGTTGAGGAAGTTAGATATGCAGTTTTTTCTATTCTAAAGTATAGTTCTCTTGGTCCATATGGCTTTGGATCTATTTTCTACATTTTTGGTTGGTTATAAAGGATGATGTCGTTGAAGCGGCTACGGATTTTTTTAGGGGTGCGCCATTGCCAATGTTTTATTCCTCCTCCTTTATTGTTTTGATTCCTAAAGTTCCGAATTCTAAAAGTTTGATAAGTTTCGACCTATAAGCTTTTGCCTTGTGGCTTAGAATTTTTTTTAAGATTATTGTTTCTCGAATGACAAAGGTGTTGCCTAAGATGATTTCTCACGACTAAGGCACTTTTATCCTAGAGTGAAGTATTTTGAAAATATTTCACTTGAAATGATCCACTCGATTCACAAGAAAAATCAAGGAGAAAATGTCATGTTGAAAATCGATATGACCAAGGCATATGATTGTGTTAATTGAAGTTTCCTTTTAGACGTGCGTGTTGCTTTTGGTTTTGATGCTAATTTTTGTAGGCTTATAGTGGATTGTATTCATTCACCATGGTTCTCTATTACGATCAATGGAACTTTTAAAGGTTTTTTCAAACCTACTAGGGGATTGCAGCAAGGGGACCCTCTATCGCTATATCTTTTTATTATTATGGAATAAGTATTGTCAAGGCCACTAAATCAGAATTTTTTGACAGGGAAGATTGGTAGATTTTATCATCCAATTGTGTATCATCTTCTTTATGCGGATGATTTATTGATTTTTTCTAATGGGGGATGTGAGGTCCTTTCGTAACTTGTTAACTACCTTGGAGATTTATGAAAATTGGTTGGGGCAAAAAATTAACAAGGAAAAATCCGCTATTTATCTTTCTAACCTTATCAATTTGGCAAGGAGACGAGAGTTGTTCAGATGTCCAAATTTTGTAGAAGAATATTTTCCAACGTTTTATTCAGGGGTTCTGCTTGTATCCGAGCGTTTAAAGGCTAGATATCTTGAGCCTGAGGTGAATAAAATTCAAGCTAAGGTGATGGGTTGGAAGCTTAAACTCTTGTCTCAAGGAGGTCTTTTAATTCTATTGAAGCATGTTCTCTCTTGCATGACTACTCATCTATTAGATGTTCTTGATGTCCCTCAGATTACTTTGAGCAAGATAAACTCTATTTTATCTTCTTTCTTTTAGGAGAGGCGAATGGAAGGGCTAAACAAAAATGGAGTCTTGGGATAAATTGTGTATGCCTCTGTTGGAAGGGGGTTTAGGCCTTAGAGATTTTGTGGATGTGCCGTACTCCCTTCATATGAAGTTTGTGTGGCGTTTACTGACTATGGAGAATTTATGGACTCAGTTTTTCAAGGTTAAATACACGGAAAATGGCACCTTGCTCTAGCTAATAATTCTACAGATTGCTCTTGGTTTTGGAAGTTTCTAATACAAGTTTTCTCGAATGTTTGTGATAACATTACTCGGAGAGTTCGTGAAGGACGAATTTCATTTTGGTTTGATCGCTGGTTGAATTCAGGCCCTCTTTGATTACGTATCTGAGATTTCTAATCCTTTTACTCAAATTAAAGATTGTTGGACTAACAACGGTTGGAACTATGAGCAATTGGAAGAATTGGTTGGATCCAAGGTGATGGGGGAGATCATGGTTTCTTTGCCAACAATAAAACAAGGGATGGATGTCCTCATTTGGAAGCCTATATCGGTGGTATTTTCTCTTTAGCAAGTGCATGGGAAGTGATCCATTTAAAACAAGATAAGTGTCCGGGCATGGAGTGGATATGGCATAAATTACTCCCTAAAACGTTTCTCTGTATGTGGAAGGCCTGATTCCAATGTCTGCCAGTAGATGTGAAAGTGCAACATTGTGAAATTCATATTGCATCGAGATGTGAATGCCACAAATGCTAGTTGGGATGTGGTGGGGATGTGTTTTCAGTTGGTTCTCCATGACTAAAAAATCATCTCAGGAAGGTACTATTATTGGCTTGCACCCATCTTTAATTACTCGGAGGTTATGGAAACATCATTGCAAATCACGTATGGAGAATGTTTTTGAGTCGATAGAAGAAGTTTGGCATTCTCTTCGCTTCTGGACTAGGAATTTGCTGGATCAGATGGGTTTGAGTGCTCGATTAGTGGTGGAAGGCACTTGCCTCTTTTGATCTTCCACTTATGCCTCTAACAAACCGAATACCTCGCACTGTGATTTGGGAAAAAATCTTAAATGGATGTGTTGAAATTAAATGTTGATAGTAGCTGTAGGGGCAATTCGGGTTCATGTGGGGGTGGGGGCACAATTCGGGATGCCTTTGGTGAGCTCAAAGGTGCTTTTTTTTTTCTGTTTTTGGTCACAGTACTAATAATGAAGCCGAGCTACGTGCCTTGCATATGGGTGTGGTGTTATGTAAAGAGCTTGGATTTTATAGACTTGATATTAAGGGTGACTCTAAATTGATTTTTGATTAGATTATTAATGGCAATTGCATGGTGTGGTATCTTTGGAACTATTGGGAAGCAGCGTTTAAAAATTTACAAGGGCTTTGATTTTCTGTACGGCACATTTATAGAAGAGCGAATCAAGCTATGAATTTTTTAGCTCTTCAAGGTGAAAAAGGTATGATTTGTCGTTATGTAAAAGGGAATTTGCTCCCAAGAAATCTTAGAGGTATTTTGAGACTTGATAAGCTAGACTTTCTGAGCTTAGATTTTAATCTTAGGGTTTCTTTGTTTATTTTTTTAGGCTTGTTTAGTTTTGTTTTATTCTTTCGACTGCTTTCTGATTAGGCTTGTTTAGATTGGTTTGGTTTTATTTTGTTTGCTTTTGGGTTTGGCTTTTATTGATTATTGTATACCCCTGAAGTTTGGTTGTAAATACAGTATTCTTTCACCATAAGTGAGGTGATATTAATAAAATTAGGCAGAAGTTACTATTAAATATATGACTACCCTCTCTTCCTAAAAGGAAAAAAAAGTAGGTTCTCTCAAGAAAGTAGGTCAAGACAAATGCAATTATGTTGAAATTGTTTTCAAGAAAATCGCTTTGAGAAATTATGTCAGGTAGGCAAAAACAAGTATCGACAAAAGTAAGACTAAGGAGTCTTTCTGAAGAATGATGCTCATGCACAAAATTGGAAAAGCACTTTTCTTTGAAGAAAGTAACAATGGGAAGTTTGGTCCATTTTTGAACTTGTGATGTGTTTGCATGCATAGTTGTTTTTTTGTTTTTATGCTTTTTAATGTTTGCATGCATAGTTTTGTAAAGGAGGATTTTGGTTATATTTGTAGTTTTGGGTCGGATTTGCACCAAAGCCCAACAAGCTTTTAATCTTTTCAAAATTTTTTGGTTAAAATTATGGTTGATTATAAGCAGGTATAGGGTATCAAAGAAACAAAATTTTTATTTGTTGTTATTTCATTTTATCTCATATTTTTAAATATAATTCAAATATCAAACTAATTATTAGGATTTTTTTTCAAACTAATCATTACAATTTTTTCAAAATTTCAAATAAAAAATAAGAAACAAATCTAATTTTTTCATATCTCCAAACAAAAATGATATTATAAGAATACCTTTTCAGATCTCTAAATAAAAATTATATTATAAAATTATATTCTTAAAATATTTTAATTTTATAGTATTCTTTATTCAACTTTTTCTTTCATTTCTCAAAATCTAAAAAATACTCAACTCAAACTATTTCACTACTATTTGCAAACTATCTTACTACTAATTACAAAATTTTCATTTCATCCCACTAATATTCACGTGTAGGGAAATCACCTTTTAAAGGCGTAGATTTACATCATGATTGGATGATCAGATACAAAATTCTAACAATCCCAAGATTGTTATGAAACTAATGAAGAACAATAAATGATTGAAATATTGCAAAGGAGAAGAAGAAATATAGAGAGATTGCAAAGTATTTTGTTTTTCAAGAGTTTAATGTCATTCACTTTACTTCTTCTTTTTATCTTTTATAAAATGATTCTCAAGACCTCTTTTATAGACAACTTATATGATGGTTTGTTATGCTAATCAATTCAGATGCTCAACAACCAAGTAACAAGTACAACAAACTCTCACATGCTCAACAACCAAGTGATAAGTATAACAAACTCTCACATGCTCAACAACCAAGTGGCAAGCACAACAAACTCTTATATGCACAACAACCAGTTTACATCTATGAATGATTAAGTTTACAACAAACCATGTGTGGTAATTGGTGGTCATCTACCTATTATACAACACTCCCCCCTGGATGACCATCTATAAAGAATATGTCTCGTTAATACCTTACTAAGGAAAAATCCAGTGGGAAGAAAAACCAATGGCGAAGGAAAAAGAGTACAGCATTCTTATGTATCGCCAAATGCTTTAAGATTGCCTTATTAAAATCTTGCAGAGGAAAACCCAATGGAACGAAACCTCAACGATTGAAAAAGAGTACAATCAGCACAAGTCTTCAGGACATTTACTCCCCCTGAAAAGTGCATGACGACAGATCTTTAAGTTTTCGCATTCCAATGTTCTGCACAATTTTTTTGAATGTTGCAATTGGTAATGCCTTCATGAATAAATCTGTCAGATTATCATTTGATCATATCTGCTTGACATCAATTTCACATTTCTTTTGAAGTTCGTGAGTATAAAAGAATTTAGGTGACATATGTTTGGTTATGTCACCTTTGATATATCCTTCTCTGATTTAAGTGATACAAGCAGTATTATCTTCATATAAAATTGTTGGGCTATTATTGATCATGGGAAGACCACACTTTTCTTGGATATGTTGAATCACTGATCTTAGCTAAACACACTCTCGACTTGCTTCATGAATAGCAATGATCTCTGAATGATTTGAAAATGTAGCAAATAATATCTGCTTGACAGATCTCCATGATATGACAGTATCTCCATAAGTAAATAAATATCCATTTTGAGATCTACCTCTGTGTGGATCTGAAAGGTAACCTGCATTTGTATACTTAACCAATTTTGAACTTGATCCATATTAATAAAATAATCTCATATCAATCGTACCATGAAGGTAACGAAAGACATGTTTAATACCATTCCAATGTCTTTGAGTTGGTGCAGAACTATATCTTGCAAACAGATTAACTGAGAATGTAATATCAGGTCGAGTACAATTTGTAAGGTACATCAAAGCTCCAATTGCACTTAGATATGGTACTTCAGGACCAAGAATTTCTTCATTGTTTTCACAAGGACAGAATTAATCATTCTTTACATCAAGTGATCGAACAACCATTGAAGTACTCAGGGGATAAGCTTTGTCCATATAAAAGTACTTCAGGATTTTTTCTGTATACATGAACTGATGAATAAAAATTCTATTTGGCAAGTGCTCAAGCTGCAGGCTGAGACAAAGTTTTGTTATGCCAAGATCTTTCATTTCAAATTCATTCTTTAAATATGTAGCGGTTCTTGAGATCTCTTCAGGAGTTCTCATAATATTTAAATCATCAACATAAACCGCAATAATGGCAAATCCGGATCCTAATTTCTTAATAAAAACACATGGACATATAGGATTATTCTCAAATCCTTTTTTCAATAGATATTCGCTTAGACGATTATACTACATGCGTCCAGATTGCTTCAACCCATATAAAGATCTTCGAAGTTTGATAGAGTACATACTTTTAGATGTACTTGTACATGTTTCAGACATTATATCCTTCAGAGATCTTCATATATATGTCATGGTCTAAGGATTCATATAAATATGTTGTGATCACATCCATCAACCGCATCTCTAATCCTTTTGTAACAACCAGATTAATCAAAAATCTGAATGTGATTGCATCTATAACGGGAGAATATGTTTCTTCATAATCAATCCCGGGTTTCTGCAGGAAACCTTGTGAGACAAGTCGTGCTTTGTACCACACAATTTCATTTTTCTCATTACGTTTTCATACAAATACCCACTTATATCCAACAGGCATTACACCCTTTGGTGTTTGTATAACAGGTCCAAATATTTCTTACTTTGCTAGCGCATTTAATTCAGCTTCAATAGTTGCTTTCCATTTTGGCCAATCATTTCTACGTCGAAATTTTTTTACGGTTCTTGTCTCACTTTCTTCATTACTTCTGGTAATGTCAAGTGCCATCTTATATGAAAATACGTTGTCGACAATAGTTTTATTCCTATCCAGTATTTTTCCAGTACTCATGAAATGTATTGAGATCTCATTATTTTCAGATACATGTTCCTCTTTAGGGGAAATAATTTCATGAAACACCTTTTCAGGAGGATCCTTTTTAGGAGATTTTGGAATAGAAGATTTAATCTCTCTAGGAGCATCAACTGTACTTATAGCCTGTGTTGTAGGTATCGGTTCTTTAGGAACACCAAATTCATTTTGTATTTTTTTCTTTCAAAAAATTTTGTCTTTTGCACCAATAGGCCTTCCACGTTTCAGGCGTGTCTTAGACTCATTAATTGCTGTTTTGATAACTTATCATTCAGGAATTTCAATCCTTGCTGGAGTATTAACAGCAAGAATATAAGATTTTACTACGCCTTTAATGTTAGTAAATACATCCGGTAATTGATTTGCAACATTTTGTAAATGAATAATCCTCTGAACTTCTAGTTTACATTTATTTGTAGGGGGATTAAATTGAGACAGGATTTTATTATCCCCAGTAATTTCTTTTCATGCTTTAGGTACCGACTTTTCGTTACCCAGTAATGGAAAAGTGGATTCGTCAAAGTGACAATCCTCAAAACGTGCTTTAAACATATTCCCTGTAAGAGGCTCAAGGTATCTAATAATAGATGGAGAATTAAAACCAACATATATTTCAAGTCTACGTTGAGGACCCATTTTTGTACACTGTGGAGGTGCAATTGGAACATATACTGTACATCTAAAAGTACGAAGATGAGAAATATTTGGTTATTAACCAAATGCAAGCTATAATGGAGAATATTTATGATATGCAAATGGTCTAATACGAATTAATGATGCTGCATGAAGTATAGCATGTCCCAAGCAGAAACATGTAGTTTTGATTTCATAAGTAAAGGTCTAGCAATAAACTGAATCCTTTTGATCAAATATTCAGCTAGACCATTTTGAGTGTGTGTATAGGTAACAGGATGTTCAACATTTATTCTTATTGACATGCAATAGCTATCAAAAGCTTGGAATGAAAATTTGCCTATATTATCCAATCGAATGGTTTTAATTAAATACTCAGGGAATTGTGTTCGTAATTTGATTATCTAAGCAAGAAGTCTAGCAAATGCAACATTTCTAGTGGAAAGTAGACAAACATGTGACCATTGACTTGATGCATCAATCAAAACCATAAATTATTTAAATGGTCCACTTGATGGATGAATAGACCCAAAAATATCTCCGTGAATCTTCTGTAAAAAAGATGAGGATTCAACAACGACTTTTGAGAGAGATGGTCTGATAATTAACTTACCTTAGGAACATGCAAAGCATGGATATTCATTGGGTAAAAGAATCTTTTGATTTTTTAAGGGATGCCCATGCGAATTATCAATGATTCGTCTCATCATAATTGATCCCGGATGTCCAAGGCGATCATGTCAAGTCATAAATATTTTGGGGTCAATGCACTTCTGGTATACTACCACATATGATTCAATTGTTTTCATCTTTGTATAATACAATCCAGAAGAGAGAGTCAACAGTTTTTCTACTACGAGTTTCTGGCCCAATATTATTTTAATAATGAGAACATGCTATTTACTGCCTTCATTGGTTGTTTCAATATGGTAATCATTACGATGTATATCTTTGAAACTTAATAAATTTATTTTAGATTGTGAAGAAGATAGAGTATCATCAATATAAAATTTGGTGCTATTAGGCAACATAATATAAGCTCTTCTGGAGCCCTCAATTAGATTTGAAGAACTTGATATGGTATGGATATAAGATTTGCTTAATGTAAGATTTTGAAAATATTTCTTATCTTTAAGAATTGTGTAAGTTGTAGCACTGTCAACCAGACATACATCTTTATCATTCAACTCAGAGATAAAAAGTTCATTCATATGATCCATGATTCTACAAAATATACAAAATTTTGATTACAAATAAAAAAAAATACATTAATTGGGTGGAACACTTCCATCTCCAATTAAGTGATCAATTCTATCATCAGGATTATTAAAGAAATCAGAAACATCAAGATGAGTGATATCTATATTTAATGAATCATTTGACGATTATACTAAATTTGTTTCAACTCTTTTATTCTTCCATTTTATAGAAACTTGATATAAGTCTGCCAAGTGTCTAGCCATACGAAAGGTACGTGACCAGTGTCTAGTCATTCCACATCTATAGCACACCTCTTCACTTCTTTTTAAAGAATTATTTTCGGGGCTTTTACACATTTCTGAATTGTATCGCTTCTAGCGATATGGTATATTGTTATTAGTATCATTTTTAATGTTGTCACTTCTGCGACCAATATTTCTATAGTTTCTCCTATTACGTCCACGCCATCGATTTTTTCGAAATGATGCACCATTCGCTTATGGGAATGATGCAAATCTAGTATCATTCACTTCAGGGAATGATGTTGAACCAATAGGGCGTGACTGATGGTTTTTCAATATAAGCTCATTGTTTTGCTCAGCTATTAGAAGACATGATATAAGTTCAGAATATTTTTTGAAATTTCGCTCTCAATACTGCTGCTGCAGAAGCACATTCGAGGCATGGAAAATAGTATATGTCTTCTCTAACATATCATCATCGGTGATTTTCTCACCACATAATTTTAGTACTGAGCTTATTTTAAATAGTGCAGAATTATATTCACTTATACTTTAATAATCTTGCAACCTCAGGTGTAACTATTCATAACGAGCTTTTAGGAGGATGACAATTTTCTGGTATTCAAATATCTCCATTAAATTGTTCCATAAAATAAAGGGATATTTTATTGTAAGATATTCAGTTTTTAATTCTTCATGAAGATTCCTTTAGCGCAGTCCTGTAGGGACGCTTAATTTCCTTCTTTAATTGTTTCTCCCAGGTTTTTTGCATCAAGATAGATTTCAGCATCAAGAATCCATGATAAATAATTTTTTCCGAAAATGTTAAAAGCAAAGAATTCCAATTTTGTAAGATTTATCATTTTCTACATATATAAATAATAAAATAAATATGTGTATCTCAATATATTTATAAAATCACGTAGATTTTAAATAATCATCAGCAATAAAATGTATCATATTTATATCAAAGACTGTAAATAATATATTGAAAAACTTACTTAAAGAATAAGACTACTACCTTCAGAATCAGTAGAGTTTCGTGCTGATAACGTATTATGAAACTAAATAAGAACTATAAATAATTAAAATATTGCAAAAGAGAAGAAGGAATATAGAGAGATTGCAAAATATTTTATTTTTCAAGAGCTCTATGTCATTTACTTCTCTTTTTTTTCTTATCTCTTACAAAATGATTCTCAAGACCTCTTTTATAGGCAACTTACATGATGGTTTGTTGTGCTAATCAATTCACATGCTCAACAACTAAGTGACAAGTACAACAAACTCTCACATGCTCAACAACCAAGTGATAAGCATAACAAACTCTCACATGCTCAATAACCAAGTGGCAAGCACAACAAACTCTTATATACACAACAATCAATTCACATCTATGAATGTTTAAGTTTACAACAAACCATATGTGTTAATTGGTGGTCATCCACCTATTATATAACAAAGATTTATTTATTGGGCAGTGCTAATCTGCCGCCCGAGTAGCACCACCCAGTATTACCACTAGTTGTAATTTTATGTTTTATTTATTTATTTATTTTACACATATTTTTTTTATCATATTAAAATATTTTTTAAAAATATTAAAAATAATAATACATTAATAATCACTTCCTTAATCATTGAGTAAAAAATATTAAAGTATATGAGCTGTCAAAACTAGTAGGCATACAAGCATTTTCCTTAATTATTAGGTCCAAGAATTCAAGAAAAATCAGCCGGAGTTTTTATTCACTGACTAAAGAGCACAGATGCATCCAGAGAGTATACCTCTCAAATGCAAGTCAATAAACAAAACCTATATTTTTACTTTCATTTTTCCACTTCACAACAGGGAGTTTTCATGACAATCCTCATGAAATAAATTACCTAACAGCTATAACCCAAAAGGCTGAAATAAAAAAGGAAAATAACATATCCATAGACCTGTACACAGCACCAGCGGCTGGGGTTTCCTGTTAAAATTGCCACTTCCATAAACAAAACAATCTTTTTCTCAAAATCTAAATCTAGGTACTAAAAAGAGAAGGCATTTAAGCCATCCCCCAATCACTCTTCTCATGTTTCATGTTTCCCTTCATTGATCCTCCAAACAATGACATTGAAAGAATGCAAGACTTGAACTTGAACTTGAACTTGAACTTGAACTAGAACTAATACCCTCAGATTCAGTAATTGGCTCATAATGTCTACGCCTGATGGTTCATTCTGACATCAGACCTCAAATCTGGATTGTCACTCCGCTTATATTTTGGAATTCTCTCTCAGAGACTCAGGCTCTGCTTTCCCTGCCTGAGTCCTGCGTCTTCGATCCTGAAAATTCCCAAACACACCACGTTTAAAGGGTCAGTAAGCTTACGAATTTATAACAATAACTTTCCACTTGAAAACCATTGCCTATACATGTTTTAAGGGCGATATTGTGTTTTAATGTTATCGATGTTCATTAAATCTATGCCTTTACGAGGTTGTTGATTTCCCAACACGTGAATGAAAAAAGCCAATGTCTCGTTTGTTTCTCACATGCATAATTTTTCTATTAATGACACTGCACAGGTATATATCTGGTGTGTGTGTGTATCTGGCACAGGATAAAATCATTATGGTCAAACCTCTCTAGGAATAGGATATTCCTCAGATTCAAGCATGCGGACAATTTGACTCATCCGTGGTCTCTTGTCAGCATCCGGATCCACACACCTCAAAGCCGTCAAAAGGGCTCGTTTAAGGGCACTTGTTGATGGCCTAGTCTCAAGGTTTGGATCCACAACTTCTTCGGAGCGCCTGGTTCCAACCATCAATTTGAGCCAGTCAACTAGATTTACCTGCAAGAAACACAATAGGATAATCTCGAGACAATAGTGACTGGTAAAATGGCATGCATTTTTCGATCAGTTGCAGGGAAGAAGACTGCATGACGTAACAAACTAAGATACTATGAACTCCAAAGTAATTTGATATGTATTACCCAATTATAGAAAGAGCAAATTATATTTCCACAACTCATGCAATCTTACACAAGGTTAAGAAGGGAAGTTAAATCATATTAAACCCCTTCATAACTGCTCAGAAACAGGTAACTATACTTGCATGGAATCTCAAATTACTTTGGTAGAATGAGATTTTATTGGATACCTCATTTGGAGGTCGTCCATAATCCACTGGATCCCTTCCGGTAATTGCTTCCAGAAGCACCACACCAAAACTATAAACATCACTCTTCTCATTTAGGAGGCCAGAATTAGCATATTCTGGAGCAACGTATCTGCAATTGGACCAAAGTAGGGGGAATAAAGATAGTTAAATACCAATCACTCACAGCGATATTTTCTTGTATATATTCCATCAACCTAGGAAATTAAGCAGTTTAAAATGGTACGGCATTATATTAATGTCGCAAGAAACTGTTTATCATAAAGATAGGGAAAATCACTCACCCAAAGGTACCCATAATTCTAGTTGTAATATGACTGGTTCCCTCACACATCAATTTGGCCAAACCAAAGTCAGATAACTTAGAATTGAATTCATCATCTATCAGTATATTGCTTGATTTTATATCTCGATGGACAACTTTAGGCTCAATAGCCTCGTGTAAATAAGCCAGCCTGCAATATGTAACCCAAAGGATATGAACTCAAGGCAAGGTTAAATAATCAAAATATGGCATGGTTGACTTACGCCTTTGCAGTACCAAGGAGAATTTTCATCCGTGCCTCCCAAGTGAGATATCCATGTTGACGCATAGCTCCATGAAGCCACTGCTCTAAGTTTCCATTGTTGACATACTCATACACCAACAACCTGGCAAGCAATTAACTTTGTTTTCTTGTCAACAATATTCTTGTGGCCAGGATTCTTCATGCGATTTTATTTTTATATGAAGAATATTGATCCACAGATTAGTTATATTAAATGAAACATTAAGAGAAAATATACGATTCATTAATAAAAATTCATTCCTAGTTTTGCTTCAAAACAAGTTGTTAACTTAAAAGATAATTACTCCAGCAAAGAAACAAGAACGTAGCACAAACAGGTAGCATACCTTCCAGTTCCTTCAATGCAATACCCCAAAAGACGAACTAAGTTTTTGTGCCGCAGGTGACCTATAGCCTCAACTTCCACTCTAAACTCCTTCTCAGCTTGTCCTCTATAAGGTAATTCATATATTCATATAAGTAGAAACAAATTACAAACTATGGAAAGTCATTTAAGGAAAAAATATCTAAGGAAACAAGCTTGCAGACAACTTACAAATTGTTGAAGAGCTTCTTAACAGCTACAGGAGTGCCATTAATCAAATGACCTCGAAAAACAGTTCCATATCCACCCTCACCAATAATATTTTCCTTTGAAAACCGGTTTGTTGCGCGTTCTAGGTCCCTTAGTGTAAACCAGTGACCCCAACCAAGGTGAGAGAACTCAGGCAGACCAGACAGAGGTGAAGGAGCAGTTACGGGATGCAAAGAAGACCTAAATGCAGGCAGCGTTCCTGAACCTCCATCTTCTCCCGAGTGAGAACTGATACCTTCTTGCTCTGGATTATTAAAGGAGCCCGATTGGGTATCATTATCCCTATTCTTTGAATCGATCATAACCTTCTCCAACTCCCTGTCCTTCAATTTATCATTAAGGGTAGGGAAAGCATCATTATTGGGAACATAACGGTTGGCTGAAACTTGATCAACCTTAATCACTTTGATTTCGTCCGAAACAATTGGAATTTGGCTAATGGGAAGCATGTCATTAGCCCTTATGGATTTCTTTCTCGAAGCAAGGAAAAACGATAGAACCACAAGGATAATTACAATAAACAACCCCACAGCAATCCCCATTAACACCCACAACTTCAAACCAAAAACAAACGTCTTCATGGACAGTCCAGTAATAAGATCAGTTGCCATTTTTTCTTATATCTACTTACCTGCAATATGAAACAGTAAAACATTTTATTAATGCAATCCTATATATCCAAAATCTCCAATTTTTGCATCTGCCACAAACAGACAATATAAGCATATCTCCCTCTCAATTATAACTGTCTATCATTAAAAATGAATAAACACCATGAAATTGGCAGCATCAATAAACTTTAAGTGCATAGTGGCACAAACCAGGAAAAAGAAAAATTGATGGTTAAAGAGATAGGGTAGGAGCCACAGATCAATAAGATTATAGAATAAATCAGAAGAAGTGGCACGGTACATTATAAAATGTTATTCAATCTCCGAAGAGATAACCAGAGGCGTTAAAGAGCGAAAAAAGTGAAGAGAATTTAATGTTTTCAGGTCCAAACCCATCCAGACTTCACCAAGGACAAAAATAAAAATTGAATAGATTAAGATGTCACTTTCTGAAGTATCAACACATTCAACAAACCCATCTAATAAATCATATCAAACAGACCAATAACTATCAAACTCGTTTATCCAAAAAAAATAATAAAGAACAAAAAAGATGTTACAGACTTAAACTTCAATCGTCTGGGACCCAAGAAAACCAAAATCTTTGATTTTCTCTAGAACAATGTGTGCTTACCATACTTCTGCTCTCACCGACAGCATGCCTGGAGTATTAAACAAGTAACTAATCCTTTTTCATTTTCCTCCTAATACAAACAAAGAATATGTAACACGGATAGGCTCCATGTAAAGAAAACTTTTTCATTGCTAACCTGTTAGAAGAACCACTCTGAAATAACTTCTTCACAGCCACCTCCTCAGAGAATGAACAAAACTCAAATATTAGATCTCTTTCTAAAACAATCCCTAAACCGACATAACGAGAAAAATCTTATTTCCAGGCGCCCAAATCAAACCCATTGTGCCAAAACTTCAAACATACAGGAATTTTGTTTGGGTTCTATTTCTGGGCTTAGTCAAATGGTCAGATGGGTTTGAAAATGGAGCTTTCTCAGGCCACATTTTCCTGTTTTGTAACACCCAGAACAAAAGAAATGCACAGCAAGATGTTTGACTCGTTTTGAGAACTATGAGGAAGTTGGACAGCCCAAGAGGCACAATAAAATTCTGAGAAAAGGAAATGGTGATAGGGTTACCGAGTTATAATAAGAGAGAAGGGATGGAGTTATCAGTGGTTGGTGACGAGGAAAGCATGCCTTCAAATTACATACAGTAAAAGAGAAGCATGAGCATTGGAAGCTGCCTTTGCTGTTTCTTCAAATTTCTGTCTTTTCTTTCCCCTTTCTTTTAATATATTTTTCCCTTTTGCCAGTCAAACACCACTTTAGTTTCAGAATATAGGAAAATATTTTCTTTCATAATTATAATTATTTTTATCTTTATTTTTTTGTCTTTCTTGCTTTCATGATTACTGAAGACAAGTGATCTGTGTTAATGAAGAAATAACAAAAGTGCCATTCTTATTGTATACAAGTGCCGAATATGTGAAAAGGCCTGGACTCTGAAGGTCAAACAAGCAGACCCAAAACCAATGCAAAACCATATTCATCTTTGAGTTCTGTAAATTTTCTTGCTTTTAATGGAATTCGGCTATTAGTAGGTACGAATACGATGGTCAAAGAAAAAGACTGGAAACCATAGAAGGTTATTTGCTTATACCCTTAAAACCCATGTTAGGAAGGCGTAATGTGGTTGTAATTATGCATTAGATAACAGAGATGGGCCAACCACCATAATGCCCACTAGACAGCCTAAAAACCTGCAGAATCTGTTGTGAAAGAAGAAATATGAATAATGTTATTTTGATATTTTATTTTTTAATTTTTTAATTTTTTTATTTAATAATTAAGAAAATAATTATTAATATATAGATATTTTTTATATTTTTAAAAATATTTTAAAATAATAAAAAAATATATGAAAAAATAAAGAAAAACTAATTTTAACTTAACTACAATTTTTTCAGTGATTAGATATGAGCAGCAGAATAACACCGCTTAAGTTTATGAAAAATGCTAAGTTTCTCGGTGAAACGGGTTTCGTTTGGATCCCGTTTCACCTTATTATTTTTTAATTTTATTTTTTTTGTATTATTTTTAAGTAAATATTTTTAAATAATAATGTGATTTTTTTATATTTTTAAAAAATATTTTAAGATGTTAAAAAATTATATAAAAAAACATATTTTTTTTAAATGATTTTTTTAATAATTTAAAATATTTTAAAAAAAAATAAAAAAATCACATTATTTTTTAAAAATATTTACTTAAAAATAATATTAAAAAAACTATAAAAATAAAAATAAAACGAAACCTAATCAAACCCATTTCACCGGAGTGAGCAGCATCACCCCCAAGTTTATACATGTTCTGTCTCTTGAACATCCCGACAACCACCAGAAGCCTGCTTAACACTAGAGTGACTGAGTGAGTAGAATTAAAGATAATTGGCGAACTCGAATCCGATGGGCGATGGCATCCACCAATAACTTTAGAACATGTCCCACTGTTTACAAACAAGATATTACTATTCTTGTCTTCTTATTTTCTCCTTTTCACTTTAAATTTTCTTTTATTAATTTTTTTTTTTATTTAAGGCAAATTTAATCTCAAATAAATTTCTCTTGGTACCATCTTATCAACAGCAAGACATTATATTTTATGGGTCATATAAAACTTATATATAACTTCTATATAAATGTTGTCCTCTTGGTCCACAGGAGAAAACCCGGAAAAACTTATTTACAATATGCCGAATTCCAATAGCCTTAGAAACCGTAAACATTAATTCACCATAGCTCAACCCTGTTGAATAAATAGCCTATATATAGGAAGGAATCTTTGATGTTGTTGGTAGTTACGATAATTATTATTTTCTGGATAACCTTTGTTGTTGGTTGTTAAGATTTAAGAAAGGGGGAAGCCTCCTGCGAGGAAGAAGCCCTTGTTTCCCATGTCAACAAGCAGCTTATTGTCTTCTTATAGATTAAAGCAACAATATGCATGCGGCCTGCCCGTGTGCTACACTTTGTGTGCTCCTCCGCAACACACTCTGCTGGCCCTTGAATTATTTAATCTGTCAGCTTAGACTTCAACATTTAAGTGAAACATTATCGTACCTAACACAATTTCATTGGCATTAATTTGCATGGACTTAAATTGTTTCTTTCAAAACCAATTGATGGAATTCTATCAGGAATTGCATTCTGCACTTAATACCAACCTCACTGTTTGTTGAGGACATGTCTCGCCGGCCTCCTGCTCCCATTACCTGCAATTCTATTACCTGCAATTCCCGTTACCAACCTCACTGGAATTCTATCGTTCTGATTTCCCTGATTGGTTCTCTATTATTGTTATTTCTTGGGGGAGTCCTATTCCTGCCGCCTCTGGTGGGGGTCCGGCTTCTGCCGCCGTTCCACCTGCTGTTCGCCCGGTTACGATCGTTCCGAGGGTTATTGCCGCGGTTTCTTCGCTCGGGGCTGAAGCTCCTTTTCCCTCTTCGCCCGGTTTCTTGGCGCCTAGTAGGTTTTGACCGTTCTGCGATCATGTGCTCCAACTCGCCTGTTCGCATTAGGTCGGCGACCCTCTTTTTCATTGTTGTACAATCTTCGGTCCAATGGGACGTTGTCTGGTGGTACTTGCAATACCGATCTGCTGTCTGATGTGGGCGCCCTCGGCCTTGCCATCCTCTTCCTCTCTGACACTTAGGTTATTATGCATTAACCTGGTGTGTCGATCCGTGTACTTTTCTCGCCTTCTTTCCTGCCGACTTGTTCCCTCTTTATTGTCATCGCGCCCGCTTCGCCGTTCGCCCCTCCTGTTTTCTTTGCGGGGGTTTACCAATGCTTGCAGCGTGTCTTCAGCGTTGACAAGTTGTCCGCTTGATCCATGAATTCCCTCAGGGTGGAGGGAGTCTTCTTTGCCAGATCGACCATGAAGGGGCTCTGAGGCCAGATCCCTCCCAAGAGGGCGGCCAGAGTAATCTTTTCGTCCTGGTCATCCGTTGTTAGGCGTTCCTTGTTGAACCGTGTGAGGTAGGTCTTGAGGTCCTCGTCCTCCTTTTGCTTGACTGTTAGCAGGTAGACGGCGCCTTCTGCTCGGCATAAACTGAGTTATGAAAAGCTTAGCTAACTCCTCGAAGCTGTCTATCGACCTTGGCCGGAGGGTCTCGAACCAGCCCCTCGCTGTCCCCTTCAGGGTTAAAGGGAAAGCCTAGCAGGCTATCTCGCCTGGGAAGCCGTGGAGCGTGATATGAGCTTTAAAGTTTTCTAAGTGGTCCACCGGGTCTCTGGACCCATCGTACAGTTCGATTTGGGGAAGTTTGAATTTTGGCGGCAAAGGGATTCCCATGATGCGCTCGCTGTATGGCAGGTCAGTTTGACTTAGTAAGCTGTCAACCGAAGAATGTCCCCCCACTTTTTTGGCTATTTCCTCATATTTGCCCGCAAGATCCTTCAACTCGTCGTGCAGCTTCTGTTTTTCCACGCGCTCAAGCTCGACCCCCGCGTTACTATCCACCTCTTGCTCTCCTTGCCCGTCGACAGGCGGTACGGCTGTGTTGCTGGATTCAACATTCCTTTGTCGCAGGGTCTCGTTCTCTTTTTGAAGCTCTTCCAAGGCTTCCAATGTTATTCTCAGTCTTTCCTCCGCCGCTGCTAACCGTGCTTCCATTGATGCTCCTGTCATTCGGCTTGCTACGAAACGTGTCACAGTTGGCATGCGAGAACCACGTTAATCGTCTGTAAAGTCGGATCCCATAGACGGCGCCAATGTTGAGGACGTGTCTCGCTGGCCTCTTGCTCCCGTTACCTGCAAGAAGAATTAAGGGAAGATGGTGGCTTTCCACCCGAGATAACTCCGACGCTCAAGTTAGTGATCACGTATTTACGGAAAAAATTCTTCATGTCCATAGTTGAGATTTACCTGGTCTATTTATAAGCCTCTGGGGCGATACATGTCCCTTGTAATGCCTTTCGTAATTATCGTGATTGCGTATCTGCATGATATATCTTTCTGAGTTTGTTGATATTTCATATCTGCTTAAAATCTCGATAAAGGTGGCGACGGGTTTAATATATATTTTGGATTCTGCAGAGTTGGGCCCTTAGTATGCTTTTCCTTCCTGGTGGGCTCCCATCGCTGTTGGGCCTTTGGGCCAAATCTGATCCCACACTGTTGTTTCAGTAGTGGCGGCTAAGAGTATCCTCATCTTGTTCTCTTTAAAATTTTTTAAAATTTTACTAAAAAACGCTCTTTAAATTTTTTTTAAAATTTTACTCACGTTTCAAAAATTTCATATATCTCATTTCCTATCATTTTTCTATTATTTTTATTAATTTATATATTATATCTTAGAATATCTATAGAATATATGATTATCTCCTTATAATTTTTTTATAATTATGCGAAGTTAGAATATTTCATTGGAATATGATTCCTTATTTATTTTGGCCGTATTCCACTATATATAGGCTTCTTTTATATAGTTTAATACACACAGAAATATACAATCATATGACTCGAGAACTTTCTCTATTTCAAAAGGAAAACGCTAAAAGAAACCGGAGAACTAACCCCAGTGCAGCCTCGCGTCCTGCGTGGACAAAAGAAAACGACGCCATCCCCAATTTGCTCGAAGTCCCCATCTGCTCTCTCTTTGGTAACTTGGGTTTGACACAAAAGGGACTTTGAAGCTGGGTCAATGGCCGAACTACGCTGGAATGGCAAAGAAGGTAGCTTCTCCCCTTCGAACTACGCTCTCCCCAGCGACAATGGCCGAGTACCACGCTGGAATCTTCCCGGTCGCTTATCGTGGGAAAGTGCACCCCCTGGCCCCTGTTTTTTTTCTTTACCTTGCCTTATTTTTTGGGCAACTTTGCTCTATCCCGTTTGTTTGGGGAAAAAATACAAGAAAAAAAAAAGAGATTAGTTCGTCTTCTTCTTCTTCTTCTTCTTCTTCTTATTTTTCACTCTCTTCGATTTCGAACACTAGCTCCATTTTTCATCTTCCTGTCTCAGATCTTTGACTCTACAAAATTTGAACACATTAAAAACCAGGATAACCAGGTCGGATATGATCTTGAGTGAAATCGGGCACTTGAAATCGTCCAGTAACTGAGTCTCCATTTTCCTCCACTTGCAATACTTTGTTTGTGCCTTCTTTCTCCTTTCCTTTTTATCAATTTGTTTGGATGAGGGTTATTTGGGAGTTCAACTTTAGTGAGGCGTTGCTCGGTCTCAACATTGCTAAGTTTCGAAGTTTCAGACGAAGGGTAAGGAGGAAATTACTCTACTTTCCCTTTTTCTTAAAAAATAATTGGTGACATGGCAATTGCCACATCAGCATGAGCCCGCGGTGGAGATCTCTAGCAATACTCATTTCAAGATAGCATCAGAGCTATCATACTAAGTTTTTGTTTGTGCAAGTCATTCTTGTAATGTTTTTCTCTTCAGCATCAATATTTGACTTTCTTTACACTTGACAATAAGCTTTTTTTCAAATTTACGTTCAGCTTTAGTCATATTTTCATCAAAAAAGATGATAGAATGAATCATGTGAATTTTATCAGCATCTTCATGTCAGCCAATCTCTGATCTACCGTCGCATGCACCCACACGTCGTTCCAACAATCTACGACTTGGCCTTATGTGCCACACGCGCCAACGCTCACTCCATCTGTTCTAGCCCATTCAGCCTATCACAGCCCAGCCCATTTCGCTCAGTCCAAGTAAGCTTCTTCTATTTTCTTTTTCTCCTTTAAGGCCTTTCAATTTTTAAGCCTGATCCAATCGGTCCAAAACCAATCACTACCCAGCCACGCGACCCGGACTCAACCTGATTGTTGACCAGTGACTTTGGCCGTTGACTGTTGACAAAAAAAAAAAAAACCTCCAACAGTATATCTCACTCATCTCCCAACCTTAACATCATTGTTCGTCCTTCTGATAATATTTTAGGTGACTCTCATTAGAATATGTAGGTTCAAAATATAGAAGTCTTTCTTAAAGGATGAAAGAGAAAATTTTCTAGCAGGTGTCACCTATAAATCAATTTTAACCGAGACCAATAAAATACTGCCACGTATGAGAAACTTATAAACAAGCAGATTCATGTGCTACAGGAGAATTCCCAGCCCCCCTTCGTCTTTTTCTCTTCCCCCTCTTTCGTCTTCTCTCCTCTCTCCGCTTTTGTCTCTCTCTCTCGATGTCTGCAGAAATCCTTACCACTCTCTCTCCTTCCCTCCATTTACAGACCCAAAACCCATCATTTCTTTCTCTCTCCTCCTCCTCCTTCCCCACTAACCCACCCAATAGATTGAATAGCTTGAGTGAAACAACATTAACATAGAAAAAGGAAATAGAAACAACGGGAGAATTACATTTAATCTCGAGCCAAAAGGTCTCGTCTTTATTACGAGATTCAAGCCTGCAAACCAAAAGGCAACAATTATCTACTACAAAGATCGTAATCAATCCAAGTTGAGAAACAACTAAAAACCTTAAAATCCAACAAGCAACCATGTATGTATTTATGCGGAAAGAATTGAAGAATTAAAAACATACCTTAACAATCGATAGAGAGAAAATTGGAAACGTCAACAGAAGCTCTAAAGTAAGAGGTTGGAAGGGGTTTGGGATCATATTTGAAGGGTTTGGTTTTGGATAAGAAAGAGAGGGAACAGGAGGAAGACGAGAAAGATGAACAGAGCGACATCATTTAGATTTCTCTCTATGTCTACACTCTCCCTGTGTAAAGTTGCTATGAATGGACCCCGTAAGTAGAAAGAAGAACCTAAATAATAGATATTCAACCATCCATATCCAACAAAACAAACACCCAGATAGTCAAAATCACATTTTTCAATGAACAAACGCTCAAGATCGAGTCTTTTATTGAAATTTCAGGAGTTTTGTCAAAGAATTTGCTTTCTAAAATGCTTTGTAAAAAAAAATGTGATCAAATAACACGAAAATAGCTTCAAATTCTAAAGCTCGTAGAGGAGCTCAAAAACCCTAAATACTCAATTACTAGTACATTACCAAACCTAGCAGAAAAGATCAACAAGTTCATTGAAGAAAAAATTGCAAGAGAAATGCGAGCTTGAGATTTTCTCTCTCTAGCTCTCTCTCTCTCTCTTCAAAAGACTAGATGTTTGCTACAGTCTCTAGGTCCTTTTGGTGTGCTCTGTTCTGGCGATTGGGATTTGTAGACATTCAATATTTTGCTCGGGATTTGCTTAGGGAGACAAAGAAGAATGTTGGTCGATCGGAGCTTTTGGCGATGAAAGGCTGTGGCAAACGGCAAATGGGCGAGGAGGAGAGGCAAATTTGGAGGGAGAAATCGTTCTCTCTTAAATTCAATGGCGCACGAAGGAAACCGAAATGTTAAAATAATTTTATGCTTTGCAGTGCAATTAGATATATGAGAAAATGTATACATGAAAATTTGTGATTAAGTCTCCAATAATCACCTCTTATAGGTGACACTAGCCCAAGAAGCTCTCAATATGAAATTGTAGCACTATATTTCTAGTGATATCCTTGAACCCAAGCAAAAAGATGGTGAGAGCTTTGATGTATTTGCAGTTCGAATTGAAGATTGACATTGTATTCATTACAAAGTTTGTCTTGGTTTATCAATACTTATGTTCCATCTATCCATAGCCTGCTTCTCAAGCTTAGTAATATTAAAACTGCTCGAGATTTCCTTGCTAAACGTTACAATTGTACTTATAATGCTTTGTTGCAGTTCCAGCTTGAGATTAAATTTTATCAAATGTGTCAGGAATCAGGTCAGTCCATTGTTGATTTCTATTCTCACGTTAATAATCTTTGGGAGCAATTGTTTGATGAAGATCCTCAACTCAAGTGTTCTAAAGATATAGATTTTTTTGCAACCTATCGTGATTGTCGCAAATTTGTGCAATTTATGATGTCACTTTGTGGGAATTTTGAATCCACTCGAGCATCTTTTTTGCATCGCATACCTCTTCCCTCACTTAAGGTTGTTGCTACTGAAGTTATCTCAAAAGAGATCATCATTCATGATTCAGTTGTTGTTGCCATCCCTAGGACTACTTTTGAGTCTTTTACAACCACAAAATGTTCTCCTTCTCAGTCCTCAAAAATTGTCTTCTACAAGTATTGCAAATGTTCTGATCATTCTGTTACGGAATGTCATAAATTACAAAATAAAAAATCAGTTTTGGGCCCTTTTGTTGCCAGCTACTGTAGTCTCTTCAACTACTTCTTTTGCTCCTAAGTCTTCTACTGAGCCTTCTTTAGTGTCCACTACTCTCACTACTACTAACAATAAAGCAATAATTCATTAGGTTTTATCATGCTCTTTTAGTACTTTGTCTGTCACCTCAGGTACATCTCCTCGATTTTTTGATCTCGTATGTTGTAATCACATGACCTCTGATTCTACTTTTTTTGTTTTCAAAAATCTACTTTGTCACTCAATCCCATCATATATATTATTGATAGTTCTCATTTATCTGTCAGTCACATTAGGTCTATTTCATTCCCCGACCTTATCTATTTACAACTCCTATCTTGTTCCAAAAGTATCCTTAGATCTTCTTTCAATTGGTCAACTTTGTGAGTTAGGTCTTAAACTTAATTTTTCAAATGATGGTGTTGATGTACACGATCCACAGACGGGTCAACTTATTGGGATAGACCTTAAAATTAGACGTCTGTTCTAGCTAGCTTCTTTGCAATTTCCATCACATCTATCTCGCTCCATTGTTGTTACTATAGTGCTATGGAATATAATAAAAAAACTCTCCTTGAATTCCTGAATCAACAAGGTATATTGTCACATTGTTCTTGTCCCTAAAATTAAACCTCTGTTCTAGCTCGCTTCTTTGAAACTTCCATCACATCTATCTCACTCCATTGTTGTTACTATAATACTATGGAATACAATAAAAAAAACTCTCCATGAGTTCCTGAATCAACAAGGCACACTGCCACATTGTCACTCTCAACAAATTGGTCATGCAGAAAGAAAATATCGTCATATCCTGGGTACTATACGAGCTCTTTTATTTTCTGCTTCTTTACCTAAAAAGTTTTAGGATGAAACTGTTCTCATCATTGTCTACATTATCAATCAGGTCCCTTCACTTATACTTCACAACAAATCTTCTTATAAGTTTCGTTATAGTATGGTTCCTAACTATATCCTACTTCGAGTTTTTGGTTATGTCTGTTTTGTTACTCTTTCTTCTCATGAAAGGACTAAACTTGAACCCCATTTTGGTTATGCTGTTTTCTTGGCTATAACTTAACTCAAAAAGGATATCAATGTTATGATCTTATCTCCAAACATCTTCGAGTTTCTCATCATGTGGAGTTTTGGAAACACAAACCATTTACTAGCCTCTTTATGTTCTCTCATTCCTCCTCTACCCATTCACTCATATTCTCTGATCCCTCTATTATTTTAATTTCTGACTTTTCTGCAGAGATTCCAAGCTCATCAAATAGTCTTTCCATTGGTGCACCCAATCCAATTGATGCATTTCGATGGACCGTCTATAACACCACCCGTTCCTTAGTTTTCTCTACTCCTTGAATCTCATCGTTATAGTCGGGTAAGTATTCCTCCTACTTATCTCTGTGATTATTACCATTTTCTGTCCTTGCCACCCTTCACGAACCTCACAATCATCGTGAGGCTCTTACTCACCATCTTTGGTAGCAAGTTATGTCTAATGAATTGAATTCTCTTGTCCAAATATATACTTGGGATCTGGTAGACTTGTTTCCTGGAAAAGCTACAGTAAGATGCAAGTAGATCTATAAAATCAAGAGTTGGGCAGATGGATCAGATGAACGCTACAAGGCTCGACTTATTGCAAGGGAATTCACCTAAGAGTATGGGATTGACTATGAGGAAACTTTTGCTCATGTTACTAGACTTGCCTCTGTTAGATCTTTACTTGCACTTGTTGTTGTCTGGCATTAGAAACCTTTTCAAATAAATGTTAAAAATGTCTTCCTTAATGGCAATCTTACTAAGGAAACACATAAAGTTTGTCATTTTTGTCTTGCACTTTATGGGCTCAAATAGGCTCTTCAAGATTGGTTTGAAAATTTAAAGTTTCTTAACAAAGCTTTCTTTTCTAACCCATATGATTCTGCAATTTTTCTTTGCACTTCGGGGTAGGTTTTATCATTCTTATTCTTTATGTCAATGATATGATTATTATTAGTAATGATATTGCTGGTATTTGAGATTTTAAAACTTTTCTTAGTTAGAATTTTGAGATGAAGGATTTGAAACATCTTAATTATTTTCTCGACCTTGAAGTTATTTTGAGTCAAAATGGTTATTATTTCACTCAAGCCAAATATGCCTCTAATTTACTTTTCAAAGCTAGATTAACAAATAGCAAGATAGCCACTAGTCCACTTGAGTATACTATTAAGCTTTTGGCCATAGTTCCTCACTTGAAGATGCCACATTTTCCGATAGTTAGTAGGAAATTTTATTTATCTTACTGTCACCAGGTCTGGCATTTCATATGTTGTTCATCTGGTCAGTCGATTTATGAGTATGCCTTGATCTACCCAGTTTACTACAGTTCTTCAAGTTTTACGCTATATTAAGCGTACTTTGTTTCATGATTTGAGTTCTCATCCCACTCATCTCTAGAGTTACAAGCCTATTCTGATGCTAATTGGTCTAGTGATCTTATTGATTGTGACGCCCACGAATCCCCCCTGGGATTTAGAAGGACTCGCGACATCAAGACGATCATCTCATAGATCAATCATCTCTTCGAATAGTGTTTAAAGAGTGTGTGAAGCATGCACCAAGTGTACAATAAATATTCGCAACGGAAAGTAAATAGAAGTCAGCCGTTCTAGTACCAGAGATTCTTAAAAATTACAAATCAATTTAAAACAATTTCTTCAACAGGGGATTATACAGTCTTTCAAAAGAAAAAGATAAGCAAATACTACTTTCGAGATCATAATCTCGATCTTCATCCTCTCAACAAATTTCCTTTCCTGTGGAGTCTGTATCTTGGGCCAAGTTTCGTTTTCTGCAATCACAAACTACGATCCCGTAAAATGGGGGACCGTAGGGTGGGCGCGATCCACCGTGGTGAGATGTGAATCCCAGTAAGCAACAGACAACAAACAACATACAATCAATTCACATTACAGAACATCATCAGCATATACCAGTAAATTCAATGGGTGCATGTACCATGAATATGAGACTTGCAACATGACTTATGCACATGCACTTTCCTGTAAAAACATTCGTAATCCTTGACAGTTTTCAATGCTTTGCTTCATGTTCGTGCTTTTTATAAAAATGCTTTCATATAACTTGACTTCTTTAATATGCATATAACTTGACTTCTTTCATATGTACTGTTTGAACTTCTTTTCAAAAGTCATCTTTTCAAAATTTCTTTTCGTCTTTTATTATTTTAGGCGCCACTTATCATATCATATCTTTTCTTATGGCTCGAAAGCCCTTTTCATTTCGTCATGACTTCTTATTTTGGACACCTCACGGTTTCCCTATGCACCGTGTGTTCCCCGCTAGTTACCGTCACACCCGCCGACCAAGTCGACCTAGGTGAATACGTTTTGCGCCCTTTCGCGCTATTCGTCGCTCAGGGATTTCTCTCCGAGCGACTACAAACTTATCAGATGGCGAGGCTGAGGCCAACACGGCTTATAGGGCACCCACTAGCATTAGGTACGACCGCGCTCCGGACACCTTCTGGAGCCATACACGTTCCGCCGACTGTTCTTCGTCGACTTAGGGGCTTCCACTCGACTTTAAACACTCCTGAGTGGACAGAGAGTTCCACTGGGGCACTACCCCGTCCCAGCCTTTGGGGTTCTTATAAAACTTTACTTCTTTTCTTTTCTTTTAAAAACATGCTTGACTCAAAACATGTTTTTCGTGCTCATGCATGGGACATACATGCGACATGTGACTTCTTATGCAAAATATGTGAGTCATGAAACATATGAATCATACATTCACAAAACATATCTCATACATATTAACATATGAACCGACATCCCTTTTTTAATTTATCCTCTATCTCACACATTGTGCATATTCCAATGAAGATACAGTCAAAACCTTAAGTCACATCACATCCAACCAACACTATCTTATAGGAGTTAAGGACGCAACTTATAATGGGGTCAAACCTAACTTTTCTTCTCCTTTCTCTTTACCCAAAACACGCATATTTTCTTAAGATCTTCTCAAAACTTAATAGCTATATCATAACCAATCATTAATCACAACATTTACATTGCATGTATAGTTATTCTCTTCAACAGATGATCATCATATACTATTTTCTCTAACCCCAAACATTTCTCAATCTATACATCAAGGAAATCTAAGAACACACATCGATAGTTACTAAAAAGTAACGGAGTCATCCAACCAAATCATTCTATCACCAACAATTAATAAAATACTATAGTCATCCCACCAAATCATTTTATCACTAATAATCATTAAAATAATCGAATTACCCAACCAAATCGTTCTATCACTCATAATCATTAAAATAATCGAATTACCCAACCAAATCGATCTATCACCAATAATCACTAAAATATCCGAATTATCCAACCAGATCATTTTATCACTCATAATCACTAAAATAATCGAATCATCCAATCAGATCATTTTATCACAAATAATCATTAAAATAGGCGAGTCGTCTAACCAAAACATTTTATCGCCAATAATCACTAAAATACCAGAGTCATCCAACCAAAACATTATACCATCAACAATTGCCATCCACACAGTATTCAACCATAGTAAGATTGACTCGGAATAATCTCAATCTCCATTAAATGGCCTCAGACCCAACCAATCTACTCTCGAATTACTCATTATCACTAGATAACACATCAAGCAAACAAAACAGAGATTAGCACCCAATCAAGCAGTCAATCAAACAGTCAAACAAATATCTGTTACTTACAGTGCATAAACGGATGTCAATCGAACATCGCGGTGATCCCTGATCCCAAGCGGGTAAATTGTGCACTATTCATCTCCAGGCACGGCGAAGTTACGGGTTGGGTTCAGGTACTCCGTTTGACACCAAAATTCAGGGGAATACTCCTTGGAGAATGGGGAATCTCGTGGCGGTGGCGGTGGCGGTGAGGCAGTGCAACCACCGGAAGGCGGCAGATCTAGCTCGAAACGGTGGAGACCCATTTTCGGATTTTCCCCCGTACAAGGGAGGTGCGGCTATGGATGGGAAAACTGTTTTAAGGGTGTGATAAACTGAGGTAGGGGAAGCTTTTGGCGGTGGTGGTGAGAGCCACGGTGGCCGGACGGCGGCGCGGCGACGGAAAGCTCATTTGGAGACCCATTTCGGTTCTAAGGGAGGTGAGAGAAAGTGGGTGCTCCGTTGGGGCTGAAATTTCTGGTGGTAAGTCTTCTATGGGTGGCGGATCAAATGGCGGGGGTGGTGTCATGGTACGGTGGCTGGTGGCGGAGATATGGGCGGTGAAAGGTGCGGCGTAGAGGATTAAACGCCTCTCGGGTTTGGGGCTTCCGGCGGGACGTGGGGCTGCGGTGGTCGACACCACCGGTGGGGTTGGACTCGTCGGAGGGTGGCGGTTCAGGTGGGGCTGGAGGTGAGGCTAGGCGGCTGGGGGTGGCGCCGCCACGAGACAAAAACCGAACTGCTCTCCCACGGTTACTGTAGCACGTGGGAGAGAAAAGAGAGAGGAGAGAGAGAAAAGGAAAAGGGGAAGGGGAAAATGAGATGGTTTGACCCTTTTCGCACTATTTATAGGCCCGATGCTTTTGGGTCTTCAAACGGACAACAGATGAATTTAAAACACTGATTTGAAAGCATATAACATCAACTTAACTTAAAATTCTCAAACTAATTAAATAAAATATTATTTTAACTTATTTTATTTTTCAACATAATATTTTTCATCAATACTTAAAATGATGAACTTTATTTAATTATTTAAAAGGAATAGATCCATACATTTAAATCAGATATTTAAAGCACGTTTAAAATCTCGTACTATTTCAAATAACTAAAATCAAGTTAATAAAATAATCCTGCATAACATAGTATTTTTGGAGCTATTCAAAAGCTTCCTAACCAAAATAGAATAAACATAATAAGACTTAAGAATTTAATAAATTTAAGATCAATAAATCAGATAATGTCAAATAAAATAGAATTAATACTTATTAATAAAAGTTCGGCAATTCAAACCATATTTTATAATAATTAAAACTAAAAATACTGAATATATCATTTCAGATGGAAAGACCAGTAGCAACAATTAATTAAAATAATTAAAAGCACTATTATTTAAGAATCTCACAAAAGCTTATAACTATAATAAAATCAAAACCACTAAATCAAAATAATATCGATAACAATCCAAATGATAAAACCAATAATAATCTTTAAATAATTATAAATATTAAAATCGTAGATCTCACAAATAACTAACTCTAATTATGAATAAAATGTACCCGAAATAAAATTTGTGAGATAACAATTTAATTTATTAAAATAAATTAAAATATCCAATAACAAAATATGAGTAAATTAAAGGTATGTAAAAATGCGGGGTCTCACATTGATTGTCGTTCCATCACTGGTTATTGTTTCTTACTTGGTATTTCTTTGATTTCATGTCATAGTAAGAAAGTGAGAAATAGTCAGTTGTTGCCCGTTCTAGCACTGAGTCTGAGTACAGTACCATTGCTGATACGACATCTGAACTTTTGTGGTTACACTGGCTTCTAGAAGATATGGATGTTCTTCAATCAATAACTTCTCTTATTCACTAAGATAATCGTAGTTCCATCTAGATTGTATACAATGATGTGTTTCACAAGAGTACTAACATATATTAAGATTGATTGTCACTTTATCCACTACTATCTTCAGCATGGTGTTCTCCAATTACACTTAGTTTCTTTTAAAGATAATTTTGCTGATATTTTTATAAAATCACATTCACCTGGTCAACTTGGTGATCTTGTTTCCAAACTCTAGTTGATTTCGCTGCCAAGAGTTTGAGGGGGGATGTTAGTGTATATATATCTTAGAATATCCATAGAATGTTTGATTATCTCCATAATTTTCTATAATTATGCTAGATTAGTATATTCTCCTGAAATATATTTCCTTATTTATTTTGGCCTTATTCCATTATATATGGCCCTCCTTTGTATAGTTTTTGATACACATAGAAATATATATACAATCATATGATTCTTCGAGATTCTCTCTATTTCAACACTGTTAAAATAATATTTCTCTATTACTTTTTTATTACTTTTTTCTCTCCATTCCATTTACAAATTTAATACTTTTTCTTCTGTTTTGAACTATTACTCTAGCAAATATTTTAAACAAAAGTTTAAATTATTTTTTCTGGGTATGATAATATTTTTAAAATTATTTTATATTTTCTTAATTAATTTAAATTATTTTTTATAATTATTATTCAAAACTATAGCAATATGAGTATGAGAGAAAAAATTATTTTTTATAATTATTATTCAAAACTATAGCAATATGAGTATGAGAGAAAGTGTAGATATTGGAAGAAGAATTTATTTTATTTATTAGAATAAAATATTGATAAAACATAATTTAAAAGATAAATAGTAATTTCTTATATTTAAAGAACCATTGATCATCCTCTAAACCTTTTTCTTAAAATAAGTATTTAGATGGTGGGAAGACTTTAAACAGAACCCTAAATTTTTCCTCAAATTACAAGGAAAAAGGACGTTAGTGATGCTGAATGGGAATATGTTCCAAAGGTGTAGGCAACTCAACCAGCTGCCTAAGGCCTCTATTCCAAATTAGGCACCTTTAAAAATTTCTTTCATTTTGAAAATACTAGGAACAATCGACTTATGTAAATGACATGTAGACGTCGGCTGACGCGGCTATGTTAACTAAACGGTTTGTTTCGAACAAGAGTAGTGATAGGTACACACGCAGTGGTGTACCTACCGCGGACACGCTGAAGTGGCATTATTTGAAAAAAAAAACTTGAATCGGGAGGGAAAAGCTAAGAAAGAGGCCATTGTGCAAGCGTTTCACGCGGGGAGAGAGACGGGAGAAAGAGGGAGAAATCGCTTAGGAGAATCGTGCGAGAGAATCCGAGGTTCTGTTGTCGCCGAAATCGCAGGATCTGCTGTGCTAGAATCGAAGGAAGGTGTCGTCGGACTCCCTTGTTATACTCGAACATCCTAACTTAGAAAAAAAGTTTCATTTTTTAGATTTTTCTCCTTTTTTAAGAGTTTTGGTCTTGGTAAAGATGCTTACTGCTTCGAGGAACGAGGTACCGATCTCCACCATTACGGTTTCTCCACTTTCAGTCTCAAGCTCTACTTCGAGGAACTAGGTACCGATCTCCACCATTAAGAGCTTTGTGAAGATGCTTACTACTTTACTTTCAAATGTTGGTCTTTGTAGAGTTTCTCCACTTTTATTTTACATGTTGTGTCCCTGGCAGATCTTTCATGGCTTGTGATTAAGTTTTGGATTTTGTCCTTTGATCATTTCAAAGTTTGTTGTTGCCTAGTTACATAATGGCGAAGAATTGGTTTTAGAGCTTTCACAATTGCTGCTTTTTGAAATGATGTTTGAACACTATGCTAATCTAAAGAATATTATATATGGAATTTTTTCACACTATGCTAATCGAAGTTTTTGATACCCAAACTTCCTATGTACTAGGATTGAGTCTTTTGCACTTTCTAATAAAATTTCATTGCTTTTATAAAAAGGGGATTTTAATGCACAAACTAATTATAGGCCATTATAACCCTATGGGAAACTGAGCGTTGATTAGCTGTTTATATAAAGAGTATTGGTATATGTATAACCCTATGGGAAATCGAGTGTATTATGCTTTTCTATAGAGATAGACGCATACAATCTGTATCCTTAATCTGAAGAACTATCACTAATCTAAATTTGGCACATCCCAAAAATATGAGGAATATTGTCTTTTCTTTCAAAAATAAAAAATAAAAATGAATGAAGAATCATAGACTTCCTCGTAGGTAACTGATTCTCTAAATTTGGCACATCCCAAAAAGGTCATTTTT
Organism: Platycarya longipes; assembly: GCA_036559045.1. Taxonomy (NCBI): domain Eukaryota; kingdom Viridiplantae; phylum Streptophyta; class Magnoliopsida; order Fagales; family Juglandaceae; genus Platycarya; species Platycarya longipes. The sequence continues at coordinate 26,658,234 of CM071790.1, forward strand.
ATTCATTCCTTGCTGACAAAGTATCATATATCAAAACAATTTATCCAGCTAAATGTACATGGAACGGAATTATAGCATATAGCACTGCCTCATTTTGCTTTCTCATTGTTTCTATATATAGCGAGTTCAAGTAACACCTAAGAATTTACGTCAGCTGGATAACACCTAAGAATATTAGGAGACAATTTACATCAGCTGCTCAGGTATACCTCAGTCTAAATGGGTGTAAAACGCACCTTTTGTTAGAAGAGGGAAGACGTGTTTAAATGGCTGTAAAACACAGGATTTCTAATTTGCCATGTGGTCCTAAGGCGTGTACGAGAATCATTTTCCTTCGAACAAACCCAAGCCCCCCCCCATTCATTACGCGTTCGACCTTCTGCATTTTGGACTTCCTCAAAGCTTCCACACAGCGCCCTCCCTCAACAGCCTCCACTCGAAGCTGCGCCCTCCCTCAATGGCACATCCCTCCCCTCGAAGCCGCCGCTATCCCTCCTTCAGTTTCCTCCCTTCGATTCCTCCTTCGAATCCTGAGACCAACGAAAGCTTCCTCCTTGAGACCAACATCAACCCCAATCCCGTTGATCCCAAAACCCTAACCGTAGCCCCTTCCCCTTTATCCCAAAGGCAAGCATTTCTTCTAACTGTGATCTCTTTATACTTTCCATATATCTTGTTTCCTAAGGTTTGGGCTCTTTTAGGGTTCATGAAGGGGAGGGAAGAAGTCTGTAGTAATCTCCAGCAAAATGATGCTTTCCACTTAAAATAGAGTAGATATTATGTTGTTTTTTTTATTATTGCTAAATTCGGATTATTTTTCCTTGAGGTCAAAGAGTTGGAGATGAAGTTCATAGAACAACAACACTCAAAATCTGCATCTTTTCAACAGAAGGTTTGTCTATCAATCTCTAAGATCTCTCTTTTGAATCGGGAAGAGTTTGATGTTTTTAGAATTTTTAGTATGCATTTTTTTTCACAACATATTAAGTTACTTCTTGCTCAACCTTCTTGGATATTCCATTACTTGTTGGATATGATTTCAGTTATTTACGTTGATGTTGAAAGGTGGAAAATGTTAACCATAGTTTTACTTCAAGCAGGTTAAGGAACTTGAAAACAAGCTCAAGGAGGAATTGCATAAATCAGAGTCTTACACTATCAGCCTTCAACACGAGGTTGTGAAAAACTCAGTCATGGTAGTTTTTATATCAACTAGCTCATAGAAAATTAAAATTAATAATGTTGTTTATTTTTTACTATTTAATCTGGTGAATGAGCTGGAATGAAAACTAAAAGAGCAGGAACAAAATTCAGAGTCTTGCTTACTTCATCAAAAGGTATTTTTTTATTATTATTTCTTTTTAGTTTGGCTAATTTCACTTTTCAGTTGAGCTTTCTAATGAAATATTCTTTACATTCTTGTACAAGTTTCAGTGTTTTATAAACTAGCCAATTTTATGTTAAAAAATATGTTCATATTCTTATGAAATGTGAATAATTTCACAAACAAGCAAATCATATGGTTGAGTTACTTTATCACCTTGATTACCTTGTTATATGCAATATTCATTCATCATGTCATTGTCATTGCCTACTTTTTTTTCCTGAGAATTCTTTCTAATGGCTAATATGTTTAAAGAAGTTTCATGAGTTTTCTTTTCCTTTTTAATCTTAATCTGCTTTCAAGGAAATTGTAAGCTGTAAGATGTAATTGAAAAGGGGAACTGGAAAATGAATCTTGACATGTTTGGCAGATCAAGGAGCTTAAAGATAAGTTAAAGGTGCAAGAGCAGTAGTCTCAGGGTATTCATGATTGCACTGATTCAGTTAAGGCCACTCCTAAAACCTTCATAAGAGATAAATTGATGAATGAGATTAAGCCTCATATATTGATAAGCTCAAATTCAATAAACCGCCCGTTGAGTCAAGGTTCTACTTTGCAAAAAGGCAATGATTCTCTCCATGAGATAAGGAGGAGAAGAGACTTCAGAGATCAAAAACCCCGTTTAAGGCAGATAATGCGTTAGTTATACAATGATCATGTATCAATTCATGGGTAGATATGTGTTAACTATAAGATATTTGAACACTTGTGTTTTACATAAAAAGCTTTCTATCACACTATGTATTACAGAGGAGGGTCCTATTCATACAAATCTACTTGTATGACCAAAAAGGAAAGAGCAATTAATTTGCTCTGCTATACAAATAAAACTAGTACAAGATCTGAAATATATGGAAACTAATTACAGTTGACTACAGAGTATTTTTTGGCTGATATCAAGGGATATCATTTGCTGTGAACTAGGCGGATTTGCTGTGATCATCCATTACGCCCCCGTAAGATGGTGCTCCCATCAGCGACACCTATCTTGGATCGCAGAAGCTAAAACCGCGAACGAGATAAGGCTTTGGTCATTAAATCAACAAGTTGGTCCTGAGTGGATACATGTGCAACTTGAAGTATACCTTTGCTGACATAGTCTCGCACAAAATGTAAGTCAATTGCAATGTGCTTCATGTGAGAGTGAAGAACTGGGTTCAAGCTGAGTTGTGTAGCACCGACGTTATCACATAAGATTTTTGGGGTAGACGAGAGAGTGACACCAAGCTCACGAAACAGGGATTGTAACCATGCAATTTTAGACATAGCACTTGCAAGTGCCCTACACTCCGCTTCAGTAGAGGAGGGAGCCACAACTCGCGGTTTTCAAGTGCACCAGGAAATGGGATTGCCACCAAGAAAAATTATATAGGCAGAGGTAGATGTGCTGTCATCAAGATTTCCTCCCCAATCAACATCCGAATATGTAAGAAGTTGAGGAGTGGAAGAGCGACGAAAATGAAGACCATGATAGAGAGTGTTTTTGAGATACCTGAGAAGCCTTTTCACTGCAACCCAATGAATTTCCGAAGGGGCATGCATAAATTGAGCAAGCTTGTTTACTGAGAAAGCAACATCAGGGCGCGTTAGAGATAGATACTGGAGAGCCCTAATGACACTCCGATATGTGGTGCTTACAGCTGCACTCGAACCATCATCCAGTTGAAGTCAACTGGAGGTTTCCAGAGGTTTAGTAACATCTTTAGCCCCATCCATGCCAATTTTGAGAAGAAGATCACGCACATATTTGTGCTGTGTGAGGAATAAGCCATCAGTGGTTTGAATTGCTTCAATTCCCAAAAAAAATGGAGAGGTTCGAGATCCTTCAAGGAAAACTGGATGCCAAGTTGATGAATAACTTGAGAGATGAACTTAGCATCATTACTTGTGAGAAGCAAATCATCAACGTAAATAAGGAAGTAAGCTACAATGTTGTCCTGCTTATATATGAATAATGATGGATCAGAGGCAGATTTGATAAAGCCAAAATTGTATAGGCAGTCATGTAGAGCCCTGTACTAAGCTCGTGGGGCTTGTTTTAGTCCATAAATGGACTTTTGAAGGTGACACACATGATGTGGGTAGGAAGCATCAATGAATCCAATGGGTTGTGCCATGAATACATCTTCGGTGAGGGTGCCATGTAGAAAGGCGTTACTAACGTCAAGTTGACGTATGGACCAGCCACGCATCACAGCAAGTGAGAGGATGATGCGGATAGTAGCAGGCTTTACAACCGGGGAGAAGGTTTCGGTGTAATCAATGCCTGGTCTTTGATGAAAGCCCTTGGCGACGAGGCGCGCTTTATATCGATCAATGAAGCCATCAGATTTTCTTTTGATGCAGAACACCCATTTGGAGCCAATTAGATTCTGTCGGGGATGAGCGGGAACTAGTTTCCAAGTGACATGCCGAACCAGTGCTGTGAATTCATCACTCATGGCTTGATTCCATTGAGGGTCCTTGAGGGCTTGTTGAACACCAGTAGGCTCTAAAGCTAGAGGTAAAGGATGTTTAGTAGACATGAATAGCTGCTTTGGCTTGTGAATATTGTTTATGGAACGTGTAACCATGCGATTAGGTGGCTATGGTCCTGATTCAACATCCTGTGCAGCTACTGAAAGAGGCGTTTGTGGTGGGAGGGGCCTCATCATGAAAAGGCTGCACAGAGGGGATACTAGTAGCAAGGGATGACAGCATCGGTTGACTAGCAGCTTCCAACAGTGGACCCAAGGCAGCAAGATCACTGGATGATTTCTTGGACTGATTTGGCACACTCGTATCCAGGATTAAGAGCTTAGGAGAGGAGGACTCATATGGCATTTGGGAAGTAGGGAGTGAGTTGTGAGTGTAAGGGAAAACTGACTCATCAAATAGAACATGCCGTGACAGGAAAATGCGATTTGTGATAGGGTCAAGACATTTGTAGGCACTTTGAGAGGTAGAGTAGCCAACAAAAATGCATGCTCGAGACTTGGGATCTAGTTTGTGCTAAGAGTAAGGTATGAGCCATCGAAAACATTGGCATCCAAAAACTCGAAGTTTATGATAATTTGGAGGGGATTTAAACAAGACTTCGAAAGGAGATTTGAGGGAGTGTAAAGGAGTTGGAATGCGATTTATCAAGTAAATGGCGGATTGAAAAGCCAAATTCTAGTAGGATGGTGGAAGTTTTGCTTGAGAGAGTAACGACATGCCAGTTTCAACTATGTGCCGGTGGCGACGCTCTACCACTCCATTTTGTTCGGGAGTGTGAGGCACCGTTGTTAGGTGACTGATTCCATGATGACTCAGATAGCCTTTAAGAGCAACAAATTCTCTACCATTGTTTGAGTAAAGATTTTTAATTTGTAAGGAAAATTGCTTTTCAAGAATGGCTTTTAGTTGTGGAAAAATTGTTGAAACTTCAGATTTTAATTTCATTGGGAAGTACCAACAATACTTAATGAAGTGATCCACAAAGAGTACGTAATACTTGTATCCTTCAATAGATGTATGAGGAGCTGGACCCCAGATATCTGTAAAGATATACTCGAGAGGTAAAGAACTGGAAATAGGCGAGGCATGAAAGGGAAGTTTATGACTTTTATTGATAGAACATGCAGAACATAGAGATTCCATGATTTGTTTATTGGAGGGTAATTGAAACTTATTGATCAAATGAGAAATAAGAGGCCGGGAGGGATGACCCAAACGGTTATGCCAAATCGCTAAAGAAACGCATTCGGTGGAAAAAGCTGCCTTCAAAGTGTCCTGACTGCAGGAGAGGGCTGGTAGTACATAGATGCCATTGTCACATTGTCCCTTTGTTAGTATCGCCCCTATTGACAGATCCTTCACAAAAAAATGATAAGGGTGAAATTCAAGAGCACGATTATTGGTCTTGGTGAACTAATGAACCGATATCAAATTTTTATGAATATTTGGGACACATAGTGTGTTGGTTAGAGTGACAGTTTTAGTTGGAAATCTGAAATTCGCATTGCCAACATGGGAGATTTTCAAATCTAATCCATCACCTATAATGACCTCATATGTTCCATCATATTCAGAATGGATGGAGAGATTGGACTTATCAGAGGTGATATGGTGTGAGGCGCCAGAGTCAACAATCCAAGCTTTATCCGTAGGAGGTCCAGTAGCAGCACAATTAGCACTTGGTGAAGATGGATTCCAGAATTTCTTGCATTGACGGGCAGTGTGACCAGGGATAGAGCAGAACTGGTAGACCACATATGGTTTGTTGGAGGCTGGAGATGACGTTTGTGATTGAGAGGACCTCTGATTGGATCGAGAGTGATTGTTGTTACAATTAGACTTGCCCCTAATGGAGGGGGAGGAGGACTTCTACTGGTGATAGTTGGCAGTCGCAATGGTAGTGTGCTGCAGAGTTTCAAGACGTTTGAGATAGGTTTCGTGGCTAACAAGTCATGAAGCTCTTCAAACGTGAGAGGAGTTTCACAAGTGCGAATTGGTCCTGCAATGTCACGAAAATCATATCCAAGGCCATTGAGAATATAAAGCGTTAGATCATCATTCGTGAGAAGAGCATCAACCAGTGCTAGTTCATCGACAATGGCTTTTACTTGCTGGAGATACTCAGTGACACTTTTAGAGCCACGAGTCAAGGATGTGAGAGTATCCTTGAGTTGCATTACTCTCGTACAAGAGCGGTTGGCATAGAGGCGAGTCAATTGAAGCCAAGCTTCTCTTGAAGTGTCTGAAGTAGCTATCAAGGGCAGGATGCTTTCTAAAACAAAAGTAAAGATGTCATTAAGCAGGAGCTTATCTTGACGAATCCAGCGACTGTGAGTAGCACGTGCTTCAGTCGTAGGATTTGTCCCGAGTATGGGACATGGATTAGATCCATCAAGGAAACCCTGAAGATCATATCCAATGACAATGCTGTCAAGTTGGGCACGCCATGCAGGAAAATTGGTGGAGTTGAGTTTGTAGGGAAGCTGAGCATGGGCATTGATGGCAATAATATTATTTTCTGTTGGATTATGAGAGTTGCTAGAGTTGGTAACAGAGGTGGGTGAGTCAGACATAGCAGAAGATTGTGAAAAAAAAAAAAGATCAAACTCGTTTGAGAAAAAGGTCTCGTGATACCATATAAGATATTTGAACACTTGTGTTTTGCATAAAAAGCTTTCTGTCACACAATGTATTACAGAGGAGGATCCTATTTATACAAATCTACTTGTATGACCAAAAAGGAAAGAACAATTAATTTGCTCTGCTGTACAAATAAAAATAGTACAAGATTTGAAATATATGGAAACTAATTACAGTTGACTACAGAGTAATTTTGGGCTGATATCAAAGGATATCATTTGCTGTGAAGTAGGTAGATTTGCTGTGATCATCCATTATTAACAACCAATTTGACCCGACATTATCGTATAATTGAGTTTTTCAAGATGAGAAGCAAAAAATCAATGCTTATTTTGGCACCAGGATAGAATCATGATATGAGGTGATTGCCACCTAATATGGTTCTGTATTGCAACAAAGGTTTGATTAAGCTATAGGTTTATTGCAATTTTTAAACAAACTACCACTATTGATTTTACGATTCATCTCATACACAATGTGGAGCCTAATTTCCCATCTAATTTGGATGGATGACGACAAGGTTCAAAGTAATATCTCACGTGGGATGTTTTTGCCAAAAAGAAAACGTCACAATTAAAAGTATGGCAGATTGAACAACCACAAAAAATGATCACAAGCAAGATATACATCACATCTGTGAATTGTTACTGCTTCTTCTCTTTTGCTTTCCTTGGCTGAAAGAAAAGGCACATTGGTAGCATGAGAATGTAGATCATTACAATTTGTATCATTTGTATTTTGTAAGCTACAAGCAGAAAGAGTCAGAAACAAAAGACTCTCCTCTGCTTGTTTACAAACACGTACAATGAAACAAATTACATTTGCCAAATTCCACATGACATAACAAAGAGTTGATGACCTCCTGACTTGGCAAAATAGATTACATCTGCCATCTAACAACCAAGTTGATGACCTCCTGACTCACAGAATAAGGCCAATCAAGCCTTGTGGCAATTATCCCAACTGCACCAAAAAGTAATCCAATGTCCCTGAGAGAGAGATACATGCATTGTCAATATAAATCTCTTATAAAATATTAAATATTTAATCAATATTGTGGGAGTAAAATCAAAAGCTATTTTTGGACATGTAGATTCAGCAACACCTACTATAATACAACTTTCAACAGCAAAAGCTATTTATTAAACAAAACTTATTGCAGATTTTGGAAAATTGTTATATGTTATCTTAGTATAGATATGTCCGTGCATTCACATTTTTTTTTCTCTTCTTCCCTCTTGGCAGATGACAAAAGATAGCAATCATACCGTTCACTGTATTAGCTAAGAAACTATATATTTTCTTGAAAAAGTAATTCAGGTAATGTTAGAACGAACTCAGACCTTTTTACTTAAGATTTTTTCAAACATGATTGTAAAAGCTCACTCGAATCTTTCCCATTCTTTTTTTTTTTTTTTTGCAGCCAAAAGATAAAAGTTTTCTATTTTCCTCTTGCTAATAGGAGTTGGCATTGCCTTTAAAACTGATCTGCAGCTCAGTTTTTTTGGGATAGTTCTATCTGTTTTAGCCATAACTACATGTTGGTCAAATTGTATCCTTTTTAGTTCAGCAGCATTCTTTTTAGAGGTTTGCAGCACAACCGTATAGCTCTATATATTCAAATTGTATTAAACCATCATTCTTAACCTAACAATCAGCTGACAAACATAATACAAAAGAGGCTCAATGTCTCTTCAACTTAGCTCCTATACCAGGCAGCCCCATTTCAGGCAGCAATTCTCTTAGTCTCGGGCCAAAAACCCATAATCCTTATTAACAGTGATTTTATCAGGCAGTAAAGTATGGTCATTCTAACTCATAGTCCTTTAGTTACTCGACATCTCCACATATCAAAATATTTCTCAAAACTGTTACTAAGTTTTCTGTTTTCCCACTCAAAACATCAAAGTGCGAGAAACTAGGGACAACAGAAACCTCAAAAAGCTTGGGCCATGATATTATAACAACTTCAGCAGCAAGAACAACAACAGAAAAAAGAAAAATAAAAACTCACTTCTTGAAGTATAAACAACAATCCCCTGAAAAAAAAAAACCAGTCACCCAAATGGTTCATCAATACCTAAGACAAAAAACGGTGGGCATGTGATGGGAGAAAAATGGAAGAGGAAGAATGATAGAAGATCAAGTTGCAAAGGAAAATGATGTGCTTTACGTTGACCTCTTTTTCCTTAGAGAACTTTCGAACTTTCAAGCTGCATATGAAAACCCATAAACGTAGCAATCACGCAAAGACACTCTAGTGCTTTAAGACATTCTACTTCAAATTGAAACTACCAGCTTGTCTTCCTTAACCCTAAGAGTTCAACATCCACAATTATAAGCATAATAGCGCCATACATATGGGTAATAATAAACCCTGATATTCTCCAAAGAGAAACACTAAAAAACAAAATTTTAGGATCTTAAAGTACTACGCAGAATGGAGAAATATACAAGATCAACTCAATTTTATTAGCCTTTTGCTCCAAGAAAAATGCTAGAGACAAGCAGCATATACAAACGGTGTCTACATGGAAATGAAACGGCACGTTTTGGGCTTGGATGAAACGACGTGGTCTGGCTCCCATTCTCCGTCCCTCGTCTTCTCCATTCTTCCTCCCTCGTCTGAAACAATTCTTTACTTTCCATATAATTTTCTGGATGGTTTGTTATTAAATTGAACGAAACTATCCAATGAAGCGGAGATACCCATAAGTTATGTCTTAAGAAAATTCCGAAGTGTAATAAGGAAACTTGGGGATTTCAGAACTCTCTCTCACCCAATTTCGCTATCAGTCCCAACAGTTCAAAACGCCGTTCTTCTTTCGGCTTCTTCTTATGCTCACTCTTTCATGCTCACTCTTCCTATGGGCTTCCTAGACAGTACAGTAGGTAGCTATTAGCAAAATTATCAAAAACAAATTGAAATTTGCGAGCAAACTGTTTATTTTTCATATTGTGAAAAAAGAATACAAATCAAGAGTACTGGTAAAAGCCAACTGCTTGGGAATTACGATGGGTTTTTATTTTTGCTATATTCAAGTTTCCGTTTAATTTAGGTTGATTTTTACTAGTCAATGCAGGGGCTTTATAGGTCAAGTGGTAAGTGGACTGAACCATGGAATAATTACAATGAAGAAGGGAGAGAGAGACCAAGTTGTTCACATTGCCTCCTGAATTAGCCTATGGAGATGCAGGCAACAACATCATTCCGTCCTTTTTGGTCGTTCGGTTTGAAGTCCAACTAGTCTTGTGGATCACGGTGGTGGATGTTAGTTAGGAAAGATGGCAAAATTATCAAGAGAATAATGGAGATGGAAGAGGGGAATGAGGAACCCGATGATTTGGACAAAGTTCTCGGTATTAGAACCAAGGTTTCGTATTTCATTTACCGTTTGCGCTGGTCGGCTGACCCTAGAAGTTGAACTGCCAAAAATAATACATCTATAATAAAATAGCGGAGTTATTGAACCTTCCACGTTAACTGCCAAATCACCAGCCAACTATCAAGATGATGACACCTCGGCTGAAGCTTCTGGAATAAGCTAGAAAGTGTTAGTAAATGTTCTCTACAGAGGTGTTTAAGCGGATTCCAGATCGGGAATCCGAGTCAACTCGGCCGAAACCAAATGGTTAAAAGTGGTTTGAACTCTAACCTGGATTCATCCGGGTTGAAATCCGGGTTGGAGCCGAAAATCCGGTTTCCGAATTTCAAACCGTTTTTTTTTTTAATTTATAAAACCGATATTATTATTTTTTTCTAAGAAATTTGTTCTGAAAATATTTATAAAAAATATTTTATTTTATTATCAACAAATTTCTCAATAAAAAAATAATAATACAAACTAAAAAAAACAGTTTAAAATCTGGAAACCGGATTTCCGATTTTTAAAGACCGAGTGGATCCGGGTCCAACCCGGATTTAAATCCGGGTGAATCCGGGTTAGAGTCTAAACACCTTTTAATATGGGTTTCGGATCTAATTTAATATCGGTTGAAAATCGAAACTGAGTATCTGGATATCCGAATTCCAGACCGGACCGAAAAAAAAAAGGGTCCGGATGAACACCCCAGGCTATTCTTAGAATTGTAACATTAGCTTGGATATCTTTGTAATTGTAGTGGGAGAGGTCTAACAAACTCTACCCTTACCTGTAATTGCTCTGTCATGCACAGCGCATGTTTGTAAAAATGCCGACTTCATTAAATAGGAGTGAGCTAGATATGTCGGTTTTAGGCCAAGAAGTTAGGCTATATATGTTGCCTAATATGTTTTGGGCTTTTTCAATGGGCTCCATTTTAAACACTAATCCAGCTGATTTTTAAATTCCCATTTTTGGGCCGATACAATGGACTTTATACAAATTCATATTTTGAGCCCCAACTGTTCAAATTGTCTAAAATATTTGAAGCCTAAATAGTTTTTAAGCCCCTTCTTTTGAGATCAGACAATGGGCCCTATATAAAACTCACTTTATTACCTCTCTTAGCAGGAAGAAGTAATGATGTGATAACAAAAGAGAAATGAAATTTATAGTTGATGTACAATTTTTTTGAAGAAAGTGAATAAATGCGGAGCTTACATGAAAAAATATTAATTTTTTAATAATAGATCTTACTTTTTTTTCATGCAAATACTTTGAAAAAAAAACGGAGTTCACTATTAAAATATCAGTTCTTTTGATCATGTGAGTCCCATACATACTTATTCATTTTTTTCAAAATGTTTGCACAGTGTTTGAGCCATCACGACTACAAGTATCATTTCTCCCTAACAAAAGTGAGAACAAAAAGATTTCTATGATCTCATGTATTGAGCTGGTGCTGATCAGAACAAAATTTTTTGTGCTAAAAATTGAGTAATATTGCATGTACTCTTAAAAAAATCTTTAGAAGCATATATCTTTTATAAATTATATATAATTATTGTTTACAATTTTATAATCTCCCAAGGAGAGAATGCTTCCATGGTCACTAACAAACAAGGTGTCTATATATTTTGCCAAGCAATTAACAGGCACCTGCATGCTCATGTGCATGAGATAAATAATTGACAATATTAATGGCTCTTCTCAACTTTTCTTATCTCAGTGAATCTTGGATCAATGGTCCTAAGTGTGTATGGACGACACAACCCTATATGGCCTACCAAACAAGCATGCCTAGCCTCTTAGAGTCAGCTAGCTTTGACAATTATATATATATTAAAAATAAGAATGGTTCCTGAGTTTTGACATCATGGTCATCAATCCAAAACTCTCATTCAATTTTCTTATTAAACGCAACAATTTTTGGATCTACTAATTTCATTATCAAAATAGTCTCTTCATCATCTTCCATAACAAAAACCTAATGAATGCCACATCATGGGTATTAGAAACCACATTAAATGATTTAGATGCAGTACTCAAGATAGTGAGTTGAGATGGGTTAAGACAAAAATCAAAAATTAAATAAAAATTATAATTAGAATATTATTTATTATTATTATTATTATAAAATTTTTAAAAAAATTAAATTATTTATTATATCTTGTGTGAAAATTTGAGAAAGTCATAATAATTAGATAAGATATATAAAATAAGATAAGATAAAACACTTTTATTATTCAAGCGTGCTTAACTCTTTTTTACCATGATTACCTCTAATATAGAAAATACAAAATGATAAAAAAGTGATAGAATAATAATAATAATAATAATAAATAATAATAATATTGCAGGAAATTAATTAATGTTGTGTTTTTTTTTTAATAGAAAGATAAATTTCATTTCAAATAGGCACAGTGCCTAAAGCCTCATCAGTGTTTACAATTCATAGCATCAATGTAAACAGCATTATCAATTAAAAAGGAGATAAAGGGGGGGGGGGGGGGGTTTCAAATTCCACCACATTAGCATATCAGGTATTGACCATGCATGCATATATGCCTTACTAGACAATGAGCGCAGCTCCATTGGCAAGGCGTGGACTGTGTTGAGGCAGTCACTTTCAACAATCAGATTCGATATTCCATTGGTAAGGCATGTTTGCAAACCTCTTAGAATGGCCAGGCTTCTTAGTTCTCAAGTTCCAAGAATTCTTCCTCAGCTCTAGTACTAAATGCCATAGAAACCTCACCCCTTGAATTTCAAAGAATAGCCCCCAATCTAGTTTTATTACAATTAAAGAAGAGGGCTCCATCAACATCCAGTTTGAGGCAGTCCGTTGGAGAGGGACACCATTTATAATCCAATTTCCTATTTAATGAATTATGCTTACCAATAGAGAGTCTTCTTTTGAGAGAGAGCATAGCATAATGTCTGTGCAGGAGGCAAATTAACTTTCTCATGGATAATTAAAAACAGCAGGATCCACTGCCATGCATGTTTAATTGTTGCAGTCATATTTGACCAGCCAAAGTACGTATAAACTTTGGCCATCGGACTGTCGTACTAACCATGCATGCGGGGAGGGCAAACCTTTAATATATATCTATATTTAATATGGAAAAATTATATCTAGATATGTACATATCTTTCATGAACACTGTGCATTCCCAAAGGAGCGAAACACTCATCAATTAATTTGGACATCCGAAGCTCATGTGTATGATCAGTGTGTATGTTTGACCCTTTTGCTTGCATTTAGTTATTAAGCGCCATGCAGTGATCTGTAGGGTACAATGTGTCGTACGGAAGGATATTTTGCTAGCTAGCTAGCAAGCTAGTTTACAGAAATTGGAGTATATATATATATACTACATGAATTGTTTAATTTCGAAACCCTCTAAAACGACTTCTCGTGCAGTATAAATTATATGAGTAATCATTAGGAAAGTAGAGCTCATTCTACCCTCTTCTCCATGAACTCTCACATTTCTCAATCTTGTAATCAATATTTCTTGTATTTTTAATCTTGTAAATATTTTCAATAAATAATCTTTTGATTCAGTTTTATTTGCATTAAATATTACTTTAGCATCATATTTCATATTACTGCATTTGGCTACCTCTGCTGCCTCATATTTCATATTGGTGCATTTGCTTATGCTCTTCTTAGGTATCAAAGCCAAACTTCTGGCCCTAGTAGATTGATTAGCTATATACTGCTTATTTCTCTTGTTAATTTCTAGAAACGCTCTTTATTCTTAATTCTTGATCTAACCTCTTTTTGTTGGTGCCACCCCGTTCAAATACACTAGTGAACAGTAAGACACTAGTTGAAGCTTGATAGGCGTGTTAAGGGCATAAGATACTGATGTTGTGAGCCAAGACTATGTGCTACGAAATGCAACAGAGAAAGGTCCAAGACCTAGAGTTAGGAAGTTCCTGAGTTTTATTTTAGTCATTATCAAGATAAATAAGATGTTTAGATCTAATTCATCTATTAGTTCTCGGTCTAGTTTATCGCCTGATATAATCAATGAGGAAGATTATGCTTTTGAAGAAACAGATTCACTAAATATCGATCGATGGCATATGCCAAAGATTGATACTACTTCTCTTTATAACACTTCATGGTTTGAATCTACTTTCAAAACTGAGTTCAACGTGAAAATTGTTGAACAAACATTTGCTATTTCAAAATTCCAAGAAAAATATTATTTGTTTCAAAGAAAAACAATTCAGACCTTTATTGAAAAAAATTATAAATTCATGCATATTGCTTCGATTCAAGTTATTGTCAAACCTGTAGTTAGGAAAGACATCAATGCTACTGTACTTTTATGTTTATGTGATGACAGATTCAAAAACTTTAATGATAGTATGCTTGGAGTGGTCCAGACCTCTCTTATGGAAGGTCCAGTCTACTTTGATTGTTTTCCTGATTTAACTGTTTCTTTACATGATAAAATATTTTATCTGTTTTAACTTTGAATATTTTAACTTCTGGTTTGATATGGTAGAAGGCAGTAGACCTTTTGTTTTGGTCTACCATATTTATTATAGATTTTTAAAAACTAATCTTAATCCCATAGCTAAAATCAAGTCTGCCAAGAATGAGACTCTTTTGATGCAGAGTTCTACCTCTGGTGCTAAAATCAGAACCCCCAAGATGCTTTACTGGAAAGATATTATTTTACCACATGAGTGGATTCTCCAACAAGAACTTCCACCCATTGAGGTCATATCTGAGGATAAAGACTTAATCATATTTAACAATTTTTTGATGGAATTGTAAAAATTCTTACTTCAAATTCATTCAAAGTTGTAAAAATTGATGCCTCTGATATTGGTTATGGTGGCATTATGAAACAAATTATTTTACTAGGTTCTTCTGAACAAATTGTTCGATTCCATTCTAGAACCTGAAATTCTACACAAATGAATTATAGTACTATTAAAAATGAAATATTATCCATAATACTATGTATTTCAAAATTTCGAAGTGATTTACTTAATCAAAATTTTTTAGTACGCATTGATTGTTGTTGCCCAAATGACTAACACAAGAGGGGGGTGAATTGGGTTATATTATAAAAATTAACACTTATAAATCAAGTACACAATATAAAATATAAACAGAATATAAAGCAGCAAGAAATGTAAAGAGTAGGGTAAGAAAAAGCAAACTCAGTATTTTTACGAGATTCAGCCCCACTGCCTACGTTCTCGCCTCAAGCTACCCATTGAGGATCTCAAATTCACTATTCAATCTCCTTTAGGTGGAGATAGAAACCTATTACACCTTTGAGCAGCACCGCTCCAAAGAATCCGTGTGAAATACCCTCTACACTTCCAATCACCTCACACTTGGTGATTCAACTATTTCCTGTGTAGAACACCTTCTACACACACAAGGGTTATACGCACCCTCTTACTGATACAAGAGTTGATAGTGTGTAGACTATCAAAGTACACTCCTCAATGAGTGAGATAGAAACAATACAGCGGAACCTATATCTCTCTAAAAAAGAATAAGAATTAAAATTCAAAACTTTAGAAAATAGAAAATGAGAGTTTTGAAATAATGATGCAAAACTTAGCAATAGATATATAAGCTCTTATTGTGGTTTTTGCAAAACTCAAGTGAGCTATTTATATGCAAATGAGTCTTCAATTTCAAATTTGAAAAGATTCACATGTTAAATAAGAGCACTATTCACTTTTCAAAAAATTCAAATAAAAACATTTCCTTTTTGCATTTGTCAAAGACAACTCCACTTATTTTTCAAAGAAATCAAACCTAATTTTTTGCTTTTCATACATGACAAAATGAGCATGATTTATTTTTCAAATCAAATCATCTTCTTTTTGCATATGTCAAAAAAACACACAACCACCCTTTAAGATTTTCAAACAAAATCATCTATCTTTTGCATTTGTCAAAAAAACACACAATCACCCTTCAAGACTTTCAAACAAAATATGCACATGTCAAATATGATAATCAATCATCTTACAAATTCAAATTTTTATATAAAAAATATAATTTTCGAAATTATATTGTTTGATGATGTTATGCATATGTGAAAAACACAATTTTCAAAACTAAGACATTTAAAGATGTCTTGCATATGTGAAAAAAGTAATTTGATGTTTTATGAGAAAAAAGAGTAATTTAGAGTCTTAATCCAATTTCGAATTTTATCAAGAGATGTACAAAAATAATCTATGAGTTTCATTTGTAGACTTGTTCTTTTATACTTGATGTACGCTTCGCTCCATTGCTTAAATAATTTGAACTTGAGACTTGAATTTATTTGTTATCATCAAAATCTACACGTAGATACGAAATTTGAAACCTTGGATTCAACAATTGTAAAAGTGTTAAATATGTATTAGAAAAAGATGTTCAAAACATTGCATCAAAAAATATTTTTGCACGATAACAATCTATTTTAAGTGTTTTTAATTTTGATATTGAATATATTAAAGGAATAGATAATTTCATCTCTGACTTTCTTACTCGTGAATTTCTATAGAAAACATGAGCAAGAAAAAAGGCAAACCGCAACCTCCTCAAAGACCCCTTGCTCCTCTCACTTTATCACTTCTTATGCTTACAGCTTCCTCCCCACTAGAGATTGCCAATAGATTCACCTCTCTAGGAAGCATTCCTAGACCAATTATACCTAGTTCCTTTACTTTAACCCTTTCCATGCCTTACGACTCGTACGTTACTCCTGTAGCAACGGCAAAACCAATGGCCAATAAATGTTTTCTTACCTAAATCTAGAGCAAAATATTTCAAAAACAATATTTCCAAAACTTGTTTTACATTGAACCCAATCGTTCAATGTACACTGATCCATTCCAAATTGCTTCAAATTATTTCCCCTTACTTTCCACTGGATTCCTGAAAATCTAGCAAAAAACCTCCAGTTTTACCTTGGGTTCTTCCTTCATACAGGATCTCTCTTTATAAAGCCCATTTATTGCAAAATAGATACTTCAAAAATTGTTTTTCATAATTGCTATCTCCTGTCTGTAATGACTGAGAAAGAATGGGGAACCCATCCATACACTTCCAAAAGTATTCCATAGTCAGAAGTTCAATATAATTATTACGATTATATTGAATCATGGTTCAAATTCCCTTTATTTCAAATCCCTGATCATATGCATTATTAGTTTTTTAATTTTGATAAGAAATGCAAACATGGTTTTCCCCTTTGGTTCCAACGTTGGTGGAATCAATTTGGCCCAATTCCAAAGATTTTTCTTGATAGTCTCTAATCAACTATCAGCAATCTTCACATTTCTAATTCACCAAAGATGGACTGATATAATTCAAAATTTCATTATTTACTCCACTTCTGCAAAAGGTACAAGGTTCATTGGATCTTTAAGTGGAAATATGAAAAATTCAGAGACATCTTAGTTTGCCAATTTTTTTTACTCAAGTGGTGGGATAGATATCCATACACTAATGACATTATTTCACATATTTTCATAAATTTTGCTCCAATTGCACCAAATCTCAAAAGCATTTAGGAATTCCCTTCCCCTAGTTCAAAAAATGCTTTAATAACATATCCAGTTCCCACAGAATTGACTCCTAAAGATTCACCTTCAAAGTAGAAGAAGAAGACTCCTCCTTCATCTTCCTCAACCAAGAAGAATGATTCAAAGATTCAAACAGTTCATCATCTTCAAAGTCCAAAAAGAAATCCACTCTTCAAAGACTTAAGAAGAAATATTTAATTCAACTGTTAAAAAAATCTATACAGGATGAAAATAACAACAACAATAATTCAACTGAAGATTCAAAGGACTCCGCAGAAGACTCTGATCCCCACAGTAACATATTTCGACATGATTCACCTGATTATCTCCCAAATTTGAATGATGACTGATTTTCGGTCCAGTCAGGTGTTGATTGATCTCGTCAGCATCACCAAAGCTGACAATTACTTCAAAATATTTCAATATTTCAACTTTCAGCACAAGAAGACAAAGTTACTTTTGGTGCAGAAAGAAAAGTACTATTTCACTTGTGATCCAACTTTCGGCACCTGTGAAATATGATGCTAAAGTAATTAATGCAAATAAAATTGAATCAAAAGATTCTTCATTGAAAATACTTACAAGATTGAAAATATTTATAAATTTGATTTAGTTCATCATCAGATTTATTGTATGGATCAGAGTCTTCTACAAAATCCTCTGAATCTTCAATTGAATTATTGATGTTGTTATCTTCATCCTGGATAGTCTTTTTTAACAGTTGAATTAAATATTTCTTCTTCAGTCCCTAAAGAGTGGATTTCTTTTTGTACTTTGAAGATGATGAACTATCTGAATCTTTTGAATCATTCTTCTTGGCTGAGGAAGATGAAGGAGTCTTCTTCTTCTTCTGATTTAAAGGTGAAGAATCTTTAGGAGTCGGTTCTGTGGGAACTGGGTAAATCATTAAATCATTTTTTGAACTAGGGGAAAGGAATTCCTTAGTGCTTTTGAGATTTGGTGCAACTGGTGGAAAATCTTTGAAAATATGTGAAATAATGTCATTAGTGTATGGATATTTATCCCACCACTTGACAAAAAACTGGCGAACTAAGATGTCTCCAACTTTTTCATATTTCCACTTAAAGATCCAATGAACCTCGTACCTTTTGCAGAGGTGGAGTAAATAATGAAATTTTGAATTATGTCAGTCCATCTTTGGTGAATTAGAAATGTGAAAATGGCTGATAGTTGATTGGAGACTATCAAGACAAATATCTGGAATTGAGCCAAATTGATTCCACCAACGTTAGAACCAATGGGGAAAACTGTGTTTGCATTTTTTGTCAAAATTAAAAAACCAAGAATGCATCTGCTCTGGGGTTTGAAACAAGGGGAATTTAAACCATTATTCAATATAATCGTAATAATTTTATTGAATTTCTGACTGTGAAATACTTTAGGAAGTGTAGGAATGAGTTCCCCATTCTTCCTCAGTCATTACAGATAGGAGATAGCAATTATGGAAAACAATTTTTGAAGTATCTATTTTGCAATAAATGGGCTTTATAGAGAGAGGTCCTATATGGAGGAGGATCCCAAGGTAAAACTGGAGGTTTTTTGCTGGATTTTCAGGAATCCAGTAGAAAGTA
The DNA here is from genome assembly GCA_036559045.1 of Platycarya longipes. NCBI lineage: Eukaryota > Viridiplantae > Streptophyta > Magnoliopsida > Fagales > Juglandaceae > Platycarya > Platycarya longipes. The sequence continues at coordinate 26,677,259 of CM071790.1, forward strand.
GGGGAGAAATAGTTTGAAGCAATTTGGAATGGATCAATGTACATTGAACGATTAGGTTCAATGTAAAAAAAGTATTGGAAATATTGTTTTTTGAAATATTCTGGTTTAGAAGTAGGTAAGAAAACATTTGTTGGTCTTAGTCTTGTTATTGCTAAAGGAGTAGCATACAGGTCGTAAGGCATGAAAAGGGTTGAAACAAAGGAACTAAGTGAAATTGGTCTAGGAATGCTTCCTAGAGAGGTGAATCTATTGGCAATCTCCAACGGGGAGGAAGCCGTAGGCATAAGAAGTGATAAAGTGGGAGGAGCAGGGGATCTCTAAGGAGATTGAGGTTTGCCTTTTTTCTTACTCATGTTTTCTGTAGAAATTCACAAGTAAGAAAGTCAGAGATGGAATTATCTATTCCTTTAATATATTCAATATCAAAATCAAAAACACTTAAAACTTGCCATCGTGTAAAAATATATTTTGATGCAATGTTTTGAACATTTTTTTCTAATACATATTTAGCACTTTTACAATCAATGCATACTAAAAACTTTTGATTAAATAAATCACTTTGAAATTTCAAAATACATAGTACTATAATTCATTTGTGCAGAATTTCAGGTTCTAGAATGGAATCGAACAATTTGTTTAGAAGAACCTAATGAAAAAATTTGTTTCAGAATGCCACCGTAACCAATATCAGAGGCATCAGTTTTTACAACTTTGAATGAATTTGAAGTAGGAATTTTTACAGTTTCATCAAGAAACTGTTGAATATGATTAAATGGTACTATAATTCATTTGTGCTATAATTCATTTGTGCAGAATTCCAGATTCTAGAATGGAATCAAACAATTTGTTCAGAAAAACCTAGTGAAAAAATTTGTTTCAGAATACCACCATAACCAATATTAGAAGCATCAGTTTCTACAACTTTGAATGAATTTGAAATAGGAATCCCAAGACATGGAAGAGTTTTGACATATCCCTTAATTTGTTTGACTAAATTGGTATAAACATCTATCCACGAAAGGGGATTGAGTTGGAGTCTCTCAAAAAGAGGACGACACTGTTTTCTCATATCCTTGTAGAAATCAGAAATATAATTAAATGAACCAAGAAATCTTTGAAGTTGGGTTTTGTCAAGGATGACATAAGGAAATATGTTAGCAAATTCAGTAGTTCTTTGGATTGGCTTGATTTTGCCTACAGAAATATCGTAACCAAATAATCTAATCTTGGTTTGAAACAATTTATCTTTTTTGCAGAAACTACTAGACCATTTGTCTTATAATGTGAAGAAATGTAGACAAATGTTTCCAGTGATCATCAATTGATTTTGAAAATATGAGAACATCATCTATGTAGACGATGGTGAAATGAGTCAATGAATTGAAGATATCGTTCATAATATTTTAAAATTCACTAGGAGCATTTTTTAGACCAAAAGGCATCACGTTCCACTCATAGTAACCCAACGGAGTAGTAAAAGCAGTTTTTTATCGGTCAGACTCCCTAATTCGGATCTGTCAAAATCCAGACTTAAGGTCAAATTTAGAAAATATAACTGCATCACTTAACCTATGAACCAAGTCATTTTTGTTTGGAATAGGGTACCTAATCCACTTTAAAACTTTATTCAAAAGTTTGTAATTAATGACGAACCAAGGTGTCCCTCTCTCAATCTCAACATTTTTCTGAACATAGAAAGCAGCACACGACCAGAAAGACTTACTATGTCTGATAATACTCTTAGAGAGAAGATCTGAAATTTCATTTTTGCAAAACTATAAAGTCTCACTATTCATTTGAATAGGTTTGGCCTTAGTTTGAATATTTTTTTCAGAAAAATCTTTAATGTAAGGAAGTAAAACAACATGTTTCTTCCTATGCCAAAAAGCATTTGGAAGATCAAAATAAACTTTAGAAACCATTTTTTTTTTTATAAAAATCATCAATTTTTTATTGAAGTAATTTATCAGACAAATGCTCAGAAGTATTTTTGAATCTAACTTCTTGTTGTAAGAAGTTCAAATGTTTTGTTTTTGCAGACAATAAAGAATTTAAATTCTTTGAAGTATCACTATCGAATTTGGAAGCAAATTTAAACTTAACTTTCTGTCCAAAGGGATCAGTAGTAATCTCATCTTTTTAAGAAAGAAATGGATAAATAGATAAAATAAAATACATTCCTAATATGACATCATGAGTCATATTTTTGATAAGCACGGAAGGAATTTTGAAACAAACATGTCCTAGCAAACATGAGTATTATTAAGCTCGTAAAGAATCTTCATCTTAGATAGGGGTATAAATGGTCCGGTCCAATCCGAGAAAAATGTGAACCGGTTCTATTCGGTCCAAGAATTTTTCCACCATAGACTAGACCGAACTCATATTCAGTCCATACTGGTGCAGTCCAATTCGATTTAGGGGCGGTTCGGTCTAGGGGCACCTGATATAATTTAATGGGCTAAATTTGATTCAAAATCTTGCAATGATGAAAAATAATTTTTAATCCAAATTTAATTATTTTCAACCCAATTTAATTATAAATGGCATTCCTAAAAATTATATAGTTATAAACAATATTAATAGTTGTAATTGCTACATATAATCATAAGAATTAAAAATAGTAATTAATAATTAGTTAATAGTATTTTAGTGACACATCATAGGTTGGTAAACTATAACTAATAACACTAAAATTAATATATTATAAATTTATATGTTATTAAATAATGATAAATTAGTAATAATATATTAAATAATAATAATACATTTATTACTTATAAGTTATTACTAATACTCTATATAACTATACTATAATTTATATTTTTATACTACAACTAGTCAACTACTATAAATTATAATATATTAAAATTATAAGAGTATGTATTATATATTAATATGTTATACTACCACTCTTAATTTATGTTAATATTATTATTATAATTTATATATACATATATACATATATATAAATATGATGTGCATTCGGTCTGGTCCGATCCAGGGAGAGAAATTCCTTAGACCGGGACCAGACTGGAAATGTTCGGTCTATACAAAAATTGGACAGGACTAGACCGAATTCCATCCGGTCCGGTCTACTGGTCCGATTCGGTCATCTTACACCCCTAATCTTAGATCCGTTTGAAGAAAATAACTTCTCAATGGACTTTTCGTAATACTTGGTATGAACTAAACCTTCACAGATACAGTTAGGATCTAAGCCAGAATCAATCATGGCAATTACAGAAAATCTAAATTCACGACAAACAATAATATCAACTATAGAATACCATTTGGAAGAAATAGAATGTCGAATTAAACAAATATCCTTAATTGGATTAGAGGATTCAACATGGTCTGATTTATTTGCTTCCTCATTATCAGAAGGACATTCAAAATCAAATTATTTTTCAATTTTAAAAGAAAGTAAATCTTGTTTAAAAACGGAATTTTCAGACTTAAAAGTGTTGATCTCGGATTTAAGTTTAACAATATCTTTTTTAATTAAAATAATTTCATGCCGTAAATCATGCGTGGAAATATCTTTGGGTTTTTTCTTTTTAAAACGTCTCAAAATTTCATGAAAACTGATTTTTCCTGTAGAAATCGATGATTCTTTACGAACCATAGTCTTCTTGAGCTGAAGGAGGTACTTCTCTTTAAGCTCAGAATTTTCAATTTACAAAATCAAAGTAAGTAAAAGATTTTATTGTTCCTCCTCTTTAGTTAAAACATGAATTTTTTTAACTCCAGATTTGCAACAAGAATTATTGCAATCGCAACTATGTTTAATGTTTGTTGAATCAAATGACTCAACTTCTGAGTGATATTCTAAACCACTAGAACTAAATTCATCGAGGTCAGATCATTAAGTTTTGGATTCTAAGAGATGAATCAGTTGTTCTTTATCGCTGTTCTTAATATCCAAAGAATTAAACTTATTTTTGAATTTGTTGGGCTTCTTGGGGCACTTATCAGCAAAATGTTCAATCTTGCCAGAGTTAAAACACTTCTTTTTTAGAGAGTTTGAGAAATCTTTTTATGAAAAGATTTTTTATGAAAAGTTTTTATGTAAAATTCATCATGGGTTTTTCTTCTGTTATCCCCATCAGATTTTTTGAAAATCTTTTTGAAATGTTTGTTCTTCTATCTGGATGGAGCAATAGTACGAAGGTCAAACTGTTCACAGAAATTTCTCATCTCATATTTAGCTTTCTTTATATCCTTCTTCTGTTGGTGAATCAATTTTTGATCATTACACATACTAATACTAAACTTCTTAATTGTACTTATGATATCACCATAAGTATAGTTATTGTAATTAAGAAGTCCCGAGATATCAGTAAGTGAATCTTTCACCTAATGAGCAAACAAACGGGGTAGACCATAAATGAATTTCTCTTTTTAATAAGATTTTTGGCTATCATCTCTAAGCATAACCCTAGACATGAAAACATTTTAATACCAATGATAATCAGACATCTTATGGCATCGTAAATTATTTTAATAATCAGAAATTCTATTGGTGATGTTGGAAGAAATTCCAACAAAATGTTTAACTATGGTATAAATCAAAGTGTTAATACCATCCGAAATTCCCCTTCCTATGGTTTCGTCAAAAATGGGCAACCCTTTGTCATTATACTTAATAGCATTCTGAATGGTTTCTCTTGCTTCAAGAGTGAGATCTTTATCCCACCAGTTTCTAAGCATGTCCGAAAATCCAGTGGTTAAAAGAGTAACAATCTCAGATTGTTGAAAATTGTTATTGATGTAAGCATTAGCAACCATTAGCAACCATAAACATTTTATTTAAAGTATTGAGGACTTCTTATACAGATTGTCCATCAATATTTCATTCGTAAATCTTATCTGTAGAAATAGAGAATTAAGACTGAAAAACTCTTTCCTCAAATTGTAAATCAGGGGGAATGGGTCTGGATTATCAGTTCTTCGTTAAACACATTAGTTTTGGTTCTTTTCAAGAAAGTCTGACCGTTTTAGGTTTTTCTAAAGAAATCCTGAAAATTCTTTTGAATAAAATCAATATCAAAATCATCATCAGATGAATCATCTGAAGTAAAAACATTAACTTCATTGAAATCAACCCCTTGACCACTTTTGTCCAAAATACTAGTAAATGGTTGTTTTTGCTTTATTTAAGCAAACATTTGGTCAATTTTATCTAAAGTACTGACATTTTTTAAATCAATTTTTTGTCTGTTATCTAGTAAAATGATTAAAGATAATTAAAAAATTTATGTTATATTATAAACTTATAATTAGTCATATAATATGTTATATAATTTTCTATATTTTATTTCTTTTTAGTTTTCTTTACTTATAATTTATGGCTTTTATTGGTTAAAGGAGTGCTAATTTAAGCTTGTAGCTTTTTTTTAACTATATGTGAGCTGGGTCTTCTAGCTAGCTTTTTCTAATTTGTTACCAGGCCTCCTAGCTCTATGCTAGCTTCATGTATGTATCTGATCATGATGGAATCTATGCGAACAAGGAGCTACTCCATTCCCCTGCCTGCCATCTCATGGTCATCATTGGTTGCGAACAGATCGATCGAGTACGTACTCTCGTGGGAAAGGAATCTATATATTATCGAAGGAGTAGTGTACTTACATATATACCGTGGTGGAGTCACTATCATACAATCATTTTGAAAATAATTACTAAAGTTTATTATTAAAAAATTAATATTTATTTATGTAAATTTCGTATTTATTTAATTTTTTTATAAATAATTATACGATATTTATACGCTCAAAACCAAGGCAGCTGCGACACACAATTTGATCTTTATAAACCTCTTCGATCATTCCTGAAAGCTCAACATCACGGTGGTCCAAACTTGAATTAAAAACCCCGATCACATATAATTCTAAGCTCACTGACTGATCTGGATGTAATTTCTGAGTAAGAAAATAAATTTTATCCTGCATAATGACGCAAGGTTTTGAGAATGATGTGTAAGCGCCTCTTGGGGTTTTTTCGATCTTTCCCTTTTCCTTTTTGGAGCTAAAGAAGGTTTGAAATAAAGTTTTGGCATGTAAAAGCCAACCAACAAAGCCTAAAGATGTAGCCATTACGATCCGATTTGTGGAGGGAAATCTCTCTCTCTCTCTCTTCTTTCATTTTTCTTTATCTTGGATTGCATTTGATATTAATTAGTTTTGGCATGGTGTAGAAAATCGAATATACTTTTTTCAGTAGCTAAGAAATTAGCCCCATTGATAAGGATTGGAAAGCTTCATGACCACCACATCAGCAGAACACAACAAACCCTTACCCACTAGTTCTCAACACCCTTCACCTCTTCAACAGGAACACTGGCTTCACATTTCTTTAACATCCTTCCAAAGTATTTAAGAATGTGGGATCGTACTCTTATACTTTGAAAGATCATGGAATTTGTCTTTGTCCTCTGTTATTTACCACTAGGACCTGTTTGATTGAGAAGTGATCTCAGTTCATCTTATCTCATCTCATAATTATTTTTTCAAATTTACATATAAAAATAATAAATAATTCAATTTTTTCAAATCTTAATTCAATTTTTTTAAATGATCTCAAAACAATAATAATATTAAAAAATAATAATCTAATAATATTTTATTCAATATTTAACTTTTATCCAAACTTATCTCATTTCATTTCACCATCCAAACAATTAGCTCCTAATGAATGACAAAGTAGTCTAACCTGATAAACATAGAATATTGATTTTTGAATTCCATTAAAATTAATTGATTTAATTCATGGCCATTCAATATAAAACTAGATGATATGGTTTAACAGGATAAAATTTCTACTTAAAAATTATATTTTGAAGTGGACATGTAGAATATACCTAATAAAATGCTTACATGACATTATTTAAGTCAAATCAAATCTTAACATTCATTGGACTAAATTGATCAAATAACTCAATTCAGTTTAATTTTAAATTGATGCCTTGTTTATTTTTAAAAATGAGATGAGATGAGATGAGATAAAAATTAAAAATATATATATATTATTATAATATATTTTTTTAATATTAGTTTGTTTTGGGATTCGCAAAAATTATTTTGAGATTTAAAAATTTTGAATTGTTTATTTTATTTTGTATGAAAATTTGAAAAGGTATAATAATGAATTTGAGATGAGATGTGAAACAAGACCTCACAGTTTAACATTAAACATTCAACTCTCAAATGATCATTAAACACATCTCAATTTAAAAACTATTTACACGTAGAACTTACAATCTTTTTTAACTCAATATATGATCCTTACTGACAAGACTTACAGCCTTTTTCAATTTTTCATAAATACATATATATAAACTCATCTTAATATCTAAATACATATAAAGTTTTAAACTCATTTGAAGTATTGGACTTCACAAAACTCACTTCGCTATCTCAATTTACTGTTATTCATAAATAACTCAACCTATATCAATCTAGCTAGTTCAACATCCAAACGGGCCCTTAAGAAATATAATTGTTGTGTTCGATCGGGTTTAATAACAGAATAACTCTAATACCAATAAGATTTCTCCCAACAGCTTACAAAATAAAAAATAAAAAAATTTCTCCCAACAAACTAATTTCGTGAGGAAAACATGCTTATATACTCAGCTGTGTGTATACGGAACGTCGAGGTTGGAAACGAAAGAGATGGTGCCTTCTCTGGTTAGTGGAGGCCGTATAAGAAAGCTTTGATGGTGGAGCAAGAAGGCTCACTCGCATGCACGCAAGCTAATTAGAAGTAGTAGGAACATCTTTGTGAAGGGAATTACAGAAGGAGACATTAATGATTAACAAAAGGCTTGCTTTCACGTACCTCTACCTACTAATATACATATTGCTTTCTGCCGGAGTCATATTGTACAACAAGGTATTAGCTACTGATAATTGATCATGATTCCTTTTCATATCTCATCTGGCCGTACGTACGCACCTTAATTTTTTATTTGTGTTGCGAACTGTTGACGTTGTGGATTTCTTCGGTCATGCAGTGGGTTCTGTCTCCGAATTACTTCAACTTTCCGTTTCCTATAACGCTGACCATGATTCACATGGCCTTTTCCGGAGCTGTTGCATTTTTTCTTGTTCGGGTTTTCAAGGTATATATGGATTAATTTGTTATATATGCATGCTTTACTATATATGACTTCGAAATTAGTGTTGATAACTTGATTCTGACGAGTTTGCTTTGGTATTTTCATGGTCACTTCATCATATTTTTCGCTTGTAGTGGTGATCATAGGTACTATCTCTGTACGATGATAAATGCTAAGTGAACTGATAGTTGATCGATAACTTGATCGATCGATTGTGTTTTTTTCCCTATGAAAATAAACTCTTAGTGATTAATAAAGGGATTATCAATAAATTTGTATATTTTTTTCTTTTTAAAAAATATTTTAAAATGTTTTAAAAATAAAAACATAAATATACTTATCAGTCCTTCTATGGATACCGATTATCAATACCAATAACAGTACTTTGTACGATTTGTTTAGTTTTTAATAAGCCGACGTAATTATTATGGCATTTTGTTAAAAAAAAAGTGTACTGTTGAAAGTCCCAATCAGTGGCGGTACAGCCACAGTTTTTTTAAAGAGAAGTTCTACTCAACCTTCTTAATCTCTACATATTATTATTTTTTAATTTTTCTTTTAATTTTTTTAATTTTTTAATATTTTTATTTTGAATTTGTTCTTTTTAAATTAATTTAGTTTTTTTATTTGTTATCCATATATCAAATATTTAATAAAAAATAAAATAAAATAAGTGTGGTGTATGAAAATTGTATAAATAGTAAGAAGTTGGGAAGATTTTTTCTTTTTTAAATACTAATTGATGTAGTTGGATTATTCTTTAATCATGTGTAGGTTGTTTCTCCTGTGAAAATGACATTGGAAATGTAAGTGACATAGTTTTTCAATTTCTTCTACCCGTCCTTTCTCTTTCTGTTGTTATGCTTTCCTCTTCATCATTTGTCCTGATCTCTTTCATAAAAATCCTTTTTCTTCTCTTTAATGGTGAGCAGATATGCAACATGTGTCATACCGATAAGTGCCTTCTTTGCATCAAGTCTTTGGTAAGCACTATTAAATCTAACTCAACCAGACCATTCGTTTGAGTCTCTTTCCAGATTTTCCTTATGTTATTCTACTCTTCTTTTTCTGGGCAGGGCTTGTCTCCATTTTCCCTTGAATTATGTTATTTGTATTTTGTGATCTTTATAACCTGCATAAACCAATGCCATATTGTTAGAATTTTATGTAAATATACACGGCAGATGAAATACCTCAAGGATAATCTGTGTAGTTGTTCCACGAATGAATCTATTGCTCAAACCTCTTTAATCTGAGTTTGACTTCACCCGGTGGGTGAATGTGCTCTGTAAATAAATCTAGAGACATACTCAAGATGCACACAGCCTAACAGTTTTTCACAACAATATAGAGAGATCCCTAAAACACTATAGTGTTATTGCCAGGATTGGAGGACTTTAAAATTAGTCCTAGTATGGTAATCGTCGACTCACCTTAAAGGCCAACCTACGTTATCTCCATAATGCTAGGCATTATAATGCCAGGCATTATGCCTAACATTGCATTATGGGAAGCGGCAAGGCCACGCCAATTAAGAGCGTCCCTGCTTTATTACATCTCCTCCTTGCATATGGTGGACATGCTTGAGGTATATATCACTCAACATATTGTCTATCGTGTTCATACAAACAAATTGCATGTACAACTACCAAATACACCTGAAAAGAAATTGTGTGGGAGCAGTATACCAAATCTCTTCCAAAGAAAACCAACATAGCAACATTTCCAAAGTGTCTCGTATGCAGGGGCGGAACCAGAATTTTATGTTTGAGGGGGCGATCGATAAAATGTACGGTGTGTGTAAATTTTAGAAGGATAATCATCAGTAATAGAAATATCATATTCTGTTGTTATCGAACTCTCTAAACGTATATTATTTTTCGAATTGTATTCCATTTCTTTCTTTTTTAAAAAAAATAAATAAATAATTGTTCTTAAGTATTTGCTCATATTTTTTTTATGATTTAAGAAAAATTTATAAATTAAGAATAAATTTGAAAACTTTCTATTAAGTAATGATGTAACGCTATTAGATTTTTAACAAACTATATCTCACAATCATACAAGTTAGAGTGAAACTAAATAAGTGAGTATGATTAATGAATTTTACAATCATATAAATTTATAATTAATTTTTTTTGCTAGAGTTAGACTATTATAGTAACTGTAAGATTATGTAAGTTAAAATTTGGGTTTACATAAAGTTAAAAATTAAAATATAAATGAATGTATATTGAGATTTAAAAGAATAATTTTCATAAAAAAAATTTGGGGGGGTCAATTTTTATTTTTATTTTTATAATCTAAGAGAGAATTTTAATTATATATATAATTATATATATATTTCTATTATAAATAAAATCTGGAAAAATTTTGGGGGGGCCATAGCCCCCCCAACCCAAGGCGTGGGTCTGCCCCTGCTCGTATGCCCTGGACTCATTCAATCGCATCTAATCAAACATATTCAATCCCTCTTGAGTTTCAAAACTCAAAACTATGCTTAATTGCTTCTAAGTTATCGTGATGTGTTCACAAAATTTGTCACTACCAAATCGTAGCGACAAAATTTGACGCAACAAACACAACCGAGAATGCATTGTCCTATAGTCTTCCCATTGCCCTCATATCACTCAATCCTAGTCCAACCACTTTCCCAACAACACCTCTTTAAACCGTATCAAACATGATTATAGACAATATGCCAAGATAGCAAACAGTAAATCCTCCATCTTATGACATTATCAAAGGTCAAAAAGGGCATTTAAAAGTAAAATATAGGACATACACTGTGAAAAAATAAGAAACCATTCATCCACTTCTATATATAGTTGCATAAGCATATGTACTATGAAATACATTGTATGATGGATCTCTTTTTCTTAAAAAGCATATGTCCATATCAAACTTCACACAAATCTTAGTCCAAACACAATTTTTGCGTCTAACTCGAGTCTCTCCATTTGTTAGCTTCAAGACGTCAAAGAGAATCTCACATTTGGCTTACCACATGTTACATGGATTGTGAGGTGCTTATACACGGTAGTTCTCACTAATGCGACATTTCTTTTTGTGTCATACTTATCCCTCTCCAGATAAGTACTGAGTGACACAAAGTCTCATTTTTACTCACTAACTCTTTGCAGCGCCAAAAGCAATCACTCATGTGAGTGAGCTAGTCTAAGCATGTTAACATACCTTGTGTATGTGTACAATTCATGCAATATGATAAAAACAAATTGAAAGAAAAAATTAGATTGCCTTCATGTCTTCAAAGAAAGCTTACATTATTGTATCAAGTGAATAAAATTATAATCACAATCTACGAAATCCTAGACTCCTAACATAAGTAAGGGTGTAAATTAAATCAAAAAATCAGCCCAAATCGAACCAAACCCGACCGAAAATTCAGGTTTTGAATCGGTCTGGTCCGGTATCAGTTTTATAAATTGAAGAACCAAATAGAACCAGTCCAGTTCTGATTCCATCCATTTTAAGGTCGGACCAAACCAAACCAGACCAGTTCTATCTACTTTTTTATTTTTTATTCTTTTAGTGTTATTATATAATATGTTTTATACTATATATAATAATATAAATTATAATTAGATATAAGATAATGTAAATTTTTTATAAAACAGTTTTTATCTTATAGCAATTTTTTAATGCAAATTTTTATTTATAACAGATTTTGCTAAAACAAATTTTTTATAGAGCAGTTTTTTCTATAGAACGGTTTTTATTTTATAGCAGTTTTATTTATGCAATTTTTTTTTATATAACATATTTTTTTACTAAAACAGATTTTTGTAATGGATTATAATTTTTTTTACTAAAACAGATTTTTCAAGCCAGTTTTTCTTTTAAAAAAAAAATTGGTTTTTATAAATTTACATTTTATTAAAACTGAAAATCGGACCAGAACCGATAAAACCGATACTATCGATTTTGGGGGATAATTAAGGTATGATCGGTTTTAAGAAATACAAAACTGGTAGTACCAGTTCGGTTCTTAATTTTATTCAAAACCGGACTGGTTACACCCCTAAACATGAGCCATAAAAGCGTCTTTTGCTATACACTCTATCAGGAGATCAGCGACCATGCAACTTAAAGATATATGTTTTTGGATCACTTGTGCCACCATGTTTCAAATGTAGTAATATCGAATATCAATGTGCCTAGTTCTTCAATGATATTTCGAATCCTTAGCATATGCGAGATCAGCAATACTGTCGCACAAAATCCTCACTTGATCAGAATAATCTGCACAAATATTAGGTGTTGAGGAAACTTCTTCAACCAAACAACCTTCTAAACTACTACTGAACATGCTATGTACTCTACCTCCATAGTGAATAAAGTTATGCAGGGTTGTTTCTTGCTACTGCATGTAATAGCACCATTGTTCAGTAAAAGAAAATTACCCAGTTGTCCACTTGCGCTCGTTTGGGTCACTGGCCCAATCAGCATCATTGTAACCATTTTTTTGCAAACTAAACCCTAGTAGCATAACATATAGTCTACAATTTTCTTGAGATATCTAAAAATTGTTTAAATTGCTTTCCAATGGGCCAGTCTAGGATTAGATTGGTATCTAGTGACCAAGCCACTTGCATAACATATATCTGGTCGAGTACACATTATTGTGTATATCAGACTACCAATAGTGCTAGCATAGGGATCATGAGTCATCTTCTCTATCTCTCTTGGAGTCCTAGGACACATTTCTTGGCATAAGGTCTCGTTTTTAGCAATGAGATTGTCAATGTGTTTGCAATTATTCATTTGGAAGCGTTAAATGAGGTTTTTCTTTTCATATAAGTCTATTGAGACAAACATAATTGAGACAAACATAGAAGTCGCTTTGAACGATCTATATAGATCTTAATCCCTAAGTTATATTCTGCCTCACTCATGTCCTTAATCTCATAGTCGACTACGATTATCGTAAACTCATTCAAGACAATGGCTCGATGGAATCGGAGATACCACTATTTAAATTATTGCTTTAGATCATATATAGATCATTTAAGCTTGCATACTTTGCATTCTTGACCTTTGACCACAAAGCCCGAGGGTTAATCCATATAAATTTCTTCATCTGGATACTTCATTGAGAAAATTCATCTTAATTTCGATCTGATAAAGTTTCAAATCCAAATGTGCTACAATGGCTAGAATCGAACGAATTAAAACATATCTTCCTATTGGAGAAAAGGTTTCCTCATAGTCTAGACCATCTTGTTAGGTATATTCTTTTGCCACGAGATGAGTTTTATACCTTTCTATTAATCTATCCACTCTATGTTTGACCTTTAAAATCCATTTGTTCCCAATGGCCTTCTTCCCTGCGATAAGTCCACCAAATTTCAAACCTAATTAATCTTGATAGACTCCATGTCATCATTTAGTATTTTCATCCACTCATCTTTAGTAGAATATGAGAAAGTCTCTTGAATAGTTCTAGGCTCATCATCATCTTACAACCCCCACCATGAAGATTTTCCCTTCAATTCCAAAATGACAATGTGAAACATGTCCACATAAGTTCCTACGTGGTTGAAGTTGGTGTATATAACCAACAAATGGTATATCGTTACTTGGAGTCAAATCACTCCCATTGTTTGTAGGAGGTTGAGAATTTTCATCGTTCTCAACTAGGATGCTTGGGGTGGCTTCCTTTTGATCCACAAGTTCTTCGAGTTTCAAACTCCTATCAACCTCACATCTAATTGGACATTCATTCTTGATGAAATTCACATCTCAAGACTCAATTTAAGATATTGTTCCATCAGGTTGTTCATCTATTAGCACATATCCCTTAGAGCGATTAGGGTATTTTATAAATATAGACTTTTTCCCTCTAGGACCCAGCTTTCCATATTTAAGAAACGAATTGTGAATGAAGCCCACTAAACCCCATGGCTACAACTTATTCAAGTTGTGTTTCTTTTTGGTCCAAAGTTCATATGGAGTATACGACACTGATTTAGAAGGCACTTGGTTAAGGACTTCGGTTGCAGTCAAAAGTACATCCCCCAATATGATATTGGTTAGTTTGCTCATGCCATCATTAATCTAACCATCTCAAACAGCGTTCGATTTCTCATTTTTGCCATGCTATTTTGTTATAGCATATATGGCATTGTCAACTACCTTTTAATTCTTTTTTCATCATAGAGCCTTTTAATTTATTCAAAGAAATATTAACATCCAAATGCCAATTCTTAGTGTCTTTATACTCTTGTCTAATTGATTTTCAACTAAGCTCACGTATTTCTTAAAGCAATCCAATACTTTAGACTTATGAGAGATCAAATAAATATTACCATATTGTGAAAAGTCATCTATGAATGTGTTGAAAAATACAGCCCCATGTCTCACCCTCACGCTTATTGTGCATTTTAAGTTTTTAAATATATAATTGAACCAGACCTTTCGCTTTGAGTCTCTTTCTAGATTTTCCTTATTTTCTTCTACTTTCCTTTTCTTATACAGGGCTTTTCTCCATTTCCCTTAATTTATGCTATTTGTAATTTGTGATCTTTTATTACTATAAATGTGTGCCATATATTTCTGTCAGAGTCCTGTTTAGATTTAGAGATGAGATGAGTTTAGATAAAAGATGAAAAGTTAAATAAAATATCATTAGAATATTATTTTTTGATATTATTATTATTTTGGGATTTGAAAAGGTTGTATTGTCTATTATATTTTGTGTGAGAATTTGAAAAGGTTGTAATATTGAGATTGAGATAAAATGAGATGAAACATGTTTGAATCCAAACGAGGCCTAGTTCTAGATCTACTCTGCATGCATGTGTTTTGTTGCACACTGTCAGGGTGAAATCCTTGATCTTTTTTCTATTAGATGTGATGATTTCATTGGTTTTGAAGACAGAGAAGTTTTCTTATTGATTATTGGATAGACAGTGAAATTTAATTTTAAGTATGCACCTTTTTTTGGCTTCCCATGCAGGTTTGGTAACACCGCTTTCTTGCACATTTCTGTGGCTTTCATTCAGATGCTCAAAGCATTAAGTATGTTTGGAGTACCTGCTGAATATTTTGTTACTATCATGATAAATTCTTTAACTACTACATCACCATTTTGTATTTTAATTTTGATGTTCAGTGCCTATGGCAACATTCATCATGGCTGTTATATGTGGCATTGACAAACCGAGGTGTGACGTGTTCTTGAGCATGTTTCTAGTCAGTGTTGGAGTTGTCATTTCCTCATATGGGGAGATCCATTTTAATGTACTCGGTACAGTTTACCAGGTTACAGGCATCTTTGCAGAAGCTCTTAGGCTCGTCTTAACTCAAGTCCTTATAAAAAACAAGGGCTTGACTCTAAACCCCATCACTACCTTATATTACATAGCCCCTTGCAGGTACTTAGTTTTGAAGCTTCTGAGTTTATTTCCTCTTGAAAACTTATGCTTAGGATTGCCTTGTCAAGTTACATAGATAAAATCAGATGATATAAAAGTTGAATAAAATATTATTTTTATTTTCAAATTTAAAAAAAAAATGAATTGTTTATTATATTTTATGTCGAAATTTGAAAAGATTGTAATGATTCAAGTAAACATATGCATCTCACTTGTTGACACTTTGACTTGCAGTTTTGTGTTTTTGTTTGTGCCTTGGTGTTTACTGGAGAAGACTCAGATGCAAGTTTTTGAGAACCAGTTCAACTTGTGGATCTTTTTCTCCAATGCTCTTTGTGCTTTGGTCCTGAATTTCTCCATTTTCTTAGTAATTGGTAGAACCGGAGCAGTTACCATCCGGGTTGCTGGTGTTCTTAAAGACTGGATGCTGATAGCCCTTTCAACTGTCATATTTCCAGAGTCCACAATTACAGGGTTGAATATAATTGGTTATGGGATTGGTAAGTCTCCATCCTTTTTAAAGTCCTAAGCTTTCAGTCACACACATTTCCTACCTAATTTAGGCCTCAAGACTTTCACTTTACACTAACATTCCTTTTTACCCCCTACAGCACTATGTGGCGTTTTCATGTACAATTACATAAAGGTTAGGGATGTTCCAGTATCTCAACAATCTGCTGAAAGTATGCCTGGAAGAATTACTAAGGTCAACCTCATATATTATTCTGTATACGATAAGAAATTCTATTTTTAGTGACAACACATCTAATAATTTTTTTTATTATTTATGTGTTGGGAAATCTCTCCAAGGCAAGGACTCTTCAGACCCACCACTGCAGAGTAAATCTCGGTCCCGTATACTGTACTCTCAAAAGTTTTCCGACACGAAACTAATTAAATTGCTAACTTTTCATTAGGGAATGTGGCCCCAAAAAATTGTCTACACTCATGAGGTGTTAAACCTTAGACCTCGAAAGGACTGATACCCTAAGAGGCCAAGACTGAAGTTACGTTTGGATAGTAAGAAAGTGTTGAGAGATGTTGTGAATAATAATAAAAAGTATATGAAAAAATAATAATAGAATATTGAATAGTAGTAAAAAGTAATAATAAAATAATAAAAAATAGTAAAAAATAAGTAAAAAGTAATAATAAAATAATAAATAGTAGTATAAAATAAGTAAAAAATAATAATCAAGTAATGAATTATAATAAAATATTCTCGTTGTCAAACGTAGCCTAAGGCCTTCACCACTTGAGGCAACCCCTTAGAGTTAAATCTAATAAATTGCGTAGACAGTTACATGACATAATTTTGATCTAAAAGAAAAAATTTTAAATATGAATCTTACAAATCAAATTATGTGGATAATGTACTCTACACACTGGCCGTTTCTTTCATCAAAATCATATCCTCAACATTAAACTTTGCCAATATGTTTACTTGAATCTGTTGGGTGCATCTATAATCTGTTTACTTCAAAAGCCTCTCTCTCTCTCTCTCTCTCTCTCTCTCAATGTTGGGTAATACAATGTTGTGCTTTCAATGTTGGGTAATACAATATACAGGATTGGAAGCTGGAAAAGAAGTCATCTCACATATTCGTACCTATTGCTGGAAGGAATGGGGGTGACTCTGATTTGGATTTTGATGAAGAAACGCCTCCACTTTCAACATCAGGGTTATCTCACACTGGACGTTATTCGCAGCTCATGCATGATTCATGAGTGTAAAGGCAGGCCAACAATAATAATAATCTAATACAGAAGCCAAGTCATAGCTTGTATTTATTTATATTTATATATTTCCGGATTATATATTATTGTTATATATTTTCGGATTCATTTGTATTTACCTATATTTATAGCTTGCATTTACTTCTATTTGTAGCATAATGACATAATCAAAGTCTTAAATTTGAAATATGCTATTCATTATCTTTTATCAATATTTTTTTTCATTATCTCCTAGCATTAACATGTCATCAAATGATTATGTAAATAATAATTAATTTTATTAATCATTTGAAGAATTGGAAAAACCCTTTCCAGAATTTCCTCGTATACTCGTGGGGATTCCTCAGAAAGTGGAGAGCAAACTAATTTTAGCACAACATGCATACCCATTATCACTGACTAGAAAATATAATTAGCTTGTCGACGCCTACCCAAAAAGCATGCTGTCATAGAAAGGGATATGGCATTCAAAACAAAGCAAAAAGGCTCGCACGTGATTCACTCACGACAGAGAAGAATCGCAAACAGAATATGCACATAGCGGCCAAGAACCAATATAATTATGGAAAGTAAATAAAAACAAAAACAAAAACAAAACAAAAAAACCAACAAACGACCCACAAACGGCATTACTCTCTGCACCCCTTTGAATGAATTTAAAACACAAACCATTGTGGGAGGAAAAACTGCTCTGAAATAATGAATCTAAATGAAATGTTCTGCAGCCCACAAAAGCCTCCTTGAGGGAGCTGGAGGTGCCAATCCAGGGATGTCCCTGATGTCTTTGTTCTTGGGATTCACAATCTGAAATTGAACATATTGCAGAGAAATATGCAAAGTTTTTGTAAGCTTTGGTGTCCATATATGTACAAAATGCATTTACATAATGCAATATGCTAGTCCATGACTGAAATCAGCCAAAAAAAGCAAGAGATTCATACCCATACCATTCATTTATAGTCTTACTTATCTAAAAAAAAAAAAAAAACCTATTCGTTTATAGTCTTAAACTCTTAATACTTTAGTTTTTCACCTTTTTATTTTTTTTCTCCAATGGGGAAAAATAATGTTTTACCCGACCAATACATTTTGATTTCTCCAATAGTAGAATTCAATCAAAAAGTTAAATTAGTTGGGATCAACACATTGGTCCGTGACAAATTTTGCAGCTAGGTATTCGAGGGTAATAGATAAATGAATTTTACAGCTAAGTATTCGAGGTAATACCTTGACAATAATGATGGCTATTACACCACAGACAATAAGGAATAGAAAAAGCATGATGCATTTATCTGTAGCTACCTGGAATAAACAAATCAAATTTAGTTTCAAGAAAATAAATGGAAAACGAGTTGTATTCCCTGGGGCAGGGGGGAAAAAGAACCAACCTGCCTACCAATCTCCTTCACAAGCTTGGAAGCCTTCTTAATTGAGAAGTTAATTGTATCCAGCTCATTAACAATTCGGCCCATTTGGTCAGTCTGCAAAATATCAGATTATAGTATAGAAGGCTAAAAACAGATGGGAAGAAGAATAACTGAGATTACTCTATGGTTATACTTACTTGACCCTTTAATGTAACAGCAGTTTGAGTTCCCACTTCAATTGTTTGTACAACAACCTAACGGTCAATTTCAAGTGTGAAGAATAATGGCAACATAAATATATTGAGCTAACACACGTTTCAAAACACTTCACCTTTTGAGTGCGTTGAATGGCTTGATCAGTCTCATCCATTGTCTTTGTTCCCGCATTGATAAGTTCTTGGTTTGTCATTGCTATAGGACAAGACACGTAAAAGTAATTTTTTTAGACCTCTTATTTGCAAAGAATTACAAAAAGAAATTAATACATGCATACATACATATGTGCATAAAAATCCAAGGTTCTTTATCTCTCAAATATTTGATTCACATATATTTTGCCGTCATATGAAGTTTGGGCAACTTACTAAATTACAATCAAGTGTTAGTAGAGGTATCTTGTGACAAGAAACTCTGGCATCAAAGTCTTTTCTCACGTACACAGGTAGTTAATAAGATTGAAAAAACACTCAGATTCTCAGGAAATGATTGGACTCACAGAATCTATTTAAATAATGAGGGGAAGAGATGTTTGGATGTTATGATCATCTCAACCCATCTCAAACCAATCATTGATGAGATCCACTACTTTTTCAACTTCCCATAAATAGTTAAACTCATCTCAACCAACTTCATACATTTAAACACATATCTCAACCTATTTACATTCAAACACATCTCAATAGAACTCACAAAATACCACTATTCACAGATCAACTTAGATCGTCTGAAATTATCTCAGCATCCAAACATAGCCCGCCGGTTTGACTCCAATTTGAATCAAATTCAAACCACCCGATTGATTGATATAATATTATATATATATCATAAAACCATTTTTCCATATGCCTCAATCCAAAAACACCATTTTTTCCATCCAATATTAAGCAAACTCCACAGAATTTTCTTGACTAGTAATGAAATAACTCCAGGCCCTTCCAAACTCCACGGTATTTTCTTTTCAGAGTACCACATCATTCTTTCATCTTTCTTCTAATTGTTCTCTTTTCTAGTGAAGTATCTCCAACCCATTCTGGGTCAAGAATAATCCCAAAGGATTCATGTAATCTCTGGCTGGAGTCTTCACATATCAAATGTAGACACAAAACATAGAGACTAGTTCTGTCACCGCATTCCCACAACTCTCATCTATGAAGATGGATCTATTCCACAGCTAAAGGCTGTGTCAGTTATCATTGCATCGATTGAAGCTTTTGAATTAAAGGAAAATTGGCATAGGAAAATTAACACAGAATCAGTTGATGGACAGCTAATAATATATCAAGTTCAAAGTGCATCCATAGGTCTCACACAGAACATATTCATCAATGGAACATATTAGCACAGCTATTTTCAGGTAATAATATCAAACAAGTTGGAACTGATCTGTGAATCAGAGTGGAGATGGGTCTCACATGATGCTACTTGAAAATTGTCATCAGCCGTAGGTTCACTAACCCCTGCTCCCATATCGAAGAGTTCAAGTCTCTTATTACCAAGAGTATTCATATACCTGTGGTTCAGCAAAAGATACTATTACATATGCATTTGAAGTCCAACACCCAGCAGATGAATAGTTGACAGAAATTTTGTTAGATTTGCTAGCTGAATATGACAACCAAGTAAATTTTTAAAGTTTTTAAATTTAGTTGTCAAATTATAAGTGATAAGCTCAATATTTTCTTTCATGGTTCAAGTAGTATCATTCTAAAACGACAAGTTAACCCCAGATAGAACAGATCCAAACTCCTGACCCTAAAAAGAAAATGAATGTCAACAACTCAACACTTACGTTTTTCTCAATGCCACGTATGAATTCAGCTCTTTGATCTGCAAAAGTGAAGTATTGCAACATAAGCTGAGTTTCAAAAGAAAACACGAACAGCATCAAAAGTAAGCAGTACCATGACACAAAAAAGAAAAAGAAAAACAGTGCATCATTTCACATGATGTACGACAGACGTACATGCATGTGTATATTTATTATGCATGTATACATTCATGTTGTTAACACCAAAAATAAACATATTAGGTTCCAAATACTGACCATAGACTGCTTCTCATCATTGATTTGCTTATTAACCTCAGGAGGATTTCTCCCTTCCTCATCTTTAAGTTCACGATCAAACTCCTTAATTAATCTGAAATGAATTAATAAAATGAGTCAATAACGTATGGATCCCAAACACACAAATCTCAAGAACTGTGATCCAAAATATTCGTACATTTGTTTTTGGTACATGGCAAATGGTCGGACACTTTCCCATCCTCCAAACCAAAGTTCAATGCAATGTTTGATGAATGGCAAACCAGATTTTTTTTTTGTGGGGGGGGGGGGGGGGGGGGGGGGGGGGGGGGGGGGGGGGGGGGGGGGGGGGGGGGGGGGGGGGGGGGGGGGGGGGGGGGGGGGGGGGGGGGGGGGGGGGGGGGGGGGGGGGGGGGGGGAGTGGTTAAGGATATAAATGATGCTACATATAAAATAAGTAAAATCCCATCCTCTGAAGAATTAGAATCCAACATGAAAGACCCACTGGCGTACCTTTTGCACTCCCTCATTTTTCCTGTAAGTTCTTCCAGCTGTTTACTTTGTCTATTAGAATCTTTGATCTTATCAAGCCTCTGGAAGCCATTTCTGAATCCAAAGAGGTAACACCAATATCATCAACCAGTCATCCCAGCAATGTATCCAGACAATCATTAAAGAATTACAAGTATCTATCCTGCACCTCCCAAACAAAAGTGAGGCCGGATAATCATCATAAAGTACAACTTAAGAAATAGTATAAAGAAAATTCAACATATTAATAACAGAATAAAAACTTGATCTGCAGTAATGATGTCTATGTAAAATTGGAAACAAGTAAAAAAAATGATATTAAGAGACTATACAGCATCCCGGAGGAGTATGAAATCATTATATCTACAGAATGTGGGACATCCAGTGTTTTGAAAATCATCACAACTTAATTTATTCATTTATATCAACTAAAACACTATGTAAATGGGACCTAGCACCCCAATTCACTTGAATTGAACATTATACTAAGAGAGGAAGTTTAAAGTTTTAAAAATTTGCAGGACTACCTGATTCATATAATTGATACACGACAGAGATTTCCTGCAAATTGGGTTGGAGAAAGTTCAGTGTAAAAAATTGTCACGTATCCCTTGAGCATGTGAGAAGTACATGTTTTTTTATTGAACGCGTGCCAATTTTTTAACTTTGATTTTTTTAAAAATATCTAAATGTCACATCTTCAATGGACACTTGTCAATTTTATAAAGTTTGGAGGAAATTTCCTCCAACCCAGTTTCTCCTGTCATAAAACATCACTTTCAAAATGAACATTGTGATCTGTCGAAACTTTCATATTTGAAACTTTTATATAAACATGGTAAAAATCTCACCTTCAATAAAGCTTTACTAGTAGGAAAGTGGTTGTGGTGTTACCAAAAGTAGAGACCGGCTTCCAAGTTTGGCAGTGTATAGGAAGGATGGTACTCAAATGAGGTACATGGTTTGTACTGGGTGCATCGGTAGAGATATATCAAAAAAGGATGGAGGGTTAGACAAACTAGACTAGAGCTTGGGCACAGTCCCAATTATCCATAGGATTGCACACGAGAAGGAATCTTCAATGGTTGATTCATTAGAATTAATTTTGTGGCTCTCTTTAGTAGAATGTAAGGCCTTGTTTGATTTCGCAAGTGAGATGACATGAGATGAGTTGAGATGACAGTTGAACATAAAATAAAATTTTGTTAGAATATATTTTTTTAATCTTATTTTTGTTTTAAGATTTGAAAATGTTGAATTATTTATTTTATTTTGTATGAAAATTTGGAAAAGTTGTAATGATTAGATGGTTGAGATGAGTTCTAAAAAATGAACGAGACCTAAGTTTCCTTAGAGAGTTACTTGACTCGGAATAGGCGCCCTCTCTGATTTCTTGAACTTATTGTCCTCTATTGATTTTGGAGCTGGAGGCTCAAACAAGATACTTTGGAAACCTTCCAAGAAAGGGAAATTCATTATAAGTTCGTTTTATAACGTCCTCATCTCTCAGGTGAGTTCTCCCTTTAGATGGAAAAGTATTTGGAGTAAGGCGCCACTAAAGCAACTTTCTTTGCCTGGACAATTTCCATGATATTTTTTTTTTATCGATAACAAAACCTTATTGAGCATAAAATTGACAAAGGCTCGAGTATACATGACATATATAAGAGCGTCGCCTATGCATGCAAGTTTAGCAATACAAGGAAGTCATGAAAAGACATGCCATTAAAATCGGTTACATTCGACCAATGGAGTAAAGTATTGAAAAATAAACATCTAGTCTCATCCATTGACCGCTCTCAATCTTCAATGCTTCTTGCATTCCTCTCCCTCCAAATATACCGCCATAGACAAATTAGAACTATCTTCCATACTATTACAATCAGAGGGTTGCCCTGGATGCCTTGCCAAGAAACTAGAAGGTCAATTACCCTTTTCCACATCACCCAAGCTAAGCCTATCCGAGCAAAGAAGTCATTCCACAAGGTTGTAGAAATCTCACAATGAAGTAATAGATGATCTAGGGACTCTCCATTCTTTTTGCACATACAACACCAATCCATGACTATGAAGTGGCTTTGCATTGTGAGTGGTCAAAGGATGATAATTTTCAAGCTTTTTTTTAACTACCAAGAATAGATAAAGCCCAAGTACATAGGACGCATACAAAGGAAATACTTACTACACTCTCGAAATCAGGAAAAATAAATAAATAAACTATTACAAATCCAGAATTTTTTTTTTTTTTTTTAAGTGAATGTATTCATAAGAAGGCAAAATCCAGAAAATTATCATCATTCATTACATGAGTCTTAGCTCACAAGCACAAAGTAATAAGCGGAGGTTTGGATAGTGAGTTAAGATGAAATAAGTTGAGATGAAAGTTGAATGAAATATTGTTAGAATATCATTTTTTAATATTGTTATTGTTTTGGAATCTGAAAAAGTTGGTTTATTGTATGTTATGTGGGAATTTGAAATTTGTGCAATGATTAGATGAGATGAAATGTGTTAAAAGGCTTTTTGTATCCAAACCTCCCCTAAAGAAAAAGTCCCCAAAGTTGCCCCATAGAACGTTCAGTCTTCAAAGCTTCTCTCATTCCTTTCCAACCAAAAACACCACATCAAGCACAAAGGAATCATCTTCCATATGGCAGCTACACGTTTTCTTCCCCCAAAATCATACCACCCTGCAAGCTTCTATGCTCATCCATTGACCACTCTCGATCTTCAAAGCTTCTTGCATTCCGGGAGCAGTCATGGGTGAGCAGTCATGGGTGAGCACTCAATGAAAAAATTTTAACCCTTGACAACCTAACGAAGTCCAGATCATTGTTATGGATAGATTGGAGTTGCATGAACAAGAAGAGTAGGGAATAAGTTGATCACATGTTACTTGGTTGTTAGGTCGCTAGAACCCTGTGGAATGACTTCTTTGGTAAAATAGAATTAGCATGGGTAATGCCCAGGAGGGCGGTAGACCTTTTTACAACAGTGTGGAAGATAATTTTCATGTATTTTTTTATTTCTAAAAAAAATCATGTATTTTGTGGTGCATTTGGAAATAAAAGAATGGCCAGCATTTTGAAGATCAAGAAAGGACATTGGATGAACTTAAGAGCCTCTTTTTCAACACTTTGTTCCTTTGGGCAATAGCTAAAGATTTCAATGGACTAAGCTTTCAGGATTTCTTGTATCTACTTCTACTTATGAGATGTCATCTCTTGTATATGGCTAGTGTACTCTAGCTATTCCTATTCTTTATCATCAATAAAAAATTTGCTCACATTTGTGCAAGATGGAACATTCAAATAAACATGGAATTTTTCTTTTGCTTGAGATGGAACATTGATTGGGGCCATAAGGACACTGTAAAAATTTAGTTACACAAGAACTTAAACGTAAGAAACCAAAAGGTTAAAAAATAAATTAAAATAGAGATGGAAGGTTTTCAAAGAATTGTACAATGTCAGGCAGATCTGGTCAATAGATGTTGGATAGAAAGGTAGAGGGCAAGATGACACTACGTTAGCCGCACCAATTTACCAAAAAATACTTATTTTACTGTGCACACTTATTTTACTGTACATGCACAATACACACTATATAAATCGTGTGAGGTCTTGTGAATTTGGGCTATGCCTATTTTCGTATGAATAAAATTTCTTTTATTTATAAAAAATATTCATCATAGGCAAAAATTGCAAACCTCAAACGTAGCCATATCAACCTTCTTCCACCCGCAGGTGAAGCAAATTATCCTCTTATGAAAGTAGATTTATGCCACTTCTTTTCTATAAGTAGAGCCGTAGAGGTACTAAATTTTATTGTAAGCACTAGGGGTGCAGCCCAGGTAACATAAAGGGGAACGAGTATCTTAAGGATGGATAGACATTTGCACCTATTCAGAGATGTGTAGACATTTTTTGAGAGAAATAATCGATAGTCACAACATCAATTTAGTATCAGTAACAGCAAGTTCCCCAGTATAATTAATTTAATTTCAGTCATTGCTAGAAGCATTCATCAATAAAACCTACAGATGCAAAATTAAACCAGCGTTGTGGGAAGGAACTATTCTTTTATTCAACTTCCAAATTAGATAAACATTGAAAATGCACTTCACTGTTTTACGACTCTTATCTAACAGATATATATTAATACCAGCACATCACCATACTAACAACTGAAAACTACACCCTCCAGCTTATATGCTTTTGTACTCTACTTTCTTCTTTAATAGGCTTTATCACATAACTATTACTAATCTGATTGAACCCATCAATTGTCCATTATTCCCAACACAAGTTTCTAAAGAGCTGCCTATGCATTCTTATAACTTAGCTATGTGCTCTCCTTGGAGAATATTAGGTGCGGCAACCAAAGTTAGCTACCTTTGTCAATGACATAAACCAAAGGCATCCACGATGATAATATATCAACTGTGCAAACAAAAAGTATTCAACACTCCAGCCGAGAAACATTGGCAGCTAAGAGAGAACAATATTACTTAGCACCAAGCAAGAATCTTTTTGGCATGGCAATGAAGTAACCCTTTTCGGGAATAGGCATAGTTTTTTGTTAATAGCTAATATGCATAGTCATAGCCAAGAATCACCATCTAGCACTAAAGTTATCGAAACCTAGCTTCCCATTAAAGCCAAAGAGCAATATTCAGAACCATAGCACAATAATCACGCATATCACAGAGAGAGATAGAGAGAGATTAATGGGGAACATACGCAAGTGCTCGGATATTATCGCGGATTTCACCATGGATCTGCTCCAGCTGAGGGCCCATCGGCAAGTCGCTCGCCATTGTCGCCGGAGACTAACCCCAACACTCCACAAACTTTCCGGCAAACCGATCCCCACCCCCACCAAAAATCTCCTTACTCCACGGATTTGAATAATGAAAAACAAAACTTTATGACATCATTAACCTTCGACTAGTTTTTGCTCCCGAACAGAGGTCGATGGTATTTGGGAGAGAAGGAAAATTTTAAAAAAAAATAAAGGAAGAAAAACCCCAATGGAAAACAATCCAGCTGGTAGTTTTCAAATGAAATAAAATAAAAATAAAAATAAAAAAGAAGAAGAAGAAATCGAAACGATTGAGACTCGAAACGATTGAGACTTGAGAAAGACAAATTTGGGGCAAAATGCTAACAGTATTTTTAAAATTTTAAGAATACGGAGAGAGAGAGCGACAGAGAGAGACAGAATCGCTCTTTGTGATGACGCGGCTAAACGTTATGTTTTTTTACTTTTTGATCGCTCGAGGGAACAGTTGACACCCTGGCTAGAAATAACTTCAATTTATTTTTTTAGATAATGTTTTATATCATCGTAAAGTTACAAATGATACATAATCATTTAAAATATAATTTATTATTAAAAAAGTCAATTTTTTTTAAATAAGTCTCATATATATATATATATTTTTTTTTTTTTTTTTTAAATGAGTTATAAATCTAAATTTACTTTTATCATTTCTCTTATTTTTTTAATCAAACAAGAATATATTTTTCTAATTTAAAAATGTATTCGATCTAATCATCTAAACAAGAAGATTAGATTTAGGGTGCTCTATCTAGGGAGGGTAATGTTCCGTGTACTTACGATGTTATTTCCAAATTTATTTTATTAGTGTTTTAAAATTTTAAAGTTTATAATTTTCAATATATTAATAAATGTATTTAAAAAACATATTAATAAATAATACATCTTCCTTCAAAAAAATAAGTAAATAAATAAATGATCCATCAACACATGTATTATGTAAATAAAAGCTAATAACTACAAATAATATTTTCTAAAAATTTATAATAGTAATTACAGTGCTCGGAGGAAGAACAGACAAACAAGAAATTTGCAAACAAAAATGTTTGGACAAAGAAAAATATTATTTTTCTTTATTTTCTTGGGATAGCAAACAATAATGACAATAAGATTTACAAAAAAATGATTATTTAATAATTTTTAGGATTGGTTTGATTATACAAAACCAAATTATCTCATTTTATCTAATATAATTATTATAATCTTTTGAAACTCATATATAAAATATAATAAATAATTTTAAAATTTTAAATTTTAAAATAAAAATAATATAAAAAAAATTATAGTATAATAACATTTTATTCAACCGTTAATAAAAAAATCTTATTTTATCTTATTTAAACTGCAAAATCAAACAAGCACATGGTTAAATCATCTATACACAACTCAAAAGAGTTGTCCCTTACTGCATATTAATTTTACAGGTAATTACTACACCGACCGACCAGTATCACTGAGAAAAATTATTAAATGTGTAATTTTTATAAAATTGTTTTTTTACATTATTTTTATAATATCTTTTTCTAAATATTTTTATCATCCTTGGTGGGAATATCATTTTCCTAATTTTATATAGATTTTAGTGGGAATATCGATTAAGACCCAGTCTAAATGTTGCAAGTCCACCTACGGGTAAAGATGCAGCAGGCCAGGATCAATGTAGGGAGAAAAGATAACGCTCACGCCGTTCGGGTCAAAATGAGTTGACCGTTAAGATATGAATGTTTAATGGGCTGATAACAGATTAATCATTTTGATCCGTTATGACACAATAAGGAAGTTAAAACTAAAATTATACTCTTATATTTAAAAATAAAATTTTTAATATTCTAATTTTGATATTTTTATTGTTTAAATTATAATTTTAGACTTGTAGTTAGTTTTATAATTTTATAAATATGGTGATTTTAACATTTATATAAAATTATACTAAATTTAATCTTGTCAAACAAGTTAATTTTAGGTTTATTCAACCTATTTAAATAAACATATTGAAATTAATCATATTATGTCATGTTAACTTATTTTATAATATTCACTACTAGGTTAAAACGGGTTGACACGATACAACTCGTTATATTAACATGTCGTTATATTCCAAATTTTCAAATAAAAATAATATTATAAAACTATACTTTTATAATATTTTAATTTTATAATATTTCTTATTCAATTTTTTTTTTCTTTTTTCAAAATTTAAAAAATATTCAATTTAAATTATCCTATTATTATTTTTTAAAAAAATTATCTCCTCTCCAAATAAGTCCTAAATATTTCGATAGGATAGGAGATCGTAATTGAATTTTATTCCTTATAAAAGCTACTGCATTAAATGAGACACATGCCACTCAAAACATGAGTGGATACTCCAGGCACAGAAAAAACAGTGACTCCACCAAAAGAGAAAATTATAAAAATCTTGGCATAAGTAGAACTCAAACTTGTTATGAATTATTAGGGGCGGTTCCTGCCCCCTTAATTATTTTGTGAATGACCCCACCACCATTATTTTAAGTCTTGCACAGTAACTTGCATAGTAATTTCAACGCCTATAAATATGGGTTTTAGTTGTTATAAAATTCATAAGAAAACTACTACTATTACAAGAGAGATATAAAAGAAACTCTCTGAAACTGTTATGAATTATTAAGGGCGGTCCCCACCCCCTTAATTATTTTGTGAATGACCCCACCACCATTATTTTAAGTCTTGCACAATAACTTGCATAGTAATTTCAACGCCTATAAATATGGGTTTTAGTTGTTATGAAATTCATAAGAAAATACAGAGAACGAAGAAAGTTTCAGAGAGTTTCTTTTTATATCTCTCTTGCAATAGTAGTAGTTTTCTTTTTAGTTTTGTAACACGTTATCAGCACGAGGTTCTACCAATACTAAAGCTAGTGGTCTTCTACTTCAAGTAAGTTTTTCAATATATTATTTGCAGTCCTCGAGATAAATATTAAATGTAATATTGCTAAATATTACTTGATAAAATTTTACTTTTATCTCATGATAATATGAATATATTTCTTAAATTCACAGATTTATTTTTGTAATTTATAGTTAAATATTGAGATTTATTACTATTGATATTTCTGGAAAAAAAAAATATTTATTCAAGATCCTTGATGAGATCCATTTGGATATGATGATGAATTTGAAAAATACAATCATAGAAGAAAATTATGTGTCCCTGAAGGACCGTGCTGTGTATCTCATGATGAAAAATCATCTTACTGTGTGAAATGAATTAAGAGAGAGATATGAACACCAGAAGATGTAATCCTCTCAAAAGATCATTATGACTTATTGCACCTAAAGTTGCAAGATTTTAAGAGTGGTATTGAATATTCTGCACTCTTTAAAATCAGCTCAATATTAAAATTATGCAGTGAAAATGTCACTGATGATGATATATAAAAGAAGACATTATTTTTCATACTTCGAATGTGCTCCTGCAGTAGCAATATCGAGAGTGAAAGTTCAACAAATATTCTGAACTTTTATTTTGTCTTCCAGTGATTGAGCTAAATAATGAGTTTTTGTTAATAAATCATCAGTTATGTCCTATTAATGATATTGAATTTACACCATTCCCAGAAGTGAACGGTGCATACTTTCAAAGGAATTAAGGGCGTAGACGTGGTAGAAAAACTATAGAAGTGTTGGTCCCAAAAGTGACAACACTAAAGATGATAAAAATATATTGTATCACCAGAAGTGATCCAACTCAAAGAAGGGTAAAGGCCCTCAGAATAATTCTTCATAGAAAGATGAAGATACTTGTCATAGATGTGGTATGACTGAACAGTGGTCACGTACCTGTTGTACGACCAAGCACTTGATTTACTTATACTAAACTTTTATATATAAGCTTATTAATATTTCATCATGTTTTGAAATAATGAAATATCGGTGCCTGAACCACGACAAGAAATTACTTGGGATAATAAAATCCTGTCTAAATTTGATCATCTTACAAATAAATGTGAGCCAGAAGTTCAGAGGATTATCTATCTGCAAAGTGTTGCAAATCAATTACATGATGTATTTACTGACACTAAAGGTATTGTAAAATCATATATTACTGCTGTTAATGCTTAAGCAAGAATTGAAGTCCCTGAAGGATAAGTTGTTAAAACAACAATAGATGAGTCTAAGATACACCTGAAGTGTTGAAAACCTATTGATGCAAAAGAGAAAAATGAAAATAAATCGGTGCTCCTGAAGAGACCGTACCTACAAAATAAGATCTATCTAGACTTTCTGTATAAAATACAAAATTCCTGAAAAGTACAAAACTCTTGAAGAGTACAAAACTCCTGAAGAGGAAACCTCCTGAAGAGTATAAATCCTGAATAAAAAACTTCTGAAGAGTATAAACCTCCTGAAGAGGAACCTCTTGTAGAGGTGTTTCATGAAATATTTTCCCCTAGAGAGGAACAGGTACTTGAAATAATGAGATTTTAATACATTTCACGAATACTGGAGAAATTCTGGATAGAAATAAAACTTTTGTCGACAACATATTTTCATATATGATGGCCCTTGACATTACCAGAAGTAATGAAGAAAGTGAACCAAAAACCGTCGAAGAATGTCGACGTAGAAATGATTAGCCAAAATGAAAAGCAACTAGAAGCTGAATTAAAATCGCTAGCAAAGCGATAGGTATTTGGACCTGTTGTCCAAACAACAAAGGGTGTAATGCTTATAAGATATAAGTGAGTATTTATACGAAAGCGTAATGAGAAATGAAATTATGCGGTATAATTTGTCGCACAAGATTTCCTGCAGAAACCCGAGAGTAGTTATGAGAAAACATATTTCCTTGTTATGAATGCAATCACATTCATATTTTTAATCGATTTGGTTATTACAAAAGGATTAGATATGCAGTTGATCACTGCATATTTATAATGATCATTAGATCATTACATATATAAAGATATACGATACTTGAAGCATCTAATCCAAGTACATTTAGGAGTATGTACTTTATAAAGTTTCAAAGATCTTTTATATGGGTTAAAGCAATCCGAACGCATGTGGTATAATTAAATCAATGAGTATCTATTGAAAGAATGATTTAAGAATAATCCTATATGCCCATGTGTTTTATCAGAATCCGGATTTGTCATTATTGCAGTTTACGTTGATGATTTACCTTATTAGAACTCCTGAAGAGATCACCAAGGCTGCTATAAATTCAAGGAATGCATTTAAAAAAGAAAGATCTTATTATTCAATTGATAGATGAGTTACAAGAATTTGAGACTTCTAGCCTCATCTCTCAAATGCATTTGCTCTTCATAAAGCAACATACCATTCTTATCTAAAGGATTAAGCAGTTGAAATGAAGAGGCAAGTAAAAATTTTAAATCCTTATTCTCTTGCTTTAAGTCTGCAATTTTTTTGTCAGACTCTTGAACGAGTCGTTGAAGTACGGAAACATTCTCGTTAAGCTCCTCAATCTCACGATTTTTGGATTGTAATCGGTTGGAAAATCTGACAATAGAGGAGGAGTATCGGGTGCCGAAAGTCACCAGCTCATAAACGGCTTCACGATCTGACTTATTAGCCAGATCATTCGCTTGCTGCAACATGGCACCTGCGGAAGTGCAGGAATAATTTGTAATTGAGATGAAGGATACCTTATATGCTGATCGTGAGAAATATTGAAATGAAATTGATGAGCCATTGGGAATTTGTAGAATAAGAATGCAAATACAGATGAATTATAGATATGAGAAGAAAATTTGATGCGTACTAAATGAAGCTAAAGACGGTTCTTATAGAAATGGAAATAAGAACAAGACAAACCATCATCTCTTCAAATCTCACTTTACAAGATATGCTGGATGCATAATTTCAAAAGCCAGCGAGATTAATTACAGCTATCCCTATTTTCTTGTAAATGCTGAACATCTGCCATTAGCTGCTATTGTTGACTTTATACCTGAGCTCTCTCTCGTTCTACCTCTTCTACTCGTGTTTTCAGGTCACGAGAATACCAGTCTACAAATTTCTTCAGCTCATTGTTTTCTTACCTTAAATCTTTATTTTTTCTATCTTTAGTTACAAGCGTTTGATGCAACTCAGATATTTGATTTTTAAGATGATCAACCTCACTCGTTCTCGCCAGTAGCCTCTGAGACATGGTTGTAAGAGAGACTGCATATTGAGCACTGAGGGTTCTTGATGCTGCAACAATTTCAGGATCAGATTTACTAGAAAGATATATCTCTGCTCCTATCATGATATTTACGGCCTCAGGAGAAAATATAAGTGGTTGAGGTATAAAAGGTTCATGGTTCAAATCTGGGACATTAGAATTTCTATCAGACATAATATCGTTCTGGATGAACAACAACTGAATCTATGAGGAATGCGAGATCTTTTTGCTGGAGTAAACCAATGGTAAAATTGGTTATATTTAAATAACAACCCGAAGCCTTCAAATTTCTTCAAAATCTCGTTTGTCAACAATGTTAAGCGGATTTGATTTTCCGCCGAACTGATAATATTAGACCTCAAAGCTTTTACAGCTTTTATCATACTTAGATGGTTTCCAATGCTATTTCCGCCGAATATAAACAAGTTCTCCCTAATAATGCCGAATGAGGGGGAGAAACTTTTAGATGAAAATATTATCATGCTTTCTCTTATGCATTATTTAGATGGAAATCATGTTTGAATTCGTAATCTGTTATATATGCTGAAATAATGTTTGCTTATTACTTGAAACACTAATGCATATTATCAGGGGGAGTTTAAGTATTACTACAGGTATCAGATTGCTATTAAGTCTGTCAACCAGATATTATTTTTCATCTTCAAATCACTCAGAGATTATTGCAATTCATGAAACAAGGCGAGAGTATATTTGGCTGAGATTAATGACTCAACATATCCAAGAAAAGTGTGGTATTTTATAATCAATGATAGCTCAACAATTTTATACGAAAATAATACTGCTTGTCTCATTCAAATCAAAGGAGGATATATCAAATATACGATCAAGTGATAATCTGGCAGATTTATTCACGAAGGCATCACCAACTGTGACATTCAAGAAAATTGTGCAGAATATTAAAATGTGAAGACTCAAAAATCTATCGTCATGCATTTTCTAGGGGGAGTAAAAGTTTTGAAGACTTGTGCTGATTGTACTCTTTTTCCTTCGTTAAGGTTTTATCCCACTGGGTTTTCCTTTGCAAGGTTTTAATGAGGCAATCTTAAAGCACTTGTGGATACATAAGAAGACTGTACTCTTTTTCCTTCGCCATACGTTTTTCTTCCCACTGGGTTTTTCCTTGCAAGGTTTTAACGAGGCAGATTCTTTATAGGTGGTCATTTAAGGGGGAGTGTTATGAATTATTAGGGGCGGTCCCCGCCCCCTTAATTATTTTATGAATGACCCCACTACCATTATTTTAAGTCTTGCACAGTAACTTGCATAGTAATTTCAATGCCTATAAATATGGACTTTAGTTGTTATGAAATTCATAAGAAAATACAGAAAAAGAAGAAAGTTTCAGAGAGTTTCTTTTATATCTCTCTTGCAATATTAGTAGTTTTTTTTTAGTTTTATAACAAAACTCATGTTTTAAAGTGTTTTTGGCAGAGGCAAACTTCCTTATTCTTGGTCCAAACAGGTGGCAAGCGGGATGTGAAAACGATGTTAACATCCTAACAGGTGTGACTCGTCTGAGGATAAGGAAATATCACATCCTAAACAGGTGTGAAAACGATACTTTTTTTTTTTATTTATTAGTCGCCCGAATAAATATTTTTAGGAAAATGATGCACCTAGATGCATTCCGACAAAAAACTACCGGCTTTTATTTTATTTTTTAATCTTTATATTTTTGTACTTAATTTTTTAAAAATATTTTTAAATGTAAATTTTTTTCATTATTTTAAAATAAAGGATTTTAATAATATTTGAAATAAAAAAATAAAAATAAAAAAGTACATTTTATACTTATCCATAGAAGTTCTCAAGCACTCTATTTTAAGAGCGTACAGTATATAACATGATTCATAAATCCAACAACAACACGCTCGAGCTACCCAAACCAACATTTGAAATAAAGTCTAGGTGAGCAAGAAAAATCTGAATATGCCTCATTGCCTATCAAGAAAAATCCCAGGAGTCACTAACGTTAGCACTCTTTTAGTCTTTTGTCCATTCCCTTTCTCCTTTAATTCTTTCTTTCTAATGTGTCCTCCATTGGGCTGAGGTTAGGAAATACCATAAGCTTATTATATTTTATCCCTTATAAGAGTAGTTCTTAAAAGAATTAGATGACAACGATAATTGTTTATGTAAGTTTTGCACTAACAATTAGAACAAAACATGAGAAGTTGCAATATTTGGTAATGAATCCCCAAAACTCTACTTCTCAGTGAAATCCAACTATAACTTGAAAGTAGCAAAGCCTTTATTAAAAATTGGCACTTTGGAAAACCTACAATTTTCCCTCTTTTAAAAAAAATCTTGAAATTGGTATAAAACCCAACATAGGCTAATGAACGGCGGGTGATCATGGGCCCAAAGGAGAGGACGGACCCTAGACCTCTGGAAAGGAAGTCAGTAGGGTATGGTCAGGGCACAAAAGTGGTCTAGGGAGTGAGGACTCGCTATCTAGTAGAGGTCATGGTGTAAAAGGAAGGCAAAAGAGTTGGAACGAGACCCATTGAGGGGAATGTGCTTTAGGAGCCAAGAATACTGATTGCATCAATTAATGGAAATTTTAGCTATTAGAATGTAGGTAAAATTGAATTAATGAGAAAACAACTTGAATTAGATAGTTCTATCATGGAGAATCACTACATTGAATGAACCCACTTGATAGCATGACATGCAAGGAGGAAAAATTTTTCAAATTGAATAAAGGGCCGAGTAAGGGCGGTAATATGTGATACGACATGTGAACCTAACACAAGCATGACATAAAACTGGTCAATTTTAGTTTGATATTAACGAATTCGGATCAAAATAGGCCAATAACGACAATCCATTTTAACATGTTTAGATATTATTTTAAAACACGATTCGTCACCCTCCAACCTCGAGACAAGGAGAGCTTCCATAAATATTTCATGCAGACAACAATTAGTAGGTTCCCTAATCACTTTCTTTGCA
This sequence comes from Platycarya longipes, assembly GCA_036559045.1. Lineage (NCBI taxonomy): Eukaryota > Viridiplantae > Streptophyta > Magnoliopsida > Fagales > Juglandaceae > Platycarya > Platycarya longipes. The sequence continues at coordinate 26,712,650 of CM071790.1, forward strand.
TTCATACTTCAAACTCTTAGAGCAGTCCCAATGGACTAGCTATTTCACTCATTTCTTTAAAATATAGAGAAAGCAATCCAAAAACTAGCTCCAATGGAAATTGTAAAATAAAACTTTTTTGTACGAATGAACAGCGATTTCGTTACTTGTAGTGGAATACTATTCATCCTGTAAAAATATTTTATTACTTTCTCTTTCCTTGCATCAGTCATTTCCCACATTTTAGTCATTTTGCTTTTTTTTTTTCCTGTTGTGTGCAATTTCTATTTGATGTAGTTTTTATGTCTCCTTGCATTAGTTTTCTCTGTTTTATTACTTTATTTTTAACATGCAGTGTAGCTTTCATGTGTTCATGTGTAAAATAGGAAAAAAATATAATTATATGACATTGTAAATATTAAAAATGGAAATGCATATTATAATTATATGCCATTGTAATTATACGACATTATAATTATAGACATTGCATATCATAAATATTAAAAGATTTAAGGATATCCTGGATAGTTAATAAAAATGGAAATGGATAAAAAAAAATTAAAAAGTATAATATTTAAATGATATAGAGAAAAAAATAGATTAGCCAATAGATGATATATTGTTAAAGTGAGTAGGTAACATAGAAAAAGTAGGTTTTGGTAGTGTATTTTGAAAGAAAAAATAGAGACTCTATTGTCAGTGCTCTTATTTTCTAAAACCAATGATGCAATGGGTTTGAGTCAGATGATGCTGAACTATCAGATTGCATGTTAATTGTTGATGCCCCTAGCCTACGCTTGAGATCGAATGTAAACTGAAGCATCGGGGATACGTATTACAAGACTACATACCTCTCGTTCATGTCATAAATAAATGTATGAACCTATCTTACTAGCAGTATGCAATAATTATTGCAAGGAAATGAAGTCAAGCCAACTAATATATGCAAGAAATGTAAAATTTGTCAATCATCACATGGTAGTGCTAGAAATACTCCGAATGAAAACTTTATAAACATGCATCATAATGTATCAAGTCCAACAAAAGACCAAATCCCCAATACATTCTCCAAGTTTACAAAATATAACTTAACCCAATACTAGAAAGGAAATGACATCGTTACCCCTCCTTAAGTCAGGAGTTCCTTCTTCACCTCTCTGTACCAGGTCTAAAACGAAAACGCCCTAAGCTCAAACAATGCTCTTGCTGGACATTTATCCCTGATGACGAGGCATAAATGTCGTCAAGAGACAAGGAACCATCTGCCTTCATAACGAGACAGCGCCCTACAGGTCGATGGTCTTCTGATGGCCTAGGTGCGTTCCTCCGCATTTCATCTACAAAACGGTCATACCAAAATGGGTTACCTCGCCAAAAAGAGTATACTCAGTTGGGCTCTCACAAGACTGAGGAGTCTCTCAGGAAATCTGGGTCCTAGAATCCATCCCTGCCTGCAACCACTTTTATCATCCTGGAAAAGAATGATAGTTGAAAATTAAATAAGTGAGATTTCAAGAAATCTCAGTAGGTACATAATTATCATAACAAAAGCATTACAGGTATATATAGATAAACACAAAAAATAAATGCATGTGTCATGAACATAAGACTTTTGATTTATGCATATACATTTCACAAAAAGATTTTCATACATCATTGACTTTCTTTGAGACTTATAACTTATACACGTGCATTTTCATAAAAAGATTCTTGTGTATCATAAAAATCTTTGGCATGTATACAAAATTTTTCATAAACTTTTCGTGTCTTCTTAGTATTCATATCATTAGGCGCCATTATTCATGTTCGTATCTTTCTTAGGCTTATAGCCTTTCGTGTCATGACTTTTCATGTTGGATATCTCACGGTTCTCCTATGCACCATGTGCTCCCTGCTAGTTACCGCATCACACTACTACTACTTTAGTTATTTAAAGAACAACCAAAACTCAATAACATGATCTATACATGGCATAACCGAACCCTTAAAATGCTTAGTCATTTAATCTACTCCAACATCTTGATATAACATGAACTTTACTTTATACTTAGCATATACCCGAAACCATGCATCAAGAAAATCAAAGGTTCATGCTCTTATAAATTGTCTAATGTCTTAAATCATCATTATGTATAAACCAAAAGTTAAAAACCTAAAGTCTTTCCTTATAGTTTGTCATAGCTGAAGCCCATAGACTCAAGGGAATAGATTTCCATCATCCAACATGTCATGCCATTGCTTCACATGCCCCAACCGAAAATTACCATGGTATATTCTTTACATTCTTTCAACCAATATTCATTATATTCCTCCAACATCTCCTAGATTAAAATCCTAATATATCATCTGAACAAAGTATAGAGAAAGCATGATAAGATCACTAAACAATCAAGCCAAACAATAAGACGAAGCAAACACAACAAGAAGTTCACACTACATATACGAATAATGCTAAGGTTAAGTCAAGAATGTACATACAAAACTTCCAAGTTTAGGGAAACAAAAAAATTTGAAAAGAAATATACAAATGAAACAAGATTAAGTCTAGGAAATATTTTCTCAATACAATAGAAAATTGCTTGCTAGTAGGAATCCATTTAGTTTTTCAAAAGAGAGTCATTTTCCTCAAAGCACTCTAGTTTTCACCTTTATTTTAAGAAGAATTAAAAAGCTTTGATTTTGCATATAAGTTCAAGAAAATAGTATAAAACATAGAGGTTAAAATTTTGAAAAGAGATGTTCTTTAGATCTTTGCATGAAAAGGTAAAGAGAGTTCAAAAGATTATTTACCTTCCAAAGTAAGTGCTTCTACAAAATCCTTAGAAAAAAACACTTGAGCTTGGTAGGGAAATGTTGTTTGGATGGTGAGAAAATATAAAGAAAAGTGGAGAGGGTGGGGAGAATGAGATTGCCAAAAGTTCTTGGAAAGAATGGTGAAACAAAGAAAAGGGAAAAAGAAAAATGTCATAGTCGACCATGAGATGTCTCAAAGCCTAGAGCACTCATCTCACCTAGTAATTGATTGAACACAAGAAGGAGATTGATGCAAAACTTGATTGACACTTGAAAGACCCATATCTCTAGGGATAAAATAATGCCTAAGGAAGCACATTTTAGATTCGATTTTGGCCTCCAAAACAAGCCTAGCCGAAACCTTCCAAGGGTGAAAGTCCATTCATTTGCTTGCATGTCACTCACACCATCACTTGTCAATCACTCTCCCAAAAGATCTTCTTACACAAATCTCACTTGTCATGTCAAGAAGTGGAGCTTACTTAGAAAACTCAAAGTGAAACAATCAGCTTTGCCCTTCCCTTCTTCTTCTCCACCAAATCATTCTCTCTCAAATCCTAACAAATCTTTACATGTCACTAGTCACACATTTTCCAAAAGATTTTCCACACTCAAGCTTCCTTACACCATGATTTCTCTCTTCCTAAAAAACTTTCTTTCTTGGGAATCCAAAAAGGTGATCTTCCTAAGGTGTTAAGTTTCCCATGAGATTTCACAAAATCTTAGGTACTCATTACCTAAGGTATGGTCGGCCACCACTCTTCTCCATGAGCCTTTTGGGCATTGTTTTACTATCTTGGGTCTACTTCTATGTTCTTCCTTCAAGAAAAGGCCTAAGTTGATCCACACATCTCTAAGAATAAATATAAATAAAATACAACATAATACTCACTCTATGCATACACAAGAATCCAAATAGGAGAAGGAAAAATCAGGTTGTCACATTAATGATGCTAAACTACCTTGAATGATATATCAGTGCAAGGACAACATGAAACAATGATTTTTTCTTGATTTGGGACATTTTTTTTGTACATGTCAGTATTTTGACAATAACTTTAGCTATGAGTATTTGGATTCGCACATATGATTCTAATTCAAAAAGTTCTCTTCAATGCGTAAGTTGTGGTCACCTAACTACGCTTAGTGTGCACTGTTTTCGAGCCCAAAATTGGTTGTTTTTTTCTTCAAATACCCAATTTTAGATTTTTTTTTGTCTTTTATGGTAATATCTCATTTTTCAATTAGGAAGTGATTTTAAACTCAATTTTGGCTAGATTTTTGTCAAATTGCTTCTTTAATTACCCATTTATTTTTCGTGTGATTATTAAAAAATTTCAATTTATCATGAAATTATGATATTTTCAAATTTCAACTATTTTCAACCCGAATTGGGTTGGTTGGATGATTATGATGTTTTGATCATTTTGAATTGAAATTAGAGCTGTTTTCTCTATGTTTTTGACGATTTTTTTTTTTTTTTTATGTTTCAATTATCTATTAAAATTATTTTCCAGACTTAATCTAAATTTTTTCCATTATCAATTGGTATTAGAGCTTTAGCATCTTTCCTAAGGTAATATATTTTATCAGTTTCCATGGCTGATAGTCACAATCGTTGTGGACTGGTTTTGAATGAAAAAGTCTCTCACAGTGATTGTAGCATTCAGGATTTGATGATTGAAGATTTGCAGAGACAAGTTGTGTAGTTAACCCAACATCTAGTGGTGCAAGATATTGAACATCGTTAGATGGAAGATCACAATTCCAATTCCAATTTCAACAATCTATATCACAGTTGTGCTCTATTTCGGGCGTGCCATGATAGGGAGGAGTGTCATAGAGACCTCGATTCTAAAACAATCTACCTAAGTTTTTTGGTACGTTACAGGTCGAAGTCTCATTGATTGGTTGCATGAAGTTAAGCAATTCTTTTATTATAAGGAAGTTTCAAATCATGTGAAGGTGAAATTGCTCTCCATTAAACTAAAGGGTAGAGCGTTTACTTGGTGGGAGCAGTTAAAGTGACTCTCGAGACAGGTAGGATAAGGCCAAGATTACTGCTTGAAAGAAGATGAAGAAAAAGATAAAGGGTCACTTCCTCTCTCTCTGTTATACTAAAACATTGTTTCTGTGACTTAACACATTGAGGTAAGATACGAGATTAGTTGATGATTGCACAAAAAAGTTTTATCAATTGATAGCCCAAAATGAGTTGTCCAAAATAAAGGAGCAAATGGTGGAACGATATTTGGGTGGCTTATGGCAGCTCCTGCAGGACATCCTCAATCTTCACTCTATGTGAACAATTTCTAAAGCATACCAGCATGCACTTGTCAAGGAGAACAATAGAGCATGAGGTCGGTAATCAAAAGCGATCAAAATATTCAAGTAGTTCATCCCCAAAAATCTCGTCCCACCCTTCAATCATAGTAGAGCCAGAATTCTAATTCCAATATCATATGTTTCAAATGTGGCGAACTAGGACATTGAGTAACTGAATGTAGAAAACCCGCTAATTAGAAGGGCAAAAACCTCCTGATTAAGGAGAAGTGGTAGAAGAGACTGAAACAATTGGGAAACCTGTGTATGATGACAAGGAGGATGGAGATGTATTGAATGGTGATGGCCATGAGACCTTTGTCATCCTCAAGATTTTACTGGCTTCCAAGGATAATTTAGGCGACGATTGGTTGATAAACAATATTTTTCACACTACTTGTGCAGTTGTTAATAAAGTTTACAAGGTGATTGTTGATAGTGACAGTTGTGAGAACGTGTTGCCTGAAGAGGTTGCTTAGAAGTTATAGTTGAAGACAAATCTTCATCCAAGGCCGTATAAACTGTCATGGTTAAATAAGGGCAACATGGTAACAATAAATATTATATGCCTAGTATCTTTTCGATTGAAAAAAAATATTTTAATAATTCTTGGTGTGATGTAGTCTCTAAGGATGCATGTCATGTGTAATTAGGCAGGCCTTGGGAGTATGTGTAATACCTCGTTCCCCATAGTTAATAATAGTCACTTCTAAAAATTCTAGAGAATCGGAGTGTTACTATTGAACCTTGATTTAAAAGTATTTTATTTTATTCTAAAGGAAGCGTCAAATACAAAGATTCTATAAATAAAATGATCATTTATTAAAATACTAAGATCATAAAAAAAGAGTGTGCAAAAACATTTATTAAAATCTCTCAAAGTTCGTGCTATAATAATCATTACTTAAAATCTCTATACATGATCTAGGTGATTGAGCCATAATATTGTCATTATTTTACACTTAAATTCATGTTAATCATATTCTTTTTACTAGTAATTGAATAAATTAGGCTTTGATAAATCAACTCGAATTCAATTGATAAAAGCTTAAATTTACAATTTCTAATTTCTAATTTAGTACATGCAATTGAGGAGGTGTATTTGGTTTACTTTTTCAGGACTTAAAGATTTTGTGGCCCATTGGATGAACGAGAATTTAATTATCAAAGTGAAGCCACGAGTACATTGGAATTAATTGCCAAGCCAAGTCCTTGCAACAAGTCTCACTGTTTCACTCTATGCACTAATCATAAATTCAAGCTCCAGTTTTCTCAAAAGCATTGCACCGACTCAAGATAATGCCCCTGCATCTCTTCACCAAATGTTGATGTTCTACAAGCATATCAAGTCACTCATTGCACCGAATTAATTCAGTCCAGTCTGAGACACATCACGCAGCTTTCTCACTTGAGCACCTGCAAACGAATTTAATCTCAAGGCCCAGCCTCATTGCATTGACTAGGCCTAGCCTCATTGTACCGACCAAGCCCACCTCTGATCTCTGCACCGAAAGACACAACACAAGTCACTCTCAAGCACGCAACAACTTGGTCTGGTTTTTGCTTGTTTTGGGGCAGACAATGGCTGTTAACAGGAAAGATGAGGAAAAACTTATTTCACTCAGTAGTAGACCTGGGCAAAGGAGAAACAAAAGGAAAGAAGAGGGTTCTCAGTTTTGGTTTTGGCTGAAAGAGGTTTCGTAGACCAGTTTTTCTGGCCGAAGCACTCTCAAGAAAAACTCATTTTCTTTCATCGTTTTCCATTTCCAGAGTAGTTTGAATCCATAGACTCCTTGGGGATGGTTTCAAGTTCCTTGTTTTTTATTACATTTACATTTAGCATTACTTTTATCTTAGTTTGTTTCAGTTCAGTAGGTTATAGCATTGTTTATTTTTGTTACTTGCAGTAGCTTATATGTTCAAGCGTTGTTTTCCTTGTTTTATTCGGTGCTTCTAAAGTTATTTCACTAGGTTGTTTTATAGCAACTTGTTTCGCTGCAATAAGTTCAATAGTTCATGCGATGGCTTTTGTTCACTGTAGCTTATGTTTCTCTTAACTTATTTCGTTTGCTATGTTTCTTTCATTTCAGCCCATAACATTTAGTTCTAAATAGTCATTGCCTTTAGTTTATTTCATTCGGTGTTTTTCATCTTTGTCTTAGTAGTCTGTTTTCTTAAAGTTTTTAGTTTCGGTGAGTGTAGAACTTTATGTTGGGTGTTTATTACTTATTAGTCCGTTAGTTTTTGATTGTGCAGTTTGGTCCATTTTTATTTGTCTATTATTTTTCCATTGATCTATATGTTCGGTGCTTGTAGTTCTTTACTTTATTTATAAATATTTCCGGTTTCCAATGCGTCTTTGATACATTATTTTCTTTTTTTTTCCAGCGTAAATCTTAGCATTAATTCATCATCAAAAACAAAAAAAACTTGACATTTTATAATGTCGGAAGAAAAAAATCCATTCTCGTCATGAATACCAATGTGGAGAGTTTTAGATTATAGCTTAGTTTTATTTTTAGTAATGGATTAACTTGCATATTAAATTAACCGTTCCTTAAGAAAATGACTTAGGAACTTCCTTAATATTATTTGATAGCTCTTATACTTGGGAGTCATTTTTAAAACACTTTTTAGAATGAGTCAAGTTTTTGGCGCCGTTGCCGAGGAACGCCGAATTTAATTCATATTCTTCCATTATTTTTTTTGTTTCCTTTCTTTAACTCTTATTTTCTTTTTATCTTGTATTTCTTTGTTTTCTTTTAGTTGCATTAGTGTTTACTTTTCTTGTGTGGTACTTTGGTTGTTTGGTTTATTTTTTTTTTATTGCAATTTATTTATTTTTTAGTTGTTTAAGAGCATTTCAACTTAGTGGCATTCATGTTTGATGTCTTGGACTAGGGACGATACAAGAAGACTTTATCGCGTGAATCATAGTTCAAGTAATAGTGTGCCAAGTGTTGAGTTGGATTCTAGTTTTGACTCGGGTTCTAAAAGTTATTTTAAAACTCATTTATTTGAAAATATGACTGAACAACCTCCTAGGACACTTAAGGATTATCTGCAGCCCACACGAACCACACAACCATCTTGCATCATTTTGCCTGAGCATGTACAAAATTTTAACATCAAGCATGGCATGATGACTGTGATACCCCAATTTCATGGGATGGAGCTTGAAAATCCATATCATCATTTAACTGATTTTGAGCTTGTTTGCACTACATTCATGCATAGAGTAGCCAGTGATGAGATGGTTAGGCTATATCTTTTTCCTTTCTCATTAAAAGATAAGGCGAATGAGTGGTTTAACACTCTTAGGCCCAACTATATTTCTAGTTGATCTGACATGGAAAAAGAGTTCTTACATAAATTTTTTCCTCTACAGATAACTCAATCATTGCAGGAGCAGATCAGCGAATTTATGCAGAGAGTAGATTGGACTTTTCATTCAAGTTGGGAAAATGTTTGAAAAGCTAGTCAACATGTGTCCTCACCATGGGTTTGAGTCGTGGCCACTAGTAAATTATTTTTATACAGCTTTGACTCCAAAGTTAAAACAGTTTGTTTACACCATGTGCACTGGAGAATTTTTCAATAACCAACCTAAAGATGCTCTCAGTTTCTTTGATTATTTGGCTGAAAATGCTCAATAGTGGACTACTAGGGTTGATAGAAAGCCAGTCGTAGCTCAACCATTGAGAGTGATAGGAAGTGGAAGGCGACATGAGATTAAAGATGATGTTGATATTCAAGCTCGGTTGGCCACTCTCAGTAGAAGAGTGGAGGTCATGGAACTGTCAAAGGAAAAAACAGTGAATAAAGTTCAAGAGGTATGTGCTTTGTGCACTGACATGAGTCACAAAACCTTGGAGTGTCCCGCTTTGCTGATGTATCAAGGTGTTGGTGTAGAGCGACCTCAGAGTGTAAATTGGGTGAGTCGACCTCAGAGTCCACCAATGTCAAATACTTACACTCTCGCATGGCAAAACCACCCCAAATTTTCATGGAGAAATGACCAAGGGCAACCAAGTCAAGCAGTTGTGCCTTCTTATAGTAATTTTCAACAGTTTCCCATGACTCAGTTTCAGCAACCATTCCAACTTCCCAAGAAGTCACTGGATGGTACAGTTGCTCAGATGACTACTACTTTTCAGCAATTTATGACAAGACAAAATGCAACCAACATTTAGAATGCTTAGGCTATTAGTGAAATCAAAGGCACTCTTAACAAAATAACAACTACTCTGAACACCTTAGAGAAAGGAAAATTTCCAGCTCAAGCTCAACCCAACCCACAAGTGTATAGGCAATCACAAGTGCATTTAGTTGAAAATGAAAATATTAAGCTAGTGAAAGCTGTGATCACACTTAGGAGTGGTAAGCAAGTTGAGCGACCAGATATTCTTGAATAAGCCGAACCAAGGTTGTCAGTGGAAAATGAGAGTGAATTAGAGCAACTCCCCAAGATCTTGGAAGATGCATTGGACCAAAGGCACAGGTTGACTCAAGGAGAAACCAACAAAAAGTGATTGAGCCTGTGGGACAAAAAAGTGAGGAATTGAAGAAGGAATATGTGCCTGTACCACCATATCCTCAGAGGTTATTGTCAGCTACCAAGAGTAGGCAACAAAATGAGATTTTAGAAGTGTTCAAGCAAGTAAAAACCAACATCCCGCTTTTGGAGGCCATTCAACAAATTCCCTCTTATGCCAAGTACTTGAAAAAATTATGCACAATTAAGAGGAAATTAAATGCGAAGAAAAAGGCCTTCTTAACGGAGCAAGTCAGTGCGATAATTTAATGTGAAACTCCTCCAAAGTATAGAGATCCAGGTTCTCCCACAATTTCCATCATGATTGGTGAATCTCGGATTGGTAGAGTTTTGCTGGATTTGGGTGGTAGTGTAAATCTATTGTTGTACTCACTTTATGAGCAACTTGATTTGCGAGAATTGAAGGCGATTATACTTATGCTCCAGTTAATCAACAGATCAATCAAGAAACCAAGAGGTGTTGTGGAAAATGTGCTTGTGCAAGTTGGCAAATTTTATTATCTAGTTGACTTTGTGATTCTGGATATGCAGCAATCAAGTGTCAGCAATTCACGAGCCCTTGTCATCCTTGGGAGGCCATTTCTAGCTACGTCAAATGCATTGATCAATTGTACAAGTGACGTCTTAAAGATTACTTTTGAGAAAATGGTACTAGAGTCGAATGCTTGCAAAACGGCGGATCATTGTGATGACATGAGTGACGTGAATGTTGTAGAGGGCTTGATTCCTTTTTCTGATGATGTGTATACTTTCTAGACTTATGAATTTTTACTTAATGAGAACACTGACCATGCTAATGAAAATTTTCTCGAGATGTCGGATTGTTTTGCAATTTTTTCTTCACCACTTGAAGTACAAGATGTTATCACAAAAATTCATTCTCATGGAGCAGTAGAAATTCAGAATGCTAACAGTTTCAATTCATGCCCATTCATTATTAACGGTTAGCGCCTTAAGTTTTTCATTTCCACTTATGATCCAGGTGATGAAGTTCTTTTTTGTCCACAACTCTTGTGATTCATGAGTGCCATCTCTCTCTCTCTCTCTCTCTCTCTCTTTTGTTTGTTTTATTGTTCCTCTTGTTTTGTTGTTTTACTTTCCTTATTTAATTTTATGTATTGCTTGTTTTTCCTTACATTGTTTTTTTTTTTTTTTTTTTGTTGCATTGAGGACATTGCATTGTTCAGTTGGGGGGAGTTGTGTTATCATGTGATTAGGCTGAATGGACAAATTTTTGATTCTTTTAGCTTGATAGTGATTTTTATTGAACTTTGTTAATGCATGATAGACAATTTTTCCTTCATGAGCACCCAACTTTGACACTGATGAATCATGACAAGTGATAGAATCTTTTTGGTCTCTAAGTTTTGGAAGTATGCTGATATTGACTTTAGAATTTATTTTATGGGATGAAGGGCAAAACATTTTAGGAGATAACTACTATTTCACTTTACACCTCACAATTGGTTTAACTCACTCACCACTTGATTTGAAAAGAGAGAAGTACACTGTAGGATTACTGAGCTATGCCCAAAAAAAAAACCTACGGGTCTGCATGAGTGGTAAGGCCGAACTTGGGAATGAGTGGGTTAGGTGCATGATCCTGGGTTTGATTCCTCATTGTGCGATAAAAATGGCAACTCAGTGAAACGTCTTGAGTAAAGGACTAGAAATAATTGCCCAAACTTTGGAAGTCAGAAGTCAAGAAATAATTGAAGAAATGACTTTTAAACAAAGTTGGTGTGAAACTGCTAGATCCTTCAGTTTTGAAGTAGTGAGGATCAGTGATGATCAATCTTCAAGTGGAAAATCTCTAGGATATTCAGACACACAAAAAATATTTTTTAGAAAGGTGTGGTTAAAGGTTATGCGTCGCCAATGGTGTTTTGCCTCAATCCAATATGGAAGAAATAATGAGTAGTCAATTGAAGTTGCTTATATTGATTTGAATATGTGAGAAGTAACATCACTTTGATTGAGAATTTAAGTGATTGGTTGATGTGCTTATGAGTGAGGGATTCTCTTATTACAATATTTTGTTCAATTCTATTTTACTATTTTGTTAAGAGACTAGCAAAATGCTAGTTAGGGGTGTGATTTAGCCATAATATTGTCATTATTTTACACTTAAATTCATGTCAATCATACTCCTTAGTAATTGAATAAACTAGGCTTTGATAAATACTCAAATTCAATTGATAAAAACTTAAATTTACGATTTTTAATTTCTAATTTAGTACATGCAATTGAGGATGTGTATTTGGTATACTTTTTCAAGACTCAAAGATTTTGTGGCCCATTGGATGAACGAGAATTTAATTATCAAAGTCAAGCCATAAGTACATTGGAATTAATTGCCAAGCCAAGTCCCTCCAGCAAGTCTCACCGTTTCACTCCATGCACCAATCATAAATTCAAGCTCCAGTTCTCTCAAAAACATTGCACCGACTCAAGATAATGCCCTTGCATCTCTTCACTAAATGTTGCTGTTCTACAAGCATATCAAGTCACTCATTGTACCGAATTAATTCAGCCCAGTCCGAGACACATCACGCAGCTTTCTCACTCGAGCACCTGCAAATGAATTAATCTCAAGGCCCCACCTCATTACACCGACCAAGCCCACCTCTAATCTCTGCACCAAAAGATGCAACACTTGCAAAAGAAAAAAATTCATTCTCATTGTGAATATCATTGTGGAGAGTTTTAGATTATAACTTCATTTTATTTTTAGTAATGGATTAACTTGCATATTAAATTAACCGTTCCTTAAGGAAATGACTTAGGGACTTCCTTAATATTATTTGACAGCTCTTATACTTGGGAGTCATTTCTAAAACACTTTTTAGAATGAGTCAAGTTTTTGGCGTCGTTGCCGAGGAACATCGAATTTAATTCATATTCTTTCATTATTTTTTTTGTTTCCTTTCTTTAACTCTTATTTTCTTTTTATCTTGTATTTCTTTGTTTTCTTTTAGTTGCATTAGTGTTTACTTTTCTTGTGTGGTACCTTGGTTGTTTGGTTTTTTTTTTTTTATTGCAATTTTTTTTTTCTAGTTGTTTAAGAGCATTTCAACTTAGTGGCATTCATGTTTGATGTCTTGGACTAGGGACGATACAAGAAGACTTTATCGCGTGAATCATAGTTCAAGTAATAGTGTGCCAAGTGTTGAGTTGGATTCTAGTTTTGACTCGGGTTCTAAAAGTTATTTTAAAAATCATTTATTTGAAAATATGACTGAACAACCTCCTAGGACACTTAAGGATTATCTGCAGCCCACACGAACCACACAACCATCTTGCATCATTTTGCCTGAGCATATACAAAATTTTAACATCAAGCATGGCATGATGACTGTGATACCCCAATTTCATGGGATGGACTTTGAAAATCCATATCACTATTTAACTGATTTTGAGCTTGTTTGCACTACATTCATGCATAAGGCGGTCACTGATGAGATGATTAGGCTATGTTTTTTTCCTTTCTCATTAAAACAGAAGGCGAATGCGTGGTTTAACACTCTTAGGCCCAACTCTATTTCTAGTTGGTATGACATGGAAAAAGAATTCTTACATAAATTTTTTCCTCTACAGATAACTCAATCATTGCAGGAGCAGATTAGCCAATTTATGCAGAGAGTAGATGGGACTTTTCATTCAAGTTGGGAAAGATTTAAAGAGTTGGTCAACATGTGTCCTTACTATGGGTTTAAGTTGTGGCAACAGATAAATTATTTTTACACAGATTTGACTCTAGAGTTGAAACAGTTTGTTCACATCATGTGCACTGGAGAATTTCTCAATAAGGAACCTGAAGATGTTTTCAGTTTTCTTGATTATTTGGCTGAGAATGCTCAACAGTGAACTACTAGAGTCGATAGAAAGCCAGTCATAGCTTAACTATTGAAAGCGATAGGAAGTGGAGGGCGACATAAGATTAAAGATGATGTTGATGTTTAGACTCGGTTGGCCGCTCTCAATAGAAGAGTGGAGGTCATGAAACTGTCAAAAGAAAAAACAGTGAATAAAGTTCAAGAGGTGTGTGTTTTGTGCGCTGACACGAGTCATAAAACTTTGGAGTATCCCGCTTTGCTGATATATCAAGGTGGCGGTGTAAAGCGATCTCAGAGTGTAAACAATGATTTTTCCTAGATTTGGAATAGTTTTGAGCACTTGTCAATATTTTGGTCATCACTTTGATTACAATTATCGGATTCACGCATATGATTTCAATTCGAAAAACTCTTTTCGATGCACACGTTGTGGTATCCATACACGATGTGCATCTTTTTTTAATCCAAAATCAATTATTTTTCCTTCAAATCTACAATTTTAGATATTGTTGCCTTTTATGGTGATATTTATATTCTTCGTTAGGAAGTAATTTTGAACATGATTTTAGTTCGATTTTTGGTAGATTGTTTCTTTAATTGTTTATTTATTTTTGGTGTAATTATTGAGACTTTCTAACAACTTTTAATTGAAAACAGAGTTGTTTTCTTGATATTTTGGATGAATCTCGTCTTTCCTATTTCGATTATTTATTGAAACTAACCACTAAAATTAATCTAAATTTTATACGGCGCCAACCCAATTTCTAGAGTGAGCATTGGAGGATTACTTCTTGGACCATCGAGGGGGTGGTCCCAAGAGTTTTTACAGATTTCTAAAAAAAAAAAAAAAAAAAAAAAAAAGAGTTTTTGTGGAGAAGTGTTATATATCATTTTTTTTTTGTATTTTTTTCCAAACATTTTTTAATTTACTGTAAACATTTTAAAAATATATAAATTTATTTAAAAATACTTTTTTTTAATAATTAAAAAAAAAAAAAAAACAATCGATAACTTCTATCGGATGCATCCTCGTTGTCCTTCCCCTAAATCCTATCGTCAAATTAAGAAAAACGCATCCCTGGCACGCAAGTCTTCATGTCGACTCTTGCATGTCTCATGTTATTATCGTGCGTAACTTCCAAATGGCCGTAGGAAATCTTGTCCATAGACCCCGAAACTGAGTAAACTATGCTGTTCACCACATTATTAGTGATTGATTATTAGTAATTGCCACCTCTTGTCTCACTTTAATTTATCACTTCTGTATATATATGTATGTTGGGATCAGAATTCGCCATGTTATTTAAATTAAATAAAAATTATATGACTCGAACAATTATATTTATCAGCTGGGTTCATGTCGAGTTTTACGGGTTAATTTGCACCGAGTCACCCTGCTATTTATCCATTATTATCAACTTTTTTTTTTCCTAATTTTTCTAATGAAAAATTCTCTTTATCATCTCCTAAACCATTGATTTTTATTTTATTTTATGAAATTCTCATTAAGACTGTGGTTTTCGCGCCTTGGAAAAATTTGTTTAACTGTTTTTTACACAAGATGCAACCTGTCACGTGCGTGCATGCACGCACATACATACAAACACACACACACACACATATATATATATATATGAGTAATATTAGATATAAGTAGATTAATTTATACACTAATACATACTTATTAGTTGTCTTTATATTTTTTATTTTAAATAAACGTGATTCATTAAGGTCTTCATTTCTATCTCAATATTTAGTCACGTATTGATGTACAAATCTATTTATAATTATAATTTTTCTATATTATATATAGAAATTCTATTTGCAATATTGAGTTGGAGGCTGTATGTATAGTCCCATTGATCAATATATGAGGATAAAAGGAAAAAAAAAATCATTTAAAAAAAGATATTATTATAATTTTTTAAGAAATTAAATATAATTGTATAAATTTGTATCAGCAATCTCTATTTGAGAATTGTATGTAAAACTCATATATATATATATATATATATATACTCTTATTAATCTTTTAATTATTTCCATCGAGTAGGTGGAGTAGTTTCTTTTTATAATTGTATCCTGCATGGGTCACTAGCTAACATAAATGGATGGATTTAGGATTGCATTATAAGATAGTCCAAGAAAATCAACTTGACCTTCCGTCTTTATACTTTGTTACTTCAAAAATGATAATGATTTGATTTTTTTCCTTTTTGATTGTGCATATATACCCATACCAAGATAGTCAATTTATATCGTCTATCTTTATACACATGTTTTTCATTTTGTTTGTTTTAGATTCTTTCTATCTCATTTTTCTCGATTGCTTATGTTTTGAGGTTGATCTGAAGAGACCAGCTTGGGTTCCATTAACCATCAAGATCAACCATGTGTAAAGTGCAAGCTAATTTGCTTTTTGTTGGTCATTTTATAACTAGGTAGGTGATCTTGCACATGAATGGGTATCTCCTTTCTTCAATTGTGTAGATGATAAAAGTCACAAACTTTTGACAAAATGCAGCCTCCCACTTGCAATTATAACCCATTTCTCCAACTTTAGATAAATTATTCACGTATCAAATGAGTAAGTCGACGCATGGCCATATATAAATCATCCAATATTAACATGTGACTATTTTGAAAAAAAATCTAATTATAAGTAGGGCAGTATTACTGCGTACATTTTATAAAATTGGATTCCTTTACAATTCAAACATAGGAAAGATTGAAAAGAATCTCATTTTAAAATAAATTTGACCAAAATATTCTTATTGACAAATCAAAAATTTTCAAAATACCTTTATTTACAATTTATTTATCCAAGAAACGAGAGTATTTCCTTTAGGCCGTCACCAATGCAATCCACAGTATAGATTATAAAAAGAATTATTTTTATAAGTAATTATCAACATGACCTTTCTATTTATTATCCCTACATCATATATTATATTTGATTTTTTTTTAATTTTTAATTTTTAATTTTGTTTTATTCTTACTAAATTAAAGGAATTCCTACTTGTTATCAATACGCCACATATTTGATAATTTGACAAGGGAAAAAAGAATTATATGTAATATGTAGTGTAATAATGATGAGTAGATTTCTTTTTTTTTTTTTTGAAATATATATTGTATAGTGGGTTCTACAATAAATGGTATATCTATACGAGTGATAATGAATTAGCCTGGAATACGAACACAACAACTTTCATCTTATCATAAAGTTCTAAACTGATTTTATGAATGTCATGAGTTCTTAAGTAACGCGACGTGATACAAATTAAACAATCTTGTAAATAACATATATAATTTTATACACAACAGTTATTTGAAGAATAATTTTATTTTAAATCCTTTATACTACACCTAATTCAAGTTGCATAAATTTGATATGGATTTGTAGATGATGTGTAAACTTGTTCAAGTTAGTCCATATCTATCCATGTCGGGGCTATGATGGTCTATACTTATTGTGGAATCAGCCACACCAATACGCGGTAAGACTTAAGAGCATTTTTATTAGATTCTCTATATATCAAATTTAATGTATTTTTAGTTATTAGAGACTTAAATAAACCCACATTGAAATGTCTGTGCATGTTTGGAATTGCGGTGAGAAATATTACTTTTAGTTTAAGGCTTATAGTTTAAAGTTTAATATAATAAGCTCTATTATTAAAAAATTATTTACTGTTTAGGATCTATATGCCTAAAGCACTTTTAGAATTAGTTACGGTAGTTTTTTAAAAATATATAATTATCTACATGAGCTTTTTGATAAAAGTTAATTTGGTGTTTATTGAAAAAGTTGATTTTTATCTTTTTTTTATCGACTAAAGCGCTTTTAATAAAATTATCCAAACATGTCGTTTTTCTTTAAACGTGTTTTTAATTGCTTAAAAGTACTTTTAAACTTTCGGCATATAATCCCAAACATACTCTTATG
The DNA here is from genome assembly GCA_036559045.1 of Platycarya longipes. NCBI lineage: Eukaryota > Viridiplantae > Streptophyta > Magnoliopsida > Fagales > Juglandaceae > Platycarya > Platycarya longipes. Next base: position 26,730,084 of record CM071790.1, read on the forward strand.
TCAAAAATTTAGACTTATTACTACAATAAAACCAAACAAATTTTAAATTTGGAGGTTCCAAGCCATTGACCAAATTCTTATTTTATTAAGTTCTCTCTCTCATTCCTTCTTCATCATATAGAATATAATTATTAATTAATTTTTTTATTAATTTTTCTGATCTCTTGCCAAACTTTTATTAATAATATAATTTAAATAGAATATGATTACTAATTAATTTTTTAAACTCATAATTTAATTAAAATATGATTATTAATTAACATATAATAGGTAGAATGATAAAAAATAATAAAATAAAATAAAATAATAATTGCAAGTAATATTTGATCACTAGCAATAGTGTGGCAAATACACCCATAACAAAATCAATATTTTGCTAACAATCCCATTAAATCTATTGTATTGGAAGGGTTAAATGTAACTTTTTTAGTACTTACAAGTTATAGTGTCTTTACATATTTGGATACGTAATGTTAAGTGTTTACCATCTATTAATTATTTTATCACTAATTTTTTTCTCTTTCTCTCAACAGAAGATAGCAACAACTTAATTAAAACGAAATTACAAATTAACATAATTGCAAAATATGAAAAAAACTTTGAAAATATTGCTATTATTAAAAAATAATATTTTTATATTTGAACTAATAGATAGATAATCCAACGACAAAGCACCTCTTAAATGATGAAGACAAAAGACAAAATATGTAATTTTAATCAAAACTTACCTTCATCTTTACCTACACCATTGCTAATGCTATCTACGCGTATGGAGAAGCTCCAATATCGAACCAAAATATTGAAAACACATGCACTTGCGTTTAATTCACCTCCAAATGTCACATGGTTATTAAACCAAACCCAACACATAAAGAAGAGTGCGCGTTTAATGACTTTGAAGATGAGATCCCACGAGTTGTGTGCATTTAGTGACTTTCTCGCTTTAAATTCTAAAACTAGAATAGGAAAATTATGTTTGGTACATTTGACTTTTGAGGGAATGTTTAATTAATACTTTTTCTTTCATTTAATAGGGGAGGTGAAATATTTTAATGAATAATATTATTTTTTATTTTGTATTATTATTTGGATGATAATTTATTTTGGCCAATGCTACTAATATCTATGCTTAATCGATCAAATGAATTGATGCAGTATAAATGTATTTTATTTTATTTTAATTATATTTTACACAATTTTAAATATTTCTAAAAAATAATTAAAAAATATTAATTCACTAATATTATTTTCTAATAATTATATAAAGTTAAAATTAAAAAATAAATAAAAAATTTAGACGATAATTTTTATCGGTCAAATTCATCGATTTAATTAACATTTCTTATTTATTTTTAATCTTATTTAAAGGAAACTACTATTCAACTACCTCGTACGATATAGTTGAACGTTTGACGTAACGTTTCGACATTGTTAGGATGAGGATGAGAACCTAACCATGGTTTCTTCTTGGCCCCTTTACCCAACTCGCATTTTCTCTCTTTGCTGTTTTGCATTACCAAAAATAATTCAATCCACTCTTCTCTCTCCATCCGTAAAATCCAGAAAGGAAAAAAAGTGAGAAAGGGGGTAGAAAAAAGGTTCTTCGCACACGCTATAAATCCCTATGCCGGTTTCGCATTGTGTGCTACGCTTGCATGTTGTTTTTATTCTTGGTGTCAAATTGCGGTACTCGCTCCTGGGTCGTGTTGGCGAGGGATGGCGGTCAAGAAACTGTGCGAGTCTTTCTCCAAAAGCTTTATCGAGGAGGTGCAACGATGGGGGTGTATGAAGCAGACTGGGGTGAGTTTGAGGTACATGATGGAGTTTGGGTCCGATCCCAGCCACAGGAATTTGCTAATCTCCGCTCAGTTCCTTCACAAGGAGCTCCCCATTAGAATTGCCAGGAGGGTCATTGAGCTCGAAAGCCTGCCTTATAGCTTATCTGAAAAACCTGCCGTTTTGAAGGTACTTTGCATTGTTTTCGGATTTTGGGTTGTTTTTTTCTTTTTATTTTATATGTTTTGGGTTTGAATTTATGATTTCTCTTGTGTGTCTGTGACCATAGACTCAATAGTGAGAGAGAATTGAGAAAAGTTGGATTAGCATTTTTTTATTAGACAAGTTTATACATTTTTTACTTTGAAATTTGATCCGGCGTGTTGGGTTCTAGATTTTTGTTTATTATAGTATAGATATGGATATTCTGCTGTTTGGGCTTTAATTTTGTAACTTTCTGAAAAGAAAATGATTGTAGAAACTATTTTGCATGCACGGCCTTCTATTGAATTTTTCAGTACACAATCTATCAGAGGAATCTGGCATTGATGTAGGATTTTTTTCTGTCTACACTATACCGAACAGTTAGCATTATGGAATCACCTTTCTTGCTTTTAAAAGCTACAATCAATGCATTTTTTGTTTTCAAAAGGGAAAAGTGCTGTGAGATTGTTGGGCTAATTATGCCTGGGTTTTGCTGTTGCCTGTTTTTGCCTTAATTTTAAATGAATGTTGCCTGTTTGCCAATTGCTTGTGACATGGCAGATTCTTTTTAAATCCTCTACTAATTATGCTAAAGTGAACTTTCTACTTATCAAAAAAAAAAAAAATGCTAAAGTGAACTTTCTCATTGAATGTTTGGAATTTACATGGAAGGTAATGTGGGAATTTCTGATATCGTGACAGTTTCTTTTTAAATGCTCTACTAACATTAGTATAGGGAAGTTTCTCTCTTAATGTTTTAGATTTATACAGTGAGTATGGAAATGATTCCATGGATGATCTCACTTATGTATAATTTTGTGTATGGGAGAGGGACTTGGTCCGAGTTGATAGGTGACTTGTTTGATGCTAAAGGGAGGGTTTGGTCTCACTTATTGAGTGTGCACTCACTTTGGGTAAATTTTCACTCTTAGGTTCGAGATTGGTATTTTGATTCTTATCGCGACCTTATATCCTTTCCTGAGATCAAGGACACAAATGATGAGAAGGAATTTACTCAAATGATTAAGGCAATCAAGGTGAGACACAACAATGTGGTCCCTATGATGGCTTTGGGGGTTCAACAGTTGAAGAAAGGCATGGATCCGAAGATCGTCTACGAGGATCTTGATGAGATTAATCAATTTCTAGATCGCTTTTACATGTCAAGAATAGGGATTCGCATGCTTATTGGTTAGTTGTTCTTTCCTTTTTACTTTATTCGACTGCTTTCTTAATTGGTATGTTCAGCTAGTTCTTTGTCTTTTTGCGCCATATTAATTGCATTGCTCCTGTCGGTGAGTTCTAACATATTTTATATGCTTCAAATTTTGGTGAAAATTAGGGCAACATTTGGAGTTGCACAATCCTAATCCCCCTCCTCATTGTGTGGGTTATATACATACAAAAATGTCTCCATTGGAGGTAGTACAAACTGCCAGTGAAGATGCCCGTGCTATTTGTTTGCGCGAGTATGGCAGTGCCCCCAATGTTAATATATATGGGGATCCCATTTTTACATTTCCGTAAGTTATGTTGTATGTATTCGTTTCTCTCAGATTTTATTTAGGTGCTGTGTTTCTAAATTTTCCTTCCCTTTGGTTTTCTCACCTTTTTTAGAAAGTAAAGTCTCAGTTGCCCATTCATTTTCCTCCCTTTTCTGATTCTATCATTTGCCAAAGTTTTCTGTTCCCCATTCCTTGTGTTAGGGATATTCCTTCAAGAAACTTTTCCTTGGTATGACCTATATGTCCATTACTTGTGAGCTGAGATTTACAAAAGTTAGAACACTTGCTTTCTCTGTTGTTATGCAATGTTCTGTTCTTCTTTCATAACAGGTATGTTCCAACACACTTGCATCTTATGGTGTTTGAGTTGGTCAAGAACTCCTTGCGTGCTGTCCAAGAGTGTGTCATGGACTCGGACAAAGTTGCACCTCCTGTTAGAATAATAGTGGCTGGTGGTGTAGAAGATGTTACTATCAAGGTATTGATGATTGCTAACATATTCAATCAAAGTTGTGCCCCTCTTCGCTTGTTGACGTCAATAGCTATGAAATTAGTTTTCATGAATGTAGTCCTTAGGTTTGTATGGTTATAATTTTTTCTTCTTGGGTTTTTTGTTTTATCATTTTGGTCGTTGGATTTTACAAGTTATCAGGTACGTGACCTCTATCAAATTTTCGTTTTACTATTATAATGGATGTTGATATGGCAAGTCAAGTGGCTAAAAAATATACTTAGAAAAGCAATTTTTTCAAAATGCATAAATAAAAACCTATGGAAACAGAACCATGAAAAACAGAAGCACAAAATATTTAAAAATTGAAAATAAAAATAGAAAACCAAAAATGAAAGAAACATTAGCCCATGTTTGGATGCAGAAGTAAATCATCTACAGTAGTCTAGTTTTCCAAATCTTTCCTCAACTTACTCCCAAACATATAAAACTTCTGATCTCAATATTTTCATCTCTATATTAAAATATATTATTTTAATACAAACATACCCTCTTTTAAATAATAAATAATGTTAAAATACTATAAATATATGTTCTTTATATATTTTTAAATTGAGACCCACATTTACACACAAAAGCTATAAAACTTTCATTTCTTTTTCAGTTTCTTCACTATTCATGAAAAACTTTCCAACATTTTCATCTAAACATCCCCCAAAATTAAAAACATCAGAAACTGGAAAAGCAGAAAATATCTATAATTCTATATATAAAAAAGAGGCAATTCCTCTCCTCTAACCCAGGTACCACCTAGGTGGCCAATGCCGCTTGGGCAGGCAGGCCAAGGCCTCACCTAGGTGTACTGGGTGGGGAGGGTTTTTATGTGATTTTTTTAAACGATCTTTTTAGTTGTTAAATTTTATTCTTTTTTAAGCATATGGCATGCCATGTGTAGACTGGTGGCTATGGTATTTCTGATAAATTAGCTAAAGGAAATCTAATGGAGGGACCTAATTGATAGAGGTTTAAAAGCCAGGGAGCAAAATGATAAAATTAGAAATGTAAGGAGCACAAAGAAAATTGACAAAACCTAGGGATTGTCTTTTATGTAATCCTTTATTTTTTGTCTTTTTCCTGATATTACATGCCACTTTTAGTAAATTTTTTGAATTAGTTTCTTTTGACAGAAGAAATGACCAAGAAATAAATTGTTCTGACTGGCATAGTAGGTATCGGATGAAGGGGGAGGCGTACCAAGAAGTGGGCTCTCCAAAATTTTCACATATCTTTACAGCACTGCAAAAAACCCAATGGACGAGGACTCAGATCTTGGTACTGCTAATGCAGTGACAATGGCTGGATATGGATATGGACTTCCAATAAGTCGCCTGTATGCTCGGTATTTTGGAGGAGATCTCCAAATTATCTCTATGGAAGGATATGGTAAGTTTGAGCTTCTTTTTTTTTTTTTCTCCAGACTTCAATATTTTTTTTTTTTTTTATAAGTAGACAGACTTTAATCATTCAAAATGATTTCATACTCAAGTCTTAACTGTCTCAAACCCCTAGAATTGGCTCAAGTAGTAAAGGCCTTGGGCTTAGGGTCTGCTCCCTCCGGTCTAAGATTTAAATTCCCTTGAGTGCAAACAATCTCTAGAGGCCATCGGAGTGGAGGATTTTCTCCTTGAATTACCCGATGGGCCCTCGTAAGAAACTCCTTGCCAAATGTCTGTGCACCCCCGAAATTAGTCGGGATGCTATTCCTAGACACCTGGTGCCAATAAAAAAAATTCTTATCGTCTCACAGTTTATGGTGTTTGGTGGATATATCAAAGATATATAGAAGATTTTGAGCTAATTCCCGTTTCCATATTGAATTAGCTTGGTGCACTTAAATATTGTTGTGTTTGTGTTTCATCTGGAAATTATATCAGGTTAGATATTTTGCTTTTTCCATCATTGATTTTGATAAGATAAAAACCAAGGAAGATAGCCATTCAGCCTATGTGAGTTTGGAATTATAGTGGTAATCGCTGGAAATAGAAAACCTTCTCATTTATTGTATCTAAAATATCACTATTTTAGGCTTCACCGGGCAATGGTTATTTTACTCGGTCCATCCCTGCAGGATTTCGTCATGAATAGCAGGAGCCACAAGAACATATATGTTATATATAAGATCAGAAGAGATTATCAATTCAAAGAACTTGATATCTGTGTGTGCTTTCATGTTTTCGTAATTCGCAGTGTTCTTAATTTACATTACAAAACCTGGGCAATATTATCTTTAGATCTTCTAACTCATTTTGTACCAATGTAAACTGGGTGTCAACAAGCTGATGGACAGACAACTAAAAAATTTAAGTGCTGCATTGTATGTACATATTATGATATGCTTTTGCACCTCAACTGCAATTTAATCATCATTTTTGCATGCCCACGGATTTAGTTTCTATCTGAATGTTTGTTGTCTTGTGTTTTTTTAATTTTTTGACAAAAATTCTACGTGATAATTACTTTTGCGTTCTTCTTATGTACTATATTAAGGGAGACGCTGGGGACCGGTCCGGCTGTCCCCAGCGTCTAAAGCAGCCCAACGTTAGTTAGGCTGCTTTATGATGAAAAACACATTAAAATAAAATAAAAAATATGATTAAATAAAAAAATGAAGATTAAAAATATAATAAAAAAATAAAATGAACAAAACATAATAAAAAACACAATAAAAAACACAATAAAAAAATAAAATGAAGATGAATTTAAGGGAATTCGGCCATGGAGCGAACGGAGCCGCTGCCGGTGGTGGTGGGCGATACCGCCTACACCATCGGGACCGGCGGACTCAGGCGACCTCACCCCTACGACAGCGAGCTCCGGCGAGCTCTGGTGTGCCCTTAAACCCGTTTCGGACCCATACGGGTCTGAAACGGGTTTAAGGCTGCCGGGGGCACACTGGAGCTCGCCGTCGTAGGGGTGAGGTCGCCTAAGTCCGCCGGTCCCGATGGCATGGGCGGCGGGGGCTGCTTGTGTGGGGGGGCAGACTGTTTGCCCCCCAGGATTTCTCCTATATTAATGTAATTGACTGTGTCACTTTTGTTAATATAAAATGATTACTTTGATCAATCACATCAATAGAGTACAAAAAGTACACAAAAGTGACTGAATGTAACAGAACTGTTTTCTTTATTCTTTTTCCTTTCATCTTATCCACCCATGACTTTTGACTCATCTGTAGATCTGCAATGTGCATGCAGGGACTGATGCATATCTCCATCTCTCTCGCTTGGGAGATTCGCAAGAACCATTGCCATGAACCTAAGCTGCAGCTCTAGAAAGTCAACAATACACTGCAGTTAAATATAAAATAATATAACGAGGGCAAATGTTCGGATGTAAAAGAGACGGATTACTGTCAATTTTCAAGCCTAATAAATTGGCAGTTGCGTATTATCCGTCTTTTCATTCCTTCTTCCTTGTATATACTTCACTAGGTCAAGGTGCATGATAATCCATCTTTATTCATGAAGATACAGTATTGCCTAGCAGAATTTGAATTTGTTTGTGTTTATTGCAATAACCAAAACACATCACTAAATCGATGGCATCTTAAATTTAGTTGGCATTTCTGCCTGGAATTTATTACCTTGATTAACTTCGATACAAGCAAGAAGTTCAAATTAGGTCAAGGAATGGTGTTTCAAAGATCAATATTCTAAAGCCCACGAGAATCTATTCAAGGAGTTCAAATTAGGTCAAGGAATTCTGTCTTCTGTCTGTATGGCATAAGTATTGCCTTCTTTATCTTTCTCTGAGTCTAGAAAATCCGGCTCTTCGATTATTTTCTTCTCTCTCTTGAAACCTATGGTTTCCTGCAAAAGGTATGAACATGAACAAGAGAGCAGCATGGACAACGTGCCAAAATTAAAATCTTTCATTTGATAAGATATTCTGGCTATGCGAAAAAATAAATCAAAGACAAACAAAGATTGTTGTCCAAACTACATGTGATATGCAAAAAGATATGCAGACAAGCAAGTCTATGCAAAATATTATTATTATTTTTTTTCCAAAAAACGAAAAAAAGAGAAAAAGGAGGTGCATATCAGATTTATTCGCAGCTTGAACAAACCCCACTGCCGTAAAGTCATTACTATTGCCAACTTCAGTTTTATGTATGTTGTGAAAATATCAATCAATCTTCAGTTTCAGTTTCAGTTGGTTATTTATTTAATATAGGGCCAATAACACATTTTACATTCGACACAATGTAAGCATAAATTTTCTAATGCTCAATAGTCAATATGAATCCAATCAATCCCTAGAGCATAGTTCTGGATCATTACATTAAGTGCCCAACTTCTTCAAGAACGTTGATAGTTGAGTACCAAAAGAAATTTCCTCTCGTTTACACCAAAAACTATCTGAGTCAGTTGAAGACAGAAACCAACAGCTTGAAACCATAAACAGAGAATTCCACACGATTTCAATGTTTGATTTCTTCCACTTTCCCAGCAACCAATCGTATCAAATGAAAAACTAAAAAGCTAACGTATAATCATCTCATTAAGACACTGACATACCAACTCTTGGCGGCAGTATCTTTGAGTTGCTTTCTCATCAACTTGTTTAACTTTCTTCGGGTATTTGGAGAGACGAAGAGTCCATCAACGAGCTCGGATTGGGATCTCCAAAAGTGCATTCGCTTCAGTCTGGTTTAGAGATTTGCTCAGAGACTCATTATGGGGATTGTTCTTTTCCTTGTTGATCAGTAAACATACCCATGCGTTCCAGATGACAAAGTTGGCAGCTTCTGTTTCCATGAAAGCCCAATCACAAGCTGGCTTTCAGTCATTCTAGATTTGTACAAAGAAAAGGCATAACAAAATTACTCAAACTCAAACGGCTCAGATATTAAACATTAACATGCAAATATAATTCAAGAGAAAACAACCAGCAAAGCCCCAATCAATTATTACTTTCTTTCTGTTTGTTTAGATATATAAAGAAAAAAATTGGAGTTACCTAGAATAATGCTCTGGGGCTAATGAAGCAAAAATTATTAACCTTAAATTGTTTAGGAAAGACAAAAGGATAATTGAAACAAAAATAATACTGAACACCCCCCCGCCGCCCCAACACAAAAACCACCAAAACAAAAAAACCTCGAAACCTGCAGCAGTATAGAGTGCACGGGGCAGGAGATTTTGAGACTTCTATGTTCTTAGGATTTTGGAATTTGGGTTTGTTTAGGATGAAGAAGTTGAAGAGAATCCAAAGTGTGAACAGCTAAGGCCAAAGTAAGAGTTAGTTAAGGAAAGAAACCCACATGCATACTCAATCAATCGAACGTAATTGTTTCTCCCACCGCCCTGGCATCAGGATTATATCTATATGATGGATTTAGGAAGTAAGCAACCGTAGAGAGAGGGTGGCCGAACGGTGAAGTGGGGGTTTCCAGGAAACAGATACCTGCTTTACAGGAGTTACATCCTCAGATTTCTCAGTCCTTTCAATTTTAAATTAATTGATTTCGAGGTCAGTTGGGCTTTTAAAAAAATAAAAGACTCAGATTGTTGAAAAAAATTATGCATCAGATATGATTAACATAATCAAGTTAGATGACCACACAAATAGATGAAAGCTATGGTGAAGACATAATTAACCCAAGCATAACTGCAATCTATTTAGGAGTTCAACAGACTACTCTATTTATGTATTATCTCACTATTTTTGGTTTAGTAGAGTATGTTTGGTTGCCATGAAAAATTTCACAGGGTTATAAAATCATAAATTTCATCTCCTCAGCAAGAAGATCATACCTCACATCCCACTTCACTTTTTCAAACCATACATAATTTAATTTGCAGATGTGCCAACTTTTGAGCGTGTAGAGAGAGCCAGAAGACTAGTTACCAGCTGAAGTGCCCTCATGCAGATGGTGTCAACAGAGATGAGTAGTAATCAGTCACAATTTGGTTACCCCTGACCCGTTTAGCATACTCCACTTCCAGAAGCAGCTCATAACAAATATAAGATTCACCCAATAACCAGCCCAAACAATCCAAACCATATATAGCTATTTTTCTTAGAGCTTTGAGGGAACCTCAATAAGCAATGAAGAGGTTTGCTAATTACATCTTCTAAGAAACCAATAGAGCATGTATCAATACTTCTAGTATGATCAGTAATTCCTTTTTCATAAGTTTTAAGGACAACCACCATGGTTGTCTGTCCATTCAGGCAACACAAAAGATGCACACACGGGTTTACCAGTAATCTTTACAAGAACACTCTCCCATTCTAAAATGGTGGAAGCGATTGCGATCCCTGACGATTATTTGGCGATCATAAACCTTTGAGATGAGCTTAGTTGCATTGTGACAATCTTTACAGATTCGCAGATTCTTTGTGATACGAATAGTCTCTCCTGTTTTAGTCTTTAACAGGCCAAAGGCAATTGCCAGTTTTTCACTGTGGTAGTACAAGGGCTTCTCCTTTTCCTCCTCCTCAATATCAAAACAAGATACTCCATCTGTGTTAGGTACATAGCCGATAAATCTTATACGCTCTAACATCTCATCAACCTTGGCATAAATCTCTGCTGCTTGAGGATGAGCCCTTTCCCCTGCTTTGAATTCATTGAGGACACCCTCCAATTCGATTATGGAAACACCTGGAACTTTCTTCACTCCCCTGTCATTCATCAGTTTCCTCACATTGGCCACATCTTCCCATCTATCAGCATTGGCATATAGGTTGGCCAATAACACATAGCGCCCGCTGTTATTGGGCTCTAGTTCAATTACTCTCTTCCCCACTTCCTCTCCCAACTTAACGTTTCCATGAATTTTACAAGCTCCAAAAAGAGCACCCAGGACACTTGCGTCAGGGATCATGGGCATATCATTGATAAGCTTTCTTGCTTCCTCCAGCATTCCAGCTCTTCCAAGAATATCAACCATGCATCCAAAATGTTCTCTTCTGGGTTCAATACCATGAACTTCAACCATATGATGGAAGTAATGACGCCCTTCCTCAACTAACCCCGAATGAGCACATGCACTGAGGAGGTTCATGAAAGTGATGTTATCAGGAGCTACCATCTCCCTCTCCATCTCTTTAAAGAGCTGAATGGCAGCCTCTCCTTTCCCATGCATTGCTAGACCACCAATCATGCAATTCCATGAAGATCTTCCCTTATGTGGTAACCCATTGAAAACCTCAAAAGCTGTCCCCAAGCAACCACACTTACAATACATGTCAATAATAGTTGCTGCAAGCTTTGAGTCCAATTCAATTCCACTTTTCTCGATATACCCATGTATCCACTTCCCTTGCTCTAAAGCTCCTAATCCTGTACAAGCTGACAACATACTAGCCGCCACAAACTTATCCAATACCACCTTTTCAGCTCGCATCCTGTCAAACAAAGCAAACGCCTCATGGAAACGATAGCTCTGAACATAGGCTGCAATCATGACATTCCAAGAAACAGAATTCCTCTCTGGCATGAGCTTAAAAACTTCAAAAGCCTCGTCAACAAACCCCCACAGTGAGTACCCACTTATCAAACTGGTCCAAGACACAACATTCCGCACAATCATCTTATCAAAGACCATTCTTGCTTTCTCCAAAGACTGAAAAGTCACGTACATATGAATCAAATTATTTTGAGAATAAACATCTGCTTCAAACCCGAATTTTACAACATGGGCATGTACTTGTTCCCCCTCTTCAACAGCATCATCGTCGCAACAAGCTCTTATAACAGCAGGGAGGGTAAATTCATTGGGTGTAACAGATTCTTGCAACATCTGCGAGTACAAGAGAACGCAGTTTCTGGGGAGTTGGCATTGCAAGTAGCCTCTCATTATGGTATTGTAAATGAACGCATCTGGGTGAGGAATTGTATCAAAAACCTGTAGAGCATAACCCAGATCACCATTTTTGGAGATAGCACAGAACCTGACAACTCTGCCCATAGCATCGTTATCGGCCGAGAGGCCGAGTCGTATGAGTTGGGAGTGATACTGCATGAGCTGAGACATGGAAGAGCATGACACGAGACCGTGCAATAGTGAAAGGTGCGAACTGGGCGAGCTTAGATGCTGGGGGGCGGCTTGAAGGAGCTGGAGTGAAATCATTTTCTTTGTGAGATTCCCTGAGCAGTGAGGAGTCTGAGGACCCCTATAATTTGAACCTCTTATTTTCAATCAATGAACACTCCTTACCTGAGTGTTCGTGGAGAGTAAGCGGTTACTATCCCTACACTTTGAACATCGTAATTTCAGTCAACAGACTAATCATAACCCGCTTAAAGCCAGATAGCAATATTCACAACCATATCACAGTAATCACATATATCACAGAGAGAGAGAGAGAGAGAGAGAGAGAGAGAGAGAGATGAATAAGAAAATACGCAAGGGCTTGGAAATCCTCGCTTGATATCCCCATGGAACGGCTCCAGCTGAAGGCCCATCGGCAAGTCCCTACCCATTGTAGCCAGAGACTAGCCCCTCTGCCTCCACAAAATTCAAAATTTCCGGCGACCCTGGGATCAGGAACTATCAGAAATAAGATAGAAGGTTTGGATGGTAAGCCACGTTGAAGATTGCATTCGAACGAAGGAGTCGTCTTGTAACGAATTCGAACCATCTTAATTTTTATTTTTTATTTAAAAAAAAAATACAAATTTACAAATTGATATATAGTATAGCAAGAAGCAGTTAAGAGTAGAATAGATATAACGTAGAGCTATTTTGACTTGTAATTTGTAAATTTGTTTTGTGAGATTATTATATAAATCTAACGCTTCTCAGATAAATGATTGTGCAGTGTAAATATGGTTAAAAGTACGTTACCACTTAGAGTAATGCAACACAGAAATCTACATAATCTGTATACTAAAAAGTATTTTAAATATAATTTTAAAATTTTAGTATACAGAATCCAAAAATAAAAAGGCTATTTAAATAGTATTATGTAATAATTCAAAAACCATGTAAAATAATAAGAGGAGACTAGAGAAATAGGATAAGGTCGCCTTATATCTTTAATTTCAATGAATGTAACTATTTTTCTAAAAAAAAAAAAAAAGATAAGGTGGCTTTGAACTAGCCTTAATTTGTTTTTTTCAAGATTTCTTTTCTTTTCTTATTTTGCATCAAGGAAAATAATAATATGCCGATTGAGTTTGTCCATTCAATTTGATTACTCATATATTTTGTTTTGCTTTTTCATTTTTTACTTAACAGTGGAATTAACTATTAGTATATTAATTTCTTTTAAAGAAGTATTTAAATATATTTAAAAAAATATAATTTATATTAAGGGATACGCCCAATTATCAAACTTGGACTACCTTTTACATCAATATTAAAAACTTCTACATTTTATGAGTTTTTTTTTTTTTTGATAAGTGGTCCATAAGAATGATGGCAAAAGATATAAGAATTAATTAGCTAGCTCTAATAGAAACTCACAGCCAACTCCGCCAAAGATTGAACCATCCCAACTTTTCCACCCAAAGAGAAGGATGGGTTTTGGCTTTTTTCCCCCTACACTTGTCTAGACAATTGCGACAATATACATTGATTTTTTTTTGTAGTTTTCCATCTATTGCACCAAGATGTGCCAATTTGCTACTTACCGACCTCCTACAACTATCACGCGTCCCACCATTAGACTTCTTAACCACCTATCTGTCAAATGGCCAAAAAAAAAAAAAAAAAAATTGACAAAAGGAACGATACGTGTGTCTCATACACGACTCACAATGTGCGTTAGCCTCATATGCCATCACATCGCAGAGAGTATTCTGCTGCCACGCACATTATTATTAGGATATGTGGCTTTGGATCTCTTAGATCCTTTCCAAGAGTGACGTGTGTGCTACAAGTGCCTCCATTGCTATTGATGGTCCTATGCCGTCGTATTGACTCATTTTCTGGTTGTTACTTCTATATGTTTCCATTTTCTCCAACTAAGAATTAAGATAAAGTGATCGTGAAAGTCTCCTCAATCGGATTAGACCAGCAAAATACAGTACACAACAATCTAATGTTGCTTTTAGTTATAGTTTTATAGCCTATTTATTAGACTATGTAAAAACAGCTTCAAGCGGCTTCCCTTTAGTGGATCCCTCTTTTTATTAATTTCTCTAGTGTGTCATTTGCTTGTTTTGGAATGATTGTTGGAGACTTTCATTCCATTGCATCTAATATCTTGTAACTACTTAGTTTATCTATGAAATGTTTGATTAGAAAAAAAAAATAGCTATCTCTAGAGTCCCTTGCAAGCATAAGCAAAGAGTTAAAGCAACCAAAACAAGTGAAAGATGAACATTAATTGTAGTGCTTTGAAGAATAATTATGATACATTTAAGACAATTGAACAATATTTTTACAATTTCTATTGGTGGGCAACAAAATGGGCATGTTAGGAGGGTTGAGGATGAAAAGGCATAGAAATGGGTAACAACAACAATTCATGTTCCAAGGTCAACCATGAAATTTTCCAAGCTTAGTGGTGGAAATCGTAGTGGGTGAATTTATAAGGCGAATCAGTATTTCCCTTTTTACCAAAAAAAAACTTGCTAACATTGTGTTTCGTACACTATCAGGCCAGGTTTCAACAACTCAGATCTTTTGAATTTGGTCTTGCACACACAAAGAAGATAAGGAGAATGGAGGCCTAGGTAGGCCGGAGAGTCTTCGATGTCTAAGTTAGTATATTGTTTTAGGAGTTTGTACTTGAATAAAGAGAGTTAAGAGAGATTTCTTCATACCTGAGGATCGATTTTTATATTAGGATCCTTGGTGGTACATGAGTACCTATAGGGCTCATGTCATTTCAATTATTCACTTGAGTCAAGGTTTTTTAATGCGGCGTGGTCCCTTGACTTGCTTTATTCTGTAGATGTCTTTGGTAGCTAGTTGATGTCTGTCGATGTCTGCTTGCTAGGAGATTAATGACTCTCCTTATTTCTCGCTTGCTTGCCTAGGTAGGTACTTATGAGCTTGACGTCGTTGAGGGAGTATCCGGGTGTTGAGTCCCATCTCTCCCTTATGCTGTCTACTTCTACACACAAGAGTCACATTAGAGGATGCTTCTCTCGTTGATCCTAGGCCTTTCAGAAGAAGGGGGGGGTTCCTACTGGCTTCTGTCAAAATGGGGTTGACAAGCTTGATTGTGTTGGGCCAGGCCTTTACATCTCATTTTCTTAATTATTTTTGCAGTCCTGTTATTTAGGCCAATGGGGGCAAAATCTCCTTACAAAACTTTTAATAAAATTAGCTATTCTTGGATTCTTACCATGTGGAAGGATATACGTTGAAGTAGTTTTAAGATGTCGAAGAAATTGCTTTCCCACTTGGGAGGCATTCACCAAGGCATTTCAGATTACTTTTGTGGATGCTCCTTCAAGGCCCCCTTTTCGTAGGTCATGAATGTTACATGTATTCGTGAATTTACATATGGTAAAGAAATTCAACATCATAAAAGCATCTCATTTATTGAATTATAAAATTAGCTCATCATATCAGAGTTTCATAAAATGAAAATAAGAATATAATAATGTAAACATAAATTAGACTTGTGGCAATTACACTTATTACTAAGATCTAAGGCTCCAAAAGAATAAATATACTCCTCACCCTCGTGCTTGGTGTCCACGCTATGGGACATTAAAACATAAAAATAAATAAATAAATAAATAGTGAGTTGAAGACTTAGTAAATTGCACATCATACCATTAACATAATTTAACTTGACCTTAGACTTTGCTTTGAAAACTTTCATGCATAATCATAGCTATATATAACATATGAATCATTCAACTATAATATATGTAGAATTTAAGAAGTAATAATGACAATTCATGTAACATGACCTAATGTATGGTTGACTCTATGCATCTAATATGTTCCATGGATAACTTCTTAATCTTGTCTTACATTAAAATAATGGCCATCGTACCATCTAAGTCAAATTTTTATTGAGGACCAAATGACTTCAAATGGGGTTCTTCCAGACTACGACTAGGACTTCTCTTTCAACTTCTTTAACCTGATGATGGGAGTTCTAGAGACAAGATCTCCATTAGAAAATAGATCTTTTATCTCCATTATATAGCTAACATGAGAGACTATGATAGATTATAAAATAATCACATTACAGTAAATTCTCCTCCTCTAGAAGACTCGTGGACGTAAGCATTATATTGAACCATGTAAATTTGTGTCTTTATCTTTTTTATTTTCCTTACCTTTAATTCTTATTCACTATTATGGATGTATGTAAGAATGTCGTACAATAGCACCGACTACCGTCGAGGGCTCCAAACCAAACCGATCAAAATCCGAATCGTTATAGTAGGTTGAGAATGACTCTTTCTCCATTTTGGCCTGTTGTATGATTTTTCGACATTAACACTAGTAGTCAATGAGTTATATGGAGATGTGATTTAAATATGTGTATAAACTACCTTCCATGCTCATAAGGTGCACTAAGAGATTTTGGTGATGCCTTTTGGGCTCATGATGCCCTTTTCACATTTCAAGGATGAAATATATTTAAACTCTTTTCTAGACAATTTTTCATTATTCTCTTTGATGATATATTTGTTTATAGTATGATTTCAAGGTTTCATTCATAAAACTTAAGGATTTTTTGGTGACATTACAAAAGCATCCATTTTATGTGAAGATGTTTAATTGTAAATTTGGCTACAAGAAATTGAGTATCTCGACCATGCGATTTCTAAAAATGGGGTTGAAAGGAAGCTCGACAAAATCATAGTCTATAATTAACTGGCTAGTTCCAACTTCTTTTAAATCTTTAAAAGAATTTTTAGGGCCAAATAGTTATTATTGTAAACTCACTCGAGTGTATGATTTTGCCAACCCAAGCATTGGATTTAAAGTTTAGGTTGACCTTCAACTATGGACCATGGGCTAAATTTTTTGTATTTAAAAAAATCTATGATTAAATTATTACGTATAGCTATTGTTTGATTTAATACATATTTGGATTTTTACTCATACATAATAGTGAGTTTATTGGGCAAGAGTGCTACACACCCCGCATGGGCGGGAGTAGGACTTTTGGCCCCGTGTTCTGTCCCCGTCCATGCGGGGGCAAGGTGCTTCGTCCGATGATAAGGGTGGACATTCAACTATCTGTCCCTTGCCACGGTGACATAAGAGGAGTTGTTCTGGGGAGAGACTTACATTTAAAGGTTTTGGAGAGGGGACATGACGACAAAGACTCGAGATGGGGTGTTGAGGCAAATGGCAGATTTGGTCCTCTGGAGATTGAAGGCGGCAGAAAGTAGAGAGAGAGAGAGAGAGAGAGAGGAGAACGAAAGTGAAGCCAAGAGATTTTGCAACTCGCAAGAGGGGGGTAGCAGTTCTGGGTTAATAACCCATAATCAAAACGAAGACATTTTGATTATGCGTCACAACCAATAATCAAAATAACGGCTCTTTGAATATTGGTTTTAACGCATAATCAAAACGACAGATTATAGGTATATAATGAAAATACCTAGGCACAAAACGAAGTGGGTATGTATTTGACTTATATTATGGAATGATGTCTTCCCCCACTCAAAAGTCAGATTTTGTACATATTTACAAGACTACTAATAGCCATAAGCTTCTAGACTTTCATTGCTTGAATAAAAGGTATTATGTGATTTATGGTTGGAAATAGTACCTAGGGTTTCCAAATATGTTGGGCAGTAGGATTTTGAATTTCACCGAATGCATTAGGTAATGTTTTATTCTTACTAGGAATTGTTAGGACCGTCGAACACTTACAAATAATTAGAGACGAAGATTTTAACGTGATTTAGTAAAACATGGCTTACGTCCACACAGAGAGGAAAATTTTCATTCACAAATTGAAATTTACAACGGTTTCTCTCAACTCATAGCAGTGCTTCAAATTTCATCCATGCACATTTTTGCCACTGATGCATGTATATATAGAGTGATTAGGTTTGTTTAAGAGATAAGACCATCATCAAGGTTGGTGAATTTGTTCAAACATTTCGGTTGCAGTTCTTAGTTGTTTTTCCAACTGTCCTTATCACTTTCGGCTTCATCATTTTTTAGTTTTCTACAAGAAACCTTTGCTTCCGACTTTATCACTTTGAAGATTCAAAGCTTATCTGGCTTGATGTGGATTTTCTAACAATTCTCCCCCTCAACACCAAGCAGATGATATCCTGATATCCTTCAGTTCAAGGTTTCTAATCCGGTTATGTCTCTACATAGCTCGAGTTTTTCTCGTGTGATCACCTTTGTCAACATATCACCTGGATTTTCTTTGGTATGGATCTTCTCAAACTTTAAAAGTTGTTGCTCCATCACTTCGCCTATCCAGTGATAGCAAATGTCAATGTGCTTTGTTTGGGAATGATACATAAAGTTTTTGCTTAGATCAAGAGTACTTTGACTATCACAATAGTCTTTGTACTCTTTTGACCGATTCTCATTTCTTGGAGAAACCATTTTAACCATGACATTTTCTTGTCTGCTTCCGCCATAGCAATGTATTCTGCTTTCGTTGTGGATAAAGCTACACATTTTTGCAATCTGGACTGCCATGATACAACTCCACCTACAAATGTGTAAATGTATCCTGATGTAGATTTTTTTTTCTACCAAGATTACCTGCCATAAAGCATCTATATAACCATCCAAGATTGGGATAGCTCCCCTGTAGCTTAAGTACAGTTTTGATGTACCCTTAAGATATCTAAGAATACACTTTATTGCTTTCCAATGTTCTTTCCTTGGATTTGAAAGAAAACGACTCACAACTCCTACAACGTAAGTAATGTCAGGTCTCGTACACACCATAACGTACATTAGACTTCCTACTATTAAACAGTAGGGTATTGCAGTCATTTCTCAAACCTTTTCTGTTGATGAAGGACACGAACTCTTACTCAATTTGAAGCGACTAGCCAGTGGATTACTGACTGACTTTGTTTTCTCCATGTTAAACCTTCTTAGTACATGTTCAACATACTTCTCCTATGACAACCATAACTTCTTTTCTTTTCTCTCACGAGTAATCCTCATGCCCAAAATCTATTGGAAAGCTCCTAAGTATTTCATATCAAAGACCTTGGAGAGATTCATCTATAACTTGCTAATGATTGATGGATTATTTTCAATAATCAGCATATCATTAACATAGAGCAGTAACATAAAAAAGTTACCTTCTGAAAGTTTGTGAATGTAAACACACTAATTTACAATAGTTCTCTTGTAGCCATGACTCACCATGAATGAGTCAAACTTCTTATACCACTGTTTGGGAGCCTGTTTCAAACTGTAAAGGCTCTTTTCTAGCTTGTTGACCAAATGTTTCTTCCAAAAAATTGAAAACCTTATGGTTTCTCCATGTAGATTTCCTCTTCGAGGTTACCATGAAGAAATGCTGTCTTCACATCCATCTGTTCAAACTCTAGGTCAAGACTTGCGACCAATCCGAGTACCATTTGAATTGAAGTCATCTTCACAACAGGTGATAACACCTCATTAAAGTCAATTCATTTCTTTTGCTAGAATCCTTTGACGATTAAGCGTGCTTTGTACTTCATATATTTTCTATCGTTTTTCAGCTTGAACACAAATTTATTTCTTAGTGCTCTTTTTTCCTTTGGAGATTTCACCAGCTCATATGTCTAATTTTTCTACATTGATTTCATTTTATCCTGCATAGTCTGCATCCATCTGTTGCTATTTGGATGAGATGAAAATTTTATGGCTCCCCGTCATCTAGACGAAGAATATAATCTGATTTTGAATATATTTGAGATGAAATCAACAATCAACCTCTAAATGATCTATCTTGTTGAGGCTGATCACTTGACAACTGTGATGATTCTGCAGTTTCTAATGGAGAAGGTAACTGCTACCCTTGCTCAGTATTGGTTTCTTTGTTGTCAACTTCGTCTTCTACCTGAAGAGTCTTCCTGCCTGTCTTTAGTATTTGAGGCAAACTGAAGTGGTGGGGAAGTAGAGGCTGGTTTTAGAACACTTGTTTCTTTTGATCTTGAAATATTGGGATACAACTTATTTTTATGGAACACAACATCCGTGCTTTTGATGACTTTTTTTACTTCAGGATCCCATAATTGGTATTCAAATTCTTCATCTCTATAGTCGATGAAGATACATGGATTAGACTTTTCATCAAACTTCTGTATTTTCTCATTGGATATGTGTGCAAATACTTTGCACCCAAATAATCTTCGATGAGAGTATGATATCTTGCGGCCTGACCACACCATCTTTGGGATTTTAAACTATAATGAAATTGACGGTGTTCTGTTAATCAAGTAACAGGCTGCTTGAATTGTTTCCACCAAGTGGCTTAAGCAGCTTAGCCATGCTCAGCATGCATCTGGTTCGTCCCATAATGGTCCGGTTCATTCGTTCAGCTACACCATTCTGTTGTGGGGTGTAGGGGATGGTTTTCTCATGTCTAATGCCACGATTGAAGCAATATTCTCTGAATTCTCGAGAAGTATATTCTTCTCCATTATCTGTCTTGAGGCACTTTAGTTTCTTACATGTTTCTTTTTTTGTCATGGAATGGAAGCTTTTAAACTGTTCAAAAACTTGGTCTTTCCTTTTCAGGAGATACACCCACACTTTTCGTGAAGTATCATCAATAAAAGTAAAAAAATATCTATTATGTCCAAGTGATTCAAATTCAAAGGGACTACAAACATCAGAGTATAGCAGACTTAACAACTCTAATGCCATGATTGGAGCAAGTTTTTTGTGGGGTGTAGGGGATGGTTTTCTCGTGTCTAATGCCACAATTGGAGCAATATTCTCTGAAATCTCAAGAAGTGTATTTTCCTCTATTATCTGTCTCGAGGCATTTTAGTTTCTTACCTGTTTCTCTTTTTGTCCTGGCATGGAAACTTTTAAACTGTTCAAAAACTTGGTCTTTCCTTTTCAGGAAAAACACCCACACTTTTCGTGAAGTATCATCAATAAAAGTAAAAAAATATCTATTATGTCCAAGTGATTCAAATTCAAAGGGACTACAAACATCAGAGTATAACAGACTTAATAACTCTAATCTTTTTCTAGCAGATGTCTAGAACGAGACTCTATGTTGTTTATCAAAGAAAAAGAATTCACAAGGGTTGAGAGTAATACTTTTGTTTCTTGTTATCAACACTTTCTTTGTAAGCGTAAATAATCATTTCTCTCCCATGTGACCGAGTCTTCGGAGTCACAAATTCGGGGAATGCCTCATCTTCAACTATGTTGAGGCTATTAGCACATATCTTTGTACTAGATTTGTACAAAGTGCCACAAATATGTTTACGTGCGATGACCATTGTTTATGTGCCACAAATATGTTCACAAATATGTTTTTGTTGAGGCTAAGCATTGTTGCAGAATATGCTTTCATAACCCTGTCGATCAAGGGTTCTTCTGGATATCAGGTTGAGTTAGAGATCATGTACGTGCTGAATGTCTTTTAATACCATAGTACAGTCAACATTGATTTTTATTCTGACATCTCTTATACCCACAATCTTTGAGAAGCTTGAATTTCCCATCATAATTGTGCCAAAGTCTCCTGATTTGTATTTGCTGAAGAAATCTTTACAATGAATGGTGTGATATGATGCTGATGTATCTATCACCCACTCCGTCTCTTGGCTTGAAACATGTAAGCAAGATTCTTCATCGATAAAAAGAAAGGCACAATCTCTAAGAAGTGTCACTGAGGTTTCAAGATCTTCCTGTTTTGCCTGACAGCTGGATTGGTTCCGCTCCCGTTGTAGCTTTCAGGATATTTTTTTGAAGTGGCTTTCAATTTTACAGTAAAAGCACATTTCCTTCTTCTTTCACTGAGCACCGCGAGTCTGGGATCTACCTATGCTTTTACTTCTGTTCCTATCTCGGTTTCTTCCTCTACTATTTCTTTGCTGCCTTCCTTGAGTTACAAAGGCATCTGATTGGTTTTCTCCAACCTTCTTTCGTCTAGCATCTTCATTAAACATGACATCAGTCACCATTGACGTAGTGAACTTTCTAACTGGAGTTGAATTACTGAGGGAGACCACTAGCATTTTCTAGCTATCTGGTAAAAAGCTGAGAAGTAGTAGAGCCTATTATTTATCTCTAAGCTTGAGATCTACAGTCGCAAGTTGGTTCACTAAGTTCTGGAACTTGTTCGTGTGTTTGGCCACTGAGATGCCACTTTTTAGCTTTAGGTTGACAAGGCATCTCATCAAGAGTGTCTTGTTTCGTATGGTTTTTGCCGGATACATGTTCTCCAATTTTTGCCACAACTGGTAGGCATTTGTTTTCCTGTGTAACATGATAAAAAATACTATGGTCAATCCACTGTCGGATTGGACCAATAGTTTTCTTGTTTATTTTCTGCCAGTCCCTTTCCGTCACATCGATTGATTTTTCGCCTTTCTCTTTAATCGGGTCGAACAAATCTTTACAATTAAGGAGATCTACCCTTTGAGGCCTCCAAATTGCGTAGTTTGTTGCAGTTAGCTTGATCATCGCACTTGCTCCTAAGTTCTCTATTGATTCACCTTTAATTTGTGCTTTAAGTGGTTTTTTTCTCGATGTTCAGAGTTGAATTTTAACAAACATAGGTCACCGTTGTTTCGGAATGGTTGAAAACCTTATAAATGACTCTGGTCTAATCTTGAAACGATCAAAATTGCTCCAAAAACCTAAAAAAATGAAAACTAGAATATTCTTGTCAAAGATGGAATATTATTGCTGTCTTCAAAATATTCTCTTTAATAACTGGTTCTAGCACACCTGGGTCAAGGATCAGGTTGAAGCGGGTTCGGGTTGGACCAGGTTGTCTTCAACCTTGAGAGCGTGTTCGTGCATGGCCAGAGGGTGAGGAATGTCGTTGGAGCTTTGTTAGTACGTGTAGTGGCTCTCGATGTCCGTTTGGGATGAAATTTTCATCAAAATTCTCATATTAAGGTGGGGAATCCGATGGTGCCCTCTAAACTTGATTTCGATTAAGTTTAAAAAAGGGTCTATTTCGAAAATTCAAAATTCCGACCATTCATCAGCTTTGATACTGCTTGTTAGGGCCGTCGGACACTTACAAATAATTGGAGACTAAGATTTTAACGTAGTTCATCAAAAAATGGCCTATGTCCACACAAAGAGGACGAATGGTGCTTCTAATCTCACCCATGCACATTTTTGCCATTGATGCATGTATATATAGAGTGATTAGGTCTTTTTAAGAGATAAGATCATCGTCAAGGTTGATGAATTTGTTCAAACATTTCGGTTGTAGCTCTTAGTTGTTATTGCACCTATCCTTATCACTTCCAACTTCATCATTTTTTAGTGTCCTACAAGAACCTCTACTGCTGACTTTATCACTTTGAAGATTTAAAACTTATCTGGTTTGGTGTTGATTTTTCAACAGGAATGAGGCTGTCGAGATTTTAGGACTGGTTAGAAAGGAAGTTTACTTTTAATATCAGCCAGCATTAAAAGCTCTAGCAATCAATCCTGAATCATTATACCAAGTATAAGAGATCTTTCTTTATACAATTCACATGGAAATTTCAAGAATTTAGAGATTTGCAACTAGCTTAGAATTGCGATATTTAATTAATCAAGGTTTTATTTGGAAATACAAATTTCTCAGACTATTTCACCATTATTAAAAAATAATTCATTACTATTCGTAAACTATTTCACTACTATGCATAGATGATCTGAGATCCTCTTATTATCTAAACAAAGCCTAACATTCTTATTAAGGGACTATCAGGATTATATAATTACCAGCATCCTCAATGCCTTTATCTCTCATTTAGATATAGAAACTCTAAACCATTTTCTACCTAAGTGGAACCTAAGTGGAACCTTGACCCTAGTTGCCCCTTAAGTATAGTAACAAACCAGAGGTAGTCTCATACACACTTGTGTAACAATCTCGTCTCATCTCATCTTATCTCATCATTACTAATTTTTCAAATTTTCAAACAAAATGAAATAAACAATTCAAATTTTTTAAATCTCAAAACAAAATTTTCAAATTCCAAAACAAAGTTAATATTAAAAAATATATTATAACAATATTTTATTCAATTTTTAACTTTTATTTCATCTTATCAAACCAAGCCTAGTTTCATATCATCGAAATGTTTAGGGATTCTCAAGGCTACTACCGCTATTGTGTCAGAATCATGAATATTCCATTAAGCCTATCAAATACTCACAGTGATAGTTATTAAAAATGAGGTTTCTTACTATTATTAGGTAATTGAATCTTATGATGTCTTTCATACTATATTACCTTTACACAAACTTCTTTCTCGAGTTCTCTCCACCAAAATTCTTAGAGTGAGTCTCCTAAACTCTACTACAATTTAGGTAAGGAATTCTTCCATATATCAAAACTTTCATGTCCTAAACATTATGAGATTTTCTATGCTATATTATGGAAGTTTGGGCATAAAATTTAAACTTAGGAGTGATAATATATGACACGACCTATCAATACAACATGAAATAAGCAGGTTTGGGCTTGACATAAATGGATTTGGGTCAAAACAGTTTGACCCAATAAAAAACTATTAATAAATGTCATTTTAAGGTTAACTTGCAAAACTCGCAATCAACTTCATAACACAAATAGAATATGTTTTTAAATTTTCTAATTTTTAATCTTGTATCTTTTTTTTGTTGTTGGGAATATTTGATATTGATATTAGGATTTGACTATGTTATTATCTCAAACTATGAAATCTATTTTGTTAATATGTTAGTTTTATAAAAATATTCTAGCATGAATCTAGTTATCTTTGTATTATCTATGAAATATATTAATTTGGTTAAAAAATAAAATCAATTTATATGAAATAAGTTAACTAAATTAAACGGGTTGTGCCACCCATTAATTAAATGGGTTGGATTAGAATTGACCCATATAATTTAATACTCATGAGTTGACACGGTCCAAATATGACCCACGAATAGAATTGCCAAACTTATTCACACCATAGTGGCATTGTAAGGACATAGTTGTTGTTCTTAATATTTAAGAGTAAAATAATTGCTAAAAATTTAGTCATAGAACAATAAGACTTTTTGGAGGTTTGTATTATGATAGATATTGAACATCGTTGAGCCCATGCCTCACATTGAAAGAGAGAAGGTCAACTTGACTTGAATCCTGGCCTAATCTTTAATCCTACGCCAATAAATGTGATGGGAGAAGTTTTAATTTTGTCATTTTTCATTTGAGGAGTAGGAGTCATCATGCCCAATCCCAATGAGCAAACCAACATTTGATCTGCCCATGTTGGACAAATAACGACTCAAATAAGCGAGTCTACAGCTCAACCAATGGTTACACGATTTCATTTCAAAATGACAAGTCAAACTTCTCATGTATGATTAATCCAATTTGCTTTCATCCCACTAGTTCATGTAGTGTCTAGTTTTTAAAATAGTTTTGTACTAGTTGAAACAGTTGGTATTGTTAAGGACGTATTTCGCTTTCCTCCTGTAATTGTTCACCTGTAAGAAATTAAAAAGGTCCGACGATTCCCGATTGAAAAAGCTCCAATGCTTAAATCAGTAATTTCGCTAATTATTTAAAAAGTAGCCTGAGAACCAGAAAGAGAAGTCTCCATTTTGGAGGGTTACCTGGTTTATATAAGTTTTGTAGTGATGCTTATCCTCTGCAGTGATTTTCGTTTACATGTTATCTTCTTGTAACTGACGTGATTACGTATTTACATGAAATCCTGTAGAAGGTGGCGATGATTAAGTATTAGTTTATTTACGTAACCTGCAGGACTCTATACTTATTCATCCTCTTGAGTTAATAATTAGGTCCATCGTGTTATTTTCTTATTATACGAACTCTCATTCTGATGGACTTTTAGACCTTTAAATTTAAATAGGCCCTACAGATATTTTCCATGCTGGAATAATAACCAACCAGGGAGAGTGTTATGCTTCATACCAGATTAAATTCCAGCCATACCGAATTGTTTTGGCCATTTCTGATCGATGTCTCGTATTTCGGCCAATACTAAAATTTCGAATCTGGTGCATTTTATAAAGCTATAGGACAATTTTGTAATTAATCGCTCTCCCCACTCCTCTCAAATGTCTCGGCAAACTGTAGGTAATGTGTAGTAGGCCAAAGTTTTCAAAATCACTGCAAGTAACGAGTAGCAAGCCAACAATTTTAAAAATCTTCTCACTCTTCGGTGTGCACTTCTTTTTATATAGTTTTATTTCTTTTTCTTTTTTGTTTTTTTGAAAGATTTTTTTTTTTTTTTAATGTTAAAGTATGAACTTTGACTATTAATTTGACTTTTTTTTATTGCCTCCCAACAAACTCTAATTATTTTTCAATCACTTATATATGAACTATAATCACACGAGTGCTTAGAAAATATATAATCTCTCTTTAATTCAAAGCGAATTCAAAAGAAAAAATAGATGGGAGCAATAAAATTAGTGAAGACGGCTCTTGCTATCACCCCTTACAAATTTTGAGTCCATTGTATTAAGAAGTATTATTGAATTTATGATTTATTTTATTTTTATTTTATAGTTTAATTTATCTATATAATTTATCTAGAAATGATACCAATATCAAAATATTATATTTCAATGTTTTAATTGAAACGATTATCAAAATAGTATTCTAAACTTTGATCTGTATTGAATTTATGAGTTATGTTATAAATTGCCAACCCTTTTTATGGGAAAGGCTTCGTTGCATTCCAATAAATCAAAATTACAGCTGTGACTAATAAATATAAGAAAGATTTATATTATAAGTCAAACTACTCAACTATTTGAGATACCTCGCATACAAATTTCTTTGTAACAAATATTGTTTTAATTTCTATAAACTCTCGAGTAATAAAACTTTTAGAAATTTCACTATCGATTTGTATGAAAGTATGAAATTCTGTAAAAAGAGTTAACCAACATCTACCTTCTAAAAAAGAAGGGAGAATCAACACCCACATCTTCTAAGGAGGATTAGGACAAAAAAAAAAAATCTGTTCTATTTTTATTATTATCTAACACAAACAATAACCCAAACAAAAAACCAAACAAAATATAGAAAACAAACAACACAGAGCATAAAAACTATAATTGAAAACCAAAAAATGCAAAATATAAAGTACGACTGTAATGGTGCATAAAGCACACGAAATGTTGGGAGTGTTTGGAACAATTGATCCTAAAGCCACCGACGTAACTGAGCCGAGAAACACCCCGTGCTATGCTGGGAGTGTCCGTACGAAAAATATCAAATTCAACCTTAATGCTAGATATAATATCAGAAATAGAGTAAAAATAAAATTTTATTTGAATATCACCTGTACAAAATTAAAGAGATTTTACAAAATCAATGGTAATATGGGCAGATGGTGTCGGTTCCGACTCTCCACTCGTAGTAGAAACTCTTTAGGCAGGTGACATTTATAACTCAGTTTTATCGGAGGCCAATAGCAAGTGGCCACGTAAGGCATTTTACGTATTTTAAAACACGCGCACAGCAAGAGATATGACCTATGCTTTTCGGCTTTTCGGACTCAAACAACAGAAATAACTCTCCTTCCCCCTCTCTCTCTCTCTCTCTCCGTCGGCAATCTCTTCTCTTATTTCCATTTTATTGGTCCTTTCTCCCACGATGCATTCTATAATCAAATTTGAAGCTTTGGTTAATCTCAAAAAATCATTTACAGAAGAATCCTGGCTCGCCGATGCGCTAAGTTCTTTTTTTTTGGATAGAAATAGGGATGTCATACACTAGGCACAAAAAGGCTTTGCTTAATGGTTCTTACATGACATAGAGTCAACATAAACAACATCAGAAATAAATTCAGGAACTTCATGCCACCACTCAAAACCATTTTAGAAATGCTCCATGCGTGTCTGGCCAGGACATGTGTTGCACAATTTGTCAACCTTGGAGAGTGCTGGATAGAACAATTCGCAAATCGTAACATCAGTCTAAGAATCTGAGATCACTGTCCTCCTTATAGAAAATGATTCATCGGCACAAAGGATTTCCTCCACAACATTATAACAATCACTGTAAATAATCAAGCTTTCAATCCGAAGCAGTAGACAGGATTGTAGACCCCTCAGTATAATCATTGCCTCAAAGTTCTCAGCTTCTAAAAATTCTTCCTCAACCCTGCTCATTGCCATAATCACTGAGCCATTTGAGTCACGTAGGATAGTCTCTATACCCGTCTTATTACAAGAGAAAAATAGGGCTCCATCAACATTTAATTTGAAACAATTCGGGGGAGGGGGTACCCACTTGTACATGCCTGATCCTGTAATAGCTTGTGACTGGATTTGTGAGGAATTACCACACCTTTCAGTGTAAGAGCATAGCTTATTATCTGTTCAGGGGGCAAATTAATATCTTCATGTAGTTTCTTGTTCCATCTATGCCATAGTCCCCAAGTCATCAAAAGGAAATCAGACAAACCATTAGTTGATGCAGAATTGAGAATTAGCTGAGCATTATACAGAAAAGATTTGAATTTAGACACATCTGGCATCATAGCAAACTTGTTCACCCATATATGTTGAACAGATGGGCAAAAAGACACTGCATGGGTTGAATCCTCTTGCAAGTAACCACAGAAGCAGCAACAGGTATATACTTCGATTCTCTTTTTGATAAGGTTAGCTTTAGAAGGCAAGATCTCCCTGCAAGCCCTCCAAGCAAAACATCTGACTTTATGTGGGATTTTCAACTTCCAAAGGGCGCGCCAGATCAATTTCTTAGAATCCCCCAGAGAAGAAGTTTCCCCCTATCAATACAAGATAAACTTTGATAAAACCTGTAAGCACTGCGCACAAAAAATGGGTACCGAACCAAATTCGGTACCGGACCAAATCCATAGGTTCGGTCCAATCCGGTCCAGTTTACCGATTCACCAGTTTTTTCTTTTACCCTTAATTACAGTTTTTCAAATTTTTATCTAAAATATAATAAAAAATTCAACTTTTTCAAATTCAAAACACTATTTTCAAATCTCAAAACAAAACTAATATTAAAAAAATATATTATAATAATATATATATATTTTTTTAAACTTTTATCTCTTTTAAAACAGAATAATGCAATTTTTCCTTTTGGGCTCTTTTCATTCCGTATTCAGTATTTTGAATTTCAACATCAGGGCCCTCGCATAGGTGGGACTTGTTTGCATTCGTAGCATAGTTTTAAATTCCGTTCAGTTCCGGTCGGAACGGCTGGAAAGTTCCGTTCCGGTGCCTCAACCGGAACACTATACCTCCTTATTCTGTTCAGGTCAAATTCCGGCCGTTCCGGTCCAACTTCTTGCCGTTCCGGTCCCTATTCCGGTTTGGATTATTTTTATAATTTTTTTTGTTTGAATGATATTTTTTTTAAAATTTTAAATTTAGATGATATTTAATTAATTTTAGAATATAAAATATATTTATATACTTTGTAATTTTAAATACGTCTTTTTTTAAATATTTTATTTATTTATTTATTTTTGTATCTTAACTCAAATTTTTATTTTTTCAACTTACATTCATTTTATAAATCTTCAATTCTTCTAATATGTACACATATATATAATACACATTTACATATATATATCTTTATTCTATTAGTTATTAGTTTTTATATATATATATATATATAAATATTTATTATAATATATAATTAATCCTGAAACGGCACACCGGAACAGACCGGTACTGAAATATTTCGTTCCAGTGCCTCAACCGAAACGATCGCCGGAACAAAATCCAAAACTTTGGTTCGAAGCCATGATCGATGACAACATCACGATCGTGTTCATGAAGGGCCTTAATCTACAGCCCAAAAGACTCTACAACCAAACAGGCCCTTCACTTTATTTAGGTTTTGGAGTTGGCTAGAACGATCAAGGCTGAAGAGCGGAAGCTCCTCGCCACTGTGAGAGGAGAGAGAGAAAAGAAAAGAGGAGGGGGGGGGGGGGGGAGGATTACCTTACCTTGCACAGCCCACATACCTTACCTTGCACAGCCCACATACCTATTCCTGTTTTCTCTTCATTATCCGCCGTGGTGCGTCATTAGCTTTTCCGATAACCTCTATTTAAACCTGTCCAGAAATTTTCTCTAAAAAATAGACTTCTTGAAATTTCTTGCATAAAAATTTAACTTTTTTATATCAAAATAATAATATTATATTTAATTTTCAAATTTTCATCTCATCTCATATTACCATCCAAACAGACCTAGACCTACTAAAATCTGTCTAAACGCTAGATTTAGAGTGAGATAAAACAACATAGTGGTCCTATAATCGATTCTTTACTGCTGCTCAAGTGCAATTCTTGGATAGCACTAAATACTATAACTGCTATGAGACCTACTTTATATTATCTCTCTTCTTCTCTTTCCCTGGAGTTCCTGTGGAAATCAAGAAGTCCTGACCCAAAAAACAAAAGACTTATGGAAAATAATAGGCTTGTTTATTGCCACAATTTTCATGGTCAAGACCTGCGTCCATGGCTTCTGTATTTGGTATACAAGAGATGGGAGTAGAACAAATAACTGGCCTCCATTGTGCCATAGTTGCTCAGGCCAACTAAAGAAACTTCCAATAGAAAGTGGCTATTATATTACCTTAGAGCATAAACTTAAAACATCTCAACAACTTATAGCAACAAATGGTGGCAGTCCAAACTCCAAAATCTATTTCTAAGCACGAGCTAAGAAGTTCAAATCAGGCCATGGAATTCTGTCATTGTATGGTACAAGAATTGCCTTTTCTATACTTCTCTTAGTCTCCTTTTTTTTTTAACTTGATATTTCTCTCTGACTCTTAACATGACACCAACAATCCCCTTCAATGTGGATCACAGTCGAGAAAAATCTGATAAAAAATGGCGAAGATGTCAGTGCCTTCTCTGCTTTGTGTACTTCCGTGACTGCCGGCCCTTTCTCTTCCATTTATCATTTCCAGCAGGCCGATTCTTTTCTTCTATCTCTTGAACCTTGCGTTTCCTGCAAACAGTTCCAGCATGAACAAAAGAGCAGCACAGACAAGCCAAAATTAAATCTTCATTTAATAAGATATTCAGGTCCATCCAAAATGATTAAACAAATACAAACAAGGATCGTAGCCCAAACCATGTGCTCTTCTTACATAAGGTCATAGAAAAAACATCCTCCAGAATATTCAAAATAAATTTGATTTGGCAATACAGAAATCAAAATGTGTTAAGCAACGAAAGATTGAACTCTTATCTTAGCTTGCTTTTAATGGGTTAATCATGACCAAGTTTGTCTGGTATAATTTCCAGAAGTACAAACCATAAATACCAAGATCACATCTCTGGTCTTCCCCCCATTTTTGAAAACAAAAAAATCTAATACTAAATTCTCTCACGCTTTTATAGTGTCATATATGCCAGAACCATGTTTCAAATTATAGGTGTTTTCTTCACAATTTGTCTGTCCAAAGATTTTATTTTTATTGGGTTGGTCAGTCAGAAGACAACAAAAGTGAAACCCAAATGCTTTTAAAGAACAGAGTAGCTTCTAGATTATTCCCTTTGCCGATGAGCTGTAACTCATTGTCATCACAGCTTTCAATACAAAAAACATATTTTCATGAAAGAAAACATTACGCCTCATTGTACAGATTAATATATAAACTTTAATCAACACATAGCTTATTGCAATGTAGTTTTGGAGCCACACACAAAACAAAGTTGCATATCTCACCTGTACTTAGCAAGGGTACGATCAGACAGTAACTCATCTGCAATCGTTGCCTTCCTCTCCTTCTTTGTTAATCTACTCGTAAAGAAGTCTGATGCTGACTCGACCACAGTGCCCATCTGATTGCAAAATCTAAGCATTCTAAGAACAAGCCAAGCAAATCCAAAAGAATGATACCCACACAGTCACACCAACTTGGCTAGCATTAGTCAGAAAAAACAAATAGACTTGCCTGAAAATACTTGGGCAGCGTTTTTGACTTTGAATCACCCTTCTTGTAGTGCCTCTTTGGATCAATTGCACTTCTCAACTGTAATAATCAACATGCTCATAAATTCCAAAGTCAAGGAATAATTTTCTTTGTGAAAATATATGGATACATGAATGTTACAGAATCTTATAGCTCCTAGCAAGCAGATGAACCATCAAAGCCAATTTGGGACTGCCCCTATTATCTTGAAAAGCCCACAAACCAATGCATGCATATGCGCACCTCACACTGAGTTCTTAATTAATTAATAACTAGTATGTATAACTATTTATCTTTTATGATAAACTGAACATGTAAAATAACTTGATCTCTACGAAGTTCAGCCATACTTAAAAAAAAAAAAGAAATTGATGGAATATCAGATTTAATAAACTCCAAAGAATGGCCAAAATGAATTTGGTTTAGTCTTATTCTGGAAACAGCTTATGATAGGAGAATACAGGCACAAGGGTGCATGCTAAGAAACTTTTTATGATAAGAGAACACTCATTTTGATCAAAGAAAGCACAATGAACAGAATCAACCAATCATTTTTTTTTTTTTGATTGGCACTGAGTGTCAAGGAACAGCGTCCCGACTAATCCCAGGGGTGCACATGCCCTCGGCAAGGAGTTTCCAGCAAGTAATCAAACAATCAATATTTTCAGAAGGAAACTTTATATATTCCAGATAGAGTAGCACATCACTTCAACAATTAAGAATATAAGAGGTTTGATACTTCTCTAAGTCAATGCCATTTTCCACAAAAGTTGGGCAGCTGTATATCAGTATATGCGTTGCATCAATATCTCTCTGGAAAATAATTTTTTTTATATATAACTATATAAGTAAAGGATACTCTCTGGAAAATAATATGGACAAGAAAGGGTAAATTTATCACCCAAGAGGTTGTTTGCAAGGTCACAAAAACATATGTAGGTAAGCAAGTGTATCCATAACATTTTGTTTTTGTTTTTTTTTTAAAAGAACAAGTGCACATCAGAGTCCATGGTAGCTGGAGTAAAGTCATTACCATACCAATTTGAATTCTATATATGTTGTGGAAATATTAATCAGTTTTCAGTTTCAGTTGGTTATTTATTTATATAAGGTTAAGACGGCATTTACTTTTGACACATAGGAAGCAGAAATTTTATGATGATAATATGAATGCAGTCGATCAATAAAGCATATACTCAGAGAACACTTTTTTGGATATGTGCATATATCAGAGATCATTACATGAAGTACTGATGCAGAAGATAAAATCTTTCTACAATATCTTTCTACTGGAGCTTCAAATTTATCTGAAGAGTGAAATGAACCACCTCATGAAGAAGATTACATCTAATAACACAGAACGCTATAAGGGCCTAAATTTACAAAACCTCAGGCATTATTTAAATAATTTCCCTACTTCCACTGCTGCATGACCATGACCCAATTTACATAACAAAAGCAACTTCCTAAAGCACACAAGGTTGAAACAATGAGCAAGCAAGTCACAGCGATGCAAACCCCCTAAGTATTAAAGAATAATCTGAAAAAAGTTACGAGTGCCACAAAATCTACATCTACAAAATAGAGTCAACGAACCTTTAGTAACCGCAGATCCTTTTCAATCTCCGGGGTAATGGTCTGTGCAGGCATCTCAAACCTATGTTCGTTTTACAACAAACCAAAAAAAAAAAAAAAAAAAAAAAAAAAAGAATTCAATTATGGTTGAGCTCTATTTGGTTGCTGAGATATAATAGGAGGAACTGATACATCTAAAAGAATCTTGATAGTTGAGTACCAAAAATAAAAAATTCTTCCACTCCTAAAATTATTCTAGTCAGTTGAGACAGAAAGTCAATAGCTTAAAACCATAAGTAAAGAATTTCGCACAATTTCAATATTTCCTTTCCTCCATTTTCCCAGCAACCAATCATATCAAATGATAAGAAAAACAAAAGACTAAAACATAATCTTATTAACACATTGGCATACCAACTCTTGCCGGCAGTATCTTTGAGTTGCTTTCTCATCAACTTGTTTAACTTTCTTGGGTCATTTGGAGGGACAAAAAGTCCATCAACAAGCTCGGATGGCGATCTCCAAAGTACACACGCTTCAGTTTGGTTTTGGGATTTGCTCATAGACCCATTATGGGTTGCTGAAGATGAAGTTGGCAACTTTGGTTCCCATGATAGCCCAATCACTGGCTTGCTCTCAGGCATTCTAGATTTGGAAAAAGAAAAGGAAAAGATTTTTCAAAATCAGCAGCTCAGATATCAAACATCAGCAAGTATATATAAAACAAGCAAAATAAATAAAAATCAGGAGCCCAATCAATTATTACTCTCCTTTTGTTTGTTAAGATATATAAAGAAAAAATACTTGTGGTTAGCTAGAATAATTTCTCTTGGGCTAATAAGAGAAGGTTTTAACCTTGAGATTTTTTTTGGAAAGGCAAACAGATAAGTGAAAAAAAATACTGTATTACATAAAAAAAAAAAATATCAAACTGAAAGAACTGAGAAAACAAAAGGACCAAAACCTGTGGTTGGCACAGAGCGAAGAGAGAAGGAGATTTTAATTTTTGAGAGTCATTGTTCTGGATTATAATTCTTGTACGATAGGTTTTGGCATGATGTATCTTAACAAAAAATTCTGGTACTCTCCTGATTTTTATTTATTTTTCTTGTATTATATTTCACTCCAGGGCTGAGCGATAAGGATTTATCTGAGCAGAGTCGGATTTAAAAAATCAACCAACAAATCTACAAATCAACCAAAAAATAACCTAGCAGACGCAAAAATATCAACCAACAAAGTTACAATATCAACCAAAAAAACTGGAATTAAGTATACAAAAAAACAATCCAAAAAATCTGGAAATCGAAATACAAAAATGAACCAAGAAATTAAAATTAACGGTGAACGGAAGAGGCACTTACGAGTCACAGTGATGGAACGGACGCCGATTACTCGATGGGCAGTGGCACGGCGTTACGTCGATTAGAGAGAGTGACTCGGTGAGGTCGGACGGCGAGGGGAAGTCGATGGACGGCCGCACAGCGGGAGAAAAGAGAGAGAGAGAGGCGATGGGTTGGGTGGGTGGGAGAAGCCGGCTCAGACTAGGGTTTCTGAGAAACAGTGAAGTTAGAAACTGAAGACTGAGGGTGAGGTCAAGAAG
This sequence comes from Platycarya longipes, assembly GCA_036559045.1. NCBI lineage: Eukaryota > Viridiplantae > Streptophyta > Magnoliopsida > Fagales > Juglandaceae > Platycarya > Platycarya longipes. Next base: position 26,765,245 of record CM071790.1, read on the forward strand.
GGGTAGAGAAATAGAATTAGAAACTTAACATCAAAGTCCAAACGGCGCAGTTTCACTTGAAGGTGGGCTGCATTGCGCCTCTTGGGTTGCGTTGCTTCATTTTGGGCGTCTAGAGTGACTCTATTATACCCCTTTTTTTTCCTTCCTCAGAGCCTAAATCCTGTTTTGGGATTTTTTTTTTTTCTCTAAACATAAACTAAACCCTTTTTTATACCCTAAATTATTTTTTGTTTTTTCTTTAGCCCTAATTTTTTTAATTTTGGTTTTTATAATTGTTTTTTTTAGAACAAAATTTGTATAATTGTTAGTATGAATTATTAGTATATATTAATCCATTAATGCCTAATTATATGTTATCATAGTATAGTATCTAATTAATTATTATTAGTAACAGGTAATAACATTTAATACTAATCCATCAGTGCCTCTTCTGTTCACTCACACTTTTGACTCCGATCTTAAATCCGATTTCGATATTGTACATATGTTATAAAAATATGTATTCACCTATATATTTATCATATATACTAATATAGTTATATAACTGAAACTTATATAGTTAAATTCAATAATAAACTAATATGAGCTAATTATTGTAAAATAACATATCTATATATTAATGATAGTTTGGGCCAAGATATGGAAGATTAATGCTAGTAATGTTGTCAGAATGATGTTATAGAGAGCATGTCATGAGTCCTTACCTACGAACCAAAATTTGTTCAAAAGGAAAGTTGTTGAGTCTCCTATGTGTCTTGTGTGCAGACTTGGTTCTGAGTTTGTTTCTCATATATTGTGGTTATGCAAATCAGCTCAAGGTGTTTGGGGTTTCAGCTTTAAGAGATTGCAGAATGTGGTTGTGATGGATTTTTCTTTTAAGGAATTGATAAGTCATCTATTTACAATTCTTGATGAAAATGAGATGTCTATCTTTTCAATAATAGTTTATTAGCTATGGAAAACAAGGAATTCCTTTGTATTTGAAGGAAATTTTATGAATCCAAATGTTCTACTACAAGGGGCTAACTAGGTGACCATAGATTACAAGTCTGCTAACTAGAAAGTTGATGGGGATAAGTGGTTGAAAGGCAGATTGAAACCCACTGGAATGCTCATTCTCTTTATTTTTTTAAAGCTAATTAGGATGCAGCAGTTGACAACGTTAATTATAGATTTGGCATCGGGATTATTGTCCGAAACTAGTGGAGGCTAGTTACTTTAATTGTTTTTTATATTAGATTGATGCTGCAATAGTTTTAGCATTGGTTCGTTTCTTATGTGTGTAGAAAGCTTAATTGTGTTGCACATTATCTTGCAAAGAATGCACTAAAACTTTCTGAGGAGAGCATTGTTTTGGAAGGAGTCCCTTCTTGTATCCATTCTTTGTTGCAAGCAACATGAATAAAGTGATTTTATTCTCCTAAGAAAAAATTATATGTAAATATCATAGATTACTACTAGACATATTAGGTATAGAAATAAGTAAGACACTAGCATTTAAATCAGTCTAGTATAATAAGTTAATAACGTGTATACTAATTTATTAAAGCATAATAACATGTAATCAAACACTAGAAAGTCTAGTTTATAATTAACTTAGAAATAAATTAGACGTTAGTATAATAACTTGTAACACTAATGTATAATAATGTGCAATTAATTTTTTGGCACATATATCGGAAGTCCTTTCACTGAGTGAAGGTGAGGTTTTTTCTCTTAGGCTCTGTTATGTGGAGTGTGGTGTCATGGATGGTGATTTAACAACACTGTGTGAAGGTCTCAAATTAACAGAAGAGGAGCAGCAGGAGATAGAGGGGCTTTTATCTCAAAAAGCAAAATTGTATCATGTCTCATGTTATTTCTGATAAGGGTGTTAATAGAGGGGTTTTCATATCAACCTTAACAAGAGTTTGGTTGGTTAAAGGTAAGTTAATGTTCAAAGAAGTTGGTTTGAATAAGTTTCTCATTGAATTTAAAGATGTTTCCGATAAAAAGAGAGTGTTGAAGGGTCGTCCTTGGTCCTTTGATAAATCATTAGTTAATATGAATGATTATGAGAGGGCCAAGTCAATATAGGAGACACAATTTCAGCAGAGCCTTTCTCGATGCAATGTAATGATTTGCCATTTGCTGGTATGTCTCATGGAATAGTTGGCAAGGTGGGTAGTTCTTGATATCACAAAACCCCTTGCTAGAGGTCGATTTGTTTTAGTTGGTGATAATAGATACTGAGTTGCTTTCAAATATGAAAGAATGCCAAATTTTAGTCATCATTGTGGTATCATTAAGCATAGTTTTGGAAAATGTTCTCAATCAGAAGATGGTAAAATAGTCCATGTTGGTTTTAATCAACAATATAGGGCTTGGTTGAGGACTAATTCATTGATAGCAGTTTTGAATCCATGTCTAATGATGTGCGTGGTGGTTCCTCAGACAGTGATGTTAATTTAGGAGTCCTCTAATGATATCCATGAATCTTCAGAATGTCCTAATTTGGAAGGTGGAATTTAGAATCCCTGTGATGGCCGGATGGAGAAACAACAAGAGGATTCGAATGAACACCAGATTAATTTTACATCAATTCAAAATCTAGGTGTTACAAACAAGGATGTGATTGAGGTGTTCATTACAAAAGAATCTTCTTGTAATCAATCAAGAATTGCTTTCGGGTATATTTAGCAAGGAGGGCAGTTGCCTCCGAATTCAATTCTCATAAAAGTTCTCCCTTGAAAATGGTCAATAGTGCTGAGATCAAGGGCCATTTTAACACAGCAGGCAACAATGGTTCTAAGAAATAGTTAAGCTAGAAAAGAAGAGCAAGGGCAAGAATTTCAAATGGGCAGGATTAGGATAAGCACTTTAACATGGACTTGGACTTGAGATTCTCAGTCCAAGAAAAGGAAAGCATTGAGCTTAAAAGGACTGTTCTTAGGTAAAAGGCAGAAAGACAACTTAGAAGTAAAGATGATGAACACAAATTCTAAGGCAGAGACTACTGTGTAGTCTTGCCACTCCCTATGAAACTTTTATATTGAAATTATAGAGGGCTTGAGAACTCTTATACAGTTCGTAAACTTCATCTCTTGGTGAAGGAAAAGGTCCCACGAGTGTTATTTTTGCCTGAAACAAAGAGCAAAAGGGAATACGTGGAAAAAATTAGAGATAGATTGGGCTTTGATAATAGTTTTGTTGTTGATTGCATTGGCAAGAGTGGATTATGAGGAAGGGTCAACTAAGTGGCTACTTTTAGGTTTTTATGGAAACTCAATTGTGGACAACAAAAAGGAAAGTTGGCACCTCTTGAAGATGTTGAAACCAACTGGTTAAAAACATTGGTTATGTATGAGGAATTTTGATTAAATTATTTGTAATGAGGAAAAGTTTGGTGGTGTTCCTAGGCCTTTTGTTCAAATGAAAAGGTTTAAAAAAGCATTAGAACTCTGTGAATTTAGTGAAATGGGTTTTCAAGATTCCAAGTTTACTTGGTATTATGGGTGTAAATGGTCTGGTTTGAAAAAAATGTGAACCAATTCTATTCGGTCCAAGAATTTTTCCACCCTGGACCGGACTGAACTCCTATTCGGTCCATACCGGTCCTGTTCAGTTCCAACCAGGGGCGATCTGGTTCGATCCATGGGCATCTGATATGATTTAATGGGCTAAATTTGATCCGAAATCCTGCAATGATGAAAAATAATTTTTAGTCTAAATTTAATTATTTTCAACCCAATTTACGTATTATCACATATTTAAACTAAATAATATTTTACAAAAATTACTCTTAAAACAATTGGTAAAAGAAAAATAATCTAAAAAAAAAAGCAGTCTTTAAAAACCCAGATAAAATAAAAAAAGAAATTAACTCTATAGACTTAATAAGTTAATACTTATAGTCTTATACTAGAAGTTACTATTAATATTCTATATTATATATAGCCCATGGCCCCATAGGTTGATTAGTTATGTTGAACCCAAGGTTTTAAGTCTCGCATTTACGTATAAATTTTGATGATAACAAATAATTTTTAAAACTCAAAGATCAAGTTGTCTACGTATGAAGGGAGCTAAACACAGTAAGAAATCAAGCATGAGCAAGAAAGAGATCAAGCCTACAAATGAATCTTATAGATTATTTTTGTACATCACTTGATAAAATTAGAAATTGGATTAAGGCTCCAAATTACTCTTTTTTTCTCATAAAACATCAAATTCCTTTTTTCACATATGTAAGATATTTTTAAATGTCTTAGTTTTGAAAATTATGTTTTTTACATGTGCATAATATCATCAAACAAAATAATTTCGAAAATTATATTTTTTTTATAAAAACTTGAATTTATAAGATGATTGATTATCATATTTGACATGTGCATATTTTGTTTGAAAGTCTTGAAGGAAGGTGGTGTGTTTTTTTGACAAATATAAAAGGTAGATGATTTTGTTTGAGAATCTTAAAGGGTGGTTGTGTGTTTTTTTGATAAATACAAAAGGTAGATGATTTTGGTTAAAAATCTTAAAGGGTGGTTGTGTATTTTTTTGACATATGCAAAAAGAAGATGATTTGATTTGAAAAATAAATCATGCTCATTTTATCATGTATGAAAAGCAAAAGATTAGGTTTGATTTTTTCGAAAAATGAATGGAGTTGTTGTCTTTGACAAATGCAAAAAGGAAATATTTTTATTTGAATTTTTTGAAAAGTGAATAGTGCTCTTATTTGACATGTGAATCTTTTCAAATTTAAAATTGAAGACTCATTTGCTTATAAATAGCTCACTTGAGTTTTGCAAAAATCATAACAAGAGCTTACATATATATTGTTAAGTTTTGCATCATTCTTTCAAAGCTCTTATTCTCTCTTTTCTAAAGTTTTGAATCTTAATTCTTTTTCCTTTTTATAGAGATATAGGTTGACCTGTATTATTTCTATCTCACTCATTGAGGAGTGTACTTTGATAGTCTACCCACTATCAACTCTTGTATTTGTAAGAGGGTGCGTATAACCCTTGTGTGTGTAGAAGGTGTTCTACACAGGGAATAGTTAAATCATCAAGTGTGAGGTGATTGGAAGTATAGAGGGTGTTCTACACGGATTCTTTGGAGCGGTGCTGCTTAAAAGTGTAATAGATTTCTATCTCCACCTAAAGAAGATTGACTAGTGAATTCGGGATCCTCAAGGGGTAACTTGAGGCGAGGACGTAGGCAGTAGGGCTGAACCTCGTAAAAATACTGAGTTTGCTTTCTCTTACCCTACTCTTTACATTTCTTATTGTTTTATATTCTGTTTATATTTTATATTGTGTATTTGATTAATAAGTGTTAATTTTTATAATATAACCCAATTCACCCCACCTTTTGTGTTAGTCATCTAGGCAACAAATTAATTTAATCCTCATAAGTTACTAAAGAACGCCTAGATAGAGCGTTTGAGAATGTACAATCAGTAAAGTACTCATTCACCTTGATTATAAATGGCATTCCTCTAAAGTCAAAAATATAGTTAAAAATAATATTAATATTTATAATTGCTACATGTAATCATAAGAACTAAGAAGAGTAATTAATAATTAGTTAATAGTATTTTAGTGATATATCATAGGTTGGTAAACTATAACTAATAATACTATTATATTAATATATTATAAATTTATATGTTAGTAAATAGTGATAAATTAGTAATAATATATTAAATTATAATAATATATTTATTACTTATAAGTTATTACTAATACTCTATATAAGTATACTATAATTTATATTTTTATACTACAACTAGTCAACTACTATAAATTATAATATGTTAATATTATAAGAGTATATATTATATATTATATGTTATACTATCACTCTTAATCTATATTAATATTAATATTATAATTTATATACTGTTATTTATATATACATATATATATAAAAAAAAAATATGGTGTACATTCGGTCCGGTCTGGTCCGATCTAGGGGAAGAAATGCTCTGGATTGGGACCGGACGAAAAATGGTTGGTCCATGTAGAAATTAGACCATACCGGACCGAATTCCATCAAGTCCGGTTCGGTCCGGTCCACCGATTCAGTTAGGTCTTCTTACACCCCTACTTGGTATACTAAAAGGGAGAGCGGTGATTTTATTAAGGAGAGAGAGGCTTGATTGTGTACTTGGCAATTCATTTTGTTCTATGATTTTTGGTACTACTGAGGTTCAAGTCCAAGCTATTCAAAATTCAAATCACTCTCCTTTTTCATCTCTTATTCAAATGAGGGAGAAAAAGAGAGTAGGAATGTGAAGCTATTCAGGTATGGGGCTTGTTGGTCAAGGAGATAAGGCTATAAAGAGTTATTCAAAGAGCATGGAAGTCTTCTTTAAGAGGAGCCAGTTCTCGAGCATCTGTTAAGGGTGGTTTGTAGAGGTGTAAGAACTAATTAAAGCAATGGGCAAAGTCTATTAATGGAAATAAGAAGAAGAAACTTAGTTTGTAGAGAGGAATGATTGAAGAAATGCGAAAGCTGAACTAAGGTGACTTTAATGAAACAATCTAGGGTTTACGAAAAGATATAGATGTAGTTTTCGAAAAGGAGGAGACAAGATGGAAGCAAAGGTCAAAACAGTTATGATTCAAAGAGTATGATAGGAATTCAAGTATTTTCATAAATGTGCCTCTTAAATAAAGAAAGTTAATACCATAAAGAAAGTCTCAAATGAAAGTGGACAGGTTGCTAAAAGGCAAACTGAAACCATTCAAAGGTTTTATCAAGAGTTATTTCAAACCTCTCTGCTTGAAGGTATTGAGGAGGTGTTAAGCAACTTAGATCCCATTGTTACACCATAATGAATGTCCAGCTTCAAAAAACTTGTTCAATAGAAGTTAAAAAAATGTTTTATTTGAGATGGACTGTATGATCTCTCCAGGACTTTATGGTTTCTCAACAGGGTTTTATCAAGAGAATTGGGATGATATAGGCCATGAAATCTTTTCTATTGTGAAGGAAATTTTATCTTCTCATTCAGGATTTGCTGACATTAATCAAACCTTCATTAGTTTGATTCCTAAAAAAAAGAATCCAACTTTGGTGTTAGAATACATGCCTATCAATTTATGCAATGTCCTATATAAGATTGTTTTTAGAGTTTTGGCAAACAGATTGAAGCAACTCCTTCCTAATATCATATCACCATCTCAGAGTGCTTTTGCTTAAGGGAGATTGATTTCAGAAAAGATCATTGTTGCCTATGAAGCCATACATTCGATGCAACACAGGATGAAAGGGAAGAAGGAAAGCTACATCACACTCAAATTGGACATGAGTAAAGCCTGTGATAGGCTTGAAGGAAGCTTTTTGATGGGTTTTGAAGAAGATTGGATAGCCTGTGATAGGCTCAAATTTTGAAGAAAATGGGTTTTGATGAGGTTGGACATACTTGATCATGAAGTGTGTGGGATTATTCAATTTTGATAAATAGCACACCTCAGCAGGAGTTTCATCCATCAAAAGGCATTAAATAAGGGGATCCAATCTATTCATTTTGTACTTGGAAGTTTTTGATTCTATGATAGATAAGGCTAAAAATAGAGGCCTCATTTTTTGTTTTCCTTTTGCCACAGACTCTTTGTTGGCTGACCACTTATTTTTTGCATCTGACAGCTTGTTTTTTTCCAAGGCAAATATGCTAGAGTGAAGCAAGTTGGCAAGCTTACTAAATTATTATGAAGTGGCATAAGGACAAAGGCTAAACATAAAAATTGCTGCCTATTTTAGTAATAATAAAAAACCTTAAGTCAAAAGAGCTATCTTGTTTGCAGCAAAATTGAAAGAGGTCAGACCATATGAAAAGTACCTGGGGCTTCCTTCCTATGTTGGGAGACATGAGAGTGCTGCTTTCAACTCCATACTTGAGGTTATTAGAAACAGAATTGGGAAGGTTAAATTTTTATCTCGAGCAGGAAAGGATGTGGTGCTGAAATCTGTAGTTCAGGCCATATCTACTTATTGTATGAGCATTTTCTAATTTCCTCGAGCTATCTTAAATGCCACTAATAAGTTAATGCAAAGATATTGGTGGGGTAGCAATGGTGAGAGGTCAAAAATTGAAGGGGCTTTAGGTTATAGGGACTTTGAAGACTTTAACCTTGCTTTTCTTACTAAACAAGGTTGGAGACTTATTCAACATCCTAACTCCATAACAACTTGAGTATTGAAGGCAAAGTATTTTTTCAGGATTGATTTTCTGAATAGCTAAGTAGGTAGCAATGCATCCTACTTACGTAGAAGTTTCATGGCAGCAAAACTTGTTTTGAATGAAGGTTTGATATGGATAATAGGTAACGGTGACAATGTTGACATTTTGAAGGATAAATGGACTCCCACTCCATCTTCTTTTAAAATTCAATCACAAGGAAGGTTTTGAGAAATAGAAGGTGAGTTGGAACATTCCATGGCTGAGGAACCTCTTTTTTGAGCACAAGATGGAAACAATTAGACAAATGCCTTTCAGCTTAAGTATATACCTGACAAGTTGATATGGAGATGCACCAAAGATGGAAAATTATTTGTGAAAAACGCAAATTACCTGCAGGGTTAACTGGATGGAGTAGAATTGGGCAATCTTCTATTAGATCCAATAAAAGAATATGTTGGGATAGATTATGGAAGATTGATGTGCCTAATGCCGCAAGAATGATGATTTGGAGGGCTTGCTATAAGTCTTTGCTATCTAAACTCAATTTACACAAAAGAAAGATTATTGACTCTCCATTTTGTCCTATCTGTAAGCAGGAACAAGAGGCCTTAATTCATGCTCTATGGTTGTGTCCCTCTTCTCATGATGTTTGAGCTTCAAGTTTGAGGAAGTTTCAGAAAATGCAGACAATAAACTCTAGCTTTAAGGATCTTGTGTCTTCTCTGATTTTCTTTCTGAATGATGAAGAAGTGTCCATATTTGCAGCAACCACCTACCAGATTTGGAAAAGAAGAAACTCTTTTGTTTTTTAGAGGAAGATGCAATCTCCATATGCTCTTGTGTAGAATGCAAATTAGGTGGTAGGCGATGATAAACTAGCAAGTCAGAAAGCACCAACGACAAACGGTCTCACAAGTTAGGTAGCAAATCAATGGAAAGCTCCTCCTCCAAATACTCTTGAAGCTAACTGGGACGCAACAGTGGATCATAAACTTTGTCAAGTTGGGATTGGGGTTATCATTAGAGACCATGAGGGAAAGGTTGTGGCAACTTTACAATCCTATAGAGAATTGTTTCTAGAAGCAAAACTTGCGGAGGTAGTGATTGCTCTTAAAGTAGTGACATTTTGTGTTCAACTTCAGTTGCAAAATGTTATTTTTTAGGGAGATGCTCTAACTATTGTCAATGAGATTAATGATGTTCAATAAAGTTGGAATTCAGTAGGCATCATAATCCATGATACTCAAGTCATGCTGCACAGACTGCAAAATTGGAAAGTTGTTCATGTGTCAAAACTTTTCGATAAGTTGGCTAATTGTTTGGCTAACGACGCACTTAAAACTCTCTAAAGAGAGCATTGTTATGAAGGGAGTCTCTCCTTGTATTCATCATTCGATACTTTAAGTTGAATAAAGATTATTCTTCTTCTCAAAAAAGAAAATGTGTAATTAGACACTATAATAAAATAGTTTTTACAGAAATAATTAGACACCATTATAGAAATAACTAATAAATCTAGTATAATAAGTTAATAATACATAATACTAATTTATTAAAGAAAAATAACATGTAATTAGACAATAAAAATAAATTAGTATAAAAATAAATTATAAATAAGTTAGACAGAAATATAACATAATAAATGTAACATTATAGTGTAACAACGTGGAAATAGACACTAAAAATAATATTCAATACTATAATATAATAACATGTAATTGCTATATTGTACTATACTATAAGTCTAATATAACAATAACTAGGTATCAGTATAAACATAAACTAACAATGGTTGATTTAATTTTAGTTTCCAATTTTTTGCAAAACTGAAATTTGAAAGCCCATGTGCAAAAAATTTATTTTTTAAAAAATAGGTTAAATATGAACTGAAATCCCATTCCGACTCCACTTTGACAGATTAGAGTTAAGAGTCGGATTAATCTACACAACTCGCAAAGGGTGGGGTTAGCATGACTGCCGGAGCATATTGCTAGGTCAATTTTGTTTTTATTTTAAAATATATTTAAAAAATAAAAAATAATAAAAAATATTAATATACTAATAATCACTTCCTTAATCAATAAGTAAAAAAATTTAAAACACATAAAGTATCAAAATCTGACGTCAAAATAGATGGACAAACTAGCATTTTCCTCCATCAAAACTTCCTACAATTTACGTATATGATGCTTCAGCCTTCAAGAACTGAATAAATAATCTCGACAGTAAAATCTAGGAGTGCTTATAAGTTGTATCCCAATATTCTAAGTTTTTATCACTATTATACCAAAAACACAATCCCAAGATTGAATAAGCTTTAACAATAAAATTACATGCCTTACAGCTACAATCAATCCTTCTTTCCTAAGTGAAGTAACTTGAAAATCAAAATCCTCGGATGGTTCTTAGAACATGAACCTACCAATTCGTATAGCCAAGAGAATGACAGGAAGGTAAAAGATATAATAGATCGTGCTCATGGTTATTCAAGTCTGCTCCAGATTAATCTGCCGCCATAAATGGGTCTACCTCGCCAAGATCAGCAACTAGTGGTTCCAACTCAGATGTGTCCTCATCCTCTGCAGCGGTGTAAGTAGGAAATGGAAGCATTGAAATGTCAGGTTTCTTATAGAAAGCATCTTTTACAAACACAAAGTTCCCTTCGGCACCAGGGACCTGCAAAATAAATGCAAACTTTACAAAATCTGATTGATAGACCTGAATCCAGCATTAGAAAACAAAGCTCAGAACTCCAAAAAAGGTTCATCGTCAATCATAAGCACACAGCATGCTGTTGCCTACCAAATTGAGCAATCCATGTTTAAATAGTGAGATGAGATGAAATGGTTTTAGATAAAAGTTGAAAATTGAATAAAATATTATTAGAATATTATTTTTTAATATTATTATTATTTCGAAATTTGAAAAAGTTGAATTGAGATTTGAAAAAGTTGAATTGAAATTTGAAAATGTTGAATTGTTTATTGTATTTTGTATTGGAATTTGAGAAAGTTGTAATGATGAGATCAGATCAAATGATCTCATCTCACTCCTGAATCAAGGGCGCATCCATCAAAAGTAATAAACATTGGTATTTTAGTGGGAGGATGTATGATTGAGCTGAAACTCGTTGGTGCATGTGTGCAAGCATTGCCATAGGCCAGGTCAATCATCCTCATCAATTTAGATTTAAGGCACTAAAATGATGAAAAGCAAATTGACGAGAAACATACTTGGCCTTTTACCCACATCAGATTCCTTGCGGGCTCAATTTTGTAGACCCATACGTTTTTAACTGTTACCTGCTTCCCACCCATGCGCCCAGGCATTTTTTTGCCTTTAAATACCTGTTCAGGAAACACATGTTTTGAATATTAGAATCCAAGGCAGCTGCAAAATAAATTCACTAATATATCAAATAAGACAATATCAAGGATCTCTAAATATTATAGGAAACGACTTAAAGATTGACAAAGATGGGACGAAATAGTATAAGCTTTGCAAAACCCCACAGCAGGAGAACAGACAGGTAAACTGCTACATGTTGAAGGCAAAAAATTGTAGTCAAGGACCCACAAAAACTAGGTTACACCAAAAATCCAGATCACAGCTTATTTTGGTTATGTACGTGTTGTCCTGGAAACAAATTTTGCACAGCATCAAAGAAACAATCGACCTTGCCATGGGAATTTTAAGTTTCACCAACTTCAGAATAGCAACCGAGCAAGAGTAGCCTTCAACATATAACTAAAATCGACTATTTTTAACCTTTCTAGTGTCTGTTTGCTCAGCCACAAAACTGCCTTGAATACTCTAAAAGTGCTTCTGGTATTACATAAAACAGTGAAAAAAGGGAATATGAAAATTGAAATCACAATGCAGAGGTAATTACAAAGGAGCAATAAAACCAACCAAGTTTATATTGGTGATGTTGCCTGATAAAGTAAAGTACAGCTTTCTGCAAAGTTCCATTGACCCTTTTCTTATTAACCAAAACAATCACGCGATCTCAACTGTAGGAGACTCGAGAGTTTTTATCTTAATATGTCCCAATCCATGCATAAAAGACTCCATTCAATCTACAGCCCAGGGTTATCTGATAAATTCATCTTCTTAGACAAATAAATAACATATCATAAGCAGAGGGTGAATCCACTCTCTAGGCCAAGAAAGCCAAGCAAGGTAACCTAAATATAGCATTTGTGGGAGAATTTTTTTATGACAAGGAATCCTGAAGACCATGCAAACACAACATGTCTTTAACCCAATTAAACCCCAGAATCTGTGTGAGACTTGTCACAGGTTGGCAACGACCCACTGGATGGTCAGTCGTTGCTGGAAGTCTCACCAGAAAGGGAGGAAGCTTTTCTTGCAACAGGATGAACCTCAGACTGATGTTGTTGGGATGGGAGTTGACTCTTGCCTATCTTTGTTTGCCTCTCAAGTCCATCTTCCGCTTGTCAATAGTTTTGGGCCAGAGGTAGCCTCTTCCCATTGGTTTTCTCAACTGAGCTTCCTGCTGATTTCTTTGGCCTGTCGGGTATGGAGGGCAGTGCCTTGGCTACGGTGATTCAGGAGCCCTATGCTGAATGATGGGGTGTTTGATGCCTCGAGTCTTCAATCGGTCTTAAGTGATGTTTTTTTTTTTTTTTAAGTATGGATTCTGAGAAAGGAGAGAGGAGAGAGAAAATTACTTTATTTCTCAAAAGTATGGGTTCTGAGAAAGGATATGCAAGGATACCATTGAGAAATAGGGAAAATGTGGACGATAAATGTAATAGAGATGAAGAATCAATGGAAATGATGCAATGAACAGCTTAAAAAAATGATTGATAGCGTAGGATCACGCTGGTGGGATTCGAGGTCCACCTTCCTCCTAGAAAGTTCTAGTTCTTACAAGTTTTTCCAGATACTATCTCTCTGCCTTCCGTGGTTTACATATAGCCAAAAAGCATAACAAACTAAACCAATCAAAAGGCAGCAGGTGTAAAGTCTAACAGAAGGGAAATTACAATTTAATAAAGCAAACAACATAAAATGAAGATAAACGGCAAGATGAAACGACTTGTAGTAATGCGTCTCCAAATACCCCAACGCTGCGTTCCGAGTAAACCCCCTTACTTTGGGTTCCTAATAAACTCCCCCCCTTTAAAGAACCTTGTCCTCAAGGTTCATTATCATTAATCAACTTAACTGAGTTTGAATCAACTTATCACTCATTTCCAGCCAGATGGAGCGAGGATGACACCCAAATGAAAGAGTAGCACATGTGAAAGGTGATGCAAGGCCCTACACCAAGCCTTAAAACATGGAAGATAGCCCAGTTCAGATTGCCCAGCACTGAAAGCTTCACAGACATCTTTATAGATAGGTGGAAGAGGATTCTCGTTAGCAAACTCCATTATGGTAGCCATGTTCATAATACATGAGACACAGAGAAACCCCAAAAATCTTGCTACAGCTGTTCGTCCATTCTTTCGCTGTGAATTAACTAAAAAATGCTGGTAGACATTCATATAAAATGCAGTCAGCCCATGAAGGTGACTACGAACAGCAACCAACCTGACCCCAGATTTACTATTTTGAGGTGGCCCTCGGCAGTTAAAACCAGCAAGCAACGAGTCTCTGTTGACCACAAGCTTATATTGAAATTCATAAATGTCAAGAGCCACTTTTACTTCAACATAGAAAAGAAGCCAATCTACCAGGAAGGGCGCATCTTTTACTTTACAGGCCTTGCTTTGTGCCTCTCCAAGTTTGTTCTGAACCTGCGCTTGCTTCCCAATCCTAGCCAGAAAATTTTGTTTCTCTGAAAATTGTTCACCTGCAGCATCCTTCATTTTCTGTACTCTCCTCATTATTGCCAGGTGCTTAACCTTAGCTTCAAGCATTTGTGTAGCATAAACTACACACCCAAATACTTGACTTAACGCCAAATTTATCCATGGAATCCACTTGAGGACAATCAACCCAATGCCCAAAACACATCCCACTAACCATAACAAACTCAAGGGAATATAGATGACTGCAACATAAGCACTAACATAACTCACCTCTTCCTTCATCTTCATGAATTCAAAAGAAGACTCTCTGCTGATGATAAGTGCATCTTTAAGTTGATAAAGGGCTCCCGCCATACTTACATCGGCCCCAGCATAACTTTGAACAAATTCCCTCCAACCAACCAATTTAACATGTATTCCACCGTCTCCTTTAAGCTCAAAATTAAAATAAACAAAGTGAAATACCTTTTCCAAAGCTTTATTCACACAATGATTTTCCACTATTTCTTTTCCCTTCCCTCTATCAAAGGTTGCAAGAAAAATCCTAAGGGGAAAAACATCAAGCAACTGGGAAGTAAAAAATTTCTTACCCTTCTTGTCAAGTCCATAAGCAATGACCGTGGCAGTAGGCTCATTGATAATTCTTACAACATTGAATCCCACAATAACTCCAATGTCCTTGGTGATTTCGTAGGACACAACTTTGTTAGCAATAAGGTCACTTTTGCCACCAGAAATGTGAAACCATTCTCGTAATATGCCTGCGCTTCCACCATGCTTGTTGCGAACCAGAGTGTCCCCTGCATCTCCACCATATTTTCATTGCCCCATAGAATCTTCAGGATTACTATGTCATGCACCTGCTGTCTCATAGGTTCTTGTTCTCTTCTTCGATGAAAAGGCTTAAGGACCACTTTAAGTGGCAATAAATCAAGCATAGAGTGAGCAAAAAAATCAATCCCCTTACATTTTTCAGCAAACTCATCAATGTTGCCTTCTTCCTCAATGTTCTTCAACCTCATTACAAAGTCACAAATATCCCTACAACGCCACCCACGAACAGATGCAATCTTCAAATGGTCTTCGTTATCAACAAGTTTGGGGTTCTTCCTTCCTGGTTCTCATAGATACAAAGAATGAAGGTGGAGCCACTGCCACCTGCGTCAATCTCCCACCCCATGTCGCTGCTGCTAATAGAAAGAACTTCATATACTTCATTCATACCTTCAAATGTATACTAAGCACTGGAATCTCTACAGAGTCTGAGATGCTCACCACCTCCAGGAAGGCCATTTCTGTCACTCCTCAGCTTGCCTATTTTCTACATCTCAGAGATATGCTCTATAAACTTGGCTGGTTCTAGGTCAAATAATCTCTGCTGAAATGATGACGACTTGTTGTGGAGGGTGAGGTTGCAGATCAATCAGCATGGGAAAGTGAAAAGATGTTTTGAGATCACTGAACATGAGCTTCCGAAACCACCATCCATAACTGCGTTGCCGGTCCAAGTAGCCGATGGAGATGAACTGCCATGGCCAAGGAACGTGTTGAGCTCTTGTAAGTCGTAAGGCAGCTGAGAACGGAGGCTTTGGCGTTGAGCTCTTTTTTGCTTCTCTTTCTCGCTTTGCCTCTCTTCCCGTCTCTTGTTCACTTCGACTGTGTAGATGCCAGGATAAAAAATCCACAATCGATTAACAGAGGGTGAAAAAGCTCCTTTCCTTCGTTCTTGTTCTGGTTCGGAGTAGAGGATATCATCCAATTCGGCATGCATGCTTTGGTTCTAAATGGGGGCTTATAGTTTGTTTTGGGAATATGGTTAGGGTTTGGATGCAAGGGAAGGCCATGATAAATGGTTCTGCATCTTTCTTCTCCTTATCGACAGATTTGTCTTGCTAGTCAATCATATTTGTAGCCTTTGTTTGGCTTGCCTTCAAACCGACAAAATCGATTGCATTGTCGTCGGAAATTTCGTTAACATCCGGTGCATTTTCACGACACGGCTTCAAGATCTTAGGTTCCGCTACTTCATCGTCCTCCTGGTCTTGCGATTCCAAGAGAGATTGCCTGAAAACCTTGAAGCTTTCATGGTATTGATTGAATGATAATTGAAGCTTCTACACTTTGTCGAGCACTGTCATCATTAAATCGAGTTGACGTTGGCATAATTGTCTCAGGTTTATGGAGAAAATTGGTGGCTCTAGATATCAATTGTAAGTATACCATTGAGAAATAGGGAAAATGTGGACGATGACTGTAATAGAGATGAAGAATCAATGGAAATGATGTAATGAACAACTTAAGGAAATGATTGATAGCGTAGGATCATGCTGGTGGGATTCGAGGTCCACCTTCCTCCTAGAAAGTTCCAGTTCTTACAAGTTTTTCCAGAAACTATCTCTCTGCCTTTCGTGGTTTACATATAGCCAAAAAGCATAACAAACTAAACCAATCAAAAGGCAGCAGGTGTAAAGTCTAACGGAAGGGAAATTACAATTTAATAAAGCAAACAACATAAAATGAAGATAAACGGCAAGATGAGGTGACTTGTAGTAATGTGTCTCCAAATACCCCAACGCTGCGTTCCGAGTAGATCCCCTTACTTTGGGTTCCTAACAGGATAGAGAAACATTTGAATAAAAATATTATAAAGTTCAAATATTGTTAGAATATAATTTTTTAATATTAATTTTGCCTTGAAATTTTTTTAATATTAATTTTGTTTTTGTGTTTTATTTGGAAGTTTGGGAAAGTTGTAATGATTAGATGAAAAAGCTTAGATTTATAATTTAAAAGTATCTGTGTTAGAATGGTGTTTCGATGTTGAGATGAGACGAGAAGAAATGAGATGAGACCATCACATCATCTAAATGGGCCTTACTTATTCTATTAATTATGGCGTGATGATAGGAGTTAGGGCTGAGAAGAAATCCGACTCACTAACTCCGACACCAGTTCCGACTTGACTCCGCTCCGGTTCTACTCCGTTGGAGTTTTTTCCCCTCCTTAAGTTAGAGTCGGAGGCAGAGGCGGAGGGGAGACCTCTACTGCCTCCGACTCCAACTCACCGCCTCCAACTCCGATATTTTGCATATAAATATAAAAATATATATATCATATCTATATAAAAAATATAGATATATAATTAAATTAACTTATAAAATAATCTACTGATAATATAATAAACATCTACTAATATATAATGACATAAACTAATGTTATAATAAGTTTTAATATGTTATAAATTGTAATATACATCTAATATATGTTATAAGTTATAAACATCTAGATGACTATATTTACTTATAATATAAGTTTTAATTAGTTATATTACTAATGTATAATAAGTTTTAATATGTTATAAGTTACTAATATATAAGTGTTATAATATTATAAGTTAGTAAAGTTGCTAATATAATAATTTATAATATAGTAGAAATCTATTAAACTACTAATAGTTAATGACATAAACTAATACAATTAGTTAGATTACTAATGTATAATAAGTTTTAATATGTTATAAGTCACCAATGTATAAGTGATATAAACTTAGAAGTTAGTAAAATTACTAATATAATAATTTATAATAGTAGACATTTAAAGTAGACATTTATAATATAGTAGACATTTTAAGTTACTAATGTATAAGTGATATAAATTATTATAAGTGTTATATACTAATTACTATTACACTTGTGTTTATATAAACTATATAATATAAGCTACTTATAAATAATATAAATAGATATCTATTAATAATTAATCTACTAATATAATTAATCTACCTATAAGCTATTTACTAATATGTAAGTAGAAGTGTTATATACTATTACAATTTGTACTTGTGTTACTATAAGATATATGATATAAGCTACTTATAAAATAATATAAAGAGACATCTATTAATAATTAATCTACTTATAAGCTATACAATATAATTCATTTATAAGCTATATAATATAATTAATCTACTTATATGCTATATACTGATATGTAAGTGTAAGTGTAAGTGTTATATACTATAACACTAGTGTTACTATATAATTAATCTACTAATATAATTAATTTTATTGGTTCCCTTATTTTAAATAATTGTATTATTGGATCTCTTACTCTAAGTGTATTATTAATATTAGAGCTATTAGTTGTTATTATCTTTTAAATTATTTCTATATTTAAATTGTGAGTTAAGTTATTTTCTCTTATTTATTATTGTGATGCATTTATTTTAATGCTTGAATTTAATCTTTTTATTTTATTAGCGTGTTAGCATTAAATTCAATGCGTAGTATTTTATTTTATTTTATGTAATTTTGGGATGGGCTGGTTTGTGCTTTGTTATTTAATTTCGGTTTGGGCTTGGTGTTATGGATTGTTCTTTTTGGTGTGCTTTTTGTTAGGCTGAGTAGGATGCTAAACGGGCCCAGCTTGAGTGCCCAATGACCCAGCCTAGCCCCTTTTTATCTTCACGGCGCCGTTTTGGCAGGAATAGGGTAAAACCCTAATATCTTCTTCTTCCTATCTCAATTCTTCTCGTTTCTTCTTCTTCTTCTTCATCACCGAACATCATTCACCGTCAGTAAGACCCTCCTTTCCCTTTGATTTTCTTTCTTGTGACTCCCATTTTTATTTCCTCTATTTTTCCTCCCAACTGCAGACCGTCGACCTCTTTTTTGCAAACCGACTCAAAACCACCAACTCCACTCTGACAAAACGGAGTCGGAGGCAAAGCGGTGGTTTCCACTTCGAAGGCGGAGTCGGAGGCCATATCCCCCCTCTGCCTCAGTCGGAGTCGGTATATGGCCTCTCCAACTCCGCCTAAGGCAGTGCTCAACCCTAATAGGAGTGGTGTGAGGGAGGGAGTGAAGGAGAGGGTGTCTCATCTTTCTTATGAAGCTCAAGATTCTTTCTCGAAATGTTCGAAAGCTTGATGATCTTAATAAGTGTCTTCGCATCAAGTATTTATTGCATAGTTGGAAGGTTGAGGTTATTGATAGAAGGATCTTTTGTGGGATGGGGGTGGTTCATGAAAGCTATGGGGGTGGTTCTCTTAATGTGGTATATAACAGTGGTGGAATCCATCAAGGAGTGATTTGGGAATTTTTCGGTTGTTTGTTCGTCCAAAAATGTAAATGATGGGTGGGAGTGGGCTTTTGTGGGTGTTTACAGGCCAAATTTAGATAATGATGGGAGATTGTTGTGGGATGAGATTGTGGGCTTGTATCTTTGTGGGATATGTCGTGGTGCATGAGCATGGATTTTAATGTTATTCCTTTCCTAAGTGAGAGATTAGGGGAGTCTCTTGTATTAGTTCAACGATGGAGGAGTTCTCTGAGTTCGTTTTTTATTTGGATCTTTTGGAACTCTTCTGTTGGGGATGAGTTCACATGGTCCTATAATCAAGGCTGGTCGAGATTGGACAAGTTTCTTATTTCTTCTTCTTGGGAGTCTTACTACCCAGAGTTGTGTCAAAAGAGATAGGCTTGGGTTTGGTCAGATCATTTTCCTATTTTGATGGATTGCAGAGGTATTCATGGGAGTTGTAGACACTTTAAGTTTGAAAATATGTGGTTAGGAACTAATGGTTTCGTGATAAAGACATTGGTGGTTTTCTTATCCATTCCCTAAATATATAATTTGTGGGAGAATTTTTATGATGAGGAATCCTGAAGACCATGCAAACACAACACATCTTTAACCTGATTAAACCCCATAATCTATGTGAGAACGTGTCGCTGGTTGCCTACGATCCACTGGACAATCAGTCATTGCAGGAAGTCTCTCCATAAAGGGAAGGGTAGTTTTCTTGCATCAGAATGAACCTCGGGCTATTGTTGCTGGGATGGTGACTCTTGCATATCTTTGGTTCCCTCTCAAGTCCCTCATCTTTCACTTGTCAATGGTTTTAGGCCAGAGGTACTTCCTGTTGGTTTTCTCAATTGAGCTTCTTGCTGATTTCCTTGGGGCTTCAGGCATGGAAGGTAGTGCCTTGGCTACCCTGATTCAGGAGCCCTATCTTGAATGATGCAGTGTTTGATACCTCAAAGAAGCAATGCCATTGAGATGCTTTACTCTGACAATAATGTGCTTTCTAACCATTTTGTGGAACAAGCTACTTGGAGGCCAAATCTTGATGAATTGGCTTTGAGTCACTTGTTCAGCAGAATGCAAGCTGATTGAAGAGACCTTTTGATGAATATGAGATCCATCATGTGATTATAGGGATGGCAAAAGACAAAACTCCTGGACTAGACAACTTTCCATGGCATTTTTCCAAACTTGTTAGGAAGTTGTGAAAGATGATGTGATGGGTGTCTTTCATGAATTCCATTTTTTTCAAGAAATTCGAAAACTTCCTCAATGCAACTTTCATCACTCTTATCCTAGGAAACATGGGGGTTCATAGGTAAAAGGATTTTCGTCCCATTAGCCTTATGAGTGAGGTTTACAAGATAATTTTGAAGGTTCCTACCAACCATATGAGTATGGTCATGGAGCAGATTATTTCTAAGCTTCAAAACGCTTTTGTACAAGGGAGACAAATTCTCAACTCAATGCTCATTGCTAATGATTGCTTGGAAAGTAAAATTAAAGAGGGACTTCTAAGTATTCTTTGTAAGCTTGATATGGAAAAAGCTAAAGATTACGATAATTGGGATCTCCTCTTGCTTGGGAGATGTGGCTTTGGAGAGTTTACTAAGATGCTCAAGCAATGAACAAAACAAGATAATAAGGCCACTAGGTTAACCAACATTTCCATTTTTTTTTAAATAAAACCAAACATCTTCAAATCTCAACTTTTCTCTTTCATATTTTTCACTTTTTATCCAATCATTACCTAATCATTATCTAAACACAAAAATCAATACAACTTTTACAAACTCTAAAATAAAACACAATTATATTCAGATAACGTTTCAACTCTACCTATTCACTTTTACCTATAAAAAAAACTCTACCTATTCACTTTCACAAAGTTCAATACAAACTTTTTTTTTTTTTTTAAATTATTCAAAATTTTCTCTCCTTCCTCAAAACTCAATCTGAAAACAATTCTCAAACATCCTCAAAATATTTCATAACCAAACATGGCCAAAAGTTTCTTTGCTTAAAAAGAAAGTAGATGATAGAAAATGAACTTTTCTCAAAAAACTATTAGATTTGAAAAGTTCAAGTAAGTCGCAAATACCTTTCCAGGAGCATCCCTCTGACCTGTAGAACCAAGACTTCGATGTGACAGTGACGCACCATGAGATGCTGGCATTCCACTAAAACCATGCCTTTTCATCACACCCTACACACAATTCACATAATTTGTGAGGTTACTAATAAAAATTGGTTTTTTTCTTCTGTGGATCGAATTACAATGAAGTTTACTTCCTGAGTATATCTCATCCTCCATTCTCATTTCTAAGAACTAAAAGAGTACATATAATTGGTGGTGTCAGTTACGACGAGTTAACATCTTTTCATCATGAATGAAACTGCACCCATACGGGATGATCCTGCGACCATGCCCTCCAACCCCTCATTAAAAGGGAAGAAGAAGCCATTGAATCCAGGCCATCCCCCCAAACCTTATCCCTTTTTAATAAATAAAATAGAGCCGAACAAATTTCAGTCTTGAACTAAGTTCTCAAGATAATCATGCACCCATCTATCACCGAAAAAGTAGTGAAATAGAAGCAAAAGCAACACTCAAAAATGACAAGCAGATGATAGGAGGGAGCTGAAAACCAAATCTAGTCACCTGGAAACCTTTCCCTCTTGAGATTCCCGTGACATCCACATACTGGCCAGGAACAAAATGGCGAACCCCTATTGACGTACCAACAGGGAGAAGTGCATCTTCAGTCACAGGAAACTCCCTCAATTTCCTCTTCAGCGGAACACCTTGAGCTCTAAAATGACCCACTTCAGGTTTCGTCAAATGCTTTGCCTTCTTCTGACCGCAACCAATCTAACTAACACAGGAAACGAACACCATCCCCACGTAATTACTTACATAAGCACAATGACTTCTCCGACGCAAAAAGCTTAAATGAACTCTCCGTTTGCTTGCCAGGAAAACTAACCAAAAGAGATGGAAATAGAAAAAACTTTACGAAGCTCGCAACGTATTATCAAAATACAACGAACGCACGTTTGAAGTTTGCGTGAGGTCCCGAATGAAGAAACACAATCGCATAAAGAATTCGATATTTGACTTGGAAATGATTGGGGGCTAGTTAAGAGTAGAAAGTACGGGACATAGAAAGAGCACCTGTAGGGCAGTGATGCCCTCCTTTTCAATGGTCTTGACCTGAGATACGATGTTATCGTCGACCCAGAGGACGGTGATGGGAACCCTCGCACCCCATTTATCCCAGAGAGCGGTCATTCCACACTTGACGGCAATAGCACCTGTCCGCTTCGAGTTCGGGGTCATCGACCGAAGAATATTTTCTAGGCCGGTCCCGGGGGCCTCATCCGCCAGGGCGTCAGCAGTGCCGAACCTCCTCCAGAAGAAGCAGAATTGATATGGCGCTTGAGTACTTGTTTTCGTTGGATTTGGGAGGCGGAGACGAGAAATAAGGCCTCTTGACAAGGCCGACATGGCTGCCGTCTGTTTGCTGTGGCTCGAGTCCCAGAGAGAGAGAGAGAGAGAGAGAGAGAAGGGACCCGGTGGTACAGAAGGGTTCATCAGTGGCACGGTTGGGGTTATATGAAAGTGACGGGGATATTTTGGGCATCTGAACAAATAAGATTTCAGATTTTTTTTTTTTTTAAAGAAATATGAATTAATTATAATAAGATAATATTTGTAATTGTTATAAAACTAAAAAAAGAAATTATTATTATAAGAGAGAAATATATAAGAAACTTTTTGGAACTCTTAAGAACTGAAACTTTTTTTTCTCTTTATATTTTCTTATGAATTTTATAACAACTGAAACTCATATTTATAGGCATTGAAATTACTGTGCAAGTTACTGTGCAAGACTTAAAATAATGGTGGTGGAGTCATTCACAAAATAATTAAGGAGGCGGGGGTTGTCGGCGCCCTAGCTTGCGCTTGGGTTCGCACGCAAATTACGACGCCGGGGACGAACGTCACAAGGAAGTCATCCCTCATCTTTACGTGTGAGAGCATTATTCTATGTTATATATTTTTTTTTCTTTTTTTCTTTTTATTTTGCAGCGAAAAAAGGTCAAGCTAGAAATATTCGACAAAACGTTTACGCTTGTCGCACATCACATGGTTAACGAAATAAAACCCAAATTAAGCATCATATACATATACATCAAAGTTAAGGTCACTAATGTAAACAGTTTTATACAAAAGCACTTCCCAAAACAACGGGAAGATTTTTCCTCAAAATACATCGGTAATACAAAATAAAGATAATGACGATCCACTCCTCCCTTCCGCCAAACATACTAATAGGCGGGTTCTTCTTTTATCTTCTTAAAGTCCGGACCGTAACGAAGACTGTCCAAACTCAGTCCTGGGCCTACATCACACATCATCCCAAAGGATGACGTAAATAGGCTTCCCATGTGGAGGAGCACATCCACTCCTAGCACCAAATAACACCCCGTAGGGCGGAGGTCGTCAAAAAAATACGTCGCCATAGGAAGCGACTCTGCCGCCCACTGACCCAACATGTCTAGGGTCACTGGCCCAGTAGTATCGGTCTTAGTCGGGCCCATGAGGGTCCGACCCATCTTCTCGAGAGTCGTAATCCGGAGATCCATTATGTCCTGCAATAACTTCTATCGTTTCCAAGGGAGCGATAGTAGAGATAATAAAAAGGGGATGAGATTTCAGGAGAAATCTCAGCAAGTATACTAGCACATTAACCAAAACATTTCAAATATACAGATAAGTGAACCAAACAGTCTTAGCTAATGCATATGCAAATGAATGACTGACTCATGCACATGCTCATGAAAACTTTCACACAGACTTGCTTCTTTCAGACTTCTTTTCATAAAACTTTCATACAGATTTCTTCTTTCAATCTTCTTTTCATGTCATTGCTTTTCAAATCATTTCTTTAAAGCATTTCGTATCTTTTATTCTTTCTTAGGCGCCGCTTATCATAGACAGATCTTTTCTTATGGCTCGAAAGCCCATCTTGTCATGGCTTATCACTTAGCATATATGAGACACAACACGGTTCCCCTAAGCACAGCGTGTTCCCTGCTGGTTACCGCATCACCTTAAAGTGAGTGCGTCATATAACTTATAAAACGGCAGGTCCTTACACCTTATCCGTCCTTGGCACCCACCAGCGTTAGGTGCTACCGCGCTCCGGACACCTTTTGGAGCCATACACGGTCCACCGACTGTTCTTCGTCGATCCAGGGGCTTCCACTCAACTTTAAACACTCCTGAGTGGACAGGGAGTTCCACTGGGGCACTTCCCCGTCCCAGCCTTTGGGGTTCTTATAAAATTTTACTTCTTTTCTTTTCTTTCAAAAATTCAATCTTTTCTTTTCTTTTCTTAAAAACTTCTTGGACTTTAAAAACATACTTTTCATGACTTATGCATGGGACATGCAATGCTTACTTATTTTCATGCAAAACCCGAGACAAGCTCGAGTGCATTCATATTTCATTCTCTTTTCTTCCTCATAGGGATAACTTTACAACTTCCTACTTAGTCATCATGTTCTACACCCAAATTTTGGGCCTAGGATTGAAGTGGGGTATTGGCCCATCTCCAACCCATCATGGCCGAACCTTCCTAGGGAAATTCCTAGGGCTTTCCTTCATCATTTGACTCCAATTATCCTCTAACAATTAAAAGTGTAAAGTTAAAACATATACCATCCTTAGAAAGGGGTAACCGAAACCCTCTAATCCACCAAGTAGACATTCTCATCTCCAAACTTAATTTATTCCAACTTCCTTCCTTCACCTTTCAACTTGGAGAAATTTCCTTCTATTAATTTATTCAAAGTTTCCTTTTCCATAAGTTTCTTCTATAAGCTCAACTAAATAATTCCACCACAAAGCAATATAATTTAATCTTCTAATCTCAACCTTAAATATCATAAAATTTCAATTAAACATTACTAGTCATCATACACAAGTGGTTACTTCTTTTCATATGCAAGTATATACCTATTCAATTCATATCAATCATGTATTTTATTCCCATGTCCATTTTCATTTCCTCAAGACAATATTTTCCTTAAACAAATTAATTTCATTACTAATTTCCTCAAATAAATTCTATCTTAGCAACACCAAATTTATAAACTTAACACTAAAATCCATCATGCATCAACTTCATCATTTCATATAAAAATCATGCTTTTCATTTCTTTTTGCAACTAATACTTGATCCATCATCTATACTCATATTCTAAGCTTATTTCATCATAGATATTTACACAAGAGTATTCATATCAAAGACAAGTATGATCAATTTAATCCAAACATAGCAATACAATCATTAATCCAACAAGTGTTACATGTGTGTGTGTTATTAGACTAGCAATAAAATTTGAAAATACACATATGGAATCTCTTATTAGACTAGCTATAAACACAAAAATTTAAAGGAAACCTTATTTCCTTCTAACCAAAACAAAGTGTTACATGTGTGTGTGTGTGTTCTTCCTAAGCTTGCATGAATTTAGGCACTAACCTTCTCCAATGTATTGTCCACCTCAACACTCTTGATTTTGGCTTCACTAATTTAGGGTTCTTCAAATTATGTGGTGAAAGAAGAAGAAACAAAGGTAGAGGTGGCTTAAGTGGTTTTGGCCGAGAGGTGAAGAGAGAATGAGATAGGAAGATGCTTGCATGTGTCCAAGTGAAATGAGCTAAGGGAAATGGATATGGGGTCACACGGCCAAACCCTTTCTCTAGGGTCTTTGGTACACTTTTTACCATACTTAGGTATGGCCAATGATAGATTGAGTGATTGACAACTCTAGGCCATTCCAAGATCAAATCTTGGCCATGCCTTGGAGGATTTTCTTTTCTCCCTTCTCACTTGCTATGGCCGGGGCTCCTTTGAGTGTTTAGCACTCATTTTTTTGCTTTTCACTCAATCATCATTCCTCCATCATCTCATGTGTCCATCCAAGTGATCTCAAAGCCATGCTTTTTGGAAATTGAGCAAAGCATGATCCGGCCAAGCTATGCCTCCACCGAAACCCACTTTGCTCATTCTCCTTGCTTTTGTCATTTCCATCACCTACACCCACACCATACCTCTCTTCACATCACCATACTCTCTTACACATTGCACCTTATTTACTTACACACTCCTCCCTTATCCTATCAACTTGTTGGTGGCCATACCCCATGAAATTCTCCCAAGGTACCCCACGGATTTGCATCCACCGAATCCCTCCTTGCTCCTTCCTTCCATGCTTCTCTTCATGCCATTTGTCACATTCCTACACACTATGATTGTAACGCCCCGCTCCCAAAGGTCCAGAGAGTTAGGTCATTTTTCTCAAATCATCCCAAAACACCAATTCATATATTCCAAATTCTCCAATAACCGGCTAATATAAAAAGGACACTCCATAATTAAATAACAAATATTTATGAAACTCTCCAAGAAACTAAACATAAACTTTAATAAAATCAAATGACTTCAAAAACTTGTAACAATCCAAAACTTGACATACTAGAAATATCAATGAAGATCAATATTTACTACGACTAGAAAAAAATGTATCCACGAGCACTTATTCTCCTATGATCACCAAACTTCTCTAGTAATGGCTACCCTTACTGATAATGCATTGCACCATCTCAACTATCTGAAAAATGTTATTAGAGGAGGGGGTGAGTTATCCACAACTCAGTAAGCAAAGAACATATACTAGTGTGCAAACATGAGCATTTACCAAAAATTCAGAATGTAGAACGAAAAATATTCTTACTTTTCAGAAAAATGCAAAAGCAGGCTACATTATCAAAAATCAGAGCGAAAGTTTAATATAAACAGAAATAGAAAATCCTTTTGGCATAGCATAACTGAAACATCTTATCAGAACAGAAATACCATGTTTAACCCCCGTGGTAGGGTTGTGCAAACCTCGGCGGCCAACCGAGCAGAAACAGAATGTGAATCTTCCCCTTATCATTCTCGGAGTCCCGAGTGTGCACACAGGAAAGACCACGCAGAAAACCACTTTGTAACCAAAGTGGGTGCACCAGAAACAGAATAGTTGGTACCAACCCAGGACTAAACAAAGCGAAACAGAACCAGAATGTCATGCCAGAGGTTTCAGAATTCATATCATATCATACCCGAGTACAGAATTTTTCCAAAACAAGAACAGAATCAGATCATAAATATCATTTATACAGAAATTTTCATATTCGCTCTTTTTCAGTTCGAAAAATAGAATGCAACAAAATAGCTCATGTCTATACCAGTTCATGCCAGAAAATATTTTATTCTTATACGATTCTTTATGCATATGCGAAACAAAACTGAGGTGATTTCAAAATTTCTTTTCATAACTAAAACATGCATATTTTTCAAGATAAATCTCAGTTCATATTTTTAATGTAAAGTCTAGCATACGAACCCCGCTTACCTGAACTTCTTAGCTTTCTGAATTATCCTCAAAAAAGCTGAATTAATTGTCACCTATAAAATAATCACATAATTTCCGTAAACTTTTAAATGATTACAAACTTCCAAAATAGACCCTGAGAAATAAAAATCCAATATTTTTTCTTGACATCTAAACATCCTCGATATCTTGAATAACAATTCTCCTCAAAATACTAGAATTCACTAAATCCCTCTCAAACCTTAAAATATAATAATTTCTTCAATACCTCGATCTTCACTTAAATATTAATAACGTAACCCCAATATTCCAAAACATTTAGCCAAAACTTTGTCTTAGCATAAAACACTTAAAAAGATAAAAAGAAGAGAAACTCCGTATAACAAAATGAGAAGACCCGAAACAAATCAACCCATTAAAATTATCATTTTAAAACTCTTTATATGTTATAAAACGAGGTGATAAAACTGCAACTTCATAACCTAAAATTTCAACAGCATCACTTAAAGAGTGAAAACACAACGTGTAAAGGATACAGCAAGGGTTATTGCAGGGAAGCAAAAATGAACCGAGATTGGACGGGAGGCAGAGGCTCACCGAGGTCGGGGCTAAGAACTGGTGGAGATACGACGGAGTTGGGTGGCGATAGAAGGTGGCATGCGACGAAATCAAGGGACAAGGCGGCAGTACTGGTTGAATTTCCGGCCTGTTCTAGACTATATTGAATGGTTTCCGAAAGGTGTGACTCTCGGTTACGTGGTTGCCGTGATTGGCAAGAGTAGCAATCAGGCTCTGTTTACAGATGGTTTAAACAGGGCTGTCCAAGGGTGGGATGTGGCTCCTTTTTATGTGGGTAATGCTCTGTTCACGCGAGCCAAAACAGAGGTGTTCATTGCTGTGACATGGAGTTTGGCAGTGGGTTTCGGTGCAACCGTCTGGAGGTTGCGTGATGGTGGTGCCGGGTGATTTTGACCACTGTCTGAGTGGTTTCCGGCGGCAACTGAGCAATGTTTTTGACTAAGTAGGGGGTGGCCTGCGGAATGGTGCTCGCTTGGTGGGAGAACCGGTGAAGGATCTGCTCTGTTTTTCAGTAGTAAAACAGAGTATACCCGTTAACTTTGTGGCTTCCCTGCACCGTGGTTCCTCGGTGGGTATTGGTTGTGGTTTCACGTCTCCAAGAGTTGATGCAAGGTCTGGGGATTCTGGTGGTCTGCGGCGCTTGTAGTGGCTGTGCGGTAGAGGAGTTGGGCCTCACGGCGCATGGTTGATCACTCGCAAGGGGCAGTGCACGATGGGGTCAGAGGATGGAGATGGAAGCCTGTCTTGATGGGGAAAAAAAAAGGCTAAACAATGGTGGTGAGCAAGGGGTTGAGGCACCTCAGAGGGCAGCGGCGGCATGAAGCTTTCTTCATTCATGAGGGGGCAGCTACGTGCGTAAGGGGTTGTGGCATTGAGGTTTTCCTTCGCATAGGTATATATAATGATACTAAAACCCTAAGGAAACGTAAAGCGGGAAAGAAAGGCTTGATGGAGGCAAAACTATTTTAGGAAGGGAAGAAATGTCCAAACACTTGTCCTATTCGGTTGCCAAGCAGTTAGAAGGAGATATGTGCATGGGAAAAAATACGGCAAAGTGAGATAATTATGGAGAGGAAAGAGGAAATAAAATAATGATAATAAATCAGTAAATCATACAATAAATTAGGAATGTAAATAAAATAACCGCGTCGCTCGGAAAAGAAAAAAAAATATTTGAAGAAAGCTTGGTGACGGAGCGGGGTGTTACAATGATCTCTAGTGGAAAGTCAAGGAATGGTGTTGTAATAGCCCTAAAAATCTTCATCCTAATTTAATTATTTAATTAAATGCTAATATACAAGATTAGTGGTAATTTGTAAAAATAAGCTTTAAAGAGATGGGCTTGAAAATGAGACTTTTGAGGAATGGATCAAGTGAATGGGCCAAGAGAGTAGTGGTGAGCCCATAAGCCCATAGAGTGAGCCCATGGCCCATCGAGCCCATGGTAGAGACACATGTCACTTGGAGAAAAACCCTAGAAAATTATCCAAATACTTGTAGGAAAATTCTAGTTGGTGGAGATTGACTAGTAGGTGAACATATGCCATGTAGGATTGAGTGTAGAATCTAATGGAGTGATTTTCCTACCATGGAATCTTGGAGGTACAAGACACCATTCCTTGACTTTCCATTAGAGATCATAGTGTGTAGGGAAGTGACAAATGGCATGAAGAGAAGCATGGAAGGAAGGAACAAGGAGGGTTTCGGTGGATGCAATCCGTGGGGTATCTTGGGAGGATTCCATGGGGTATGGCCACCAACAAGTTGATAGGACAAGGGAAGAGTGTGTAAGTGAATAAGGTACAATGTGTAAGAGAGTATGGTGATGTGAAGAGAGGTATGGTGTGAGTGTAGGTGATGGAAATGACAAAAGCAAGGAGAATGAGCAAAGTGGGTTTCGGTTGAGGCATAGTTTGGCCGGATCATGCTTTGCCCAATTTCCAAAAAAAACATGGCTTTGAGATCACTTGGATGGACACATGAGAGGATGGAGGAATGATGATTGAGTGAAAAGCAAGAAAATGAGTGCTAAACACTCAAAGAAGCCGCCGGCCATAGCAAGTGAGAAGGGAGAAAAGAAAATCCTCCAAGGCATGGCCAAGATTTGATCTTGGAATGGCCTAGAGTTGTCAATCACTCAATCTATCATTGGCCATACCTAAGTATGGTAAAAAGTGTACCAAAGGTCCTAGGGAAAGGGTTTGGCCGTGTGACCCCATATCCATTTCCCTTAGCTCATTTCACTTGGACACATGCAAGCACCCTCCTATCTCATTCTCTCTTCACCTCTCGGCCAAAACCACTTAAGCCACCTCTACCTTTGTTTCTTCTTCTTTCACCACATAATTTGAAGAACCCTAAAGTAGTAAAGCCAAAAATCAAGAGTGTTGAGGTGATCAATACATTGGAGAAGGTTAGTGCCTAAATTCATGCAAGCTTAGGAAGAACACACACACATGTAACACTTTTGTTTTGGTTAAGAAGGAAATAAGGTTTTCTTTAAATTTTTGTGTTTATAGCTAGTCTAATAAGAGATTCCATATGTGTATTTTCAGATTTTAATCAAAAATCTAATAGGAATATTGTAAGTATACTTTCACATTTTCCTTAACAATTCTTGTATATAGTGAGGTGATCATGCTTGTTGGATTAATGATTGTATTGCCATGTTTGGATTAAATTGATTGTACTTGTCTTTGATATGAATATTTTTATGTAAATCTCTATGATGAAATAAGCTTAGAATGTGAGTATAGATGATGGATCAAGTATTAGTTGCAAAAAGAAATGAAAAGCATGATTTTATATGAAATGATGAAATTGATGCATGATGGATTTTAGTGTTAAGTTTATAAATTTGGTGTTGCTAAGATAGAATTTATTTGAGGAAATTAGTAATGAAATTGATTTATTCAAGGAAAATATTGTCTTGAGGAAATGAAAATGGACATGGGAATAAAGGGTATGATTAATATAAATTGAAATGGTGTATACTTGCATATGGAAAGAAGTAAATACTTGTGTATGATGACTAGTAATGTTTAATTGGAATTTTATGATGTTTAAGGTTGAGATTAGAAGATTGAATTATATTGCTTTGTGGTGGAAATATTTAGTTTATGCTTATAGAAGAAACTTATAGAAAAGGAAACTTTGAATAAATTAATGGAAATAATTTCCCCAAGTTAGAAAGGTGAAGGAAGGAAGTTAGAAATAATTAAGCTGGAAATGAAAATGTCTACTTGGGGAATACTAAGGTTTCGGTTACCTCTTTTTAAGGAAGGTATATGTTTTAATTTGATACTTTTAAATTGTTGGAGGATAATTAGAGTCAAGTGATGAAGGAAAGCCCTAGGAATTTCCCTAGGAAGGTTCGGCCATTGTGGGTTGGAGATGGGCCAAGTACCCCACTTCAATCTAGGCCCAATTTTGGGTATAGAACATGATGACTAAGCAGGAAGTTGTAAAGTTATCCCAAGGAGGGAGAAAAGAGAATGAAATATGAATGTACTCGAGCTTGTCTCGGGTTTTGCATGAAAATAAGTAAGAATTGCATGTCCCATGCATAAGTCATGAAAAGTATGTTTTTAAAGTCCAAGATGTTTTTAAGAAAAGAAAAAAGAAAAGAAAAGAAGTAAAGTTTTATAAGAACCCCAAAGGCTGGGACGAGGAAGTGCCCCAGTGGAACTCTCTGTCCACTCAAGAGTGTTTAAAGTCGAGTGGAAGCCCCTGGGTCGACGAAGAACAGTCGGCGGACCGTGTATGGCTCCAAAAGGTGTCCGGAGCGCGGTAGCACCTAACGCTGGTGGGTGCTGATGAGTGCACAAAAATGCACTCTAAATACTCTATTTAAATGCTAAAAGAAATGAGAAAATAATGAATATAACTCATGTTATTAAAATTAATGGTCATTTATCTTGAAATAGATATAAGCATGATTTAATATATTGATGAGAATATAAAATGCCATATTTTTCTCTCTTAATGTTTAATATTTTATTCTTATTTGATACCTAAATATACTCATTATTCTTACATTTTGATTTAGGACACAAATAGAGGCATTAGGAGCAAATGAAGATAATTGCGGAATTTTAGACAGTTCTGACGTATTTTCGTAATATGGGCATAACTCTCTCATCCAATCTCCGATTGAGCTGATTCAAGATGATATAGAACCGCAAGAGAAATATCTATAACTTTTATGTTTTATGTTTTAAGAGATATCCACTCAATCCAAGACAAAATCGACTATCAAGTGGACGCACCTGCACTTGACGTTCCTGGATATTTTTCAGCCACTTGCATCAAATCCAAATGTCATCATAATATTTTCCAGCAAGCACTCCTACACCAACTTGGAAATGCAATGATCAATTCATATGCAAGATGAAGTGCACTCAAGTTTCTTCAAGACAAATTATTTGACTACAAGATATTAAGTCATACAAGACAACTAATGGGTAGAGAAGCAAAATTGAAACACTCAACCTACAAGCAAAATCCAGCTCATGCATAGTGGGAAAACAAATGATCAAAATGACAACTCACAAGTCACTTGGATTCAAGAATGGCACATGGCAAAACAAGTTGAAATTGTGATGATTTTGTCATGACAACTTGCATGAAGGATGCTTATAAATAGAAGGGAGGGGTGTGTGTTCTAAGACCATGCTTAGTGTGGGAGGATGCTTTGGAAGAGCCATTGTTTTGAGAGCTTAAGAAAAGAAAAGAAAAACCAAATAAGAGAGAAGAAAATAATGGTTGGCTCTTCCATATTATCCCTTGAAGAATTTTTGTTACATATTTTCAATATGTGTAACTAAATTCTGTAAGAGGGTTAGGGATGAACTTGTGTGTGTGATGGTGTTTGTAATTTATTTTTGATTCATGTATTTGGTCTTTAAATATTAAAACTCTTTTGTTCTATTATTCTCAATTTATTTGTGATGTTTTTCGTCTTCAAATAATTATAGAATCTATTTCGTTTATAGATTCAGTCATGCTTTTTCTATTGAGTGGATTAGTTCTATAATTATGTTTGGAGCAATTGATTATCTATATTGATTTAATTCTCTGCTGCAATATCGCCTCTTGGGTATATTGTCGTCGTTGGATTTTCTCAATGTCGATAACAATTTATGAGAGTTAAGCGCGAAGAATGATTTTTCAAAGAGTTACATTTGATTTAAACTTTGGTTATTAATGTTATATCTTCCGATTAAGAATTTGGATATAGAATTCTTAATTGAGTTATCAATGAATTAAGAATAAATTTGAATACCACAAATACACAAGGAATTCCCTACGCTCTACTTTTCGTCTCATTTTTATACTATTCAAATTACTCATTTAGTTTTAATTTACGTCACACTCTAAAATTTACTTTTCGCACTCATCTAAATCTTTTTGTTAATTTCGTTACTGTTCTTCAATTTCTCAATCCATCTCCCTGTGGAATCGACACCCCAAAGCTATACTGCAAACGACCGCGTTATTCTTTGGGCGTAATCAGGTGCCAAGGACGGATAAGGTGTAAGGACCTGCCGTTTTATAAGTTATATGACGCACTCACTTTAAGGTGATGCGGTAACCAGCAGGAAACACGCGGTGCTTAGGGGAACCGTATTGTGTCTCATATATGTTAAGTGATAAGTCATGATAAGATGGGCTTTCGAGCCATAAGAAAAGATCTGTTTAAGATAAGTGGCGCCTAAGAAAGAATAAAAGATACGAAATGTTTCAAAGAAATGATTTGAAAAGCAATGACATGAAAAGAAGTTTGAAAGAAGTGATCCGAATGAAAGTTTTATGAAAAGAAGTCTGAAAGAAGCAAGTCTGTTTGAAAGTTTTCATGAGCATGTGCATGAGTCAGTCATTCATTGCATATGCATTAGTTACGAATGTTTTGTTCACTTATCTGTATATTCGAAATGTTTTGGTTTAAGTGCTGGTATACTTGCTGAGATTTCTCCCGAAATCTCGCCCCCTTTTTATTATCTCTACTATCGCTCCCTTGGGAACGATAGAAGTTATTGCAGGACAGGATGGATCCCCGGATTACGACTCTCAAGAAGATGGGTCGGACCCTCATGGGCCCGACTAAGACCGATACTGCTGGGCCAGTGACCTTAGACCTGTTGGGTCAGTGGGCGGCAGAGTCGCTTCCTATGGCGACGTACTTTTTTGACGACCTACGCCCTACGGGGTGTTGTTTGGTGCTAGGAGTGGATGGGCTCCTCCACATGGGACGCCTGTTTACGTCATCCTCTGGGATGATGTGTGACGTAGGCCCAGGATTGAGTTTGGACAGTCTTCGTTACGGCCTGGACTTTAAGAAGATAAAAGAAGAACTCGCCTATTAGTATGTTTGGCGAAAGGGGGGGTAGTGGATCATTATTATCTTTATTTTGTATCACCGATGTATTTTGAGGAAAAATCTTCCCGTTGTTTTGGGAAGTGCTTTTGTATAAAACTGTTTACATTGGTGATCTTAACTTTGATGTATATTTATATGATGCTTAAATTTGGGTTTTATTTCGTTAACCATGTGATGTGCGACAAGCGTAATGTTTTTGTCGATTGTTTTTGGCTTGACCTTTTTCCGCTGCAAGAAAAAAAAAATATAACATAAAATAAGGCTCTTACACTTAAAGATGAGGGATGACTTCCTTGTGACGTTCGTCCCAGGTGTCGCAATTTTTGTACAAACCCAAGCGCAAGCTGGGGCGCCGACAGCAGTGGCATCAGAGCAGTTAAGTCTCTGGGTAAGAAACCACAAGTCCTAGGAGAAAGAATCACATGGTATAGGTTATGATCTCTTAGGCGTAGGACTGAATTTTTAGACAATTGATTGGAGATAGTAATGGTGTACAAGTATGATGTGATGAGTTACAAGAATCGAAGCACAGGAGTTAAGGTAACTCATACGAGGATTATGTGCTTTTCAGGGAAGATGGCAGGAGGGCGACGACGTGCCCCTACTCCAAGACCCGAAACATTACCGAGAGTTAATGTTTCGAGTCCAGTGCCGACCGTGGAAAATGCACCACTAATTTCGCCACCTCAGACCGGAGGAAGGGAGACCTCGAATACCCCGTTGGATGGCGGACAAGCGATAGCGGAAGCTATTCGCCAGATGATGGAATTAGTGAAGCATTAAATGGAGCAGAGCCGATGTCACCCAAACGTCAGTGGAGGGACGGAAGGATGCTCTTACGAAAAATTTCTGGTGTATCGGTACCCGAATTTTATGGGGACCGAAGGAGCTATGAAAGCAGATCGATGGATTATGGACCTAGAGCGCACCTTCGAGATCAGTGGGTGCACTGAGGCACAAAAAATACAATATGCTGGTCACCTATTACAAGGGGAGGCCGGACTATGGTGGGACACAAAGAGAAGGCTACTGAGACAAGAACTTGGAGAGAATGTAGTTCTTACCTGGGATAGGTTTAAGACAGAGTTCGATAATCGATTCTTCCCGGAATCGATTAAACAGCAGAAGGCGATAGAGTTTGCCACGCTAGTGCAAGGGAGCATGAAGGTGGACCAGTACGCCGCCAAATTTATGGAGCTGACACGATTCGCCCCGCATTTGGTGATAACAGAAAAGATGCGAGCGAAGAAATTCCAAGATGGATTGCAGCCAAGGATTCGCAATCAAGTGGCTTGTTTACGAATCGAAATTTTCCAAGAGTTGGTGAATATGACGGCCATTGCTGAAGCAGAACAGAGAAGTCTGATTAATCAAGCTCAGACTTACAAGAAAAGAAATTTCCCGTATTCTTCGGGAAAAGATATGGATAAAAGGAGGAGTACTCGTCCCATGGATAAGGGGAAAGGTAAAGTAGGCGGACTGAAAGGAACGATCTCATTTCCACCATGTAGGACGTGTGGACGTCCGCATAAGGGTGAATGCCGAGCGGCAACGGGAGCTTGTTTTCGGTGTGGTCAGGTGGGCCACATGATCCGTGATTGCCCACAGACAGCCCCTGGCGGAACGACAGCACCTGGAGGAAAGGCGAAGGCCCCTGTAAAGTCCAAGGTATACGCTATTACCCCGGGAGAAGTAGATGTAGACGACAAGGAGGCTATCAACGCCGGCATTATTGCTGGTAACGATCTTATTTTTTTTTATCTAAAATTAAAGCATAGATAACTTTCTTAAAATAACCATGAGAAAGTTTTATATATAGGTGAAATTATATTGATGCGTAATGTGGTATATGCTTTGTTTGATTCCGGTGCGACAAGATCTTTTATTTCATATGATTGAGTGTGGAGGTGTAAGTTAGAAGTAGAGCCTTTAGCTCGAAAAGTGTTGGTGACGCTCCCTGATGAGAAGACGTTTGGATGTCAGCGAATAGTGAGGAACTGCCGGTTAGAGATAGCTGGCGTGAGGTTTAACGCTGATTTGATAGTTTTTCATTTGTTGGGATTTGACGTGATATTAGGCATGGATTGGCTATCCAAATATTATGCCAAAATTGACTGTCGCAAAAAGGAAATTACATTCGAACTGCCTGAAGAAGAGAAGTTGCGCTACGAAGGGGAAATAGTTCACTATGTTTCTTCTATAGTGACAGCAAAAAGAATGACAAAAAGTTTAAGAGGAGGAGCTGAAGGGTTTTTGATAATGTCCTTGAAAGCGGACGGAAATACCAAGAATATTGAAGAAATTCTGGTAGTAAAGGACTTCCCCCAAGTGTTCTCAGATGATCTGCCTGGATTACCCCCAGAACGTGAGACTGAGTTTACCATTGAACTTGAACCTGCAACGACTCCGGTTCACAAGGCGCCTTATCAGATGGCTCCAACGGAACTGAAAGAATTGAAGACTCAAATCGAGGAATTGTTGGAAAAGGGGTTTATACGGCCTAGTTCATCGCCGTGGGGAGCCCCAGTTCTGTTCGTGAAGAAGAAAGATGGAACAATGCGGATGTGCATCGATTACCGAGGACTCAATAAGGTCACTATTAAGAATAAATATCCGCTACCCCGGATAGACGATTTGCTGGACCAACTGCAAGGAACCACAGTATTCTCTAAGATAGACCTCAGATTAGGGTACCATCAGCTTAGGATTAAGGAGCAAGACGTACCCAAGACTGCTTTTCGAACTCGCTATGGACATTTCGAGTTCTTAGTCATGCCTTTTGGACTGACAAATGCCCCAGCAGCCTTTATGGATCTGATGAATAGAATTTTTCGATCGTACCTAGACAGTTTCATCGTGGTATTCATCGACGATATTCTGGTATACTCTCGGAATGATGAGGAACACAAGGAGCATTTAGAGACAGTGCTGAAAATTTTACAAGAACACCAGTTGTATGCCAAACTTAGTAAGTGTGAGTTTTGGCTCCACGAAGTTAAATTTTTGGGCCATGTAATTTCAAGCAACGGAGTTTCCGTGGACCCGGCAAAAATTGAGGCGGTAACCGAATGGCCACAACCGACGTCCGTTCATGAAATACGTAGTTTTCTTGGCTTAGCAGGATACTATAGAAGATTCGTCGAAGGGTTTTCCAAGTTATCTGGTCCTCTAACGGCTTTGACCAAGAAGAATGCCAAATACGTTTGGAATAACCAGTGTGAGCAGAGTTTTCAAGAGCTTAAAAGGAGATTGACTTCTGCCCCAGTGTTGGCATTACCAGAGCCCCACAAACCATATGTAGTATATAGTGATGCCTCAAAGTTGGGTTTGGGATGTGTACTAATGCAGGAAGGACGAGTAGTCGCCTACGCGTCCCGACAACTTAAAGATCATGAGCGAAATTACCCCACCCACGATCTGGAATTGGCAGCAGTAGTGTTTGCGCTAAAAATTTAGAGGCACTACTTGTATGGGGAAGAATGTGAGATATACACTGACCATAAGAGTTTAAAGTATCTGTTTAGCCAGAAGAATCTAAATATGAGACAGAGAAGGTGGATCGAGACCATAAACGATTTCCGGTGTGAGATCAAGTACCACCCGGGAAAAGCTAACGTGGTGGCAGATGCTTTAAGCCGAAAATCTCAAGTGGAGGAACCACCAGTGCTGACAGTCATGCAAAGTATGTTGGTTAAGAATCAGCCTAGAGAAACGATGTTGGCAACAGTTCAAGAGATTATTTCTCTAACTGAAGATGAAATCCGGGAAGGACAACGGCAAGATACCAAATTGGAAAAGATCCGAACGAATTTACTCGAGGGAAAAGGATCGCCCCATTTTACCATATCTGATGATGGGACGTTATACTTTGGAAAGAGAACAGTGATACCAGATAACTCAGAATTAAAGGAAAGGCTTATGAGGGAGGCACACTGCACCCCTTATACAGCTCATCCCGGAAGTACCAAAATGTATCGAGATCTGAAGGAAAGATTTTGGTAGGAAGGTATAAAGAAAGATGTAGCTGCTTTTGTGGTAAAATGCTCTGTATGTCAAATGGTTAAAGCAGAGCATCAACATCCCGCAGGAATGTTGCAACCTCTTCCAATTCCGGAATGGAAATGGGAAGATATTTCTATGGATTTTGTAATAGGATTTCCAAGAACCTTGGCGGGAAAGAACACAATTTGGGTGATAGTGGATAGATTAACAAAGAGTGCCCACTTCCTACC
Organism: Platycarya longipes; assembly: GCA_036559045.1. Lineage (NCBI taxonomy): Eukaryota > Viridiplantae > Streptophyta > Magnoliopsida > Fagales > Juglandaceae > Platycarya > Platycarya longipes. Next base: position 26,803,927 of record CM071790.1, read on the forward strand.
GATCGCAAATACTGATTCAATGGAGAAATTGTCTCGAATTTATGTGAAAGAAATAGTTCTTCTGCATGGAGTGCCTAAAACGATTGTCTCAGATAGGGATCCGAGATTTACCTCTCACTTTTGGCACAGTCTACAAAAGAGGATGGGATCCAACTTGAAGCTTAGCAGTGCCTATCATACGCAAACTGATGGTCAGACAGAACGGACTATTCAGACTTTAGAAGACATGTTACGGGCATGTGTGCTAGACTCCAGTGGCGATTGGGAGAGTCTTTTGTCTTTAATTGAATTTGCCTACAACAACAGCTTTCAAGCTACTATCCAGATGGCACCGTACGAAGCCTTATATGGAAGAAAATGCAGATCTCCTTTATATTGGGATGAAGTTGGTGAAAGCAGAGTGTTAGGGCCTGAGTATTTGCAAGAAGTTAAGACTCAAGTAAAGCTGATACGAGAAAGGATGAAAATTGCCCAAAGCAGGCAAAAGAGCTACGCAGATCAAAGGAGAAGACCCTTAGAGTTTGTAGTTGGCGACTGGGTGTATATTAAGATTTCGCCAATGAAGGGAGTAGCTCGCTTTGGCAAGAAAGGAAAATTAAGTCCCCGATACATTGGACCGTATGAAATTTTGGAAAAAGTCGGACCGGTAGCTTATCGTTTGAATCTGCCAGTGAACCTACAAGGAGTCCATAATGTGTTTCATGTGTCGTCCTTGAAGAGGAGTTTCGGCGACAAACCGGCGACAGTGATGGATCCGAGTGCTATCCAACTGCGCCCTAATCTAACTTATGAAGAGTGGCCGACACAAATTACCGATCGTAAGGAACAAGAACTAAGGAATCGAAAAATCTCCTTAGTAAAAGTGTTATGGAATAACCCGGCATTTCAAGAAGCAACTTGGGAACGCGAAGATGCTATGAGGGCTAACTACCCTCATTTGTTTGAAAATTTCTAGTGTATTTGACTTTCGTTTGACTGAATTTTGTTGTGAATGAATGAATGCTTTGTATGAATGTATGAACGATTGATTAATGTTTTGAGTGTTATATTCCTTGAATCATATCACAAAACTATAAGTAATTTCTTAATAAAAAATTTAACCAGGTTATGGCCCGAACTAGAAGAACCCCACGCATGTCAGTAGCCACTATAGCCCAATTAAGAGAGCGGAGAGAAATCAGAAAAAGAATCTTGCGTAGAAGGCGTGAAAGAAAGAGAGTGCAGAGACTTAGGCACCTGGAGCGATATGAGAGACACCGTACCCATCGGATGGACATAGGGCCTAGAGGAAACCTCGTGTTCCGTAGAGCTACACCAAACGAAGAGCGACAACCCCTAACCCGTGGATGAAGGGAGAGAGAGAACATTTGCGTAGAATAGTACGGGGAGAAGCGAGTGAACCAAATGTGGAACTCCTGGAAAATTCTGATACCTCTAATGATCGTTTAAGACAAAGAATAGAAGGAATACCACGAGTGGAAACAGAAGAAGAAATAATGCACAAATTGAATGAGTTAAGGACAAATATGTATTACGACTCAGACGTGGATGCTATATTTTATTTTTCTCAAGACTCTGTAACCGAGGAAGAAGGAGTACCCACCTATTCATCGTCAGAGGAGTCCACTACTAATAGTCCTCGAGGTATGCTATATTTTATTATTATTCTCCATGTCATTGCATGCATTGATTTCGAGGACGAAATCTTTTATTAGTGGGGGAGGATGTAATAGCCCTAAAAATCTTCATCCTAATTTAATTATTTAATTAAATGCTAATATACAAGATTAGTGGTAATTTGTAAAAATAAGCTTTAAAGAGATGGGCTTGAGCATGAGACTTCTGAGGAATGGATCAAGTGAATGGGCCAAGAGAGTAGTGGTGAGCCCATAAGCCCATAGAGTGAGCCCATGGCCCATCAAGCCCATAGTAGAGACACATGTCACTTGGAGAAAAACCCTAGAAAATTATCCAAATACTTGTAGGAAAATTCTAGTTGGTGGAGATTGACTAGTAGGTGAACATATGCCATGTAGGATTGAGTGTAGAATCTAATGGAGTGATTTTCCTACCATGGAATCTTGGAGGTACAAGACACCATTCCTTGACTTTCCATTAGAGATCATAGTGTGTAGGGAAGTGACAAATGGCATGAAGAGAAGCATGGAAGGAAGGAACAAGGAGGGTTTAGGTGGATGCAATCCGTGGGGTATCTTGGGAGGATTCCATAGGGTATGGCCACCAACAAGTTGATAGGACAAGGGAAGAGTGTGTAAGTGAATAAGGTACAATGTGTAAAAGAGTATGGTGATGTGAAGAGAGGTATGGTGTGAGTGTAGGTGATAGAAATGACAAAAGCAAGGAGAATGAGCAAAGTGGATTTCGGTTGAGGCATAGCTTGGCCGGATCATGCTTTGCCCAATTTCCAAAAAAAGCATGGCTTTGAGATCACTTGGATGGACACATGAGAGGATGGAGGAATGATGATTGAGTGAAAAGCAAGAAAATGAGTGCTAAACACTCAAAGAAGCCGCCGGCCATAGCAAGTGAGAAGGGAGAAAAGAAAATCCTCCAAGGCATGGCCAAGATTTGATCTTGGAATGGCCTAGAGTTGTCAATCACTCAATCTATCATTGGCCATACCTAAGTATGGTAAAAAGTGTACCAAAGGTCCTAGGGAAAGGGTTTGGCCGTGTGACCCCATATCCATTTCCCTTAGCTCATTTCACTTGGACACATGCAAGCACCCTCCTATCTCATTCTCTCTTCACCTCTCGGCCAAAACCACTTAAGCCACTCTACCTTTGTTTCTTCTTCTTTCACCACATAATTTGAAGAACCCTAAAGTAGTAAAGCCAAAAATCAAGAGTGTTGAGGTGATCAATACATTGGAGAAGGTTAGTGCCTAAATTCATGCAAGTTTAGGAAGAACACACACACATGTAACACTTTTGTTTTGGTTAAGAAGGAAATAAGGTTTTCTTTAAATTTTTGTGTTTATAGCTAGTCTAATAAGAGATTCCATATGTGTATTTTCAGATTTTAATCAAAAATCTAATAGGAATATTGTAAGTATACTTTCACCTTTTCCTTAACAATTCTTATATATAGTGAGGTGATCATGCTTGTTGGATTAATAATTGTATTGCCATGTTTGGATTAAATTGATTGTACTTGTCTTTGATATGAATATTCTTGTGTAAATCTCTATGATGAAATAAGCTTAGAATGTGAGTATAGATGATGGATCAAGTATTAGTTGCAAAAAGAAATGAAAAGCATGATTTTATATGAAATGATGAAGTTGATGCATGATGGATTTTAGTGTTAAGTTTATAAATTTGGTGTTGCTAAGATAGAATTTATTTGAGGAAATTAGTAATGAAATTGATTTATTCAAGGAAAATATTGTCTTGAGGAAATGAAAATGGATATGGGAATAAAGGGTATGATTAATATAAATTGAAATGGTGTATACTTGCATATGGAAAGAAGTAAATACTTGTGTATGATGACTAGTAATGTTTAATTGAAATTTTATGATGTTTAAGGTTGAGATTAGAAGATTGAATTATATTGCTTTATGGTGGAAATATTTAGTTTATGCTTATAGAAGAAACTTATAGAAAAGGAAACTTTGAATAAATTAATGGAAGGAATTTCCCCAAGTTAGAAAGGTGAAGGAAGGAAGTTAGAAATAATTAAGTTGGAAATGAAAATGTCTACTTGGGGAATACTAAGGTTTCGGTTACCTCTTTTTAAGGATGGTATACGTTTTAATTTGATACTTTTAAATTGTTGGAGGATAATTGGAGTCAAGTGATGAAGGAAAGCCCTAAGAATTTCCCTAGGAAGGTTCGGCCATGATGGGTTGGAGATGGGCCAAGTACCCCAGTTCAATCCTAGGCCCAATTTTGGGTATAGAACATGATGACTAAGTAGGAAGTTGTAAAGTTATCCCAAGGAGGGAGAAAAGAGAATGAAATATGAATGCACTCGAGCTTGTCTCGGGTTTTGCATGAAAATAAGTAAGCATTGCATGTCCCATGCATAAGTCATGAAAAGTATGTTTTTAAAGTCCAAGATGTTTTTAAGAAAAGAAAAAAGAAAAGAAAAGATTGAGTTTTTGAAAGAAACGAAAAGAAGTAAAGTTTTATAAGAACCCCAAAGGCTGGGACGGGGAAGTGCCCCAGTGGAACTCCCTGTCCACTCAGGAGTGTTTAAAGTCGAGTGGAAGCCCCTAGGTCGACGAAGAACAATCGGCGGATCGTGTATGGCTCCAAAAGGTGTTCGAAGCGCGGTAGCACCTAACGTTGGTAGGTGCCAAGGACGGATAAGGTGTAAGGACCTTGTGACGCCCCCAACTTACGTCTGGGATTTAACGTAAATTAAGGTGTCTGGATGAGCAACACTTGGCTACTCACCCTCGTACTTAACAAGAATAAAAAGCATATATCACTTAATTCGCAGCGGTCAGGTTTTAGATACAAAACTTTCTAAAGATCACATGGAAATATATATATATACAACATTCATTAAAACTTAACACTGTACTTTTTACATATACAAGACCTAAACTGTAGTAAAATATTTTACATTCATCCAAAAGAACTTTCCTTCACCTCACTCTTTATATATACAACATTCACTAATACTAAAGTCTCGCTAGAGCTGTTGTCCCTGTGGAGTCACACAAACCCCACACATGGACAATGAACCATCTACTCCTAAGGTTATACAGCATCCGGTACGTCGCCTCTCCTCAGCACAAGTGGATGCGTCAAGACTCCAAACTCCGGTGGGTTGACTACTGATAGGAGGTCCGAAGGAAACAAAAGAAATGTCCATATAAGGACTATAATCGGAAAGTCCCTCAGGACTCCCCGAAGTCTCCTGCCTCATCGGGGCTGTCCCCCTGCTGGTCATTGAATCCTGTATAAAGTGATATGCACAAAATATATGGAGCCACAAAGGAGTGAGATTTCGAATGAAATCTCAGTAAGTACATAAACAGCTTAAAGGAAACAGGGAAATCAACAATAATGTTATTACCACTAATGACAAGGGAAAATTACCCTAATATACCCCTCACAAGACCACTGTCTAACTGATACATTTCTTAACTCAACCATAATCTTAAATTAAATTACACCGTTTTCCCTTAAGATTCTTATTCTTTCTTATCACTGATGGGCGTTATGTATCGCCGTCCCCATCACATACACTCATTCACCATCCGGGCGTTACGTCTCGCCGTTCCCGTGGTGATGAGCCTAGTGTCAATCTCACGGGCGTTACGTATCGCCGTCCCCGTCTTGACACAAAACATATACACATATTACTAGGGGCGTTACGTCTCGCCGTCCCCGCTATTCAAGTCAATCTCACGGGCGTTACATATCGCCGTCCCCGTCTTGACACAAAACATATACACATATTACTGCGGGCGTTACGTCTCGCCGTCCCCGCTATTCAAGTCAATCTCACGGGCGTTACATATCGCCGTCCCCGTCTTGACACAAAACATATACACATATTACTGCGGGCGTTACGTCTCGCCGTCCCCGCTATTCAAGTCAATCTCACGGGTGTTACGTCTCGCCGTCCCCGTGAAGATCAGTCATTCTTATAACGCGACAGGCGTTACGTGTCGCCGTCCCTGTCGGCACGTCAGTCATCCGGGCGTTACGTCTCGCCGTCCCCGTCACGACGTGACTAACTTAATCTTACACCTATATTGTTTTCTTTCTTTTTATTTCTCTATTAATCATATGAGTTATTTTCACCTATAACTCTTTCCATTTGAAACACCCATTTCTATTTTAGGAAAACCCTAAGTCTAAGCAAAACAGGGCATCTCGCTCGAGCGGCTTGTCGAGCGAGTATCGAGCGAAGTCTCGGGTTGGAACTCGCTCGAACAGGGTATCGAGCAAAACTCTAGCGAGGGTTCATATTTTGCCTTCGCTCGACTCACATGTCGAGCGAGGGTCGAGCGAACTCACGGCTCTAAGAGTTTTTCTACTCAAAACATGCCAATCTTTTCAATACACCCTATTTATCTTCTTAAAAACTTAAATCTAAGTTTCTACAATTTTATTGAACATATTAACAAGACAAATTACAATCAACCCTACTCATATGTCACATTGCCACTTAATCATGTTCTTGAGTGTTCACTACTGGTAAACATAGCTCAATCATGCCAATAAACCATTTCCATGCTTAAATTAAGCTAGAATATGGACTTACAAATTCTTCCTAGCTCAAGAGAATTGATCCAACCAACTTCTTGCAAGTTTCCTCCCACACTCACTCACTTAGCTCACAAATGTACTCTTTAAGGGTTTGGATGGGTTTTTCTGGTATGGCTTCCAAAGAGGAAGTGTTCTCTCCTTCTAAAGGAGCTTAGAAAGCTCTCAAGGCTCTATTTATAGGGTGGTGGTCGACCAACATGAGGGAGAGAAAAGGAAATGCACCTAAGGTGCACTAGTTGCCAGATTTGCATGGGTGATGAGGTGTCCATCTAAGTAAATCTAACGATGAGGATTAAGCCTCCCAAATCCTAGGCTTTGCAGCTAGATTAGTCATCCAAGGGCTCACATTTGAGATGTCTTGGTTGCCCATTTTGATCCATGGCTGAGGAGTGAGCTAAAGGGATAAGAGGTGAGGTGGCATTTCACCTAACCATGCATGCATCTCTCATCTCCAGCTCTCCCCTTGTGTCACACGCCCCCTTCCAGATTTTCCTACCCATTTGGTTCCTTTCCAACTCCCTTAGGTCTCCCCTTAACAAGTTCTAGAAGGCCACTTCTTAGTTTAGTTAAGGTAGAGCCAAATTTGATCCACTTAGTCACCTATCAACCAGATTTTAGCTCCCCTTGAGTTCCCATCCCACTAACTATTCAATTGACTTCCAAATCAACTTTCCATCCATTTCTAACTATCCCTACACATGTTCTAATCCCATAAAATCTTAAAACCAATTGCCTAATTAGTTACATGCCCCAATCTAGTTCAGTTTATCCAACTCGGGTTCCATTTAAGCCCATTCCAAAGCTGCCTACTTGATTCCCAAATAAGTTATTGATTCCTTCTGAATCTCAGGAAACTTCAAAAATAAAATTTTTAGATATATCTCTTAAGGTTCTATACCAATTGGAATCACCTCATTTGGACCCCATATGAATAACTTATGCCTGTTTTTCTAAAACTCGACAGATTAATCCGAAAATGCATAATTCCCAATACTAAGTGTAATCTCACATTCCTCAACTAAATCTCCCACTCTAATTTCCTAATAAATAAATGCATCATATAAATCTCCTTAAAATAATATCCATAAAATAATTTACCTTAGAAAAATTTGGGCTATTACAGACCTGCCGTTTTATAAGTTATATGACACTCACTTTAAGGTGATGCGGTAACCAGCAGGGAACATGCGGTACTTAGGGGAACCGTGTTGTGTCTCATATATGTTAAGTGATAAGTCATGACAAGATGGGCTTTCGAGCCATAAGAAAAGATCTGTTTAAGATAAGTGGCGCCTAAAAAGGAATAAAAGATACGAAATGTTTCAAAGAAATGATTTGAAAAGAAATGACATGAAAAGAAGTTTGAAAGAAGTGATCCGAATGAAAGTTTTATGAAAAGAAGTCTGAAAGAAGCAAGTCTGTTTGAAAGTTTTCATGAGCATGTGCATGAGTCAGTCATTCATTGCATATGCATTAGTTACGAATGTTTTGTTCACTTATCTGTATATTCGAAATGTTTTGGTTTAAGTGCTGGTATACTTGCTGAGATTTCTCCCGAAATCTCACCCCCTTTTTATTATCTCTACTATCGCTCCCTTGGGAATGATAAAAGTTATTGCAGGACAGGATGGATCCCCGGATTACGACTCTCGAGAAGATGGGTTGGACCCTCATGGGCCCGACTAAGACCGATACTGCTGGGCCAGTGACCCTAGACTTGTTGGGTCAGTGGGCGTTGGGTCACTGGGCGGCAGAGTCGCTTCCTATGGCGACGTACTTTTTTGACGACCTACGCCCTACGGGGTGTTGTTTGGTGCTAGGAGTGGATGGGCTCCTCCACATGGGACGCCTGTTTACGTCATCCTCTGGGATGATGTGTGACGTAGGCCCAGGACTGAGTTTGGACAGTCTTCGTTACGGCCCTGACTTTAAGAAGATAAAAGAAGAACCCGCCTATTAGTATGTTTGGCGGAAGGGGGGGAGTGGATTGTTATTATCTTTATTTTGTATCGCCGATGTATTTTGAGGAAAAATCTTCCCGTTGTTTTGGGAAGTGCTTTTGTATAAAACTGTTTACATTGGTGACCTTAACTTAGATGTATATTTATATGATGCTTAAATTTGGGTTTTATTTCGTTAACCATGTGATGTGCGACAAGCGTGACGTTTTGTCGGTTGTTTTTTGCTTGACCTTTTTCCGCTGCAAAAAAAAAAATATATAACATAAAATAAGGCTCTCACACGTAAAGATGAGGGATGACTTCCTTGTGACGTTCGTCCCCGGCGTCGCAATTTGCGTACGAACCCAAGCGCAAGCTGGGGCACCGACAGGTGTCTTGTACCTCCAAGATTCCATGGTAGGAAAATCACTCCATTAGATTCTACACTCAATCCTACATGGCATATGTTCACCTACTAGTCAATCTCCACCAACTAGAATTTTCCTACAAGCATTTGGATAATTTTCTAGGGTTTTTTTCTCCAAGTGACATGTGTCTCTACTATGGGCTTGATGGGCCATGGGCTCACTCTATGGGCTTATGGGCTCACCACTACTCTCTTGGCCTATTTACTTGATCCATTCCTCAAAAGTCTCATTCCCAAGCCCATCTCTTTAAAGCTTATTTTTACAAATTACCACTAATCTTGTATATTAGCATTTAATTGAATAATTAAATTGAAATGAAGATTTTAGGGCTATTACAGGGGCCATCCCCAATAATTTATAACACTCCCCCTTGAATGACCACTCTTAAAAAATCTGCCTCGTTAAAACCTTGCTAAGGAAAAACCCAGTGGAAAGAAAAACTAATGGCGAAGGAAAAAAGAGTACAGTCTTCTTATATATCCATAAGTGCTTTAAGATTGCCTCATTAAAACCTTGCAAAGAAAAACTTAATGGGACAAAATCTTAGCAAAGGAAAAAGAGTACAATCAGCATAAGTTTTCAGGACTTTTACTCCCTCTGGAAAGTGCATGACGATAGATTTTTGAGTCTTCACATTTTAATATTCTGCACAATTTTCTTGAATGTCGCAGTTGGTGATGCCTTCGTGAATAAATCTGCCAGATTATCACCTGATCGTATTTTTGATCTTTGATTTGAATGATACAAGCAGCATTATCTTCGTATAAAATTGTTGAGCTATCATTGATTATAAAATACCACACTTTTCTTGGATATGTTGAGTCATTGATTTCAGCCAAATATACTTTCGACTTGTTTCATGAATTGCAATAATCTCTAAATGATTTGAAGATGTAAAAAATAATATCTGATTGACAGACTTAATAGAAATCTGATACCTGCAGTAATACTTAAACTCCCCCTGATAATATGCATTAGTGTTTCAAGTAATAAGCAAACATTATTTAAGCATATATAACAGATTACGAATTCAAACATGATTTCCATCTAAATAATGCATTAGAGAGAGCATGATAATATTTTCATCTAAAAGTTTCTCCCCCTCATTCGGCGTTATTAGGGAGAACTTGTTTATATACGGTGGAAATAGCATTGGAAACCATCTATATATGATAAAAGTTATAAAAGCTTTGAAATCTAATATTATCAGTTCGGCGGAAAATCAAATCCGTTTAACATTGTTGACAAACGAGATCTTGAAGAGATTTGAAGGCCTCGGGTTGTTGTTTAAATATAACCAATTTTACCATTAGTTTACTCCAGCAAAAAGATCTCGCATTATTCATAGATTCAGTTGTTGTTCATCTAGAATGATATTATGTCTGATAGAAATTCTAATCTCCCAGATTTGAACTATGAACCTTTTATACCTCAACCACTTATATTTTCTCCTGAGGCTGTAAATATCATGATAGGAGTAGAGATATATCTTTCTAATAAATCTGATTATGAAATTGTTACAACATCAAGAACCCTTAGTGCTTATTACGCTGCCTCTCTTACAACCATGTCTCAGAGGTTACTGGCGAGAACGAGTAATGTTGATCATTTTAAAAATCAAATATCTGAGTTGCATCAAATGCTTGCAACTAAAAATAGAAAAAATAAAAATTTAAGACAAGAAAATAAGGAGTTGAAGAAACTTGTAGACTGGTATTCTCGTGACCTAAAAACACGAGTAGAAGAACTGGAACGAGAGAGAGCTCAGATACAATGTCAACAATAGCAGCTAACTGCAGAGGTTCAGCGTTTATAAGAAAATAGGGATAACTGTAACTAATCTCGCTGGCTTTTGAAATTATGCATCTAGTATATCTTGTAAAGTGAGATTTGAAGAGATGATGGTTTGTCTTGTTCTTATTTCCATTTCTATAAGAACCGTCTTTAGCTTTATTTAGTACGCATCACATCTTATTCTCATATCTATAATTCATCTGTATTTGCATTCTTATTCTACAAATTTCTAATGGCTCATCAATTTCCTTTCACTATTTCTCACGATCAACATATGAGGTGTCCTTCACCTCAATTACAAATTGTTCCTGCATCTTCTGCAGGTGCCATGTTGCAGCAAGCGAATGATTTGGCTAATAAGTCAGATCGTGAAGCCGTTTATGAGCTGGTGACTCTCCCCGATACTCCTCCTTTATTGTCGGGTTTTCCAACCGATTACAATCCAAAAATCGTCAGATTAAGAAGCTTAACGAGAAGTTTTCCGTACTTCAATGACTCGTTCAAGAGTCTGACAGAAAAATTGCAGACTTAAAGCAAGAGAATAAGGATTTAAAATCCTTACTTGCCTCTTCATTTTGACTGCCTAATCCTTTAGATAAGGATGGCATGTTGTTTTATGAAGAGCAAATGCATTTAAGAGATGAGGCTAGAAGTCTCAAATTCTTGTAACTCATCTATCAATTGAATAATAAGATCTTTTTTTTTCAAATGCATTCCTTGAATTTATAGCAGCTATTGTGATCTCTTCAGAAGTTCTAACAAGATAAATCATCAATGTAAACTGCAATAATGGCAAATCCGGATTCTGATAAAACACATGGACATATAGGACTATTCTCAAATCCTTCTTTCAATAGATACTCGTTGATTCAATTATACCACGTGTCCGGATTTCTTTAACCCATATAAAGATCTTTGAAGTTGTATAAAGTACATACTCCTAAATGTACTTGGATTAGATACTTCAAGTATTGTATATCTTTATATATGTAATGATCTAATGATCCTTATAAATATGCAGTGACCATATTCATTAACTGTATATCTAATCCTTTTGTAATAACCAAATCGATTAAAAATATGAATGTGATTGCATTCATAACAAGGAAATATGTTTCCTCATAACTATTCTCGGGTTTCTGCAAGAAACCTTGTACGACAAATTATACTGCACAATTTCATTTCTCATTACGCTTTCGTATAAATACTCACTTATATCTTATAGGCATTACACCCTTTGCTGTTTGGACAACAGATCCAAATACCTCTCGCTTTGCTAGCGATTTTAATTCAGTTTAAATAGCTATTTTTCAGTTTGGCCAATCATTTATATGTCGACATTCTTCGACAATTTTTGACTCATTTTATTCATTACTTCTGGTAATGTCAAGTGTTATCATATATGTTGTCGACAACAGTTTTATTTCTATCCATAAATTTTCCAGTACTTATGAAATGTATTGAGATCTCATTATTTCTCTCCAGGGGAAAACATTTCATGAAACACCTCTACAGGAGGTTCCTCTTCAGGAGTTATACTCTTCAGGAGTTACCTCTTCAGGAGGATTATATTTTATACAGAAAATACGGTCTCTTCATGAGCACTGATTTTTTTTTCTTTTGTACCAATAGGTTTTCAACACTTCAGGTGTATCTTAGACTCATCTATTGCTGTTTTAACAACTTGTCCTTCAGGGATTTCAATTCTTGCTTAAGCATTAACAGCAGTAATATATGATTTTACAACACCTTTAGTGTCAATAAATATATCCTGTAACTGATTTGCAATACAAATAGATAATCCTCTGAACTTCTGGTTTACATTCATTTGTAAGATGATCAAATTTAGACAGGATTTTATTATCCCAAATAATTTCTTGTCGTGCTTCAGGCACCGATATTTCATTATTTCAAAACATGATGAAATATTAATAAGCTTATATATAAAAGCTTAGTATAAGTAAATCAAGTGCTTGGCCATACAACAGGTATGTGATCACTGTTCAGTCATACCACATCTATGACAAACATCTTCATCTTTCTATGAAGAATTATTCTGATAGCCTTTACCCTTCTCTGAGTTAGATCACTTCTGGTGATACGGTATATTTTTATCATCTTTAGTATTGTCGCTTTTGGGACCAACACTCTATAGTTTTTCTACCACGTCTACGTCCTTAATTCCTTTGAAAGGATGTATCATTCACTTCTGGGAATGGTATAAATTCAATATTATTAATAGGACATAACTGGTGATTTATTAACAAAAACTCATTATTTAGCTCAATCACTGGAAGATAAAATAAAAGTTCAGAATATTTGTTGAACTTTCACTCTCGATATTGCTACTGTAGGAGCACATTCGAGTTATGAAAAATAATATATATTTTCTTTTAAATATCATCATCAGTGATCTTTTCACTGCATAATTTTAATATTGAGCTGATTTTAAAGAGTGTAGAATATTCAATACCACTCTTAAAATCTTGCAACTTCAGGTGCAATAAGTCATAATGATCTTTTGAGAGGATTACATCTTCTGGTGCTCATATTTCTCTCTTAATTTATTTCACACAGTAAAATGATTTTTCATCATGAGATACATAGCACGGTCCTTCAGGGACACATGATTTTCTTCTATGATTGTATCTCTCAAGTTCATCATCATATCCAAATGGATCTTATCAAAGATCCTGGGAAATAACTTTTTCCAGAAATGTCAATAATAATAAATCTCAATATTTGACATTATATATATATATATATTTCACAACAATTGAAACCCATATTTATAGGCGTTGAAATTACTATGCAAATTATTGTGCAAGACTTAAAATAATGGTGGTGGGGTCATTCACAAAATACTTAAGGGGGCGGGGGCCGCCCCCAATAATTCATAACAGTAGTCTTATAATTTTTTTTTTCCAAACATAGTGGTTAAATCCAGAACGTATAAAAAAACATTATTTCTTAATAGTGAACTCAATTTTTTAAAAGAAAACTTTATTTTGCCATTTCTATTTGACCGTTATATTTGATGGCTTTGTAAATTATTTATTTTTATTTTTATTTTTTTTACTTAAGAAAGTAAGTTTTAATATATTGATATATATATATATATATATATTTTAAATCTAAATATATAAAAAAAAATATGAAAATAAAAAAATAGAAAAACTATTTTATACTAGGCAACAGACCCAACGGTAAGTACTGGACAACAGCCTAGCATTTCCTTTTTTCAAAATAGACTGTATCTAATATTACACATACTTTTTTAGATGCCCAGTTGGTCTCGTATAATATGATATCAATATTTAAATACTACTAAAATATAAATATTATTCAATTTTTATTTTATATATTTTCATCTAATTATTACTAATCATTATAATTTTTGAAAACTTTCATATAACACAAAACCAATTTTTTTTTTTAAAATTTCAAAACAAAATAATATTTTCTCAATATTTTTTTTTATCATATTTTATTTTTTTCTCATTTCTCAAAATCCAATAAAAATCTTAACTCAAATTCTTTTAATACTATTAACAAATTATTTCATTACTATTTATAAAATTTTCATCTTATTCAACTATTATCAAATGAGATTAATCTTTTTCCTTTCGGGGGCTTGCCAGAACATATTATGAGCCTAAGCCAAAGCTTAACTCAATAAACACCAAGTCGAGGACTTGGCCCACTGAAAGAATATAGTTATAACTATCCAAGAATCTCAGGAGAGTGACTATCAATTTATCTCGTAACTTGAACTTCAATGATGGGTTAGACGGTTACCACATAAAACAGGAGATATTATGATCCCGTTTATATTTAGAACTCGTCTCATCATTTCAAATTTAGCATTACACTTTTTCAAAATTCCACACAAAATTAATAAATAATTCAACCTTCTCAAATTTCAAATCAATTTTTTTAAATCTTGAAATAATAATAATATTAAAAAATAATATTTCAATAATATTTTATTCAACTTTCAGAATTTATCTCATCTCATATCTGAATCCAAATAGGACGGAGTTCATATATACCACCCAAGTATGACAAAAAAGATCATCTTCTACTCCCTAAAAAATCTCTATTATTTTACTGACTAAAGCATTAGAGGCATTCCTGCAAATCTTCCAAATCCTATCTCTCTTTGGTTGTAGGTGATTATATGTGGGGAGCTATGAAACACGTCCATAATAGTAAGCACAGTTTGTGAGATTTTTTTCACATGCCCGCCACCACTTGATCCCTAATGACCAAGGATCAACAGACATCATCTAGAAACATGGAAGGAAGACTCACAAAGATGAAAGAGATAGTGAAAAAGCTCACCACTAAAGTCAAATCTTTTCAAAGGGAAAACAAAGTTCTCAAGGCGTGGAACAAACCGTCAAGTGAGGATATAGCGCCTAGCCAGGTCAACAAGGTCGAGATGGAAGCACAAAGCGTAGGCAACCACCTCTTGAAAATGTGGAGACAAAGAAGATGCATCATGGCAAGCGCAGCCTGATGGATAAATATGAAGAAATGGTCAAGAAAATATGGACTTCTTCCTCAATCGACCAATTGTTGACCAGTATCAATCTATTGTATAGTGTAGAGACCGTGGTAGCGTCACTTCTGCCAAAATTCAGAATTCGTGCGATAGACATGTAGGATGGCTCCAAGGACCTTGATGAACATCTGGAGACCTGTAAAGCTCACGTGACAATTCATGGGTTTTCCAGGGAAATCAAATACAAGGTTTTCATTTTGATCATGAAGGGAATGACCCAAGGATGGTTTAGAGCATTGCAACTAGGTTCCATCGACAGTTTTAAGGAGTTGGGTCGACAATTCCTAACTCAATTTATGGTAAGCCGCAAGCGAAGGATGCCTGCAACCTACCTACTGACCATGAAACAAAGGGAAGACGAAAGTTTGAAAGCATATCTTATGCGGTTCGATTGGGAAAGGATAACATCTGACGACCAAAATAAGAAGATATGTCGGTGGCTTTACTCATGAGAATTTGGTTGAGAAGCTCCTTCAAGGCTGAGTTGGCAAGGAAGATCTTCTACTTTGCAAGAGTTCATGGACAAGATAAACAAATTTTTTTGATGCCAAGGATATACTGCTAGCCCTAATGATGAGATCAAAATTGAAGGAGGAGGAGGCATTAAAAAGGGGATCAAAGAGAGATCAAGAGGGAGGTCCGAAGGCAAGGGGAGGCCAACACGAAGGAAGGCATGAAGCTATGGCTCACATTGGGTGCCACAATGGCCCTCATGTGCCCTATTCCATTGTGCACGTTCAAGACAGTTAGAGAAGCTGGCGTGGTGAAGAGCAAGGGCGCCAAACCCTGAAGTTTTGTACATATCACAAAGCAAGTGGCAATAGGACCGAGGATTGCCATACATTGAAAGAAAAGATTGAAGAAATGACAGGTAATGCTGAGCTTGAGCTCATTGTCACCAGGAATGCTACTCTACTGTGGCATCTAGGTTATAGGAAGTAGGAGTGTAGCCACTAACAAAGTGAAAGCCCGAGGAGAGACTCACAGAGAAGATGGAGGAGGTCCCAATAATTACAGGACTGGCCCCCTGGGCAAGACGTAGGCAAAGAAAACCTGCCTTTAAGTCAGATATGCACTTCCACTTGGGGATACACAAAAGGTGGTCCCATTTCCTCAGGGCGAAAAGCATATGCTAGGTAGGCAAGGTACGAAAAAGTCTACAATGTAGAGAGATCAATCAAATAGCTACGGATACAAGTTTTGCCTACCCCTTTAATGATGACAATTATAGGAGTATCTGCCCACATGACGATGCACTGATTGTGACGATGTTGGTATCAAATTATACTGCATGGAGGAAACTAATTGACAATGGAAGTTCAATTGATGTCCTATTCTGGGACGCATTTATGAAGATGAGAATAAGTTTGGATCAATTTCATCCAGCCCTGACTACCTTGAAGGGTTCACTGGAGAGGTAGTGCATCCCGTGGGGTCTATCACATTACCAGTATCGGTAGAGGCAGACCTCCACATTACCACCACCATGACATATTTTCTCAATGTGCGAACACCTTGTGGTGAACGGTTACCACCCACAATGCCAGTATCGATAGCCCTACGTTAACGCCTTGAGGACGATAACTTCTAGCTATCATTTGAAAATAAAGTTTCCCACAAAAATTGGGATAGGAGAAGTATGTGGTGAATGGTTACTCACCCAGGAGTGTTAGGTACCAGAACTCAGACAAGGGGAAAAAGAAGTGAAGATGGTTGAGCCATATTAGAGAGAGAGCAATGCAGTAATTCTCCCCCTAGGTCGGAAGTACTAATGATTGAACTAGAGATGAGGGATGAGGATGCTTTGAAATAGGGAGAATTTGATGAGCCTTCGGAGCTCATCGTCCTCAATCCAGCCAAATCGGAGAACTCTATGAAGATTGGGACTAGGATAGAGACTGAAGAAAGGTAATAACTGAAATAGCTCCTCACCAAACACAAGGATATCTTTGCATGGAGTCACAGATACATGCTTAGGATTGGCAAGGAGGTTATAAAGCATTGGCTAAATGTTAGCCTAAGCATGTGACCAATAAGACAAAAGAAAATGAGTTTTAGCTTCAAGAAGCACAAGGTGATTGCAGAGAAGGTAGACCAAATGCCGGTGTTAGGATTCATCAAAGAAACTCAATATCCTGAGTGGTTATCGAATATGGCATTGGTAAAAAAAAATCCAACAGAAAGTGGTGCATGTGTGCAGACTTTATAGATTTTAATAAAACTTGTTGGAAGGATAGCTTTCCCCTATCATGGATAGACTTGATCGTTGATGTTATTGCAAGACACATGATGTTAGGTTTCATAGACGCCTATTCTAGATACAACTAAATCCAGATGGGCCAGGCAGACTAGAAAAAGATGGATTTTATAATCGATCGACAATTATACTACTACAATGTCATGCCTTTCGGCTCAAACTTGGGGTCGGGCAATATACGAGAGACTAGTGAACGTGATATTTAAACATCAAGTAGGCCGAAACATAAAAGTTTACGTGGATGATTTTCTAAAAGCATGAAGTTCGAGCAACATGTAAAGGACTGGGGAAATTTTTGGAGTATTACATCAGTGCGAGATAAAGCTTAATTCGGTAAAATGTGCACTTGAGATGCAATTTGGAAGATTTTAGGGGTTTATAATGTTAGGAAGGGGTATCGAGGTAAACCCTAAACAATTATAAGTGATTATTGAAATGATCCTCACAAATTTGAATGAGGAAAGATAGCATAGTCAACAGGTTTGTATCCCGATCAATAGACATCTGTCTCATATTCTTCCAAGTCTTGAGAAAGCCCAGGGCTAGGACCTCAAATGCGAGGAAGCTTATGCACAATTGAAGGAATACTTGGCACATCCTCCATTACTCAACCATGCCAAGCAAAGGGAGCCTTTGCTATTGTATCTAGCTACAATCCCAAACAATGTGTCTGCCATATTGAAAAAATGAGGAATGAAATGAGTAAAAGCCTATGTATTACATAAGTAGAGCCATAAGGGGAGTTGAAATGTCATACCAAAGATAGAATCGATTGCCTTTGCAATTGTAACATCTGCATGCCGGTTGCGACCCTACTTCCAGGCTTATTCCATAAAAGTCGTTACATTAGCACCCTTGCAGAGGGTGTTGTAAACATTTGACACCTCAAGCCGATTGGTTAAGTGGTCCATTGAGTTGAGTGAGTATGAAATTAGTTATATTCCTAGAAATATTGTAAAGGGACAAATCTTGACTCATCTGTAGCAGAACTCATGAACTTTTACAAAGGGACAGCAAAAAATCCTACTAGGAAACTATGGCGAGTTTACCTGTATAGATTGTCTTGTCAAACCAGAGAAGGAATATGAGTGCACATGGTAATATGAGACGAGGTTGAAACACACCTTGCAATACAACTAAACTTCAAGATAACAAATAAAGAGGTTGAGTGCTCGTTGGCTAGCCATAACAGAGAGATCTTGGGAGGAAAATAAATCAAAATAAAGGCAGACTCACAAGTCATGGTTGGCCAGGTAATAGGAGAGCATTCAACAAAGGCAATAAATTAATAAAGTATCTCCATCAGATGCATAAGGGCCATAGCTACCTCCGATATTTTCAAGTCAAACGTATCCCTCGATCTGATAATGAGAAAGCTAATTGATTAGCATGTGCAGCCTTAAGAAAGAAAGAAGAAGCTCTATTGTGGGAAGTCAACATCCAGGTTGTCGATACAACTAGCCAACGGCAATAGGGCTAAAATTCTAGATGTAGTTAAAGGCACACCGAACTGGGTGGACGACATAATCAGGTACCTAGAAATCAGGATCCTCCCCATCCCCTAGAAAATGCAAGGAAGATTAGAAATAGAGCTATCTGTTTCACCATGATTGACGAGACATTGTACAAATGAGGGTTTTCAATGCCATTATTAAGTTGCATCTCAAAAGAAGAGGCTAACTACATTATGGAAAAAGTGCATGAAGGGGTATGTGGAAACCACTAGGAGAGGAGCCCTTGATGTAGAGGTCATGAGAGCGGATACTATTGGCCGAATGCCTTAAAAGACGCTAGAGAATTTGTCAAAAGATGCTTCTAGTTTCAATCTCGAGCAGTTTGCCTAAAGAGTTAAAGTTGATAATCTCCCCTTAGCCATTCACTCAATGGGGTGTAAACTTGGCCAACCACATGCCTCCAAGCAAGGGAGGGACTAAAGTCATCATCGTCTTTATCGCCTATTTCACGAAATGGGCAGAAGTCGAAAAAATGATGACAGTAACCGCCCAAAGTGTCACTAAATTATTGTTAAAGGCAATAATATGCATGTTCGAGATATTACAAAGCATTATCTCCAACAACGGCTTATAATTTTAATTTGAACACTCGTGGGTGGTGTGTCGAGCTGAGAATCAAGGTTGAATACTCGTCCCCAGGATGCCCAAAGGTGAATGGACAACTCGAAGCAACAAACAAGACTATTATGGGAGTATTGAAGATGAAGATGGGTGAGAAAAGGGTAATTGGATGGACGACCTCCCCGAGATATTATGGGCGTACAAAACAATGGCAAAATCCTCAATCGTTAAACCACCTTTCACCTCGGCATATGGAAGCGAAGTAGTAATACCAGTTGAGATTAGGTTGCACAAAAAGGAAAATTTCAAAGTCGAGGCAAATCACAAGAGATTGGAAGAAAGTTTAGATTTGTTGGAGGAGGTGGGAACTTATGGTGAAGCTAAAGTAGTAGCCTACAAAACGAAGATAAAGCAATTCTTCAATATGAGGGTAAGACCAAGGCCCTTCGAAGTGGACAACCTAATCCTTAAGGAAACTATAGTAACCATAATAGAGGAAGGAAAGATTGGACCACGATCGGAAGGGTCATACATTGTGATGACTAATCACTGGCCAGGAGCCTGTCATCTCAAGGACTCCGAAACACGAACTACCCTATCCTTGGAATGCCAAGCATTTAAGAAAATACTTTGCTTAGTTTAGGTTGTATTGATATCACTACAATAAATGAACTTGCCTTTTATTACAAAAGTTTTTGCCTTTCATTGATATTGCTACAATAAATACACTGATAGTCAAAGTTACATGGTTGAGGCATCATCTTATTACATGCTTATCACCAGAGTTATGCGATTGAGACATCCTCCCGCTTCACTCATATTGCTAGAATTATGTGGCCCAGGCCTCTTTTTTCTACACACTTATCGGCATAGTCACAAGGTCGAGATAGTCTCACTACAGTTTTATTGCTAGAGTTATGCGGTGGAGGCATGCTCCTGCTACACTCTTATCTTCAAAGTTACGTGGTTGAAGGATCCTCCCACCATGCTCTTGATGAGAATATAAAATGTCATATTTTTCTCTCTTAATGTTTAATATTTTATTCTTATTTGATACCTAAATATACTCATTATTCTTATATTTTGATTTAGGATACAAATAGAGGTATTAGGAGCAAATGAAGATAATTACGGAATTTTAGACAGTTTTGACGTCTCTTTGTAATATGGGCATAACTCTCTCATCCAATCTCCGATTGAGCTTATTCAAGATGATATAGAACTCTAAGAGAAAGATATATAACTTTTATGTTTTATGTTTTGAGAGATATCGGCTCAATCCAAGATGAAATCGACCATGACGTGGACGCACCTGCACTTGATGTTCCTAAATATTCTTCAGCCACATTTCCAATCAATTGCATCAAATCCACATGTTATCACAACATTTTTCAGCGAGCACCCCTGCACTAACTTGAAAATTCAATGATCAACTCACATGCAAGATAAAGTGTACTCAAGTTCTTCAAGACAAATTGTTTGAACACAAGATACAAAGTCATACAAGACAACTAATGAAGAAGAAGCAAAACTGAACACTCAACCTACAAGCAACTTTTAGCTAAGAATGGTGGAAAAATAAATGATCAAATACCAACTTACAAACCACTTGCATTAAAAAATGGCACATGGCAAAACAATTTGAAATTATGATTATTTTGTCATAATAACTTGCATGAAGGATGCTTATAAATAGAAGAGAGACGTGTGTGTTCTATATACGATATTTTTAGATGCTTTTGATACTTAGTTGAGCTATTGTGTTATCTTGAAAGAAAAACCAAATACCTCATTTCTCTTCTTTTTATTTTCATTGATATTTTTGTTATAGTTTTGAGTAGCTAAACTTTTGTAATTAATCAAAGGAAACGAAAGCCTCGAAATTTATATAGCTGTGAGATCGAATTTGTTCTTATCATTCAATTTATACTTTGAGTATCAAATGCTCTTCTGTGCCTATTTTCATGATTATTTCGTTTAATTACTAGAAGGCCTGCTAGTTTATTATTCATTATAATCTATTGCTATGTTAGATATCAAATTCGTAATTGTTTGATCTCGCTAATCTGTGAAACAATTAAGATTTAATGATTTGCTGCATCAGAAATTATTAGAATTTAAGAAGAACACTCGACTAAAATAAATGCAACCGCTTGTGTTTGTATTATTTAGTTTCATTGATTTCTCTAATTCTTAAATCTGCTATTAGATTAAATCTTTAGCATTTGTCTTAGGTTATTTAGTATTTTGGATTAATTAGATCGCTTGTTTTCTATTAATTACAACTAAGGAGAGATAAGAAAATAGTTCTAACAATGAATATTCTAAGTATTAATTGATTTATATTGCATCAATGATCAGTTATAAAATTCTGATTGTAGACGTTGACTTCAACTAATGCTTTTTCCTTTGATTGATATTTTGAAATTAAATTGCTCTTTAGTTGTTTTTATTTCCTTTGAAGATATTCTTGTTACAATTAAAAACCCCATCTTTCTTGCTTAATAGCATAAAAATAAACTAATCACTCTCTGTGAGATCGACTCTTACTCACACTACTACATATATTTTTTTAGAGTACAAGATTTTATTTTTGGGTGCTTGCAACAGCACGCCAAATTTTGGCGCCATTGCCAAGGACTGATTCTAGTTAATTTTTGTGCTTATTGTGATTTTTATTTTATATAAAAAAAAACTTAGTATTTGGTAGTTTTTCTTTTTTATAGTTTATTAGAGTTTCCTTAATTGTTTATGACTGCAACTCGATCTTCTAATCAAGGTGATTTGTCATATGATCAAGAAATAAAAAGGACCTTGCACAGATTAAGGAGGGAAAAACGGAGAAATTCTGAAGAGGACAATTTGGGTTCTAATTCCTTGTTTGCTAGCAATTCTGATTTAGTAGAAGAATAAGTCATGGCTGGAAATCAGACTTTGAAAGAACTTGCCGCTCCTGATTTAAATCAACAACCTCTATGCATAACGTTTCCTATTTTAAATGCTACTACTACTTTTGAATTAAATTCTGAACTAATACATCTCTTGCCCACTTTTCCTGGCTTTGCAGGTGAACATCTTCACAAGCATTTAAAGGAACTTCATGTAGTATGCACGAGTATGAAACCCACAGGGGTGACTGAAGATCAAATTAAATTAAGAGATTTTTCATTTTCTTTGAAAGATTCGGCTAAGGATTGACTCTATTATCTGCCCTTTGGGAGTATTACCACATGGAATAAGATGAAAATGTTATTTTTGGAAAAATACTTCTCAGCTTCAAGGGCAACCAACATTAGAAAAGAAATTTGTGGTGTAAGGCAACACAATGGAGAGTCCCTACACGAATACTGGGAACGTTTTAAAAAATTATATGCAAGCTGTCCCCATCCTCAAATTAGTGAGTAACTATTTATCCAATATCTCTATGAGGGCTTTCTACTCACTAATTGAGGTATGATTGATGTTGCTAGTGGAGGAGCCCTAGTAGATGTAATGAGGTAAATGTTTCCTCCATTGAATAACAAATTGTGAGTCTGACTTCTCTTGTTTGTCAAATGGCTGTAGGTAATATGCAAACTGTGAAAGCTTGTGGGATTTGTTCAGTAACAGGACATCCAACCGATATGTACCCAACTCTTCAAGAAGAACCCATTGAGCAAGTAAATGTGACAGGTGGTTTTCCTATACAGCCGCAAAGGAAGTATGATCCCTACTCGAGCACATATAACCTAGGATGAATGGATCACCCCAATTTTAACTATGGGAATCAACAAATAAATCAGCCCGTTACTCAAAACCGTTCAAATTTTCAACAATATAAGCAGTCATATCCCCCTAGACAACAACAGGGCCAAACTTCTAATTCTGGTATGTCTTTAGAAGATATTGTTAAATCTCTTGCCACTAACACTTTGCAATTTCAACGTAAGGCAAAACAATTTCAATAAGAGGAGAGAGCCAGTATTCAAAATTTAGACAATCAGATGGGCCAGATGGCAACTGCAATTAGTTAGCTAGAGGTGCAGAGTTCAGGAAAATTACCCTCTCAAATGATAGTAAATCCAAGAGAGAATGCAATTGCAATTGTGTTGAGAAGTGGTAAAGAAGTTGAAATTTCAATAAAGGCAGCCCCTGTATCATCGGAACAAGAAAAAGAGAAAAATGTCGTAGCAGACAAGAACATTCTCAATGACAATGATGGATCTAAACGTAAGTTTTTGCCTTTGTATGATTATAAACCAATACCCATTTTTCTTAGGCTTTAGCTGAATCTAGAAAAGATGAGCAAAATAAAGATTTATATGAAACTTTTTGAAGATGCGAGGTAAATATTCCACTATTTGAAACTATTAAACAAGTACCTCGTTATGTTGATTTTTGAAAGAATTGTGTACAACTAAAAGAAAACAGAAATTTAAAGGATGTGAGAAGGTGAGAGTAGGGGAGAATGTTTTTGTAGTTATTCAAAGAAAACTCCCTGCAAAATGCAAAGATCCAGGTATGTTTACCATCCCCTGTACGGTAGATAACACTAAATTTGAGAAGGTCATGCTAGATTTAGGAGCTTCTATCAATGTCATGCCATATTCTATATATGTTTCTTTGAAACTTGAACTTTTGAATAAAACTGGTGTTGTAATTCAATTGGCTGATAGATCCAATGCATATCCTAAGGGTGTAGTTGAGGATGTTATTGTACAAGTTAATGATTTATTTTTCCCTACTAATTTCTATGTGCTTGATATGGAAAATAGTGATCAAAATGCTCCTATTTTGTTAGGAAGACCTTTCTTAAAGACATCCAAAACTAAGATAAATGTTCATAGTGGCACACTTACCATGGAATTTGATGGTGAAATTGTTAAGTTTAATATTTATGATGCCATGAAATATCCTGATGATGATAATCATGTTTATTCTATTGATGTGATTGATTCTTTAACACAGGAAATTTTTGAACTTAATGGAAAAGATTTTTTGGAAGTTTCCATTAGTAAAAATCTCGAGAAAGAGAATAAAGAGTTAACCTTTAGTTCTGAATTACAGGAAATTGTTACAGCATTGAATAATTCTCCAAAGTTACAACAGTCAGAAAACTTTCCTATTATTGTCTTAGCAGTTTTTGATAAAAGGCCTTTACTCTCTATTTTGCAGACCTTTATTGCAGATTTGAAGCCTCTCCCCAGCTACCTCAAGTACATGTTTCTTGGAGACGGAGGAATATTACCAGTGATTATCTCCAATAAACTTAGTGCACTACAAGAAGAAAAGCTTGTGCAAGTCCTTAAAAAGCATAAGACGGCTATTGGTTAGACGATTGCAGATATTAAAGGAATTAGCCCATCTACATGCGTGCATCGTATCTTACTTGAAGAGGGAGCAAAACCTTCTTGTCAACCACAAAGAAGATTGAACCCGCCCATGATGGATGTAGTAAAAAAGGAGATCCTCAAACTTCTTGAAGTTGGAGTGATTTACCCTATATCGGATAGCAATTGTGTTAGCCCGATTCAAGTGGTTCCTAAAAAGATTGGAATAACTGTTATGAAAAACCAGAATAATGAGTTGGTACCCACCCGTGTTAAGAATGGGTGGCAGGTTTGTATAGATTATAGAAAATTAAATACTGTAACCCGCAAGGACCACTTTCCTTTACCTTTTATTGATCAAATACTTGAAAGATTAGCTGGTCATTCTTACTATTATTTTCCTGATAGTTATTCAGGTTATTTTCAGATTGCAATTGCTCCAGAAGATCAAGAAAAGACGACTTTTACATGCCCATTTAGGACTTTTGCATATCGCTGCATGCCCTTTGGCCATTGCAACGCCCCAGCCACTTTTCAAAGGTATATGGTTAGCATATTTTCAGATTATATTGAGCATATCATAGAAGTCTTTATGGACGATTTCATAATTTATAGAAATTCGTTTGATAATTGTTTGCATAAACACTTATTCTTCAAAGATGCATAAATACTAACCTTGTGTTAAATTCTGAAAAATGACATTTTATAGTTAAACAGGATTTAGTTTTGAGACATGTTGTTTCATCTAAGGGAATTAAGGTGGATAAAGTCAAAGTTGATATTATTCAATCTTTACCTTATCCCACTAGTGTGCGGGAAGTTCGTTCTTTTATTAGACGTGCAGGTTTTTACCGTAGATTCATCAAGGACTTCTCCAAAATAACATTATCCATTTGCAAGTCGCTACAAAAAGATGTAGTTTTTGAGCTTGATGAGACATGTAAAAAGGCATTTGATAAGCTGAAAGAACTATTAACTTTTACCCCAGTTATCCAACCCTCTGACTGGAATGTTCCTTTCGAAATAATGTGCGATACAAGTGATTATGTAGTAGGCGTTGTTTTGGGACAAAGAATTGGAAAAGCATCTCACGCCATTTATTATGCTTCAAGAACTTTGAATGATGCCCAGAGAAATTATTTTACTACAGAAAAAGAACTTTTAGCTGTTATGTTTACTTTAAAAAAGTTTAGATCTTATTTGCTTGGTACTAAAGTCATTGTTTATTCTGATCATGCAGCTTTTTCGTTATTTGATGACGAAGAAAGAAGCAAAACCAAGATTCATAAGATGGATACTTCTCTTGAGTGAATTTGATTTGGAAATCAAAAACAAAAGAGGGACAAAGAATCTTGTCGCAGATCATTTGAGTCATTTAGTTCATATGGAAAATGAACTTTGTCTGCAAGAAATGTTTCCCGACAAACAATTGTTCTCCGCAAGTGTAACATTACCTTGGTATGTGAATATTATGAATTATTTGGTTACTAACATTTTACCTCCTGGTTTGTCTAAGGCTTTAAGAGACAAGATCAAAAGTGATGCCAAATACTATGTGTGGGATGATCCATACTTATGGAAGCATTGTGCAGATCAAGTGATAAGAAAATGCGTTCCTGAAATGAATTTTTTTCCATCCTCACCTTTTGTCATTTTTATGCTTGTGGAGGTCACTTTGGAGCTAAGAGAACAGCAAGAAAAGTACTAGAAAGTGGTTTCTTTTGGCCATCTTTATTCCGAGACTCATTTTCTTTTTGTATGTCATGCAATCATTGTCAAGAGACAGGTAATATATCTCAAAGGAATGAGATGCCACAAACCCCCATACTATTTTGTGAAATTTTTTTATGTTTGGGGCATCGATTTTATGGGACCGTTTCCTGTATCTTTTGGTTATGTTTATATTTTGCTTCCTGTTGATTATGTCTTGAAATGAGTGGAAGCTAAAGCCACTAGGACTGATGATTCTAAAGTTGTTACAGATTTTATCAAGTCTAACATATTCTCCAGGTTTGAAATTCTAAGAGCTTTATAAGTGATCGAGGTACTCACTTTTACAATCGAACTATGGAGACTTTGATGAAAAAGTACCATGTAACACACAAGGTGTCAACTTCCTATCATCCGCAAACTAGTGGACAAGCGGAAGTTTCAAATAGAGAGATTAAGGCCATCCTTGAAAAGACGGTCAATTCAAGTAGAAAAGATTGGAGTTTGCTTTTGGATGATGCCTGGTGGGCATATAGAACTGCGTATAAAACACCCATTGGTATGTCACCTTATCGATTGGTCTTTGAAAAATCGCGCCACCTTCCAGTTGAGTTAGAACATAAGGCTTACTAGGCTATCAAGAGTTTCAACATGAAAATGGATGAAAGTGGGGAATACAGAAAGTTGCAATTATAAGAGTTAGAGGAAATTCGCAATGATGCCTATGAGAATGCAAGGATCTACAAGAAAAAAGATGAAGGCTTTTCATGACAAGATGATCTCTAGGAAGGAGTTTAAAGTTGGGTAAAAAGTCATTCTATACCATTCACGACTATATTTGTTTTCGGGTAAGTTGCGTTCTCGTTGGATTGGACCTTTTGTCGTTACTAATGTTTTTCCTCATGGTGCAGTTGAAATTCAAAGTTTAGCAACTTCCAAAGTATTCAAGGTAAATGGTCATAGACTTCAGACTTTCCAAGAAGGATTCCAAGTAGAAAATGCGGCAGAATTGGACCTTGAGGATCCAATTTATTTTGATTAAAGAAGAAAACAACCTTGAGTCGAGCCAACGACAATAAACAAAGGCGCTGCTTGGGAGGCAATCCAAAGGGAGTTTGTTTTCTTATTCTCGCATTTATATTTCAATTATTTTTGTCTTTTCTTTGCATTTAACCTTACATTGAGGACAATGAAGTTTTAAGTGTAGGGGAGGGAATTTAGGTTTCGTTTTAAATCTGTTTTTATTTTTCTCTCTTAAAAAAAAATTCATAACATGATTAAATAAATAATCTTCCAAATTAATTAGTCTAGTTTTTTCCTTGAAGAATGATAGTGACTAAATTTGGTAGACAAAAGTCAGTGAGATTTTGAACCTGTAGATTGACACATCCATATTAGTCTCACCATTTTCTTTCATGTGAGATATTTTTTTATGGATTTATTTCTCTAGAACTTGCCTTGACTTTCTTTAAGATCACATTGATACATGCATGCATGAATATGATTAAGGTCATTTTTGTTATAAGCTACATAAGTCAAATAGCTTACCTGGTAATTAGTTCTTCCTTTTTGAAACCCCTTTGAGCCTTATTAATCCTTTTCATTTGTTGTAAAACCACATTACAAGTTTTAAACCTGAAAAACAATGTCTTTACCCAAGCTATAGAGTTAGTGGAATATTGTTCATAGATGTGCAAGAAATAAATGTGGAGGTGTCTAAATTTGTGATATGGCTATGACTGGTGAAATGAAATATGTTCTCACTTTTAATTCATAAATTCCATTGTTGAAGTAGTAAAAAAAAAGTGATGAAGGAGATTGTTTTTAATGTTACAAATTGTCTATATCCATAATTCCTCATAAGATTTCAAGAAAGGGGTATATTTACTTGTGTTATATACAAGGTGAAAGTTGTTGCAAATGATCGTTCCATGCTACAAATAAAAAAATCTTCCTTTTGAACGATCTATTTTTCAACAGGAGTTGTACATGGTTTAAATGCTTTAAAGACAAAATGAAGATTTTGCTGAATGAGGAGATTAGTTTTAAATGTCTTATATACTCAAACTTGAGTTGATTAATTTTTGCTCCACTAGCTTCTATGACTTTTGAGCTACACTCTCAAATATTTCTTACATTAACTCTAACTCCATTACAACCCTTGGAAAGTCCTTATGATTAGTGTTATGCATGTAATTCTAGTGGTGGAGAATGAGAAGATATGCAAGATTATGGTAGATAATTTCTATTGAGATGAATTTGAGCGAAACACATACCTTTCAAACACATGAGAATTGAGCATTAACTTTCGTGAGGATCTACGTATTTAGTTTACTTTATCTTCAAGTGAAAATGCTTACTAAAAAATTATAAGTTGTGTTCATGATACGTTATAAGTTTTGAAGAGTTTGATTGTTCTTAATTAATAGAATTGCAACCTTGGTGTTTTTGGAAAAGTAGATTAGAGTTTTGCCTAAGGACGAGCAAAAGTTAAATGTGGGAGAATTTGATGAGATATAAAATGCCATATTTTTCTCTCTTAATGTTTAATATTTGATTCTTATTTGATGCCTAAATATACTCATTATTCTAATATTTTGATTTATGATACAAATAGAGGCATTAGGAGCAAATGAAGATAATTGTAGAATGTTAGACAGTTTTGACGTCGCTTCGTAATATGGGCATAATGCTCTCATCCAATCTTCGATTGAACTGATTCAAGATGATATGGAACCCCAAGAGAAAGATCTATAACTTTTATGTTTTATGTTTTGAGAGATATCGGCTCAATCTAAGACGAAATCGACTATGAAATGGACGTACCTGCACTTGACGTTCCTAAATATTTTTCATCCACATTTCCAGCCAATTGCATCAAATCCACATGTTATCACAACATTTTTCAGCAAGCACCCCCTGCACCAACTTGGAAATTCAATGATCAACGCACATGGCAAAGCAACTTGAAATTATAATAATTTTGTCATAACAACTTGCATGAAGGATGCTTATAAATAGAAGATAGGGGTGTGTGTTCTATATACGATGTTTTTAGATGTTTTTTATGCTTAATTGAGCTATTGTATTATCTTGAAAGAAAAAGCAAATACCTCATTTCTCTTCTTTTTCTTTTCATTGATATTTTTGTTATGGTTTTGAGTGGCTAAACTTTTGTAATTGGTCAAAGGAAACGAAAGTCTCGAAATTTATATAGCTGTGAGATCTAATTTGTTCTTATCATTCAATTTATACTTTGAGTATTAAATGTTCTTCTGTGCCAATTTTCACGATTATTTCGTTTAATTACTAGAAGGCCTGCTAGTTTATTATTCGTTATAATCTATTGCTAGGTTAGATATCAAATCCGTAATTGTTTGATCTCTCTAATCTGTGAAGCAATTAAGGTTTAATGATTTGCTGCATCAGAAATTATTAGAATTTAAGAAGAACATTTGACTAAATTAAATGCAACCACTTGTGTTTGTATTATTTAGTTTCATTGATCTCTCTAATTCTTAAAGCTGCTACTAGATTAAATCCTTAGCATTTGTCTTGAGTTGTTTAGTAATTAGGATTAAAAAGATCACTTGTTTTCTAATTAATTACAACTAAGGAGAGATAAGAAAATAGTTCTAATAATGATTATTCAAAGTATTAATTGATTTATATTACATCAATGATCAGTTATAAAATTCTGATAGTAGACGTTGACTTCGACCAATACTTTTTCCTTTGATTGATATTTTGAAATTAAATTGCTCTTTAGTTATTTTTATTTTCTTTGAAGATATTCTTATACAATCAAAAACCCCTTCTTCCTTTCTTAGTAGCATAAAAATAAGTTAATCACTCTCTGTGGAATCGACCCTTACTCACACTACTACATATATTTTTTTAGAGTACAGGATTTTATTTTTGGATGCTTGCAACAGCCGCCAGCTCTCATCGCAAGAGTTACACAGTCGAGGCATCCTCACGCTACACTCTCATCGCCAGAGTTATGCGGACGAGTCATCATCCTACTACACTTTTATTGCCAGAGTTACGAGGTTGAGGCATCCTCTCACTACACTCTTATTGCCAAAGTTACATGGTTGAGACACCTTCTTGCTATACTCTTGTCGCCAAGTGTTTACATGCTTAAAATTGCATGGAAATAATTTAAAGCCAGACGAAAGGGTAGAAAAATCACAAACACATCACATTGAAATAGTCCACAAAGTAATAACTTCATAATAGCCATGGTGTTGTTTCATTAAGATGAAATAGTCCTTGAAATCTAAACACATCATCCATTACACACGCAGTATTTCATTGCTAATATGAACATAAAAAGTGAAAAGGGTTTTTTGGATCTAAGCATAGGAGGAGGTGTCAGCATTATACTACCTAACAGAGTTAAAAACATGGTAAGTAGAGGATTTGACTTGGATCAACTTCCAATTTAAGGTGAGAAGATCTACCTCTTGATGGGCGAGCAAGAATATCCTTAGCTATTTGATTTCGAGTTTCAATCCAAGACCCTACACTCAGCCTTGAATGGAGTGAGCGACTGTCAGTTGAGGAAGAATGCAAGCAACCTTACCCTAAGAGCGAGCTAACTCAACATTCAACTTAGTCACCTTTGAATCCAAATCTGATAGCTGCTTTTTGTGGGACTCTAGAATATCACTTATCTGCAAATAATGGCAATCATATTCTTTGAGCTCCTTCTTCATTGTCGCCATATCTTATTCTGCCTCGACCTTTTTTGTCCTCAACCTAGCCGAAAATTTCCCTCCTAACGTCTCTTCTCGGAGGTCACTAGGCAAGTGGCATAGTTAGCATTCTTCTTTTTAAGTTCCTCAGCCTCTTTCTCCATTTGGTTTAGGTGGGGTGAGTAGATTAGCCCGTTTTGCTCTCCGGACCTTTACTTCTTGTCGAAATTGGCTGACGTCTTCTAAGGAGCTTGCCATTTCGATTTTAGCAGATCAACCTATCCACGCAAAGATGTGACCTGATCCTTGAGCTGATGAGAGTAGGAATAAACTTAAAATGATTCCTCGACAATCTCTTCTTTCTCGACTTGTGCGGCGAGCATGAAATTGTGAGCAAGGCTAATAAAATAGCATATGGACTAATTTTCTTCCTCTAAGTCCAAGCAATCCTTGACTAAAGCAGCCAGCAAACAATCTACCCCTGAAAACCAACTAACTTAAGACCAATAGAGTAAATAGAATAG
Source organism: Platycarya longipes (assembly GCA_036559045.1). Taxonomy (NCBI): domain Eukaryota; kingdom Viridiplantae; phylum Streptophyta; class Magnoliopsida; order Fagales; family Juglandaceae; genus Platycarya; species Platycarya longipes. The sequence continues at coordinate 26,835,485 of CM071790.1, forward strand.
AGAACCTAAACAAAAAGCAAGAAGAACTTACTAAAGTAAGAATGTTGTGAAGGTGGCAAACAATAGATGGAAGGACTTTTCCTGACAAGTGCTTGAAGGTTGAGAAGAGCCATCCGACTAAGAGCTTGACGAACCGCATAAATTAGGGAACCTGAAGGACACACCAACAAAGTCTTCTAGAGGCAAAGGGCCTGGGCAGGCATGGGTGAAGCAATAGAAGGATTAGAAGAACCAAGAGGAAGATGAGTGTTTGTGTTAATTTGAGCTGATTTCCCCACCTTATTGAGGAATGGTGGGTTCATGGTATATATTCAATTAGGTGATGCCTAAGGTGAATTCGTGAGAGGATGATCAACTAAGAAAGTTGAAGAGGGCCCGCCACCTCTAGTATGAGAAATGCTAAAAGGTGAGGAAGGAATTGTCATCTTACTTCCACTCGCATTGACCCCCTAGGGATCCCATGGGAGAAAGAGTAGGAAAAGATGAAAGGTATCTCAGTGGTGGTCCCAATTGAGATGGTCACAGTAATTGGCGAGCCGAATGCAGCAAGAGTAGCCCCCACCAACATGCCTTTAAGGTCTTCAATTTGAAAAGACGCCTTAAAGGCATCAAAGGAATAAGAGAAGACACTCGATGTAGCAGGTGGACCTCTTAGGAAATCTTGGTTTAAGCTTGCAATGACCTCATCCTCCTTCATACTAACATCATCGTCCTCAGTTGTTATGTGAGAGGAAGTATGTGGAGTAGTTTGGGGAAAGCACCAGGTGAGAGTAGATTCGACCTTTATCACCAACTCCAAATTGGCCTCAACAAAGATGGTTGCGGGTACTTAGGGACAACGCGGTCTTTTCTACCACTCGCCAAGGGCGATGGTGAAGGTCTACCCCTTGTGGAACTAGACTCAACCAAAGTTTCGCTATGGGTAGTAAAGAATGGTCCTTCTAAGCGAGCATTCTTCTTCTTCTTCTTCTTCTTTTTGCCTTCTACCGCAGGTGACGAACCTATCTTCAAACCACAGGCCAACGACGAAGCACCTAGAAATCGGAGACAAAAAAATTGTGCCTAGCTAGGCGTTATCACAAATCTCTCAATATTGGAAGGGTTAGTATAGTATCTAACCAAGTAGAATTGTTGTTCTCATATGTCAAAGCTTGTACCAAACAAATGTGAGCCTCCCTTGAGTCAAAAAGGATGATCGAACCCACAGTCATCGAAAAATGTGCTTCTTGATTCCCTTATGGGAAACTTATGGTTCATCGATTCATCTATAGGAAATTCCCAGCCTTTGCCCAATACAAAGAAGAATTTACTTTGCCATGCTTTAACATGGGCATACTTGCGTTCCAGTTGGGCCAACTTATTATGAGCCCTAAAGCTACAAAAGTTTCCTTCCAATTGCTTGAAACTATGTTAGGATCTTCATCACATGTGGGCTGTAAAACCCACCACCAAATAATGCAGTAAGCCATCAAAATATAAGCATTAGGCACAAGTTGAGTAAGAGAAAGACCTAAAAGTCTAGGATGTCAAGCACATGATAGACGAAGGGAAAACAAAGCATCATAAGAATATGGCCAAATATAAGCTGCAGAAATAGCCAAACCCATCATATCTACAGCTAGGAAGCATTGTTCAGGCAAGTCCAAAATGGAGTCGAGGATCCCATAGCTCTCCTTCATGGAGTCAAATTGGTGATAGGTGACTGAAGTCCATCGATGGCCTTTAAAGACTGAATGAGGGGCAACCACCCCTTTTGGGTGAGGGTTAGCGGCCACCTTCTCAGAGTGAGGAGGAGGGTCATGATCATGAAGATTTGTCCACACAAGAGGAAGAAGGGAGATTACATTTGGAAGATGCCATTGTTTTGAAGGTAGCAACAAGGGTGCACAAGGAAGTAGAGTGGAGGGAAGAAAGGGAGAATACCAAAAGGGTGAGAGTACATGAAAGGAGTGTTTGAGAAGAAAAAATAGTTGAAAAAAAATGAAAGGGTATGAGAAGGGGGTTGAAAGTGAAATAACGCCCTAATGGAGCATCATGAAATGATAAAAAACCCATATAATGAAGCTATGCCATTATTAATAGTCGCATCACATTGCGTGTGATAAGACTTTGCGAGATAACTGTTTCATTTTTGGGGGCTTGCTAGACCATATCATGGGCCTAAGCCCAAGCTTAACTCAATAAATCCTAAGTCGAGGACTTGACCTAATAAAAGAATATAGTGATAATTACCCAAGAATCTCGGAAGAGTGGTTATCAATTTATCCTATAACTTGAATTTCAATTGATGGGTTAGATGGTTACCATGTGAAGCAAAAGACATTATGGGTTCTATATATACCACCTAGGTATGAGAACAAGGATCATCCTCTACTCCTAGTGAAACCACTATTATTTAATTGACTTAGGCATCAAAGGTACTCCCACAAACCCAAGCCCTATCTCTCTTTGGTTGCAAGTGATTGCTCATATGGAGCCGTGAAACACGTCCATAACATATCCAAATGAGGCCTTGATTATACCACCTATCGAGTTCGTAGTTGGTTTTGTCACGTTTGATTTGGATAGTGTCCAATTACATTGATTCAATACGACTCAATCTATTTAATGAATGGATTATATCTCTTAATCTTAATTTGTTAATTTCTTATTATTTCAAATATCGGGTTCAGATTGTGTTAAATTAATTTATATATGAATTGATCTTACATAGGCAATTTAACTTAAAAAGTAAGGATCACCCCCAAGAAATGGTTGTTATGCTAGTTGCCTCCACCTCCCCTTTAGCGAAGAAAAAAAATAAAACAAGTAAAATTGCTAAACCTTAGCCCATTCCTTTTATGTTGGGTTCATCTCAAATTTATAAGTTGCGTAGAAAATGGTGTATTCTTACCTTTAGAAAGTATATAGTAGATAGCTAAGACTTAGGTTTGGTTTGGATATAGAGATGCTTCCATCTAATCCTATCTCATCTCATCCCATCCCATCTCATATCAATATCCAAATATTGCAAACCCAAATATTTTCCAATTTCAAGTCTTCAACCTTCGCACCTAATCATTACAAGTTTCTTAAACTTCCAAATAAAATACAAAAAATAATTCAAACATTTTTCAAATTTTAAAAAAAAAAATTATATAAAAAATTACGTTTTAACAATATTTTAACTTTATAATAGTTTTATTCAACTTTTTCTATCTCCTTTTCCAAAACTCCATAAAATATTTGAACTCAAATCATTTCTAATTCATCTCATTTTAACTCAAATATCTTAGTATTATTTATAAATCATCTCATTTCAGCTTTAAAGATTATGTTTTATGGTCTTGTGGCATTAAGATATGAAATCCGTGTACACCATATAACATATAAGGTCAAAGTTCTTTTGATCTCATGAAGCCTCATTATAAATGTTCCACCAAGTTGTTTTTTTCTAAATAAAGGTAGATATCTTATTCATAATAAAAACCAAAATATGTAAAAATATAATCAAATAGCAGCCTTTAGCAACAATCTACAATAGAGTGAATGAGCTGCTTGCATGTCATATTTTGTCTTCCACTACTATATTTTGTCTTCTACTAGTTTGCATGTCACGCAAGTAAATGAGTTGCTTTATTATCTTGTCTTCCAACATGAAGGACCACATAATCCTCAAATTGATGAGGGAAAGTCTGAATTTCTACATTCAAAGGCACCTCCCTTGATCTAATAGATTCAACAACAACTAATGAATCCACTTCTAAAACTTTGAGATACAATAGCATCTGCAAATCCTTCATAGCCTAGTTTGGTTACACAAATGAAATAAGATGAAATGAAAATTGAAAATTAAATAAAATATTATTAGAATATAACTTTTTAATATAATTTTTATTTTAAGATTTGAAAAAGTTGAGTCATCAACTTGTATTTGACAGTGAGAGCTTGAGAGAATTATAATGATTAGATTAGATGAGATGATTTGTATAACCAAATGAGACCTACACACTCAATACCTTCTAGTTCTAATAGTGTCTCTTCTTTCGTATATATAATCAACAAACTTCACCTTTATCATCACATAAAATAACTCCAATCACTGTAGCTTTAAATGACCTGAACAAAGCACTGTTAAAGTTAAGTTTGACATAAGGTGGTTTCCAAAGGATCAAACTCTCATTTCATACAAGTTGGTGATGCTTGATAGTATTATAGCTTCCAACATATCCAAGACAATTGTCAATAACTTCCTTAGGGCCTTTTTTATATGAAAAAAAGAATAAGCATGTGAATTAGGGCCTTTTTTATATGAAAAATAACTATAATTGCTTACTTATGTGTTGTTTTACTACATGGGCAATAGAAGGACTTAGTAGGAATATGGTGTCAAAAAGGGGGCAAAATATTCATTGTGCACCAATGCCACTTATTAGCCCCACACTACACTCAGGAAAGAAAAAATCTCATTCCTTGCCACCTCTCGCATAACCCTTATGTGTTGTGTTTCATGTTCTCTAGAAGGAACTAGATAGAATATGAGAGAGAATGCATGAAATTGGAGAGGAATCAGTGAGATGCTTGATTATTGGGAGGATAAAAAGCAGTAGGGTGGATTGCCAAAGGGTTGGATAGATTTTTGGGAAAAGATCAAAGAGGAGAGAATTTCTTTTGAGGATTTTTCTAGGGTTTATTTTATTTTCATTTTTCTTACTATTTTGGCATTTATGTCGTTTCTTTTGAGTGAGTTGGGAGATTTACAGGTCCTGGGTGAGTAAATCTTATAACCTAGGTCAATGGAAACTTTCGATACGTAGGGTTTCAAGGGGATTTTGTAATGTCCTTTTGTAATTGTGTTAAACTTGCATCTCTTTCAATTTATGTCATTCCTAAGTAGAGTTACGGTTAGGGTTTTCACATTCCTTTCTAACTCATTGTTGATTGGAAGCACGGTGGATGTTTAAGGGGTCTGAACCCTACTCCTTGCATCACAGATTGAATACTGGTTTGATTTGAAATTATTGAGATTATTCAGAAACTATTTGGCTTTATGTGCACGCATCATATACATTTTCTAAGTGTTATTACCTATACTAGTTTTACATTTGAGGGAAAACTCATGGAAAACTAAATACCCCCTTGAGTGTTTGCAGTGGGAGAGTGAACTGAGACTTAGGTCTTTCTTCTATTTCATTGAAAAAGTGTTTTTTAGTGTTTCTTACTCTCTGATACGTCAACCTTTTTTAATTCAATCTTAGTTACATTTTCAGTTCCTTTATACAAAAAAAGAAATCTACCTTCAAATTATTGCTTGAAGAGTTGCAAAAAAAAAAAGAACACTCAGCATCTTTTTCTCCCAACTTTTGGCTCACATGCTCACACTTTGTCCAGTTGTCGTTGTTCTTGCACTATAGCCAAGACTCTCACCATGAGTAAATACATCATTATTTTTATTATCCTGATAATACAGCCTGATTTACAAAGCTGCATTAATCCTTGTGAAATCGACCTTGGAGTTCCCATTAGACTTCAACTAGATTCGTTCTGCATTTGGGAGGTATATTTTAGGAGGAACTAAGATTTTAACGTTGTTGCCAAAGATTAATGACATTTTGTTGAACTGGTGCAATACAACAGAAGTAATGGGCGATTTAGTGTGAACCTCTTTACACTTTGGTGATATCTAACCTTAACTCTTTTGCTATCTGTTTAGAATTTTGTTTATTGTGTGTTTATTGTGAATAAGAACTCTCTGTCAGATTTTAATGGTTCATTGCTAAATTTTTATTATTATTCTACACAAATTTTGGTGTTAGTATGATGTGTTGGCTGGGATTTGTATGCTTGTTTGGAGTAGAGACCATTCCTTCAACTTGGTCATAACAAAATCTGTAGTAAACTTAGACTCTGAATCACTTTCCTTTGAGTTATCCTCTGAAAGTTTCAGTACCATGGTTGAAGAAGAATATGATGAGAGAAAGGTAGTAAATAATGAGAGAAGGGTAGTAAACCATAACAGGACCCTCAAGGACTATTTGCAACCTGTTAGAATTAGTTCTACAACCTCAGAATGCCAATAATTTTAGCTTTAAGCCTGGTATGATTCCCTTAATACCTCACTTCCATGGAATGGAGTCTGAAATCTTTACATATCAAAGAATTTGTGGAGGTTTGCTCCACATTCATGGATGGAATGTGTACAGAGGAAGTGATTAGGCTTAAATTGTTTTTATTCTCCGTGAAAGACAAAACTAAAACCTGGTTAAACCCATTAAAAAGGAATGAATTTTGCTCAAAGAGACACTGAGACCAATTATCAATGTTGGGAGATATTCAAGGATTTGCTTAATGCATGGTATGAAAACTGGAGAATAATCAATTTTTTTTTATAAGAGTTTGCAGCCTAAAATGAGGTAGTTTGTAGAGACTATGTGTAATGGTGAGTTCTTTAAGAAAGAACCCGAAGAGGCATTTGAGTATTTTGATTACTTTTCTGAAAATACCCAATCATGGGATACTTCAAATATGTATAATAGAATTGAGCCTCTAAAAACCATCACTAGAGGAGGTAAATACAACTTGAAGGAGGTGGATGATTTGCATGCTAGATTGTCTATGACTTCAAAAAATTTAGAGGTGGAAATGGGGCATGTCAACAATGATTGTCATACAACTCCAACTTTTAAGGAAGTCCTTCTAGATCAATCTAACTCTGTTAATTTAACTTCAAAACCCTTTGTAGGATTCTTCTCAAACACTTACAACCACACTTGGAGGAACCATCCCAATTTTAGGTAGACCGTTCTTGGCTACCTCCAATACTTTAATCAATTGCAACAGTGGAGTTTTAAAACTGAGTTTTGGTAATATGACCCTTGAACTATTTATATTTAATATGTGCAAGCAGTCTCAGGAAATAGAAGAACACCACGAAGTGAACCTGTTGGAGGGCATCATTGTAGAATCCCTTACCTTTATTTATTGAAAATTTTGAAGAGGATTCTAATATGTTAAAATTTACTAATGATTCAGTGGTTGTTTTTCATGTAGGCCAACCAAACAGAATAGACACCCAAGGAAGAGCAGTTATGCCCAAGAGACTCATCAACACCAGCAGAAAAGGAGCAGATCCCAACATTGGATCTCAAGCCCCTACTTGCAAACTCAAGTATGCATTCTTAGGATCTAATAGCACACTATCAGTGGTTATATTTTCCTGTCTAACCAATAGACAAGAAGAAGAGCTATTGCAGGTCCTTACCAAATATAAAAAAGCCATAGGCTAGACCTAAGCTGACATTAAGGGTATTAGGCCTTTAATTTGCACTCAGTATTAGGCCTTTAATTTGCACTCATAAGATATATTTGGAAGATGATTATAAGCCTTCCAAAGAAATGCATATAAGGCTTAAACCTTTAATGAAGGAAGTGGTGAGGAATGAAGTCCTCAAATTGCTGGATGTGGGCTTCATTTACCTCATTTTTTATAGTAAGTAGGTTAGTCCCATTCAAGTGGTTCCAAAAAAATCTGGGCTCACTATAATAAGAAAATGAAGAAAATGAATTAGTGCCCACTAGAGTAATCAGGATGGAGAATGTACATAGACTATAGGAAGCTTAATGCTTCTAATTTCCATATCCCTCATGAAATAGTAAGGAAAATATGAACTACAGTCATATAACCCTTTAAATCCCAAACCATAACATCAAACCCTTTCTTCACATCCAAGAATGTTGCACCCAAATTACGTTAGTTATTCCAAAATTGTCTAACAATTAGGTACATACAAATTTCATAACTACTAACTTTAAGTTTCTTCTTAAATTGATCACATACTCTTGTGGAAATAATTCCTCTGTGGTCATCAAATTTTGTTTGGTTAGGCAAATTCTCATTGCAAGCTCTCCAAGCAAAATCATGTACTTTATTAGGTAATTTTAGATTCAATAACTTCCTTCACAAATCCTACCTTGCTCTCAAATTTGAACTTTCAACTTTTCCTTATTTAGATTTTTCATATCTATTGCTAGATGATAAATGGCTTCACAATATAAATACCACTCTTATTACCTCTCTAAAGTATTTGATTTTCAGCCACATGTGGAAGTAATGGTATTTTTAGAACTTTCTTAGAATTAAAAGGAATAAATACATAGCATACGAAGGCAGGGCACTAGCCACTGAAATGATGGTTGGACATCTCACTGAATTCTACCTCTGATTGTAAAATCTGAGTTGAAAATATCACCTAATGTAAGGGAGCCACTGGTATTCATTTATCTTGTCAACTAATTTTATCACCCCTTCCTACTCTCCGTATGCAACCATTGGATAGAACTTTTATTGCCTCACTTAAACTTCTCCAAATATAAGATGGGTTCCTACCTAAATTGGAGTTAGAAAATTCTTGCATTGGGAAACTACTTCACCTTGAACATTCTTGATACATTAAAGAACAAGTGTTATATATCAACCCCCATCCTTGCTTAGCAGGTAATGGAAAACTAAAGGCCTCTAAATCCTTCAAACCCATTCCTCTTTGAAATTTAGAAGTACACATTTTATTACAACTAGCCCAATGCACCTTATGCCCTTCACCTTGTTTTCCCATCAAAACCTTGCAAATATTCCTTCTTGTTCCTTGCAAAAAGACTTTAAAACAACTCATCATGTGGGTAGCTTGGTTCAATTAGAATTTTTCTGCCTTCTTATGACAATAGTTTTTCTTTTCAACTTTACAATTTCTTCTAAATCCTTTCTTTATGAGTTCTAGATCTACAAATATATGAAGGAAGTCGAAAACATCTATTCTAATGTTGCATAGATTGCAAACCCCAATAGCCTTAAATATCATTAACTCATGCCCCACATCTTCATTTCTTAATAATCATGTTTTCTCCAAGTTAGGAGATTCTAAAAGTATATATCATCTTGTCTCATCTCATCCTATTTTATTTCCTTTACAAATATGACTCAAACGCTTCAAACTAATAATTACAACTTTTCCAAACTTTCAAATAAAAAAATAAAAAATAATTCAATTTTTTCAAATTTTAAAGCAAAAATAACATTAAAAAAATTATAATATTTCAATTTCAATTTTATAATATTTTTTTATTCAAATTTTTTTTTATCTTTCTTCTCACAAAAACTACTCTCAAACTCTCATTATTATTTACAAATTATCTTACTACTATTCAAAAACTCTCATTTTATCTCATTTCCAAAACATCCCATAATCTACTGCCTAAAGGTTGATTCGTAAACATTTAACAATTGCTTGAGACATTGATTTTCAGATAGATTAGATTAACAAAACAATAGATTATGTTAACAAAGGATAAATGGTTGGAGCTCCATTATATTTGCTCCATTTATCTACCTTCATTTCTTAGCATTTTGAATAAGAGATGATAAACCCTCAACACATAATACAAACAAAAAAGAAAATAAAAGGGTCACATCGTCACAAACTTCTTGATCCATTAAACAAAGAAGTACCCATTAAGAAGGCACTTTGTAAGAAACATAATTGATGCAAGATAAACCAAGGCCACCAAATTTTACGGAAAACCTAATTTGAGCATAACCTTTAACATGAAGCACAACTCCACCCTATCATAAGTTTTGCTTATATCAAGTTTAATGGACATCAAACATTTTCTACCTCACCTCTTCTTCCTTATAAAATTGATTGTCTCAAAAGCTACAAGTACATTATCACTTATAAGCTTGTTCAACACAAAAGCACATTGATTATCAGAAATCACTTGAAATGTCCGAAAATATCTTCTTAATCAGTAAGAACATAATCTTTGATGCATTGAGGAGATAACAAAATCTGCGCTAAGGAACTCATGGAAGTGATGAAAAAGCTTGTTGTGGCGGTGAAGTTTCTTGCAAGATGATGCAACTTCTTGATGCTTGAGTATCACAGATGTATAATTTGATCTAAGCTGGCATGTTGTAACTAATATACTTAGTACTTTTCTTAGTTAGTTACTTTACCTTACTTTAGTTACTTTACCTTCTTTTACCTTTCCTGTACAGATATTGTACAACTCTCTTGTAAAAGTTTAGTTTGAATGAAAAGAATATAAGACCTTTCTTCTAGACTTTCCAAGATTTGCTTAGTTTGCTTCACGGTATCAGAATGGATCCCTTAGGGTTTTGCCTCTGTGTTCTCTATCCATTTTCTTTTTCTTTATTCATTGCAAATGGCTCCAATGGCCTCTGTATCGCTAAACGACGATGATACAAATCCTTACCATTTACATAATGGAGACGTACCTGGATTTATGCTAGTGTCTAAGGTCCTTATAAGAGACAATTATTATGACGCCCCCAATTTACGTTCGTAATTCAACGAAAATTGAAGTGTCAGGGTAAGTAACGCTAGGCTACTCACTCTCGTATTTATCGAAATTACAGTGGAAGAGTTATGAATAAAAACTTTCTAATGATCACATGTTGAACTAAAACCACAATATCCACCCAATCCATTCTTATAATAACATAGTATCATTACATACATAACCCAGTTAGTTTTTTCAGTCATGTACATAATTTATTCTCAAAACCTAAACTAACTTTATAGTCATCCAGGCTCCTCTGAGTTCCTTAAGTCATCGGGCTTTCCTTTATCTCAGTCATCAATCTTGTAACATAATTTTATATTTCCAAAAATAGAAATATACAAGAGTGATATTTTCTTGAAAATCTCAGTAAGTATACACGTAACTTAATGAAAATATAGACATCATAAAATAATTGCATACAAGTCAGACAGCCAGAGTATGCATTTATAGCATGCTTCATGTGGCTCATGCGTGACTTAGACTTACAAACTTGTATCATGCATGAACTTTTCATTCTTATCTTAAAATTCTTGTTCTTATAAATCTTTACTTATATCCCCTATTATTACCCGTGGTTGGGCTATACCACTATTATTACCCGTGGTCAGGCTATGCCACTATTATTACCCGTGATCGGCACTATTATTACCCATTATTATTACCCGTGGTTGGGTCATGCCACTATTATTACCCATAGTTGGGTCATGCCACTGTTATTACTCGTGGTTGGGCCATGCCATATCCTTTCTTATTTCTTTAATGCTTGACATGACTTATGACGACACTTATTTGACGACATGTAACATAGACTTTTCTTAAAACAGACGTCATGACATATGATGACACATGTATGTGACAAAATGCAATATACACATAACTTAGGCTTATGACATGCATGTTTCATGTCTTCACAATTCATGTGACATATAAAAACATATCCCAAGAACATTAATCACATATAAATGCATTTTTGTCACATAAATTTATAACGTCAAAACTTAACGACTAATGCTTACTATGGTAAACTCAGTTCTGCCACTTCAATCCCAATTTCATCATGTATTGAGTCTTTATCTCTTAAAACTCAAAATATAAAAGTTGTATATCTTTCTCTTATCTTGCCATAAACTCTTGAATTATTCAAATCTGATAACAAACAAACAAGCTATGTTTGATTTACCTAAATATGCCAAATTTACCAATAATAATCCTATTAAGGCCAAAATTCACTAGAGTTGTTTCTTCATTCTTTTTCATAAAAAAATCTCATTTTGTTACATAATTCTCTTCATATAACATCATAAAATATATTTCTAAAGTCTCATAATTTTTCTAGCATTTTTTCATAGCAAAAACCACTACAAAATTCAATATGTTTTAATTTAACACATAAACAAAGATTAAGCTTAAATAAATATCAAACATAATTCAATCACCAAACCACTTATTCTATACCAAGATTAAGTTAATATATGCACTTAAAAATTTTTCCAAAACTAAATTAGATGTCTATGGTTAGTCTTGCAGCACTTCTTCTCTAATACTCTAAATTAGTTTTCTTTTGTCACTTAGGTGATGCGAGTGGATTTTTGTGTATTTCTCTTGGGTATTTCTCACTATGACCAATTGGTATATCTCATGGGGAAATAATAGAAGCTCATGCATCTATTTATAGGCATAAGAGGGGTGGGATGTAAGGAGAAAAGGCTTGGGCATTTCAGCAACTCTATTTGACTGCATAAGTGAGGTGTCCCCTACACTTGTGGTCTCATGATCAACTATAATCTTATGAGGATTTGTCGATATTTTAATCCCATGGTTGAAATTAATCTACCTATAAAATTATCTTGATCAAGGGCTCGAAGAGTTCCAACACATGGGGGTAAAGACAAGATAACATCATAGGAAATCTTCCAATGGGTGTATCTGGCCACTTGGCCTCTCCTGGTGGTCAGCCACGTTCCAACCCAAATAAGTCATAGATAAAATTCAATTCTTCAAACACTCAAAACATGAACGGCTAAGATCATCCTCTTAAGGTTCTATAGGATTTTGAATCACTTCATTAAGAAATCATATGAGAGAGATATGATTATTTTATTGAAACATGTCAAAACCACCCGAGAACACCCAATCCAAATTCTCCATTTGTTTTCCTTTGTTTTCTTGCCCATCAAGGCTTCTAGATCAATTCTTATAAACTTGCAACATGTTCCCACACGTGTCAAGACCTTAGAAAAATTGATAGTCAATCACAATTTTCATCACATGGCCAAACATAAGACAACTCATCTAAGTCGGTTACCAGTTGACTCCCATTCCCATCCGTCCACTTCACACCAGATTTAGTCTTTGATCCATTCCTTATCTTCAAAAACCCAAAACATTAAAGTTCTAGATATACCTCTTAAGGTTATATAAAAATTAGAATCACCTAGTTATGACCTTATATGAAGGAGTTATAATTATTACACCAAAACCCGACGGATCAGCCTTAGAACTCGTTTTGACACACCAAGTGTTTAATGTTTTTTTCTATCACTTTCCTTTAAATGTTTTCCTCAAATTTCAAAAATTTATCTCTTTGTAAGTCCAAATTAAATTTCTCTAGTGTACATTGCTAAAATTTCCAAAGGTCAATCCAAAATTTTTCTTCGAATGCATCTAAGCCTCAAATCCTATTTTCATAGAAAAAATATCATTCCAATAAATCCTTTAAAATATTCTCAAGTAAATGCTTTATCTTAAAAAATTTGGGTTATTAAAATTATCATAGTTGGTGTAGATCAATGAATATGGCTTTGAAGGCCAAGAATAAGATGAGATTCATAAATGGAGCAGTTGTTCAGCCACTTGACACAGACCCATTGTATGCTATGTGGGATCGTTGTAACATAATGGTGCTTTTGTGGATCTTGAATTTAGTATCAAAGGAAATTAGAGAGACAATCATCTATATACTATCAAAAATTCAATTGTTTGTAGGATGAGTTGTTGACTTATAATCAAATACCTAATTGTACATATGGAGCATATAAAAATGTACTTGTAGTGCTACACATGTTTTTAGAGTATTAACAACGTCAAAACATTAGAATGTATGAGTACACCCATTGAGTTTTAGAATATTGTGTCTTTCTCTCTGGAAGAATATCAAAAGTTACTTGCGCTAATTTTCCCTAAACCATTAGATCATAATACCATTCATCAAGTAACAAATGTTTCCTCTAGCCCAAATACTTTATCCACATTTTCAGTTAAAGTTATTTCAAACACATTAACACACCTTTCAAATTTCTCACCACAGAAAATTGAATCTCCATATTCTGTTCCAAGCACCTGGATTAGAGATATAGGTGCCACATACCACATTATACATTCAGTCAAATTGTTTACTATAGTTATACGAATCCTAAACACATTTGTTAACTTGAAAATGAAGAAAATGTTACAGTCACGCGTCTTTGGATTGTACAATTATATGATAGCCTAGTGTTGAAAGATGTATTATGTGCACCTAGTTTCTCATATAATCTTCTTCTAGTCACTAAATTAACTTTTAATTAAAATTGTTGTTTTGTTTTTATGCCTGATGTATGTTATATTTAGGGCCTTACCCCATGGAAGATGATTGGGAAGGGTATGAGAGTAGGTGGATTACATATTCCGCAACAACCATAAGTGAGCACACTCAATAAATCAGTAGTTTTGCCAAGTGTCAAATTTGTCTCTAATTCGAGTTTCAGACTTTGGCATAATAGGTCAAGCCATCCATCATCATCTAGTCTACTTATTCTTGCTAAGTCCATTCCAAACATTCTTTTTAGATAAGATTGTACGTGATAATCATTGTAATACCCTTTGGCAAAACAGAAACGTCTACCTTTTCCAACCCACTCATATAAATCCACTTTTTCTTTTCACTTGATTTATTGTGATATATGGGATCTCTTTTCAATACCTACTCATGATGGTTTTAAATTTTTTTAACCATTATTGATGATCATTCAAGATTAAGTTGGGTATATCTAATGAAATCCAAATCTGAAGTGAAGCCATTCTCATAGATTTTTTTTTATATATTTTATATATATGTTTTTTATTTTTTATAATCTGATTCTTGCACAATTTCAAATAAAAATACAATGTATAAGGATTGATAATGGTTTAGGAATTTAAAATGAAAGGTTTTTAATTTTTTACTCTTCTAAACGTGTCATTCATCAAACTCTTGTGTTGAAACTTTCCAACAAAATTCAATTGTTGAGAGAAAATATTAACACCGTACTAATGTAGCGGGAGCCTTAAGATTTCAATCTCTGTTACTTTGAAATTCTGGGGTGAGTGTGTTTTAACAGAAACTCCCATAATCAATCGTATTACTGCACATATTCTAAATGACAAGTCATCAAATCAAATTTTGTATGAGAATATTCCTTCATATGGTCATTTAAAAGTTTTTGGTTATTTGTGTCATACCTCTACTTTAACTCAAAATAGATCCAAATTCTCTCTAAGGGCAAGAAAATGTATATTTGTAGGATATCCTTTTGGGATAAAGGGATACAAATTATTTGATCTATATTTTCAAATATGTTTGTATGTCGAGATGTCATATTTCACGGATCTACATTTCTATTCCAAAATCATATTCATAAATTTCTATCTTCTTTATCATATGATCTTATGTTGCCCAAGTTCATTTCTGAATCAGATTCTCTTTCTAAGCCTCATAATTTTTCAACCTCCATACCTCAAAGTCTTCCATCAACCTCTTCATCTATTCTAGAAAATTCAAGTGTTCCTCCACCTCAAGATAATAATCATTTTCCTTCTCTTTGAAATTCAATTATACAGCACAAGACTCCTAGTTACTTGCGACATTATCATTTCAATCTAGTGGCATCTACTTCTGACTCATCTTCTACATGCTCAATTTCTACACAATCTGGTAATAAGTACAATGTTTTTGATTTTTTATCATACAAACATTTATCTCCATGTCATTGTATCTTTAGTGTTTCTATCTCATCTACTCCAAAACCCACATTTTATCATCAAATTGAGCATTCTCATTAGAGAGAGGCTATGTCCACTGAATCACTTGTTTTATAATCAAATAACACACGGATTCTAATTAAGTTGCCACCTACCAAAACTCCAATTGGTTGTAAATGGATATATAAAACCAACTTTAATGCTGATGGTTCTATTAAGATACACAAAGTTAGATTAGTTGCCAAAGATTATACACAAAAGGGAAGGTCTGGACTATTCAAAAACATTTTCTTCTGTTCCAAAAAATGGTGACAATATGCTTCCTTTTATCTTTAGTAGCTATTCATGATTGGTATCTGATACATTTAGATGTCAATAATACTTTTTATTTGAAAACTTGGAAGAAATAGTATACATGAAATCACATCCTAGATATTTGAAGAAGGGGGATAAAAGGATTTGCAAATTGCAAAAGTTCTTATATAGACTAAAGGGCTCTCAACAATGAACTCTAAGTTCACTGCAGCCTTGTTGATTTGAGTTTTATTCAATCCAAGTCAAATCATTCTTGTTTATAAGGAAGCAAAGTTACTCATTCGTTGCATTATTAGTGTATGTTGAAGGACTTACATCCTATTAAGTATTTTTTGGGCATGGAGATTGCTTGATCCAAAAAAGCCAAGAAAGGTATTTCATTATGTCAGCACTAGTATGCATTAAAGCTACTTCCAGATGGTTTGCTGGGATGTAAACCTGTTAATTTTCCAATGGATGCTCATTGCAAGTTGTAAGAGAATGATGGTGAGTTACTTGAAGATGTTTCTTCTAATAGAAGACTTATTAGTAGATTACTATATCTAATCAATTCAAGACCAAATATTACATATTTAATACATCATTTGAGTTAATTACTTGATTCTCCTAGAGTCCCATATATGCAAGCAACCCTCAAATTTTGAAATACATTAAAATGGCACTAAGGCAAGGTATTTTCTTCTCAGCTTTTTCTTCAATCCACCTCAAGGCATTTGGTGATTCAAATTGTGCCAGCTGCCTCGATACAAGGACATTCTCATTTGTTTATTGCATATTCCTTGGTAATTCACTCATCTTTGAGAAATCCAAAAAGCAAAAGACTGTTTCAAGATATAGGGACTGAATATAGATCCATGGCTGGGGGTGTAACCTATGGATAATTTTTGGAACCAAACTGGTATACATCGGTTTTACATTTTCAAGAAGCGATCTCTAACTGGTTAAATTCGTACTTTCGATTTTATTGATTTCGGTTCGATTCAATCCAGTTTTGCAATTTTAACAAAGTACCAATTTATCATTAAAAAAATATATATATAAACAACTATAAAAAAAAATATGTTCTATTAAAAATCTTTACTTGTTATAAAAATTTGGTTTATAAAAAAATCAATTATGTAAAAAAAATTTGGTTTATAAAAAATTTGCTATAAAACTACCATAAAATAGAAAATGAAAACAAAAAAATTGCTATAAAAGAAATTTTGCTATAAATATACTGGCAACTGCTACAAAAACTAAAACTAAAAGATTTTTTTTAAAAAAATCCTGTAAAATAAACAAGTTCAAAATTTAAGTTACAAGTTTAAAAATTCAAATTTCAAGTCCAAAAGTTCAAAGTAGAAGTCTAATATATATAATATGGAAATATTATATATAATAATAAGAATTAATTTAAGAAATGTAAATATGCGAATTAGTTCGGTTTAATCCCGTCCAAAATTTTTTAGAACCAGTCCAGACCGAATTGGGCTAGTTTTTAAAAGAAAAAAACTGGTCCCAAACTAGACCGGTCCAAAATCGGATCGGATCCACTAGTCAAGACTGGTGCAGCGTTTTTGATTTCCCAATTAATTTGTATATCTTTATCCTTGGCCTATGCTGTTTGTGGATTGACATGGTTTTGACCTCTACTTTCAAATCTGCAACAAAAATATCCTCATGCTTCTTTAGTCTTCTAGCTGTGACAATCAAGCTGCCTTCCATATTGTAGCCAACCCTATATTTCATGATAGAATTAAACATATTAAATTGGATTGTCATTTGATCAAGAAATTCAAGTTGGAGTTCTTCCACCATTACAAGTTTCTTTAAGTCATCAACTTGCTGCTTTTCCTACAAAACCACCTAGGTTTGCTATTCTCCATTTTTGTTATCCAAAATGAATGTCAATATATAAATCTACCATAGATGTATAATCTGATCTGAGATGACATGTTGTAACTAATATAGTTAGTTACTTAGTTACTCTTCTTAGTTAGTTACTTAGTTACTCTTCTTAGTTAGTTACTTTAGTTTCCTTTTACCTTCATTTCCCTTTCTTATATAAATACTGCACAATTCTCTTGTGGAAGTTCAATTCTATGAAAAGAATATCATACCTTTCTTCTAGTATTTCCAAGACTTGCTCAGTTTGTTTCATGGAAGATCAAGTTTGATGATACGAAACTGTTGGTCTACTTGATAGCATTTGATTATCCTGAGAAGATAGATCATCATGAATATTGCAAGAAGCAGTAAACTTTTCTTGGATTAGGATAGTATATCTCACATGTTAGTATTTTGATTGTAACTTTGGCTAAGGTAATAGAGTCCTACAAAATGCAGTTTAGAAAAACTCTTTTCAAGAAGCACGTGGTCATGGCTTTGAAATTGATCAACTATTTTCCTTCTCAAATCAACAATTTCAATTTACCTATTTAGAGTCTAATATAAGGTTGTTCAAATCCGATGTAAAATCATTCATGACTGCAGAGCTTGGGAACCAGGCATTAGGGTGAGGAGAAATAAAGGTTGTGGTGAAATTTGTAGTGATGGAGGAAGGTGGAGGTGCTTGATAATTGTTATCAAATCGATAATAGCAGGTCAGTGATGAGTGACCAAGTTTGTGGCACACCTAACAGAGGGGTTGGGTGTCATTGCGATTGGAAAAGTAGTTTTGAGGGGCATGACCTAAACCACAATCCCTACGATTTGAGCGACCTTCTCATCCTCTAGATGAGTTGTTTGAGGTGGGCTTAGTAGTGGTCAAGTTTGCTTGCAGTGAAGCATTGGACAACAGAGCATTAGTTTGATGAGAAAGTCTTGAATCATGTGTAAGCAAATAACTAAAAAGCTAAGGAGGGGGAAGGGGCTATGTATAAGTAGTGAGAGAGGTTACCAATGAGTGTAATCTGTTCCTAGACTAGCTAAAAGATACATAGAAAATTCGGAAGGGGTGAGAACCTTCCCTACACCACCTAGTGAAGTAGAAAGTGCTTTGGCCTTGTTGTAATACTGTGTAATGGTCTCGGAACCCTTCTTCCGCGTAGCCATCTAATATTGGGTGTGCATAGCATGCGCACATGACTGAGCAGCAAGGAGTTCTTGAAGCATTGTCCAAATGTCATGTGCGATCTCACAGTCTAAAACTTGCGCCAAGACTAAGTCTGAAAGTAAAGAGTTAAGGTATTTCTAAAGCTAATAAACTAGTTCTTTCTTGGAGGGTTTGAAAAAGGAAGTTAGATTCTTCATTAGAACGCTAGCTCCTAAGACTCTAAATGAAGCCTTTGGCTTAGCCAAGATTCAAGAACAACATGTGTTAAGTTCTAGGAGATCTTGGAAAAATGGGTCCTCAGATTTTATTCAACAATCTGCGAGTACTATTGGGTTTAAACATACTCAGTCTCAATCTATTTTGGGGAAACCTAGAATACAGCCCTTGTCGAAGTTCCCTTGTCAAGAAGTTTTTGCAGCACAGATGCAAGATCATAGGAAAAAATGGTTATGTTTCTTTTGTGATGAGAAATATTATCAGGGCCATAAATATGTAAAACCTAAATTATATTTGTTGGAAGAAATGCAACATTCCCAAATTGAAGAAAACCCTATGGTCGATTCTGATATAGGGAGGGATTCAGATGAGGAGCAGAATCTTTTGGAGTTGTGTGGAGAGTTTGCTGCTATCTCCTTTCATGCTATTGTTGGTAGCCCTAATAGTAAGACCACAAGAGTTAAAGGACATCTTAAGAAGAAACCAATGGTTATTTTAATCGATAGTGGTAGCATTCACAATTTTGTAGATAGGACAGTGGCTTCAAAATGTAACCTACAGATTCAATCTTCTCAGGGTCTTAAGGTTAAAGTTGCAAATGGTGCTATGTTACAAAGTGGGGGTAAATGTGACTCTGTGGATACAAGGCACATCATTTGATTCTGAGTGTTATACTCTACCCTTAGCAGTCTGTGATATTGTATTGGGAGCACAATGGATGTTCTCTATGAGTTCAGTACCTTTGGATTAAAAATTTTGCTTATGAAGTCCACACTCGAGGGTAAGGAATTTTGCTTTAAACGAATTGACTCCACTAGTTTTTCTCTAGTTGATGATAAGGAGATGAATAAATTATCTGAGTTGGAGCATAAAGGTTTTTTTCTGCAACTGATTTCTATAGCATCCCAGTAGGGGAATCCAATTCATTATTATGAAGAAGTAATTAAGTTGATTGCCATATTTGTTGTAGTTTTCCAAGAATCTAAGGAATGACCACCATCTAAGTCACATGATCATTAGATCAATTTAAAGCATGACACTGCTCCAATCAGTGTTAGACCTTATAGATATCCATTTTATCAGAAAAGTGAGATTAAAAAGATTGTGAAAGAGCTATTAGATAGTGTGGTGATTAGGCCAAGCCAATCTTATTTTTCTTCATCGGCTCTCTCAGTGAGGAAGGCAAATGGATCATGGCGCATGTGTATGGATTACAATGTGTCAAATGAGGCTACTATTAAAGATAAATACCTGATACCTGTGGTGGATGAGTTGATAGATGAACTTTTTGGGTCAAGTGTGTTTTCCAAACTTGACTTAAGATCTGGTTATCACTAGATTCGGATGAGAGAGGAAGATATTGAGAAGACTACTTTTAGGACTCATGAAGGGCATTATGAATTTTTTGTAATGCCCATTAATCTCACAAATGCTCCTTCAACATTTTAGGGTTTAAGGAATGATGTTTTCGGCCATTTTTTAGAAGACCTGTCATAGTATTTTTTGATGATAATCTTGTTTACAACAAGGACTTGGCTACTCATTTGAAGCATCTACAAGCTGTGTTGCATACTTTGGAGAAGCATTGGCTTTTTGCCAAGCAATCTAAATGTAAATTTACGTGTGCTAAGATTGAATACCTAGGCCATGTAATTTCTGAAAAAAGGTATGAAGACTGATCCTAAAAAAATTGATGTTATGATCAAATGGCCAATCTCAAATCATTGAGAGGATTTTTAAGCTTAATTGGTTATTATAGAAAATTTATAAGGAATTGTGCTCAGAAGGCAGCCTCACTGACAACTCTACTTAAGAAGGATTCTTTCATTTAGAGTGAAGCAACCACTGTGGCTTTTGAAGAGTTGAAAATAGTAGTTTCAAGTCCACCAGTTTTATCTTTACCAGATTTTTCACAAACCTTTTTTATAGAATGTGATGCATTTGGTAGTGGAATAGGAGCAGTTTTGACGCAAAACCAACATCCTATAGCTTTCCTTAATCAAGCACTTAAAGGTAAAAGTCTTTACTATCCACTTATGAAAGAGAACTGTTGGAAGTCGGTTACTTACAGTCTTACAAAAGGTGCAGTAGAGTTTGTTAATTTGGTATTAAATGCCTTTTGATCTGTTTGTTGTTGTTGCCATAGTCATGAGTTTTGGAACATTTTTGTGTATAAACTACGTCTTTCAAGCTGAAAAGAAGAAACTCTTATTTTAGATGTTCTTTTTCAGTCTAGAAAAGAAGAAACTAAATGTTGATAGTTATTAATATCGTACTGTTTAAACATACTAATCACAAGTTGATGCTTCAGTTTGGGTTGAGCTTGGGAGATTTGTCCACCTATCACTTCATAATAGCAGGACCTTTTCAAAATTAAAAATGTAAACAATTTGTTTCAAGTGTATATTGAGAGTTGCCCAACAAGTGCAGCCTAGTGGTCAAATGGCAGACTTGGGATATGCCGTAAGATCGTATATTTAGAGCTTACTCTCCCCAAGGTTTGAGTCTGAACTATCTTGCCTAGGTGAGGTTTCACGGTGTGCTTGAAAGTCTATATTGAGAATTGCTTTAGATGGTTTTCCATTTTAAGTTGTAGTTACAAAAATACAATGAGTGGTAAGAATTTGTGCATGGGGATTATATGAATCACCACCTAGAACATGCATATGTGAGGGTTGGGGAGATACATTTTTTCTTGTTTCTCACCATTTTCTTCACTAGCATATATAGCATCTTGTTGTGCTTCTTGAACGATTTTATTGTTCGTACTCAGCTTTTTTGTTTCTTAGTACATCTTAGGCTTTCTAAAATACTATAATATAATTAGATGTGGTTGTGTTGTATACAACAATTGGGAAACCTGTTATATACAATTTTTTAATCGTTATTTCAAAGCAGGTTGCTCATTCGAAGCTTCAACCACCTTAGCTAAAAAAGGAAGAGAGGTTGGTCCAATCTTACTCCGTTGTCCTACAAATAAATCCTCCTTAAACAATGTGAACAAGCTTCCCCCTACTCTACTCTGTTTTAGTAATGCTTTACTATGTTTTAGTATTTAAATACCTTTGTTTAATGATTTTTCAGGATCATGCATGGAATCAACCCAATCTTCATCATTTGTAGTTGACAATTTTGTGATGGAAACAAGTTGGTGTGGTTCGAATGCACTACTAAAGATGTAGCACACTAAGAAAAATTCCGGAAGAAAATTTTTTGCTTGCTCAAAGTATAACACGATATGAAATTTATCATGATAATTAGCATATTGAATTTGATTTTGCACAGTATGCTTTATCATTTAAAATCCATAACAGATGCCCAAAGAATTAAAAGTAGTGAAGAAAGTTTTAAGTTCATCCATCATCAACTTGTGATTTTCATTATTTATATGATTCCTTCCCTCCAAATACACTGCACTAAGTATATAGGAGCCATCTTCCACTCTATTGCAATTTGGGGACTGTCATATTCCAGGGAGTCTTATCTACACCTCTAAACATAAACTAGAAGAATCCAATAATTTGGTCACAGAAACTTTCTTGTGTGTCTTATCTCCACATCATAAACCTTGCAACAACTTGAGTGTCAACAACCTAGCTCGAATCTAGTATGGCTAGAAAAAGATCCACAACACATTTTGATATTTTTCCCCAAACCCATCTGATAGGCCCATGTGGTTTATTAGAATGCCACCCACCCAAAGTATTTGTTCTAAAATATTATGATATTATTCCAAAAATATTCTTGCATATTGATAATCAAAGAAAGCACAGTAAAAAGATACTACAATTTCATGTCCATATTATATCAAAGTAATAAAATAAGCAAGAGAATATGTACTCACTCTTTGAGTCATTCATCTCATCAGAAAATATTTTTGATGCTCAAGAACAAGAAGCCCATTATGAAAATCCAAATGTTCCCGCTCACAAACAAGAAACCCGTTATTCAACCTTACTTTCTGCTCACGAACAAGAAGAGTTCACTTTATATAGATAAATTGGTTTAATATAATCCCAATATATATTATATTACGCTGTTTAATAAAATCTATTATACAAATTTTGGCAGATGTTATATATATTTTTTCTTCCTCATTTAACACAAAAAATAATAAAATACCCAACAATAATAAAATATTTGTTTTTCTCCCAATTTTGCATGTAGATTTGTTCACCACCCAATTCGCTTCATATCAGGCACTTTTTAACATATAAATAATAAAATACCCAACAATACTCACATAAGCACACAAAAAATGAAAAAGGAACCCACATTTACATTGTCATCGAAATCAATTTTACGATATATATTGCCACCAAAAGCATCATACAAAGAAAACCTGTATATATGTGATTCAAGCATCATCCGGAATTTTTAATGAGATTATGCATCATAGAAAATTTCGTACAAATTCATCATTGCAGCCAAAGGATCGCGAGAACTGATGTGAAATAACTATTGTTAATTCTATTTGATTATAACTATTGTTAAAATCCATGATGACTCAACTTTCTTCAATACTTTTAATTCTTTGGGCATCTGGTGTTCCTCTGAAAAACCGCCATCATTTTCTTCCAAAACACGAATAAATCTGAACTACAACCGTTGAGAACATCAACAAATCAAAACACTTCGGGAAAACTTGGAAAACAGATTTTGCATGTGTATGAAGAGAAAAGAGGAGAG
This sequence comes from Platycarya longipes, assembly GCA_036559045.1. Classification (NCBI taxonomy): domain Eukaryota; kingdom Viridiplantae; phylum Streptophyta; class Magnoliopsida; order Fagales; family Juglandaceae; genus Platycarya; species Platycarya longipes. Next base: position 26,859,078 of record CM071790.1, read on the forward strand.
AGAGAGAGATGTTAAAAACCATTGCAAGAGAAAAGGATGGGGGGGTTTTTCCGAGGAACACCAAGATTCAATTAGGTGCTGGAATGAGAACTAAATTTTGAAAGAATATTTGGTGCGGTGATAGTACACTGTGCGATTTATTTCCTTTTCTCTTTTAGATAGCAAATTCTAAAGATGCTATAGTGGCAGAACATGGGGGTGGGAGCATCAGTTGGAACATTGCTTTCAATCAGGCTGCACAAGGCACCCTTGAGAGATTATGGTAGATACTTGTTAGAAGAGGGTTTTTTACAGTTCGATTATTCTATATGGTTCTTACTCAAAATTCTGTTGCCCAGTTCCCTAGGCGACATTTGTGGTGTCATAAGGCACCCTTGAGAGCAGCATTCTTTGTGTGGACAGCGTCATTAGGTAAGATCCTAACCACAGACAATTTGAGAAAATGAAGGTTCATCATCGCAGACTAGTGTTGTATGTGTCGGCGAGGGGGCGAGTCGGTGAACCATCTACTTCTACATTGCGAGACAACCAAGATTCTTTGGGACGAGGTTTTTGGCAGACTGAACTTTGCATGGGTTATACCAGAGACAGTCTTGGCAACTATGACGGGTTGGCCTTTTATATGGGGCACGCGACAAATCAAAGCCGTTTGGAAGATGATCTCTATTTGTATTATGTGGTGTTTGTGGCAGGAGCACAATGAGCAGACTTTTAAAGACAATGAGAGATGTCTAGGGGAGTTTTAAGTTTTATTTTTTAGAACTCTTTATACATGGTCCATCGTCGTGGATTTTAATGGCATGAATATTCATGATTTCCTAGTCTCTAATGCGCCTAACTAGAAGGGCATGTATGTGTATTTGTAACTGGCTTTGAAGCCATTTCATTTATTAATAATATCTTTTACTTCTCATAAAAAAAAACTAGTCATTTGTCTTGTATACATCCTGTCTACACAGACTAAGCTTTTGCATCCTTCAAGAATGTTGATAGCTTATATAAAGAAAGAGTTTTAGTGATTGCTTGGGTTACGGACTACAACCCCCCTTTCAGTAACTGCCAGTAGAAAAAAAGAAAAAAAAGGACTCGTATAATATTACAAATTTAGTGAGTTCTAAAGTAGGGTTTTATGAAAATAACAAAGTAGGCTCTTTTGGACTTTGTGGCAAAACTATTTCTTGCGGAGGCCCTTATCCAAGCACTCAACTATGCTATGACAAGCAATCAACTTCAATTTGATTTCTTGATGTTGTAAAGACATGGACAGTAGGATATTAGGAGAAGGGCAGCCATATTACTTGAATCACATAGAGGGAAGTGCAAAAATATGATGAAGTACTCACCCAAGGCTGTGGCAATTAGGGTATAACTAGGGAAAAGATGCAGCCTAGAGTTGATTTCTCTGAAGTTTGTCTAACCTAAAATTGCAACAACTTCTCTTGGATTTCTTCTAGTGATTTGGCAAGAAAACTCAAGGAAAAAGGGTTGTGGGCAGGCTGCACCACCAGATATTTCTTTTCAGTTGATGGGTAGTGTGAGTGAGTGGCAAGGATGAAGGGAAGATCTGGATTTTCCTAAGGGCAGAGCAACATGGTGGCAATATAAAGAGGTTGAGGTATTCTCTTGGCAGCTTTTGATTGGGAACCCTTGAGTGTATGTAGAGTGGCATCGGCTTTAGGGTTTGCACCAGTTATCTAGGGTTTAATTTTTATGAGGGAAGGGGCAACACAGGACCTTGGATGTGTTTTCTTTCTTTGTTTTCTTGGATGCTTCTTCATTATAAAGAGAGAAATGCTTGGTCCACAAAGGAATTACAAAAAAGTTTCTTTACGTATTGATGTGGCTTAAGGTGGTCCATCATGTTGTGAAGCTTCTTTTATTGTAAGGTAAATTTGATGTACCATATCATGTCACGTAAGTTTGTAAACTTTCTTTTTGTAATTCTCTATGTATATCTAACATTTCTATTAGAGAGATTGAAATCCCTAGGATTAATGAATTGGAGGCAGTAGCCCTGTTTAAAGAAAATAAGTTATTTTAATGGGCATTAACTGAAAGAAGGGACAAAGGCTGCCCTGTTTTCTAGGATTTCTGGGTACCTTCCTTGTCACTAGGTAGTTCAGAGTCCTAAATTAGTCTAGAGATTTTCTGCAGCTGCTAGGGTGTTTACATCTAGGGTCTCTAGTATGGACAATATTGCGGTGATAGATTTCTAATCTGTCTAGAGTTGTTTTAGAGAAGTTTTTATCTTCAAAAACTTGCCTTAAGAGGTTGATTTTCTTATAAAAACACAATCTGGCAGCTTCTATCAAGAGATCCAAATCTTCATTCAAACATAACAATATTAACACAATAATTGTGCAAGAAATCATGGGCCTGTGTGCCTAAGGTTCAAATTTTACCATGTACTTGGACATTCTAGAGTTTTGATGTGTCATATTGAGTTGCATATGTTTTTTCTTTGGTTTTTTATGTGTTTGTTTTGTTTTGTTTTTGTCTTTACATTGATGCCCATTAGATGTATACTTTTGTGGATTATTTTCTTGCATTCTTCAAAACATTGTCGTAGTCCCTGGCATTACATTTTCAATCTTTTTAAACTGCTAAACCCCAATACTTGCAATTTTGACATGCAGCGGAGATTGGAATAGGATTAATAGGAGTTGACATACTTTTCTCATTCTTGGGAATCATCTTCTTATTCAACAACTGTTGTATCGTGGGAAATTTAAGTGCCTTTTCTTAGCTTTATCTTGCTCAGTTTCTTCCTATCTTTTTCCCTTTATGTCAATTTTAAACTCTTTATACCATCTCACATGTTTGTTGTGACTTGATATATTATTAACACTACCTTACTTTTTTGTGGACTTAATCAGATACTCTTCTTCTTAGGGGTGATTCTGACCATTGGACTGGAGTCCTCTGTGCAGTTCTTGATGATTAGACTGGAGTCCTCTATACGGTTCTTGATGAAACGGCAAAACTTCAATGTTTAATTTATTTACTCGTCTATCTTTACCTCTTAGACGTACACACAGAAAATCACTTACAAGTGGACATGTAACATTGTTTCCATGAATTACTTCCTATCTTTTCACTGGTTTTGTTTTTTTCCTGATTCCATAGGGAGCAATTTCATTTGGTGTTGGCTTCGTCTTAGTTGTAATAGGATGGCCTATTTTGGGCATGATTCTGGAGGCATATGGGTTCATTGTACTCTTCAAGTTGTTGGGATTCTTTCTTTCATGATTGTCAAAGTAATGTATTATATCTTTCAAAGTGTTGATGGAACATATTTTGCAATGACTTATGTCCTCCACTGACAGTTTTTTTGCAAAAGATTCCTGTTCTCGATTGGTTGTTCCAACAACCATATTTGATCTAAGCATGTTTTGTAGGTATTTGCAGAGCCGTTACCTACTATTGTTGATTTACAGCATAATTTGATCTGAGCAAATGAGAAAGGCATACAGTTTGATTTGATTCAAGAACTATTGTTTCACATGATCAACTTCAAAAATAGTCTCATTATAGCTAGACCATTTAATGGATACATGTGTTAACTCTGTTCCAATGCTCATACCATTTACTAATCATATAAAACTCTGTGATAGTCAATAATGTACATGAGAGTAGTGCTCCAGGTACACGATCCTGCAAACCTTTTGCAAGAATTGGTGACTTGACAATAATGTCACATTAGCCAAGGAATTCTTTCATCTGCTTGGTTGACATGGGTTTCAAAAAGACACTATTTAATTTATTATTTTTATCACATTGATTAATTTATTACATATGAAGTAAATTTATATTCAAATTATTGACCTGTAAATCTATTTAAAATATGACACTATGATTAGTTTGATGGAAGATAATAAAATATCAAATTGTCGCAAAAAATTAGTGCGTAAGTATGAAATGCAATGGAATCCTACTCAATATGTGAGTTGTGACCTATGTATTCATTATCCAAGTCAATAAGACCAACTACTGGTTTTTAAGATTGTTGAAACATGCCAAATTCACGTCACCTTCAAACTTTAGTACTTGTCAGACTACTTGCTTGAACAAAAATTCTTCAATGGCATGCAAGATTTGTGTTTTTTATGTGATCAATGTTTTTTCACTTTCAAATGTGTTGATCATGATGAATGTTGATTCATTATAACATGCTTTGTACAATTATTATAGATCAACATGTCTCTTGCTTTAACATTGTAATTGTCACTACATGTTATTATATATGTTCTCTGACGCCCCCAATTTACGTCTGAGATTTAACGTAAATTAAGGTGTCTGGATAAGTAACACTTGGTTACTCACCCTCGTACTCAACAAGTATAAAATACATATATTATGTAAATCGCAGCGGATCTGGTTTTAACTATAAAACTTTCTAAAGATCACATGGAAAATATACCCACAACATTCACATCATTCATTAATAGTTTAACATTGTACCTTTTTATATTTACAAGGCCCAAATAGTAGCAAGTTAGCAACAAAATATAATACATTCATCCAAAAGACTCTCCTTCACCTCACTCATTTTCTTTCTTAACCTCGGGGAATTCTCTTCCATAGCGAAACCTATCCATACTAACACTAAAGTCTCGCTGGAGCAGTTGTCCTTGTGGAGTCACGAAAACCCCACACATGGACAACGAGCCATCTAGTTCTAATGTTAAACAGCATCTGGTACGTCGTCTCTCCTCAGCAAAAGTGGATGCATCAAGACTTCAAACTCCTATAGGTTGATTACTGATAGGAGGTCCAAAAGAAACAAAAGAAATGTCCATATAAAGACTATAGTCGGAGAGTCCCTCAGGACTTCCCGAAGTCTCCTGCTTCATCGGGGCTGTCCCCTTGCTGGTCATTGAATCCTATATATATATATAATATGTACAAGAAAATATAGAACCACAAAAGAGTGAGATTTCCTTTAAAATCTCAGTAAGTACATAAGCAACTTAAAAGAAACAGGGAAAAACAACCATAATATTATCACCACTAAATGACTAGGAAATTTATCCTAAGATATACATCATAAGACCACTGCCTGACTGGTACTTTTCTTGACTTAACCGAATAGATAATCTTATATGGAATTACACCGTTTCCTTAAAAGTTCTTATTCTTCTTATTACTGATGGGCGTTACGTCTCGCCGTCCCCATCACATATACTCATCAATCATCCAGTCGTTACGTCTCGCCGTCCCCGTTGTGATGAGTCTCGTGTCAACCTTCCGGGCGTTACGTCTCGCCGTCCCCGTCTTGACACAAAACATATACATATATCACTGCGGGCGTTACGTATCGCCGTCCCCGCTATTCAGATCAATCTCACGGGCGTTACATATCGCCATCCCCGTGAAGACCACACACTCTTATAACACGATAGGCGTTACGTATCGCCGTCCCTATCGGCACGTCAGTCATCCGGGCGTTACGTCTCGCCATCCCCGTCACGACGTGACTAACTTATTCTTATACATCGTTTTCTTTTTAGTTGTTCCTTTCTTATTCATACGAGTTTTTCACTTATAACTCTTTCCATTTGGAACACCGATTTTATCCCAGGAAAACCCTGAGTCTAAGCAAAACAAGGCATCTCGCTCGAGCGGGTGTCGAGCGAATATCGAGCGAAGTCACGGGTCTGAACTCGCTCGAGCAGGTGTCGAGCGAATATCGAGCGAAGTCACGGGTTTGAACTCGCTCGAACGGAGTATCAAGCGATACTCTAGCGAGGGGTCATATTTTGCCTTCACTCGACCCACAAGTCGAGCGAGGGTCGAGCGAGATCACGACTCTAGGAGTCTTTCTACTTAAAACATGCCAATCTTTTTACTATACTTCATTTGGCTTCTTAAAAACTTAAATCTAAGTTCTTAAAATTTTATTGAACATTTTTACACGACAAATTAAATCCAACCTTACTCATATGTCACTTTGTCACTTAATCATGTTCTTAAGAGTTCAATACTAGTAAACATAGTTCAATCACTTCAATAAACCATTTCCATGCTTAAGTTAAGCTAGAATATGGATTTACAAATTCTTCAAAGTTCAAGAGAATGGATCCAACCAACTTCTTGCAAGCTTTTCTCCAAACTCTATCACTTAGCTCACAAAGGAAATCTTTAAGGGTTTTGGGAGGGTTTTTCTGGAATATCTTCCAAAGGGAAATGTGTTCTCTCCTTCTAAAGGAGCTTAGAAAGCTCTCAAGGCTCTATTTATAGGGTGGTGGTCAACCAACATGAGGGAGCGAAGAGGAAAAACACCCTAAGGTGCACTAGTTGCCAGTTTGCATGGATGATGAGATGTCCATCTAAGCATATTTTATAATGAGGCTTAAGCCTCCTAAATCCTAGGCTTTGCAGCTGGATTAATCATCCAAGGACTCACATTTGAGATATTTTTGTTGCCAATTTTAATCCATGGCTGAGGAGTGAGCTAAAGGGATAAGAGGTGAGGTGGCATTTCACCTAACCATGCATGCACCTCCCATCTCCAGCCCTCTCCTTGTGTCACACTCCCCTCTCCAGATTTTCCCACTCATTTGGTTACTTCCTAACTCCCTTAAGTCTCCATTTAACAAGTTCTAGAAGGCCACTTCTTAGTTTAGTTAGGGTAGAGCCAAATCTGATCCACTTAGTCACCTATCAACTAGATTTTAGCTCCCCTTGTGTTTCCATCACACTAACTAATCAATTAGCTTCCAAATCAACTTTCCATCCATTTCCAACTATCCTTACACATGTCCTAATCCTATAAAATCTCAAAACCAATTGCCTAATTAGCTACATGCCTCAAATTAGTTCAATTTATCCAACTCGGGTTCCATTTAAGCCCATTCGAGAGCTGCCCTCTTGCTTCCCAAATAATTTATTGATCCCTTTCGAATCTTGGAAAACTTAAAACATAAAAGTTTTAGATATATCTCTCAAGGTTATATACCAATTAGAATCACCTCATTTTGACCTCATATGAATAACTTATGACCATTTCACTAAAACTCGACAGATTAATCCGAGAATGCATAATTCCTAAATACCAAGTGTTATCTCATATTCCTCAATTAAATCTCCCACTCTATTTTCCTAGAAAATAAATACATCAAATAAATTTCCTTAAAGTAATTTTCATAAAATAATTTACCTTAGAAAATTTGGGCTATTACATGTTCTATTTTATTTTTTCTCTGGCTGGAAAAAAAAAAAGGAAGAAGAATAATTTGTGCTTTCACTTTTGAGTATTTTTTTATACATTTTACTAATGTGATTGACTGGTCACTTTTTGTAATATAAAATAACTATTGATCAATTATATTAGTGGAGTATGCAAAAAAATATGCAAAAGTGACTGTTTGTAGCAGAAATTGAAAAAATTGAATATCTTTTGTACAATGGTATGAATTAAAGTACATATATATATATATATATTATTTTGTTACAATCACAACATGTTTTAAATGTGGACGGATTTGAATGATCACCATGCCTAGCGAACATGATTTGTATGTTCTTCATTTGTTTTGTCAATCTTAACCTTTTGCTGGAACTGTATGTGGGAGAAATGTTAATTGTGTGTGGATGATATAACTGTTTTAGGGAAACAACCACATGATGGTGTGTAAAGTTGTAAACATCATGGTGTGTGGCCAACTATGACAAGCACTAAGTGGCCAAACCTACGTATGAGAAGGTATTGCGGTGGTCATCCAAACCAGACAATGTAAAATTTGCCCTAGGACTATATTGTGCCCGAGGCCTAGGGCTGTAAACGAGCCGAATTCGAGCGAGTTTGCCTTGTGCGAACTCGGCTCATTTACTAGTCAAGTCGAGCTTGGGCTCATCTTGTTTACAAACGAGCCTAGGAAGACGTCCAAGCTCGGCTCGTTGGAGGAAATTCAAACTCGAGCTTGAGCTCAGTTCTTAACGAGTTGAGCTTGGGCTTGACTCGAGCTCGATCTCGAGTTCGTGAGAATGGAAATCAAGGCAAAATATGAGAAGAACTGAAAAAGGGGATGTTGAGACAGAGAGAGATAAACCTCACCATAATGAAAGCTGCAACTCGAAAGCTCTGAAATGCGCGTGGTCCGTGTGGAGATAAGTCCCAAAAGGCATGGCGATGATGAAGGGGGGAGCTACCAGGGAGTTTGTCGATGACGGTGGCGATGATGCCAGTCGCAAGGTGTTGGATGGTGCGATGGAGACGTCGATGGGGGGAGCGGTGGAAGGCAACGACTGGGAAGGTGAAAGGGTTCGGCTCACTGCTCGTGGAAGGGGAAAAGAGACGAAGAAAAACAGAGACGAAAATGAATGAAAATCGAGATGCGGCTTGGGGAAAGAAGAAAACAGCTAGAGCTAGGGTTTTCAACCAAATGACCAAACGAAGTCGTTTAGTAGGCTAGGGGCTAGGCAATTTTAAGGCACATGAGTTGAGCCCTTCACACACACGGCCCAAACAAATTAAACACACTCAAATATGACACAAATCTCACCAACCCAAAAGCCCAAACCGTAAAAGGTCAAAAATAAAATAAAAATAAAAAAGACACATTAAAATAAAAAGCATATCAACTTAACAATAATAAAAATAAAATACTAAGACCCAATATTAATAAAATAAAATAAAATAAAATAATCCATAATAATAATAAAATAAAAAATAACAATAACAATACAATAAAATAAAATAAAATAAGATAAGTAAATAATAATAGTACTAATAAATAAATTAAAACACACTAAACTTGGGATCTCACATTAAAACTAGTGATAAGTTATTAATAGTATTTTATAGAATGATAGAATTATAAATACGATGTAACTTCATAAAATATATAATGATAGAATTTAAGAATCATAAGTTATAAGCTATAAGTTAATAAGTTATGATATATTAATATTATACTACTTAATAAGTTAATACTAATAAACTATTAATTTATAATACTATATTAGTCTATATATTTATTAGTACACCAATATATGCAGATTATAATTTAAATACTAATACAACAACATATATTAATTATTATATGTATATAATATAGATTATAATTTATAATACTAATACTTATAAGTTCTATGTTACTAATTAACGGATGAGATTAATTCGATGAGCATCCAACGGCTACAGATTAATATATTACACTTAACTTATTATATATTTATAAATATATACTATGTTACTAATTACTATATATATTATATACTATATTACTACTAGTATTATATACTAATACTATTAATATTATATATTTAGAGATTTATAATACTATATATATTTAAATTATGTATATTTTCAATACTATTAAATTATATATATAGTATACTAATAAGTTAAGAGTCTTAATACTATAGTCTATATTACTTAACGCTTAATAAGTTAATACTAATAAACTATTAATTTATAATACTATATTATTCTATAATATTTTTAATACACCAACATATGTAATATAGATTACCGAGCTAATAGTCTAATAATTATAAGTTATACCTATATGGTATGTTTTTGAGATTTTTAATATAAGTCAAGCATATTAAGACTAATTCTTTTACTAATAGTAATATTTATACTAATAATTTATAAACTTATAACTATAACTTATAATACTAATACATACTAAGTCCTATTTTTTATTTTTAATACTAATGTAGTACTAAGTTTATTATTGTACTAGTATACTAATATGAGCTTATTTATTAATAATCGTAGATATTAATAATAAACATGTATGATGTATATTACTAATTTACTATAATTTATATAATCTTGCGAATAAAATAATATTAGAGTTTAGTTATTATTGATTAACTATATATAAAGTAGTAAGATTAATAAATAGTAATAAATTATAACATAACATTGAATACTTTATAGTATGATAAATTAGTATAGTGATAGTAAATATTATATTAACTTTTAAATTTTAAGTAGTACCAAACTATATTAGTCTATATATTTATTAATACACCAACATATGTTAATTGTTATAAGAATATAATATAGATTATAATTTATAATACTAATACTTATAAGTTACATGATAAGTTTTTTAGATTTTTAATATAAGTTATGATACTAATAAGTAATACTAATACTTTTTACTAATATTAATACTTATACTAATAAGTTATAAACTTATAAATTTTAATATTAATACATAAAATATATTTTAAATATTTTATTTTTATTTTTAATACTAATATACTAGTAAGTTTAGTATTATAGTAATATACAATATAGTGATGTACTTAGTATACATACTAAGTCTTATTTTTAATTGTTATTTTATTTTTAGTACTAATGTACTACTAAGTTTAGTATTGTAGTAGTATACTAGTATGAGTTTATTTAGTAACAATAGTAACTATTAACACTAAATATGTATGATGTATATTACTAATTTAATAATTTATTATAGTTGATATAATCTTGCAAATAAAATAATACTAGACTTTAATTATTATTAATTAGCTATATATAAAGTAATATGAGTAATAATTAGTGATCGATTATTAATAGTCTATAGTGCTATAAATTTTAATTATATAATTTTAATTATAATATTATAATTATATTATAAATTTATACTTTATAGTCTATAATATTAGTATATGACTCTTTAAATTATAATATTACTAGTAGATCGTCATCTCTTTTTCATATATTAGTATATTAATATATGTTAATTTATGCTAATAGTATACACCACCATATAATAGTAACTAGTAATAGCCTAATAGACTAATAGTATTAGTCTTAGATTATTAATGTTACATTGTTATTTAGTGCAATTTGTAAATATATAATATTATATATTTATTAGAATTTGTTTTCATGTATTCATCAATCATCACAAAATATAGAACTTCTAAACTTCTATTACACTAGAAGATAATATTATAATTTATTAATTTATTAATTTATATATAGTATGTTATAAATTATGTCTATTTACATGTCTATATATATTGACTTATAAATTTGGATTATATATTATATTATATGTGTAAAAATATATATGAGTCGAATTCAATCATTTATACAAATTAATCGAGTTTTAAACGAGTTTGTTCATGAACATTAATCGAGTCGAGTCGAACGAGCTATATATGAGTTTGTTCGCAAACATTAAACGAGTCGGTCAAGTTTTATACGAGTTGTATCGTTTAATTATCGAGCCTAATTTTGTGTTCACGATCGGCCCATTTAATATACGATTCGAGTCGGTTTCAAATTTTATGGAGTCGAATTCGACCTGTTTATCGAGTAGACTATTTATTTTACAGCCCTATGAATCGAGGGTGACTAAACACGGCCACTCGTCAGGCAGCCAGCCTGGTTTGAGTTGTCTATAAGGGTGGGCAACAGCAACCGTACCCATAGGTAGCTCCATCATGGAATGAAAATAAGAAAGAATATTAAGATGAGGAATAAAAACATTTTTAATGAGATATTATTATTCTTCATATGTTCAATAATGAAATTATGAAATAAATAAAGAGAAAATAGTAATGCATGATTTGCCAAACATGCACTTTAAGCAAAGCATCGGAGGAAACATTGCAGGGCATCTACACTAAAATGAGAATGGCATATTAGTAATATTACGGATGGGATATGGCATAAAGCATAAAATGGTTGCTTAGGTATAATAGATAGCTTAGAAAATCTATGCATATATTCTACAGAGTGGCATTTGCTTTATTTGGGCATGACGGTTATGGAAAAACAAATCCTTAGTCGAGCATCAATGTTAAGCCAAAATAATGCCAAATCCAACTAAAATCCAGATTGCTTTGATATTAATTTATTGGAGAACTGCTACTTCTACAAATAAAATATATAAAATAATTCTATAGGTTTATTCGATCTGTTAAATCTATTTTATAATAAAAACAATTTTATAATATGACAAATTACATCAAACCACATCTATTTGTGAGATTAAATCTATCCATACCCATTGAGAGAGAATTTCAATCTTACCAAAGATTAATCCCATCTAGAGAGTGGATTTCTGGTATACTTAATTAGTCTATCAATTCCTATTAAAAGAGACTCGAATCAGTTTTAGAATTACTGATTTGAATAGGAATGTAATTGGTCCGGTTCAATCTAATCCGAGAGAGTCACGAACTGAAAATTTTGATCCATCATTTTTGCCAGATCAAACAGTTAGCTATTAGTCCAAGAACATTATTTTCATTGTATATATTGTAAAATAGAGCTTTATACCTACAACTGTTAGCCATTTAAGGAACCTTACAACTGAAAACGGAGTTTACATATAACAAAAACTTCACAAAACATGAGGCTAAGCATTTCTAACAAGATGAGCAGAACATGAGGCAAAAACTGGACGCAAAAAAAAAAAAAAAAAGACTAAAAAGATGAGCAAAAAGAGCATAATTACAAACACAATTCAAATCATTTATAAAGTCCAAGAGTAATCACAATTACAATCGGTGATGTTAGTTTACCATTTTAAGAGAGAAAAGGGGGCTCATGAGCTTGAAATCAAGAGAGAAAAGGGTTGTGAGCCCGAATTCAAGGGAGAAAATGGTGTATATGTTGGCATAGACGATGAAGACAATCATCAGACTGATGTTAAAGATGATAGCCTAGCCTGAAAGATATGTGGAAGGAGATCATGTCAATGTCATTTCCTAACCAAACCAGATGATAGATAATGCAGTAGTATTGCCAGTTTTGGTCATGTGTTTTGTTCCTTAAAAACTTCGCTTTTTTCCTTGCCAAACCCAGCCAATATATATACATGAAAACCCATGATCATCTCTTTGATTATCTTGCATGTTGATGATTTTTCACACACCCACATTAAGATTATTGGCCTTATATCTTATATTGATCTTCTCTAAAGAGGAACACTAACCGGGTTTCGAAGGCTATTATCGACCCATGTTTTATCTAGGCCAACAACCGAATCACCCACCTGCCCATATCCAAGGGTAAGTATGAATACATAAGGTAGCCAGGTAGGTACCAAGTACTCACAATCCAGACTTATTTTTTGAAAAATTACGTTCAACCTGGATACCAGATTTTCGGATACAATACGGGTATCCAAATTTAGAAATAAAAATAGGAGTTTTTTTTTTTTTTCTTAAAATTTGATTTACCCAGATTCCAAGTTTAAAAAACCTAGATTCTCTGAAGTACCGGTCCAAGTTATGACCCGGATTAATCCAAGCGGAAACTTAAGTCTCTTAATCTAGTTTATTTATAAGACATATGTGTAAATTAGCATCCATAAGATCATTCGGTCTAATTATATTAAGCTAGAGAAATTTTATTCTACATTTTCAATGTTATCATATTTAATAATACTAGTTAACGTGTCATATTTGAAGTAATTGACCCATGAAACTATTTGAAATGCGTCACATTATTCAGTTTGAATAAAAATGAGTGGATGATAAAAAGAAGAATGAAGAGAAACACAATGCTACGTCTACACGTTCAACATGTCTAGCAAGTTGAAGAGTATGAGTCAATATTCCACTTGCTTCCCCTCTGACATGTTACCTGACAACTTGCGGAGCTAGTTGCAACACAATTTCTATTTAATTTTGATATACAAAAAAAAATAATAATAATTAATGAAGGATTCTCTTCGTTACTCATGCCAAAATTAGTTATTTTATAAAAGTAGTTCTACATCATCACATGGAAGATCCTGGTCAGGATCTCGCCCAGTTTATTTCATTTTCTTAAACATTTTTTTAATATTTTAATATTTTTTTTAAAAAAGAAATCTCAACATCATTAACAAATACTTACTTGATTATTGGGTAAAAAAATTACTGGACGGGATCCGTGTAAGGAATATCCATATATAAGAATAGTATTTTTCTATTTCAGCAAAAAAAAAAAAAAAAAAGATGGGATGCTAAACGTAAGTATCTAGAGCAACAGGTAATATTTGCCCTTTTTAAGAAAATATTAAAATAAATTCCAAATAACTAAAAGAGAATTGATTTTAAGAAGAGAATAATACAACTGGTCTCAGCTAAATCTTTCTCTTTCTCTCTCTACTCTTCTCTGCTCTCTGTCTCTTAAGCCAAACGTTTGCCTGATAGTAAGAATTTACATATATAGGCACAAATGGAGGTATGTCCCTAACAATTTACAACTACAATATTTCCATTTAGCCAGATATATAGTTGGATTGTGTAATCTCCATTTTTGCTCGGAGCACTCTCAATAGCTTGTCAAATATATTTATTGTAAAATTTGAAAAAAGTAACTCAAAAGCGCCTCCAACGGATTATTTATTCTTATATCTATTTTACATTTTCCAACAGTATTCAGCTACATATAACTCTGAACAGTACCATAGTAAACTGTAAACATATTTTATTTATTTATTTATTTTCTTTTCATGTACTTTGTCTTCTACAATAGTTTCTCACTTTTTATACTTTTTCTCCAACAAACTATTAAATAATATAAAAAAAATAGATAAGCTGATGAATTATATATTCTGAAAGTCAGTATGTAAAATTTTTTAAAAAAAAGAATAAATTAGTAATATATTTTGAAGAATCAGATACATAAACCACTGAGAGTTATGTGGTACTCCTCTCTTATATTTCCTTTGCTCATGTTTCAAAATCCAAGTATCATTGAAGGCTACATTGGCATGGATGACGTCCTGTTGTCTAGTTTGATTAGTAATAATGAGATTTATTTATGCATAACTATCACAAAAAATAAGCATTTTTTTATTATTAAATACATATGAAATTTACACGGAACTTTTGAGCAGTGATTAGTGAACATAAGTACATTTTCTTTTTTCTTTTTTCTTTTTTCGTTTCTTTTTTCTTTTAAGAAAAGCTAGTTTGAAGAACATTTCTTCCCATTAATCAATGCCAAAGAAGAGCACTACCATGCAGAGAGCATTAAAACCAAAAAAAAAAAAAAGCCTTCTAGGTAGTTCAAAAAGTACCAGACCGAGTGGGGTGAACGAGAGAGGAAGAGGTTTATGGGATTTGGAGATTTGGTTAGCCACAATCATTTCTATTTTTCATTTATTAAAAACCTGTAATGAAATGGGACGAAGGTGTTGGTGTGACGGCTGCCGCCCCCTATCCCATTACTAAAATTATGTAAGTGACTCCACCACTATTATTTTAAATCCTGCATAGTGACTTGCATATAGACTTGCATAGTAACTTACATAGTAATTTCAAGGCCTATAAATAGAGGCTTCAATTGTAATGAAATTCATAAGAAAATATAGAGAGAGAATAAAGTTTCAGTTCTTAAGAGTTCCAAAAGAGTTTCTTATATATTTCTCTTGCAATAGTAGTTTCTTTCTTTAGTTTTATAACACGTTATTAGCACGACGGTTCTACCAATTCTGAAATTAGTGGTCTTATTCCTCTGTAAGTTTTTCAATATATTATTTGCAGTTTTTGATATATTTTATTGATGATTATCTGTGTGAATTTATAAATATGTTTTCTGATATACACATATTTATTTCATTATTTATATAATTAGAAAATGGCAAATCTTATAAAATTGGAATTTGTTGCTCTTGACATATCTGGAAAAAATTATTTATCCTGGATACTTGATGCTAAAATTCATCTTGATGCGATGAACTTGGGTGAAACAATTAAAGAAGGAAATCAAACGTCTCTGCAGGACCGTGCTAAAGCAATGATTTTCCTTCGCCACCATCTTCACGAAGAATTGAAAACTGAATATCTTACAATAAAAGATCCATATATTTTGTGGAACAGTTTAAGGGAGAGGTATGAACACCAGAAGACTGTCATCCTCCCAAGAGCTCGTTTTGATTGGTTGCACCTGAGGTTGCAAGATTATAAAAGTATTAGTGAGTATAATTTCGCACTTTTTAAAGTAAGCTCAGTACTAAAATTATGCGGTGAGAAAATCACCGATGATGATATGCTAGAGAAGACTTATACTACATTTCATGCCTCGAATGTGCTCCTGTAGCAGCAGTATCGAGAGAGAAAGTTCAAGAAATATTCTGAACTTATATCATGTCTTCTAGTAGCTGAGCAGAACAATGAGCTCTTATTAGCAAACCATCAGTTACGCCCTACTGGTTCAATATTATTTCCTGAAGTGAATGGTAATAGATTTGCATCATTCCCAGAAGTGAATGATGCATCCTTTAGAAGAAATCGGGGGCGTGAACGTGGTAGGAGAAATTATAAAAATGTTGGTCCCAGAAGTGACAACATTAAAAGGGATAATAATATACCGTATCACCAGAAGTGGTACAATTCAGAAAGGGGTAAAAATCCCCAGAATAATTCTTCAAAAAAAAGTGAAGAAGTGTGCCATAGATGTGGAATGACTGGACATTGGTCACGTACCTGTCGTACGGCCAAGCACTTAGCTGATTTATATCAAGCATCTATTAAAGGAAAGAATAAAATGCATAAAACAAATTTAGTAGAATCATCAGATGATTTACTAGATTCAGTAGATGTAGATGTTACTCATCTTGATGTCTTTGATTTCTTTAATCATTCTGAAGGTAGTATTGACCACTTAATTGGAGATGGAAGTATTCCACTCAATTAATGTATTTTCTTTCTATCTGTAATAAAAGTTTTGTATATTTTGTAGAATCATTAATCACATTGATGAGCTTTTTACTCTGAGTTAAATGATAAAGATATATGTCTGGCTGACAGTGCTACAATTCACACAATTCTCAAAGAAAATAAATATTTTCAAAATCTAACACTAAGTAAAGCCTATGTCAATACCATATCAGGTTCATCAGATTTAATTGAGGGCTCTGGAAGAGCTTATATTGTGTTGCCTAATGGCACCAAATTTTGCATTGATGATGCTCTATTCTCTTCACAATCCAGAAAAAATTAATTGAGTTTCAAAGATATACGTCGTAATAATTACCATATTGAAACGACTAATGAAGGCAGTAAAAAGCATCTTCTTATTACTAAAACAATATTAGACCAGAAACTCGTATTAGAAAAATTGTCTGCCCTATGTTCTGGATTGTATTATACAAATATGAGAACAATTGAATCATATGTGGTAATGCACCAAAAGTGCATTGACCCCAAAATATTTATGATTTTGCATGATCGCCTTGGACATCCGGGATCTATAATGATGAGACGAATTATTAAAAATTCGCATGGGCATCCCTTAAAGAATCAAAAGATATTTCTACACAATGAATCTCCGTGCTCTGCATGTTCTCAAGGTAAGTTGATTATTAGACTATCTTCCTCAAAAGTCATTGTTGAATCTCCATCCTTTTTACAAAGGATTCACGGAGATATATGTGGGCCTATTCATCCATCAAGTGGACCATTTAGATACTTTATGGTTTTGATTGATGCATCTAGTCGATGGTCATATGTTTGTCTGCTTTCCACTAGAAATGTTGCATTTGCTAGACTTCTTGCTCAGATAATTAAACTATGAGCACAATTTCCTAAGTATCTAATTAAGACCATTCGATTGGATAATGCAGGTGAATTTTCATCTCAAACTTTTGATGATTATTGCATGTCAATAGGAATAGATATTGAACATCCTGTTGCCCATACACACACAAAAAATGGTTTAGCTGAATCTTTGATCAAAAGGCTTCAGCTAATCGCTAGACCTTTACTTATGAAATCAAGACTACCTATTTCTGCTTGGGGACATGCTATACTTCATGCAGCATATTTAATTTGCATTAAACCATCTACATATCATAAATATTCTCTATTACAGCTTGCATTTGGTCAACAACCAAATATTTCTCATCTTCGTACTTTTGGATGTGCTGTATATGTTCCAATTGCACCTCTACAACATACAAAAATGGGCCCTCAATGTAGACTTGGGATATATATTGGTTTTGAATCTCCATCTATTATTAGATGCCTTGAACCCCTTACAGAGGATATGTTTAAAGTACGTTTTGAGGATTGTCATTTCGACGAATCCAATTTTTCATTAATGGGTAAAGAAAAATCGGTGCCTGAAGCACGACAAGATATTACTTGGGATAATAAGATCCTGTCTCAATTTGATCCTCCTACAAATGAATGTAAACTGGAAGTTCAGATAATTATTCATTTACAAAATGTTGCAAATCAATTACCGGATGTATTTACTGACACTAAAGGTGTAGTAAAATCTTATATTCTTGCTGTTAATGCTCCAGCAAGGATTGAAGTGCCTGAAGGACAAATTGTCAAAACAGCAATAGGTGAGTCTAAGGCACGCCTGAAGCGTAGAAGACCTATTGGTGCAAAAGATAAAATTCCCAGAAGGAAAAGAATACAAAATGAATTTGGTGTTCTTGAAAAACACGTACCCACAATACAGGCTATAAATATAATTGGTGCTCCTAAAGAGCTCAAATCTTCTATTCCAGAACCTCCTGAAGAGGAAACTCCTGAAGAGTATAAATCTCCTGAAAATGGACCTCCTGAAGAGGTGTGTCATGAAATGTTTTTTCCTGAAGAGAAACAGGTACCTGAAAATAATGAGATCTCAATACATTTCATGAATACTGGACAAATTCTGGATAGAAATAAAACTGTTGTCGACAACATATTTTAATATAAAAAGGCCATTGACATTACCAAAAGTAATGAAGAAAGTGAGCCAAAAACCGTCGAAGAATATCGACGTAGAAATGATTGGCCAAAATGGAAAACAGTTATTGAAACTGAATTAAATTCGCTAACAAAGGGAGAAGTATTTGGACTTGTTGTCCAAACACCAAAGGGTGTAATGTCTGTTGGATATAAGTGGGTATTTGTACGAAAACATAATAAGAAAAATGAAATTGTGCAGTACAAAGCACGGCTTTTCGCACAAGGTTTCCTGCAGAAACCCGGGATTAATTATGAAGAAACATATTCTCCCGTTATGGATGCAATCACATTTAGATTTTTGATTAGTCTGGTTGTTACAAAAGGATTAGAAATGCGGTTGATAGATGTGGTCACTGAATATTTATATGGATCCTTAGACCATGACATATATATGAAAATCTCTGAAGGATATAGATATATGCATCTACAAGTACATCTAGAAATATGTACTCTATCAGATTATAAAGATCTTTATATGGATTGAAGCAATCCGGACGCATGTGGTATAATCGCTTAAGCGAATATCTATTCAAAGAAGGATTTGAGAATAATCCTATATGCCTATGTGTTTTTATTAAGAAATCAGAATCCAGATTTGTCATTATTGCGGTTTATGTTGATGATTTAAATATTGTGGGAACTCCTAAAGAGATCTAAAAAATCGCTATATATTTAAAAAATGAATTTGAAATGAAAGATCTTGGCAAAACAAAATTTTGTCCTGGCCTGTAGCTCGAGCACTTGCCAAATGGAATTTTTATTCATCAGTCCATGTATAGTGAGAAAGTCCTGAAGCGCTTTTATATGGATAAATCTCATCCCCTGAGTACTCCAATGATTATTCGAACACTTGATGTGAAAAATGATCCATTCCGTCCTTGTGATGATGATGAAAAAATTCTTGGTCCTGAAGTACCATATCTCAGTGCAATTGGAGCTTTGATATATCTTACAAATTGTACTCGACCAGATATTACATTCTCAGTTAATCTACTTGCAAGATATAGTTCTGCACCAACTAGAAGGCATTGGAATGGTATTAAACATGTCCTTCGTTACCTTCATGGTATGGTTGATATGAGATTATTTTATCAACGTGGATCAAGTCCACAAATGATTGGATATGCAGATGCAGGTTATCTTTCAGACCCACACAGAGGTAGATCTCAAACTGGATATTTATTTACTTATGGAGATATTGTCATATCATGGAGATCTGTTAAGCAGACACTATCAGCTACTTCTTCAAATCACTCAGAGATCATTGCTATTCATGAAGCAAGTCGAGAGTGTATTTGGCTGAGATCAGTAATTCAACATATCCAAGAAAAGTGTGGACTTCCCATGATCAATAATAGCCCAACAATTTTATACGAAGATAATACTGCTTGTATCACTCAAATCAGAGGAGGATATATCAAAGGTGACAGAACCAAACATAATTCACCTAAATTCTTTTATACTCATAAATTTCAAGAGAAAGGTGAAACTGATGTCAAGCAGATACGATCTAGTGATAATCTAACAGATTTATTCACAAAGGCGTTACCAACTTCCACATTCAAGAAGATTGTGCATAACATTGGAATGCGAAGACTCAAAG
Source organism: Platycarya longipes (assembly GCA_036559045.1). Lineage (NCBI taxonomy): Eukaryota > Viridiplantae > Streptophyta > Magnoliopsida > Fagales > Juglandaceae > Platycarya > Platycarya longipes. The sequence continues at coordinate 26,879,341 of CM071790.1, forward strand.
ATCTATAGTCATGCACTTTTCAGGGGGAGTAAAAGACTTGTGCTGATTGTACTCTTTTTCCTTCGCTGAGGTTTTGTCTCACTGGGTTTTTCTTTGCAAGGTTTTAATGAGGCAATCTTAAAGCACTTGTGGATACATAAAAAGACTGTACTCTTTTTCTTTCGCCATTGGTTTTTTTTCCTATTGGGTTTTTCCTTGACAAGGTTTTAACGAGGCAGATTCTTTATGGGTGGTCATTCAAGGGGGAGTGTAATGAAATGGGACGAAGGAATTGGTGCGACGGCTGCCACCCCCTGTTCCACCACTAAAATTATGTGATGACCCCACCACTATTATTTTAAATCTTGCATAGTGACTTACATAGTGACTTGTGTTGAATCCAAGGTTTCAAGTTTCGTATCTATATGTAGATTTTGATGATAACAAATAAATTCAAGTCTCAAGCTCAAAGTATCTACGCAATAGAGCGAAGTGCACATTAAGTATAAAAGAACAAGTCTACAAATGAAACTCATAGATTATTTTTGTACATCTCTTGATAAAATTCGAAATTAGATTAAGGCTTAAAAATTAATTTTTTCTCATAAAGCATTAAATTGCATTTTTTTTATACATGACATAAGCATGATATATGCATGACATCAAAAATTCTTTAATTTGAAAAATTATATTTTACATGTGCATGACATATGCAATGACTTCATTAAAAATTTGAATTTTGAAAATTGAATGACATATGCAATGACTTCATCAAAATTTGAATTTTGAATTTGAAAGATGATTGAGTGGGACTCATTTGCCTATAAATAGCTCACTTGTGTTTTGTAAAAATGACAATAATAAGAGCTTACACATCTATTGCTAAGTTTTGCATCATTCTTTCAAAGCTCTCATTCTCTCTTTTCTAAAGTTTTGAGCCTTAATTCTTGTTCTTGTTTAGAGAAATATAGGTATTGTTTCCATCTCACTCATTAAGGAGTGTACTTTGATAGTCTATCTACTATCAACTCTTGTATTTGTAAGAGGGTGCGTATAACCCTTGTGTGTGTAGAAGGTGTTCTACACGGGGAATAATTAAATCACCAAGTGTGAGGTGATTGGAAGTGTAGAGGGTGTTCTACACGGATTCTTTGGAGCGGAGCTGCTCAAAGGTGTAACAGGTTTCTATCTCCACTTAAAGGAGATTGAATAGTAGATTTAGGATCCTTAAGAGGTAGCTTGAGGCGAGGACGTAGGCAGTGGGGCTGAACCTCGTAAAAATACTGAGTTTGCTTCTTCTTACCCTACTCTTTACATTTCTTGCTCCCTTATATTCTGTTTATATTTTATTTGATTTATAAGTGTTAATTTTTATAATATAACTCAATTCACCCCCCTCTTGTGTTAGTCATCTGGACAACAATTAGTATCAGAGCAATGATTCTATTATAAGATTAACTATTTGTTGAGTTAAGATCATATGGCTAACATTGCAGCTACTTTCGCTGAAAGTCAATCCAGTAGTCGATCTTCGCTATTTTGTGGAGATAATTATACTTTCTGGAAAGCTAAAATGAGAATATTTTTTTAGTCTCAAGGTCAAAAAATCTGGAAATGTATTATAAATGGGCCTTATATTCCAACAAAAACTGTTGATAGAGTAAAGGTCAAAAAGGAAGAGGAAGAGTTTGATCGCGAAGACGATAGACTTTATACTGTGAATGTAATGGCTATGAATTTTTTATATAATGCTCTCAATGGTAATGAATTTAACAGAATAATCACTTGCAGGACAGCAAAGGAAATTTGGGACAACTTGAAAGTAACCTTTGAAGGAATTTCGCAAGTCAAAGAATAAAAAATTTATGTTCTTACGCATAAATATGAATTGTTTAAAATGAATGATGATGAATCTATCTCTTCTATGTATACTCGTCTTACTAATATTATAAATAGTTTGACATCTTTTGGTAAAGTTTATTCCAGCTTGGAGATAGTAAGGAAAATTCTCAACTCCTTGCCAAAACGTTGGGAATCAAAAATAACGGCGATTCTTGAAATTAGAGATTTTAAAAAAATCGAAGTAAATGAACTCATTGGGTCACTTATTACCCATGAGTACACATTGAAAATAGGAGAAGAATAAGGAAAGCAAAAGAAGAGCTTGGCATTCAAAGCCGTTCCTCATGAAAGTGAAAGCGATGAAGATGAAGAAAGTGATGACGAAGAGATTGCAATGATTACAAGAAGATTTAAGAGATTCTTGAAAAATAAAACTCATCCAAGAAAACCTTTCAAAAAATCTTCCAACAAAGATACAGGTAAAAATGATTCAGTAATTTGTTATAAATGTAAAAAGCCAGAACATATCAAGGTAGATTGTCCCCTGCTAAAGAAAGATCGATACAAAGGCAAGAAAGCAATGAAAGTTACTTGAGATGATGATTCAAGTAGCTCAGACAGCGATGCAAGTAATGAAGAATCTGCAAATCTTTGTCTTAGGCTAAAGATGATCTTGAGGTAACAAATCTTGAAAATTCCTCTTATGAAGAATTGCAAAATGCTTCAGAAGAGGTACATAAGGAATTTGAAAATTTGGGTATTAAGTATACCACTTTGAAAAAGGAAAATTCTTCTTTAATAAATGAAATTGATGTTTTAAGAAAAGAAAATTTAGTTTCAAAAGATGAAAATAATGAACTGAAAAAGAAAGTAGCTGATTTAGAAAAGATTATTGAAAATTTCACAAATGGAAAAAGAAATTTCGAAAAAATTTTTGGTAATCAAAGATGTGTTTTTGATAAGGTAGGCTTGGGATACATGCCAAAAGAAAAACTCAAATCCTATAAAAATTTCTTTGATAAACCCATTAAATCAAAACTAAATTTTCAAAATTCTTTTCCTAAAAATATATTTGTCAAAGAAAGACATTATCACAATCACTCAAGTTTTTCAAGTATGTTACATGTTATTTGTAATTTTTGCAATAGAAATGGTCATAACTATCATACTTGTCCTATAAGAAGAAAACATACAATGACTATTAGAGCCATATGGGTACCAAAGAATCTTATTTCTTCTAATACTAATAAATAAATGACCCAAAGAACATCGGTACCAAGAAAAATTATTTTAATTGTTTTTGTAGATATGCATGAAGTCTTCCGTAAGTAAAACAAGATGGTTTTTAGATAGTGGATACTCAAAACACATGACAGAAGATAAAACTAAGTTCATTGATCTCACTCCTAAAGAAGAAGGATACGTGACATTTGGAGACAATTCAAAAGGGAAGATCGTGGGAATAGGTAAAGTTGGTAATAAGTCTTCTCTCATAATTGAAGATGTTCTACTTGTTGAAGGTCTAAAACATAATCTTTTAAGTATAAGTCAATTATGTGATAAAGGATTTACAGTTACCTTAAAAAAGGATAAATGCATTATTTTGAATCATCATGATTGTAATATTTGTTTTATTGCTCTTAGAAACAATAATGTTTATACAATTGAATTTGAAGAAATTGCCTCACAAGATACTATTTGTTTATCAGGTCAATATGAAAATAGTTGGTTATAGCATAGAAGGTTAGGTCATGCAAATATGGAACTTATTTCCAAACTTTCAAAAAATGATCTTGTGAGAGGTTTGCCAAAAGTAAACTTTTTTAAAGACAAAATCTGTGATGCATGCCAGTTTAGTAAACAAATAAAAACTTTTTTCAAAATCTAGAAACATATTTCCACTACTAGACCTTTGCAACTAATACACATAGACCTTTTTAGACCAAACAGAGTTGTGAGTCTGGGAGGAAAATATTATGCATTTGTTATTGTTGATGATTTCTCTAGATATACTTGGGTTATCTTTCTCGCTCATAAAGATGAGATACATAATACCTTTACCAAGCTATGCAAGAGAATTCAAAATGAAAATGACTATACTATTTCAAACATCCGAAGTGATAGGGAGAAAGAGTTTGTCAATAAACATATTGAGTCTTTTTGTGATGAAAATAGTTTTCTGCATAATTTCTCTGCTCTTCGAACTCCTCAACAAAATGGGATAGTAGAGAGAAAGAATAGATCTCTTCAAGAAATGGCAAGAACAATACTTGATGAAAATAGTTTACCTAGTTATTTTTAGGCCGAAGCGATAAGTACTCTATGTTATGTTATAAATAGAGTTATGTTAAGGTCTAAATTAGATAAAATCCCTTATGAGTTTTGGAATAAGAAAAAACCCAACATTTGTTACTTTCATGTATTTGGATGCAAATGTTTTATTCTCAATGACAGAGATAATTTAGGAAAATTTGACGCAAAATCTGATGAAGGTATCTTTCTTGGATATTCAACAAATAGTAAAGCTTATAGAGTATTCAATAAAAAGACTTTGACTGTACAAGAATCTATGCATGTAGTATTTGATGAATCTAACCCTCTACTCTCTAAGAAATCTATTGATGAAGAATCAGAAGGTACAAATAACATAACTAGTCTCAATCTTGACAAAGAGAATACAATGGAAGAAGTCCAACATGGAGACATCAGGAAAGATCATCAAGATTTAGTACAAGATGCAACCAAACAATGAAAACATGTGAAAGATCATCCAGTGGCACAAATTCTAGGAGAACCTTCACGAGGTATAAGTACTCGATCATCTCTTAGAAATATTTGTAATCACACTGCTTTTTTATCTCAAATTGAATCCAAAAATATTGATGAAGCACTTATTGATGAATCATGGATTCTAGCTATGCAAGAAGAACTAAATCAATTTGAAAGAAATAATGTATAGACACTTGTTCCTAGACCCAAAAATCATGCTGTTATTGGAACAAAATGGATTTTTAGAAATAAGAAAGACGAGTCTGGAATCATCACTAGAAACAAGGCTCAACTTGTAGCCCAAGGTTTCAATCAAAAGGATGGAATCGATTATGATGAAAAGTATGCACTTGTCGCAAGATTAGAAGCTATTCGAATGTTACTTGCATATGCATGTTATAAAGATTTCAAACTTTTTCAAATAGATGTTAAAAGTGCTTTCTTAAATGGTTTTATAAATGAAGAGGTATATGTTGAGCAAACTCCAAGTTTTGAAAATCATATTTTTCCTAATCATGTATTTAAGCTCCCAAAAGCATTACATAGACTCAAACAAGCTCCTAGAACTTGGTATGAAAGGCTTAGTGGTTTCTTGATTGAAAAAGGTTTTTCAAGAGGAAAGATCGATACAACTCTTTTTATCAAATATGAACAGGATGATATTCTTCTAGTTCAAATTTATGTTGATGATATAATATTTGGTACTACTAATGAAAATATGTGCCAAAATTTTGCTAAGAGCATGCAAGAAGAATTTGAAATGAGCATGATGGAAGAACTTAATTTCTTTCTTGGATTGCAAATCAAGCAAGCAAAAAGTGGAACATTCATTAATCAGTCAAAATATATCAAAGAGTTACTTAAAAAGTTTGAGATGGAAGGTGCGAAGGTAATTGGAACACCAATAAGTCCAACCACCAAACTTGATAAAGATGAAAGCGGTAAGCCAGTTGACTCAAAGGTATATCAAGATATGATTGGTAGTTTATTATATTTGACAGCTAGCAGACCTGATATTATGTTTAGTGTATGTTTATGTGCACGTTTTCAATCATCTCCAAAGCAATCTCATTTGATTGCAGTCAAGCGTATTTTTAGATATATTGCCGGTACCATTGACCTAAGGTTATAGTATCCTAAGCACACTTCGTTCGATCTTATTAGTTATTCAGATGCGGATAATGCTGGTTGCAAAATTAATTGAAAAAGTACTAGTGGAACATGTTATTTTTTAGGTCATGCACTTGTTTCATGGTTTAGTAAAAAGCAAAATTTTGTTGTATTATGTACTGCTGAGGCAGAGTATGTTGCTGCAGGTAGTTGTTGTGCTCAAGTTCTTTATATGAAGCAACAACTTGAGGATTTTAAACTTATGTACAATCATATTCCTATTAAATGTGATAATACTAGTGCTATAAATCTTTCAAAGAATCCAATACAACATTCTCGGACTAAACATATTGAAATTAGATATCATTTTCTTAGAGATCATGTGCAGAAAGGTGATATTGTACTAGAATTCATAAGCACACACGATCAATTGGCAGACATTTTCATAAAACCCCTACCAGAAGATAGACTATGCATGATTAGAAGAGAAATAGGAATGATGCATATCATGAATATCTGCTAGATATTTTTATTCCATTATCTCAAATGACCTTTTAGAAACTTGAGATGTTTAACCTCATCATTCAAATGCATTTGCTCCTCATAGATCATCATGCCATCCTTATCTAAATGATTAGGCAATCGAAACGAAGAGGCAAGCAAGGATTTTAAATCCTTATTCTGTTGGTTTAAATCTACTATTTTTCTGTTAGACTCTTGAACAAGTCGTTGAAGAACATCGATCTTCTCATTAAGCTTCTCTATTTCGCGAATTTTGGATTGCAACCAAGCTGAAAAGGCAACAATGGAAGATGAGCATCGAGTCCCGAGACCCACAAGCTCATAAATGGCGTCATGATCTGATTTATTAGCCAAATCAGTCTCATGCTGCTTCATGGCACTTAAGACAGATGCATAAATAGATTGATCACGAGAAGCACAGAAAGAAAATTGATGAGCCATTAAAATTTTGTAAAGTGAGAATGAAGATGAACTATAGAAATGAGAAGAAGATTTGATGCGGATTAGATAAAACTAAAGATTGCTTTTATAAAGATAGAAATAAGTAGAAGACAAACTGTCATCTCTTCAAATCTTACTTAGTCAAGCTTACAACATATGCTAGATGTATATTGTCAAAAGTTACCGAACTAAGCTAGCGAGATTAATAACAATTGGTATTAGATTAATTACAATTGTCCATGTTTCTCTCGTGAAACGCTGCCATTATCTGTTGATGTTGACTCTGTACTTGAACTCTCACTCGTTCCGATTCCTCTAATCGAAGTTTCAGAACACGAGCTAATTCCGTCAAATCTTTATTTTCTTGCTTTAACCTCTTATTCTTTCTACCTTTATTTGCAAGCTTTTGATGCAGAACAGATATTTGATTGTTAAGTCGATCAACCTCATTTGTCCTCGCTAGTAATCTTCGAGACATGGTCGTAACAGAGGCAGCATATTGAGCACTGAGAGTTCCTGATGCTGCAACAACCTCAGAATCAGTCCTACCAGAAAAATGTATCTCTACTTCTATCATGGTGTTGACAACCTCAGGAGATAAAATGACTGGTTGAGACGGTTCCTAATTCAAATCCGGAAGATTATTAGAAGAAATTTTCTCCGTCATTCTATCGTTTTGGATAAACAGATACTTGATCAATGAGCAATGTGAGAATGATCATTTAAACAGAAACTGAAAACTTTCAAACCTCTACGTATCTTATTTGTCAACAACATCAAGCGGATTTGAATCTCCCTCCGCACCAAGAGCTAGACCTTCAACCTTTACAGGTTTTGTAGGACACGTATGGCTCTGCATCGAATTGCCAACCTTTGCAGGTTTTGTCGGACACGCGTGACTCCGCACCGAATGCTCTATAGTCTCTACTAACGCACCGTTTTATTTATCTATTGGTTATTATAGGAATATGTCTTATTGAACTAATTATGAATCATTTTTAATGATGCCAAAAGGAGGAGAAGTTTTAGATATAAATATTTAGATTTTTAACTCTATTATATATGTTGGAATTATGTTTATCTATTGCTTGAAAAACTAATGCATATTCTCAGGGGAAGCTTAAGCATTACTGCAAGTCTCAAAATTCTATTAAGTATTTGTCATCATCAAAAAGAGGGAGATTGTTGAATCCAAGGTTTCAAGTTTCGTATCTACGTGTAGATTTTGATGATAACAAATAAATTCAAGTCTCAAGCTCAAATTATCTACGCAATGGAGTGAAGCGCACATCAAGCTAAATAGAACAAGTCTACAAATGAAGCTCATAGATTATTTTTGTACATCTTTTGATAAAATTCGAAATTAGATTAAAGCTCAAAAATTAATATTTTCTCATAAAGCATTAAATTACATTTTTTTTATACATGACATAAGCATGATATATGCATGACATAAAAAATGCTTTAATTTGGAAAATTATATTTTATATGTGCATGAAATCAAAATTTGAATTTTGAAAATTGAATGACATATGTGATGATTTCATCAAAATTTGAATTTTAAATTTGAAAGATGATTGAATGAGACTCATTTGCCTATAAATAGCTCACTTGTGTTTTGCAAAAATGACAACAATAAGAGCTTACACATCTATTGCTAAGTTTTGCATCATTCTTTCAAAGCTCTCATTCTCTCTTTTCTAAAATTTTGAACCTTAATTCTTGTTCTTTTTTAGAGAGACATAAGTTGCGTTGTATTGTTTTCATCTCACTCATTGAGGAGTGTACTTTGATAGTCTACCCACTATCAACTCTTGTATTTGTATGAGGGTGCGTATAACCCTTATGTGTGTAAAAGGTATTCTACACGGAGAATAGTTAAATCACCAAGTGTGAGGTGATTGGAAGTGTAGAGGGTGTTCTACACGGATTCTTTGAAACGGTGTTGCTCAAAGGTGTAACAGGTATTTATCTCCACCTTAAGGAGATTGAATAGTGGATTTGGGATCCTCAAGGGGTAGCTTGAGGCGAGGACATAGGCAGTGGGGCTGAACCTCATAAAAATACTAAGTTTGCTTCTTTTTACCCTACTCTTTACATTTCTTGCTCCCTTATATTCAGTTTATATTTTATTTGATTTATAAGTATTAATTTTTATAATATAACCCAATTTACCCCCCCTCTTTTGTTAGTCATCTGGGCAATAACTTACATAGTAATTTCAAGATCTATAAATAGGGGTTTCAGTAGTAATGAAATTCATAAGAAAATATAGAGAGAAAAGAAAGTTTCAGTTCTTAAGAGTTCCAAAAGAGATTATTATATATTTCTCTTGCAATAGTAGTTTCTTTCTTTAATTTTATAACAAAACCATAATTGTCACAAATTTATTAGAGAGTATGATAAATCTCATCTTACATCGTCATTCGGTCTCTGGTCTCTCTCTTTTAAAAAATGAGAGAATTTTGACTAAGAGTTTTTTAAAAATAATTATTGTATTTTAGTTTGTAAAAGTGGATAGATAAAGTTGAAATGTTGTTTGAATATATTTTTTTAATATGATTTTTTATTCTAAAATTAATAAAAGTTGTATAAATATTTGTGTTTGAATACTAAAGAAGTAAAAATTTTATATATATATATATATATATTTCACTTGAAAACTGGAGAAGGTTTCCCATTTGGACTTCTGTAGGGATCGTAAAAAAATGTGTTTCACAAAATATTAATATTCCTTTAGCATTCTCAATAGAATAGAGTAATAAAAAGTAATCTCACATTTACCTATTATACTAGAAAAACCAGCTACAATGGATTAGGCAAAGTTAGGACTGTGCAAATTTTCCGACCTCCAACTTCTAGCCGATTTCCATTCCAATTTTGACTCAGATCGGAGTCAAAAGTCGGAAGTCGAAATCAGAGTTGGAACAAGTCCGACTCCGAACTTCAAATTAAAAAAAAAAAAAGATGCAAAATAACGTGCATATTTTTTTTAATTTGGAGTTCGAAACAACGCCGTTCCAATATACAAGTTTTATTCATTTAATATTCAAATCTATATTAGTGTTTACAAACATCTCATTTATTAAATGAACCAAATTCAAACCAAGTACATATGAGCTGAAATGTGTCGATCACTGATACTTTTAACATGAATCTGACATTTCGTGTTTTGAGTTTTATATTTATAAATCTCTTCTGAGTATCTAATATTGCAGAGTAAAGAGGAAACAATGGAACACCAACACTGGAAAGTAGTACATTAGCAGTTTTCAAAACCATGCAAGCAGTCAGTCAAACCCATACTAACTAGCACACTGAAACCACCTTATGACTCTTGCAAAATTCCACAAGCAAACAACGATAAGTTCTTTCTAATTCAAAGTTTTATTTGTTCACAACTACTTGAATTATCTTACATGTTTTATGGACACCAACTCATGCGATGAAACTTGTTCAACTAATTAAAAATATTATTGACATAAGTGAAACCCATAATCACATCATGTAGGGTTTTCTTTTAAAGAAAAAAGCACAAATACCATGGGGATCTATATAGTATTTTACATTTACCCGCTCAACAATACTATGGAGATATGTGGCTTGCCCTCTTCTTGCACGCACTCTTGGGCAAATAGCAGGCGAATGTACTATAGTGCCAACTGATCCAGGTGTTTGTTGGCTGTGAAACTGTCATATGAAGAATAATGAATGCTGTCAATAAATGAATAATGGTAAATGTGGAAAGGTAAATGTAAGGAAATCCAACAAATAATAGCTATAAGCGATGTACAATAGAGAAGCACGGGAAACTACCAATTTGGCAAGACGATTTCCTTTTTCTCATTAGTTATATCAGACACACTCAACACAAAGCAATCGCAAAATACACACAATGATCTAATTATATATAACAAATAGAAGTTATATCACTCAAGAAACTTAAATATTGTTATTGTAATAGCCCAAATTTTTAGGATATAATATTTTCTTTAGAATTTATTTGTTGGAAATAATATTTTATAAGAAAAAGAATAGGAGACTTAGATGCATTCTAAGGTAAATGTTGGATGGACTTTTGAGAATTTTAGCAATGTATCAACTAGAGAAATTCAATTTAGACCTAGAAAGAGATAAATTTTTTAAATTTGAGGAAGAAATTCAAAGGGAAGTGAAAGAACAAAACATCAAACACTTGGTGTGCCAAAACGGATTCTCGGACTGGACCGTCGAACTTTTGTGTAATAATCATAACTTTTTCATATGAGGTCCAAATAAGGTAATTCTAATTCTTATAGAACCATTAGAAAGAGATATAAAACTTATATGTTTTGGGTTTTTGAAGATAAGGAATTTATCAAGGACTAAATCTAGTGTGAAGTGGACGGACAGAGATAGGAGTCAATTGGTAACCGACTTAGATGAGTTGTCTTAGGTTCAACCATGTGACAAAAATTAAGATTAGCTACCATATTTTCTGAAGTATTGACATGTATGGGAACATGTGGCAAGTTGATAAGAATTCATCTAAAAGTCTTGGTAGGTAAGAAAACAAAGGAAAACAAATGGAGAATTCGGATTGGATATTCTCGGGTAAGTTTTGACGTGTTTCAGTAAACTAATCATATCTCTCTCATATGATATCAGAATAAGGTGATTCAAAATCCTGTAGAACCCTAAGAGGATTATCTTAAACTTTCAAGTTTTGAGTTTTGGAAGAATCTAATTTTATCATTGATGTATTATGGCTGGAACGTGGCTAATCCCTTGGAGAGGCCAAGTGGCCAGATGCACCCCTTAGAAGATTTCCTATGATGGTGTTTTGTCTTCACCCCCATGTGTTGGAACTCTTTGAGCCCTTGATCAAGATCATTTTATAGGTGTATTAATCTCAACCATGGGATTAAAATATCAGCAAATCCCCATAGGATTAGGGGTGATCATGAAACCACAAGTAGGGGACACCTCACCTATGCAGCCAAATGGAGTTGCTGAAATGCCCAAGCCCTCTTCCCTTGCACTCCATGCCTATTATGCCTATAAATAGATGCATGGCTCCTCTCCTTTCCCCATGAGAGATACCAGTCGGCCATAGTGAGAAATACCCAAGAGAAATACACAAAAATCCACTCACATCACTTAAGTGTCAAAAGAGAGCTAAGTAAGGATCTTGGAGAGAAGTGTGGTGCAAAACCAACTCAAGACTAATCATTTAGCTTTGGAAAAATTTGTAAGTGCATATATTAACTTATTCTTGGCATAGATTAAGTGGTTTGGTGATTGGATTATGTTTGATATTTATTTGAGCTTAATCTTTGTTTATGTGTTAAATTGAAGCCTATTGAGTTTTGAAGTGGTTTTTGCTATGATAAAATGCTAGGAAAATTATAAGATCTTACAAACATATTCTATGATGATATAGTAAGAGGATTATGTGAAAATATGAGGTCTTTATTTGGAAAAAAATTGATAGATCAATCCTAGCAACTTTCGGACTTAAAAGGGGTTAAGTTGACAGATTTAACATCCTATGGTAAAATGGTCATAACTTGTTGGTGTGATATTGGAATTGAATAATTCAAGAGGCTATGGAAAGATAAGATAGAGATATATAACTTTTATGTTTTAAGTTTTACGATATAAGAAATAAATAAAGGACGAAATCTGGATTTAGTTGACAGAATGAGATTTAGGCAGAAATTTAGCTCGACCCTTGATCAACGTTTGGCTCGAGCAAAATACCCTATTATGTTTGATTCTGAGATTTTTATTAATTGAAGAGTTTATGATTCAAGTAAAGGAAAATAAGATGCTGAATTTATAAAGTGATTGGTCATCCATGATTTTATGATAATTTGTTATTCAAGTATTATTTGTTATATTATGACACTATGAGATGATGATAAGGTTAAGGCTATGAGAAATGAAACAAGAAAAGATAAGGCATGGCCCTTCCATGGGTAATAATAATGGTATGGCCCAACCACAGGTAATAATAGTGGCATGGCCCTTACACGGGTAATAATGGTGGCATGGCCCTTCCACGGGTAATAAGAGTGGTAAGGCCCTTCCACGGGTAATAATGGTGGCATGGCCCTTCCACGGATAATAAGAGTGGTAAGGCCCGACCACGGGTAATAACAGTGGCATGGCCCAACCACGAGTAATAATAGTGGATTATAATAAAAAGATATGAAAATGATATGGCTAAGAATGAAAAGTCAATGTATGATACAAGTTTATGTAAGTCCACATAAGAGATAAGTTTAATTCATACATGAGTCACATGAATCATATCATAAACATATACTTTGATTCTCATATGTGACTATTTCACGATGTCTGTGCTTTTATTAAGTTAAATGTGTACTTACTGAGATTTCCCTAGAAATCTCATTCTTGTATGGTTCTTTTTCTTTTGGAATATAATTTTCACTGCAGGGTTGGATGACAGGGTTCCCCGGAGTACTCTCTCTCCATAAAAGTTTATGACCAGTTGGTAGTAATAAGGACCAGCGCGGGCATGAAGAAATAGTTTCCCAAAGTGAAGAAGAAGAAGAAGCCTAGGCTGCTTTAAGACAAAAGTTTTGATTTTCGACTAAAAAAACTAACAGGGTTATGCATGTAATGATACAATGATATTTTAAGAATGGATGATATGAATACTAAGGTTTTGGTGTAACCATGTGATCTTTAGAATTTTTATTTTTACTTTTTCGCTGCGATTTGCCTCACATTTCAATAAGTACGAGGGTGAGTAACCAAGTGTTACTGACCCTGACACTTCAATTTGCGTTGAATTACGAACGTAAATTGGGGGCGTCACAGTTATCTTATCATGCTAATTATTCAGACAGCAAGTAATCAATAATTTCAATCTCAAGATAAATCCAAAATATAGGGATATAATCATTTACATTTTAACTCTTCAAATGTATAGAAGAAGGGTATTGGTATTAGTCCACTAATGTGCAATGCCAATCAAAAGTTCTTCCTAGTTGATTTCTTGTTGATTGTGAAATCTCAAGCTCAAGATGCTTAGGCAGCAACGGCTCTAGAGTAAGAACTATGGAGCTAAAGCAAATGGAACACATAAACTCGGAGATTTTTTTATTTTTATTTTTTATGGAAAGACTGCATTTCATTGCAATTGGGAGTGTTTTTTTATAGGTCGTAAACTGACAGATTTCAATAGGAAAGAAATACTAATAATAATAACTTCAACACAGAAAACTGCAACCTTCAGCCCAGTAATCGAACCAAAGGTTTATAAGATTATATGAGATAAAGGTGCTTCTATTTTTTTATTTCAAAAATATACAAATGCTATAATTACATATTTTTGTCTAAATCAAATATAAATATGCAGCTTTTGAGCAAAAAGATTCGTATCTATATGCCAAAAAACACCCAACTCTAGATGATATAATGTTAAGAGCAGAGATAACAAGTTGGTCAAGTAAGACCCAGTGAGTATAATCAGGATTCGAAAGTTTTATATATGGTTGATGGAGGTTTTGGAGAAGAACCATCTACATGACAGAAGAGCTGGTTTCCTTTAAAAAATGGCACCATTTGTGCCTTCCTAAGTAATTAGTTATCAATGTTGAGTTTGATTGTAACAAAATAATTGGCTGAGTTAAGAACATTGGTGTTGATGGTGGGGTTGGGTGAGGATTTTTTCAAATTTTCTGTGTTTACAGAGGTGGCCATGGTGTCAGAAGGGATTTTTTTTTTTTTTGTTGGATGAAGATGTGAGTCTAAAAGGCTCTCAATACCATGTTTCAGCAATGTAAAGGTGAGTGCACTGAAAGCATTTGTTGAAATGCCTCAACCGATTACTTTCTCATTCTCTGAATTCTTAGTACATGAATAGTGCACTGTTTACAGACTTTCTAGGCAACACTGTAACAAACTCCACTACACAACAAAATGGACAGCTGTAATACTCGAATATTCTTACAAGACAAAATAAAAAATTCTAGACTATTCTATTTACATAATTATTCACTACATTTGGCTTTGTTGAGCTGATGGGAATATCCTTATATGGCAGCAGTTGAGCATGTTGATGTATTCTCTTAACATTTTTTAACTTGAAACACCATGAATAGGATGAGAGTCATGTTGTTGAATTGAGAGTGAAGACATGCTTGATGATAAAAGCTAGGGCTGTTCACTGAACAGATTCGAACCGAAACAACACATTTTCGACTCGACCCAAAACAACACATTTTCGACTCGACCCGAAATAGATCCATACCGATTACCCGATTAGTCGAATATCCAATTACTTGGTCTTCTTCTTCTTCTTCCCCCCTCTCTCTCACTAACCTAGTTCCCCAGCTCATGATTACTCGATGGTTCTATTAATTCTTACCTTTTAGTCGATTGACAATGGCATTGAGATAGTTCGGGAAGATTGGCCTTGGCTAAGTTGGAAAATCGAAATTGGAGACTTGGGAATAAAGGTTGGTTCCATATATTTGGCGGTGTGATCATGGAAGGTGGGAATATTGTAGCCGCATTTCCTCTAAGCATTGTTGTAGAAGATCAGAATCACTTTCAGATGGAGATGATCTTGCTCCTTTTGGTTTGCAGAAGAATTTAGGATTTGCAACAGTTACGTACGAGTTTGAGAGAGAGAGAGAGAGAGAGTCATGTGAATGCATGCAAATCGTAACAGAAGATTTGAAAATAGGTTAAATCGGGTAACGTGTAATATCCTTTTTTTTTTAACCAAGCGGGTCAAAATAATTTGGGAAACAAGCCAGGTTGGGTTTTCAGATTTTATGTTCAGTCCTAATAAAAGCCATCAAATTTAGGTCCGATTTAGATTAGAAATAAGATGATTTAAGATGAATTTAATTTATTTTTTAATATTGTTATTATTTTGAGATTTAAAAAAATTGAATTAGGATTTAAAAAATGTATATTGAAATTTGAAAAAACTATATTGAAATTTATGTTTTGTATGAGAATTTGAAAAAGTATAGTGATAAGTTTGAAATAAGTTGAGACGAACTTGTCTCGTCTATAAATCCAAACCGGTCTTTATTGTTTATATATATATATATATAGATATATATCTAATATATATAAACATCTTGTCCATATTATTTTTCTAAGTGCCTATTTGGAATTATAGTAGTAGTTTTAAAAAGTGCTAAAATAACCTTAAAAATCATTTAATAGAAAAATTAGTTGTTTTGATGTTACATATTAAAATACTTTTTAATCTTAAATAAGTTAATAAGTATGTTAGAGAAAATTTATCATTTTGATTTTTTTCATCAAACTTGCTTTTTCAAATAATCTGGAATGTAGTTTAGGTTTTAAAAACTCTATTAATGGACGAAAATACTTATACAACTTTTAGATAATTACAAGTTTTAAATATATGGCCCTAAGTTAAAAAAAAAATATCAAATGATCGTCATTTCCACTCCAGAAAGCATTTCAAAATTTTTTTCAAACAAATGTAGCATGTTTGAAAGTGCTTTAAATATAAAGTTAACATAGATGAAATATATTTTTAATAGTATAACTTATTACTTAAACTAAAAGTCATAAGCCCTAAAATTGTAAGCTATATTTTTTACCACAATCACAAACATGCATTAAAGCAATGAAAGTTGGATGATTCTCATGAAGTTAAATAAATTTTCATTCTTGTTTATGATATAAAATAAAAGATAATAGAAAAGAAAATGAAGAAAAGAGGAGAGAGAACAAATACTTTGATGGCTACATTTTAACTTGTTTTGAGAATGAAGCATTGGTCCCTATTTAAAAAGAGATGAGATAATCCACCTATATTTTAAAATCAAAATCTCATGATTTGATAATTATGAAAATCAAATCAAGATAATATTAGATTAAAATGATTTGATAATTATGCGATTCAAATCAAGAAATTGATCTAGTATTATCTCCAACAATTTCTTTATCTTAAGTTTGGAAGGGATATTCCCCTCCCAACCCATTAGATTGGGCTTGCACCAGATATTGAGGCCCATTTTGGACCCACTCTCCCACAACCAAGAATAACCACAGTATGCATCACTTGGGAAACAAGTTGAAGGGGATAGATGGGACGTATCAACCCTAGCACTTGTCTGGGATAGCTAGCAGTAAAGGATCTATGGTAGTAAGTGAATGGAATGGGCAATTCTCCATGTTTGATGATTGAGAAGTGAGCATGCAAATCGCCTACTATCAAGATGCCACTCGGAGCCACATCGTAATAATGGTGCCACCTCAGTTGCCACACCGCATTAAAGACCATGACTGGAGCAATTGTAAGTATGGCACAAACCCATGACAAAGAATTTGAGAATGTCACCCAAAACCTCACATAAAAATCATGCTTCAAGTATGAATGATTCTCTCTTAACTCTATTATTCTCATAAACTTCTCTTAGATGAAATACTAACTTTAGCATCAGAGGCTCCCCGAACCACCACCGAGATTAGCCCACCTTTGTTTATGTGTGTAGGTAGAAACATCCTGACCGGGTTGTAGGAACTTAACCCAGATGTACGAAACATGTAATAACCTTTTTTTAAGGTAATATATTTATCTTAGAATTCATTTTAATATTTTTATGGAACTTTTTGAAAACATATCCTCCAGAGAAAGAAGAACTTAAAACCTAAACAATGGCATCTAGGTGATAAAAATAAAATTAGAGCCATTTAAGTTATAAAATGACACATGACGATTTGTGGCTAAATTTTTGAGAATTGGAGCAAGGTGTCAACTAGAGAATTTTAGTCCAGACATAGGAAGATATGATTTTTGGAATTAAGGAGAAACTTTAGAGAAATTGGAGTTTGAAGAATTGAACACTTAGTGCTCAGATTGGCTACTCTCAGACAGTTTCGTTGTATTTTAGTAATTTAAGTATACCTTTTTTATTTGATCTCCGAATAAGGTGATTCAAAATTATACAAAACACTAAAATGAAGATATGGAACTTTCATGTTTTGAAGTTTTAGAGATAAGGAATAGATCAAGAACTTAATCGGGTTAGAAATAGACGGATATGAAAAGGACTTAAGTGGAAGCCGACTGAAGCTATTAGCACCGACTTAGGCATAGGATGAAAACCTGATTTGTTTCCTCAAGTTTCTTAACATCATGACATATGTAGGAGGACATATGGCAAGTGGAAAAAAATTCATCTAGAACTTGGTTAAGCAAATCTATGAAAGAACCGAAAGAGATGGAAAATCTGTTAGGAATTGACTTGGTGAGCTAGTCACCGACTTTTGCCTCAACTAAAATATTAGAATTATCTTCTAAACTGGTCCATGTGTCTTAATACAATGTTAAACAAGTGGCATAAGAGGGGTGTGCCTCTAGAAAGTGTCTGTAGAACCCAAGGTTTCAAGTCTCATATCTATGTATAGATTTTGATGTTAACAAATAAATTCAAGACTCAAACTCAAGTTGTCTACGCATGAAGAGAGCTAATCACATCAAGAAATCAAGCATAAGCAAAAAGAAGAACAAGTTTACAAATGAAGCTCGTAGAGTAATTTTGTACATCTCTTAAATTTTGAAATTGGATTAAGGCTCAAAATTAATCTTTTCTCATAAAGTATCAAATTTCATTTTTTCCATTTGCATAGTATTATTAAAATATTTAATTTCAAAAATTATTTATTTTTCCACAAGTGCATAAATATTTGAATTTGTAAGATGATTGATTGTAATATTTGACATGTGCGTATTTTGTTTGAAAATCTTGAATGGTGGTTGTTTATTTTTTTGACAAATGCAAAATATAGATTTTTTGTTTGAAAATCTTGATGGGTGGTTGTGTATTTTTTTGACATATACAAAAAGAAGATGATTTGGTTTGAAAAATAAATCATGCTCATTTTGTCATGTATGAAAAGTAAAATATTAGTTTTGATTTCTTTGAAAAATGAATGGAGTTGTCTTTGACAAATATAAAATTGAGATGTTTTTGTTTAAATCTTTTGAAAAATGAATAGTACTCTTATTTGACATATGAACTTTTTCAAATTTGAATATGAAGACTCATTTGCCTATAAATAGCTCACTTAAGTTTTGCAAAACTTACAACAAGAGCTTACACATCAATTGCTAAGTTTTGCATCATTTTTTCAAAACTCTCATTCTCTCTTCTCTAAGTTTTATACCTTAATCTTTGTTCATTTTGAGAGAGATATAAATTGTACGGTAATGTTTTTATCTCACTCATTGCGGAGTGTATTCTAATAACCTACTCACTATCAGTTTTTGTATTTGTAAGAGGGTGCGTATAACTCTTGTGTGTGTAGAAGGTGTTCTACATAGGGAATAGTTAAATCACTAAGTGTGAGGTGATTGCAAGTGTAGAGGGTGTTCTACACGGATTCTTTATAGCGGTGTTGCTCAAAGGTGTAATAAGTTTCTATCTCTACCTGAAGGAGATTGAATAGTAAATTTGAGATCCTCAAGGGGTAGCTTGAGGCGATGACGTAGGCAGTAGAGCTGAACCTCGTTAAAATAATGAGTTTGCTTCATATTCTGTTTATATTTTATATTGTATATTTGGTTTATAAGTATTAATTTTTTAATATAACCTAATTCACCTCCCCTCTTGTGTTAGTCATTTGGGCAACAATAGGTATCAGAGCAAGGGCTCTATTATAAGATTAATTATCTATTGAGTTAAGATTATATGGCTATTATTGCAGCTACATTCGCTGCAAGTCAATCCAGTGGTCGGCCTCCACTATTTTGTGGAGACAATTATACTTTCTAGAAAACTAAAATGAGAATATTTCTTCAGTCTCAAGATCGAGAAATCTGGAAATGTATTGTAAATGGATCTTATATTCCAATAAAAATTGTTGATGGAGTAAAGGTCAACAAGGAAGAAGAAGAGTTTGATCGTGAAGATGATAGACTTTATACTATGAATGTAATGGCTATGAATTTATTGTATAAGGCTCTCAATGGCAAGCAATTTAATAGAATAATGACTTGCGGGACAACAAAGGAAATTTGGGATAACTTGGAAATAACTTATGAAGGAATTTCGCAAGTCAAATAATCAAAAATTTATATTCTTACGCATGAATATGAATGTTTAAAATGATTGATGATGAATCTATCTCCTTCATGTATATTCATTTTACTAACATTATAAATAGCTTGACAGCTTTTTGAAAAGTTTATTCTAACTTGGAGATAATAAGAAAAATTCTTAACTCTCTGTCAAAACATTGGGAATCAAAAGTGACGGCGATTCTTGAAACTAAAGATCTCAAAAAACTCGAAGGAAATTAACTCATCGGATCACTTATTACCCACGAGTACACATTAAAAAGAGGAGAAGAAGAAGAAGAAAAGCAAAAGAAGATATTGGCACTCAAAACTGTTCCCCATGAAAGTGAAAGCGATGAAGACGAGGAAAGCGATAACAAAAATGAAGAAATTGCAATGATCACAAGAAGATTTCAGAGATTCTTAACGAAAAATAAAGATCCTCTAAGGAAATCTTTCAAAAAGTTTTCCAATAAAAATACAGGTAAAAACAACTCTTTAACTTGTTATAAATGTAAAAAGCCTAAACATATCAAAACAGATTGTCCCCTGCTAAAAAAAGATCGATACAAAAGCAAGAAAGCAATGAAAGCTACATGGGATAATAATTCAAGTAGCTCAGACAGCGACGCAAGCAATGAAGAATCTACAAATTTTTGTCTCATGGCTAAAGATGATCTTAAAGTAACAAATTCTGAAAATATTAAAAATTATTCTTATGAAGAGTTGCAAAATGTTTTAGAAGTGGTATATGATGAACTTGAAAAATTGGGTATCAAGTATACCACTTTGAAAAAGAAAAATTCTTTTTTAACAAATGAAATTGATATTTTAAGAAAAAAATATATAGTTTTAAAAAATGAAAATGATGAGCTGAAAAAGAAAGTGACTGATTTAGAAAAGATTATTAAAAACTTTACAAATGGAAAAATAAACTTTGAAAAACTTTTTGGTAGTCAAAGATGTGTTTTTGATAAGGTAGGTTTGGGATACATGCCAAAAGAAAAACTAAAACCCTATAAAAATTTCTTTGATAAACCGACTAAATCAAAATTAGATTTTCAAAATTCTTTTCATAAAAATAACTTTTTTAAAGAAAAATATTATCACTCAAGATTTTCAAATATATCACATGTTATTTGTAATTTTTGCAATAGAAATGGTCATAATTATCACGCTTGCTCTATTAGAAGAAGACATACAATGACTATTAGGGCTATATGGGTACCAAAAAGTCTTGTTTCTTCTAATACTAATAAATAAAGGACCAAAATAACTTGGGTACCAAGAAAAATTATTTTAATTGCTTTTACAGATATGTATGAAGTCCTCCCTAGGTAAAAGTAAATGGTTTTTAGACAGCAGACGCTCAAGACATATGATAAGAGACAAAATTAAATTCATTGACCTCACTTTTAAAGAAGGACACGTGACATTTGGAGATAATTCAAAAAGGAATATAATGGGAATAGGTAAAGTTGGTAAGAAGTCTTCTCTCATAATTGAAGATGTTCCACTTGTTGATGGTTTAAAGCATAATCTTTTGAGTATAAGTCAATTATGTGATAAACGATTTACAGTTACTTTCAAAAAAGATAAGTGCATTATTTTGAATAATCATAATTGCAATATTTGTTTTATTTCTTTTATAAACAATAAAATATATACAATCGAATTTGAAGAAATTGCCTAACAAGATGCTATTTGTTTATCAGCTCAACATGAAAATAGTTAGTTATGGCATAGAAGGTTAGGTCATGCAAACATGGAACTTATTTCCAAACTTTCAAAAAATGATCTTGTGAAAGGTTTGCCAAAAATAAATTTTTTTAAAGACAAAATCTGTGATGCATACCAGTTTGGTAAACAAACAAAAACTTCTTTCAAAATTAAAAAACATATTTTCACTACTAGACCTTTGCAACTAATACACATGGACCTTTTTGGACCAAACAGAGTTGCAAGTCTGAAAGGAAAATATTATGCATTTGTTATTATTGATGATTTCTCTAGATATACTTGGTCATCTTTCTCGCTCATAAAGATGAGGTATATAATGCATTTACTATGCTATGCAAGAGAATTCAAAATGAAAAGGGTTATACTATTTCAAATATTCGAAGTGACATGGGGAAAGAGTTTGTCAATAAAGATATTGAGTTTTTTTGTGATGAAAATGATTTTCTACATAATTTCTCTGCTCCTCGAACTCCTCAACAAAATTGAGTAGTAGAGAGGAAGAATAGATATCTTCAAGAAATGGCGAGAACAATGCTTAATGAGAATAGTTTACCTAGTTATTTTTGGGCCAAAGCAGTAAGTATTGCATGTTATGTTATAAATAAAATTATGTTAAGGTTAATTTAGATAAAACCCCTTATGAGCTTTGGAATGATAAAAAACCCAAAATTGGTTACTTTCATGTATTTGAATGCAAATATTTATACTCAATGATAGAGATAATTTAGGAAAATTTGATGTAAAATCTGAAGAATGTATCTTTCTTGGGTATTCAACAAATAGTAAAACTTATAGAGTATTCAATAAAAGGATTTTGACTGCACAAGAATCTATGCATATAGTATTTGATGAATCTAACTCTCTACTCTCTAAGAAATCTATTGATGAATAATCAGAAGGTACAAATAACAAAAATAGTCTCAATCTCAACAAAGAGAATACAATGAAAGAAATCCAATATGGAGACATCAGGAAAGATTATCAAGACTTACTACAAGATGCAACCAAACAGTGAAAACATGTGAAAAATCATCCAGACGAACAAATTCTAGGAAAACCTTCACGAGGTGTAACTACTCGATCATCTCTTAGAAATATTTGTAATCACACTATTTTTCTATCTCCAATTGAACCCAAAAATATTGATGAAACACTTATTGATGAATCATGGATTCTAGTTATGCAAGAAGAGCTAAATCAATTTGAAAGAAATAATGTATGGACACTTGTTCCTAGACCCAAAAATCATGCTGTTATTAGAACAAAATGGGTTTTTAGAAATAAGAAAGATGAGTCTAGAATCATCACTAGAAACAAGGCTCGACTTGTAGTCCAAGGTTTCAATCAAGAGGAAGGAATCGATTATGATAAAACGTATGCACCTGTCGCAAGATTAGAAGCTATTCAAATGTTACTTGCATATGCATGTTATAAAAATTTCAAACTTTTTCAAATAGATGTTAAAACTGCTTTCTTAAATGGTTTTATAAATGAAAAAATATATGTTGAGCAACCTCCAGGTTTTGAAAATCATATTTCTCCTAATCATGTTTTTAAGCTCACAAAAGTATTATATGGACTCAAACAAGCTCCTATAGCTTGGTATGAGGGGCTTAGTGGTTTTTTTATTAAAAAATATTTTTCAAGAGAAAAGATCGATACAACTCTTTTCATCAAATATGAACAGGATGATATTCTTTTAGTTCAAATTTATGTGGATGATATAATATTTGGTGCTACTAATGAAAATGTGCTAAGATTTTGCTAAGAGTATGCAGGAAGAATTTGAAATGAGAATGATGGGAGAACTTAATTTCTTTCTCAGATTGCAAATCAAGTAAGCAAAAAGTGGAACATTTATTAATTCGTCAAAATATATCAAAGAATTACTCAAAAAGTTTGAGATGGAAGGTGCGAAGGTAATTAGAATACCAATGAGTCCAACCACCAAACTTGATAAAGATGAAAGCGGCAAGCCAATTGACTCAAAAGTATATCGAAGTATGATTGGTAGTTTATTATATTTGACAGCTAGTAGACTTGATATTATGTTCAGTGTATGTTTATGTGCACATTTTCAATCATCTCCAAAACAATCTCATTTAATTGCTGTTAAGTGTATTTTTAGATATCTTGTCGGTACCATTGACCTAGAGTTATGGTATCTTATGCATACTTCTTTCGATCTTATCAGTTATTCAGATGCAGATTATGCTGGTTGCAAAATTGATCGAAAAAGTATTAGTGGAACATGTCATTTTTTAATCATGCACTTGTTTCATGGTTCAGTAAAAAGCAAAATTATGTTGCATTATCTACTGCTAAGGCAGAGTATGTTGCTGCAGGTAGTTGTTGAGCTTAACTTCTTTATATGAAACAACAGTTTGAGGATTTTAAACTTATGTACAATCACATTCTAATCAAATGTGATAATATAAGTGCTATAAATCTTTCAAAGAACCCAATACAACATTCTAAAACTAAGCATATTGAAATTAGATATCATTTTCTTATAGATCATGTACAGAAAGGTGATATTGTACTAGAATTCACAAGCACACATAATCAATTGATGGATATTTTCACAAAACCCTTACCAGAAGATAGTTATGCATGATTAGAAGAAAAATATGAATGATGCATGTCATGAATATCTATTAAACATTTTTATTCCATTATCTCAAATGACTTAAAAAAACTTGAGACTTTTAGCCTCATCTTTCAACTGCATTTGCTCTTCATAGATTGAAATGTTATTCTCATCTAAAGGATTAGGCAGTCGAAATGAAGAAATAAGTAAGGATTTTAAATCATTATTCTGTTTCTTTAACTCTATTGTTTTTCTATTTGACTTATAAACAAGTCGTTGAAGTAT
This sequence comes from Platycarya longipes, assembly GCA_036559045.1. NCBI lineage: Eukaryota > Viridiplantae > Streptophyta > Magnoliopsida > Fagales > Juglandaceae > Platycarya > Platycarya longipes. The sequence goes on from CM071790.1 coordinate 26,903,685, forward strand.
AGAGACAATCTCGCTAAACTTCTCAATTTCGCGAGTTTTGGACTGCAACCGAGCTGAAAAAGCAACAATGGATGATGAGTATCGAGTCTCGAAACCCACAAGCTCATAAATGGCGTCATGGTCTGATTTATTAGCTAAGTCAGTCTCTTATTGCTTCATGGGACCTACGATAGAAGCAGAAATAGATTGATCACGAGAAGTACTGAAGGGAAATTGATAAGCCATTAAAAATTTATAAAATGAGAATGCAGGTGAATTACAAAGATGAGAAGAAGATTTGATGCAAATTAGGTAAAGTTAAGGATTGATCTTATATAGACGGAAATAAGAACAAGACACACTATCATCTCTTCAAATCTTATTGAGTCAAATTTACAAGTCATGCTGGATGAGACAGGAGAAATGACTAATTGAGATGGTTCTTAGTTCAAATCCGGAAGATTACCAGAAGAATTTTGTCCATCATTCTGTCGTTTTGATAAACAGATACTCGATCAATGAGAAATGAGAGATTTTTCTTGTGAGTATACGATAGGTAAAAATAGTCATTTAAATAGAATTCGAAAACTTTAAAATCTCTACAAAATCTCGTTTGTCAACAACGTCAAGTGGATTTGAATCTCCTTCAGCATCGAATTGCTAGAGCTAGGCCTCCAGCCTTTGCAAATTTTGTCAGCTACGGGTGACTCCAATTATTCAACTCTCTACAGAATCTTATTCCGCACTAAATTGCCAGAGCTATGCCTCCAGCCTTTTCAGGTTTTGTCGGACACGGGTGGTTTCAATTATTCAATTCTCTATAATTTCTACTCACACACCGTTTTATTTGGTTATTGATTATTGTAGGAAGAAATCTTACTGAAGCCAATTGCGGTTCCTTTTTAATGATGCCAAAAGGGGGAAAAATCTTATACTAGTATTATACTACCATGTTATATATACTAGAATCATGTTTAAATTTTATTTGAAAATCTAACGCATATTTTCAGGGGAAGCTTAAGTATTACTGCAGGTTACAGATTTTTACTATGTATTTGTCATCATCAAAAAGGAAAGATTGTAAAACTCAAGATTTCAAGTCTCATATTTATATATAGATTTTGATGATAACAAATAAATTCAAAACTCAAACTCAAGTTGTCTACGCATAAAGAGAGCTAAGCACATCAAGAAATCAAATATGAGCAAAAAGAAGAACAAGTCTACAAATGAAACTCATAAATTAATTTTGTACATCTCTTAAAATTTGAAATTGGATTAAGGCTCAAAATCAATCTTTTCTCATAAAGTATCAAATTACATTTTTTACATTTGCATAATATTATTAAAATATTTAATTTCAAAATTTGTTTATTTTTCACAAATGCATAAATATTTGAATTTGTAAGATGATTGATTGTCATATTTGACATGTGCGTATTTTGTTTGAAAATCTTGAATGGTGGTTGTGTGTTTTTTTGACAAATGCAAAAGATAAATGTTTTTGTTTGAAAATCTTGAAGGGTGGTTGTGTATTTTTTTGACATATGCAAAAAGAAGATAAATTGGTTTGAAAAATAAATTATCCTCATTTTTCCATGTATGAAAAGTAAAAGATTGGGTTTGATTTCTTTGAAAAATGAATGGAATTGTCTTTGACGAATATAAAATTGAGATGCTTTTATTTAATCTTTTGAAAAATGAATAGTGATCTTATTTGACATATGAACATTTTCAAATTTGAACATGAAGACTCATTTGCCTATAAATAGCTCACTTGAGTTTTGCAAAAATTACAACAAGAGTTTACACATCAATTGCTAAGTTTTGCATCATTCTTTCAAAACTCTCATTCTCTCTTCTCTAAGTTTTGTCTCTTAATCCTTGTTCATTTTGAAAGATATATAAGTTGCACTGTATTGCTTTTATCTTACTCATTGAGGAATGTATTCTGATATCCTACACACTATTAGCTTTTGTATTTGTAAGAGGGTGCGTATAACCCTTGTATGTGTAGAAGGTGTTCTACATAGGGAATAGTTGAATCACCAAGTGTGAGGTGATTGCAAATGTAGAAGGTGTTCTACACGGATTCTTTGTAGCGGTATTGCTCAAAGGTGTAATAGGTTTCTATCTCTACCTGAAGGAGATTGAATAGTGAATTTGGGATCCTCAAGGGGTAGCTTGAGGCGAGGACGTAGGCAGTGGGGCTGAACCTCGTTAAAATACTGAGTTTGCTTCTTCTTACCCTACTCTTTATATTTCTTGTTGTTTCATATTCTGTTTATATTTTATATTGTATATTTAGTTTATAAGTATTAATTTTTTACTATAACTCAATTCACCCCCCATCTTTTATTAGTCATCTGGGCAATAGTGTCTGATGACACCAAAGAATGTGAATGGACGAACCATGCATGTGAGAAGTTCCAAGTTTTATTTTTCCATGTGATGAAATTTAGTTAAACCAATGATCAAGACCTGTTATTAGGTGGCTCAAGTATGACCCTTGGATGAGATTTGTGCCAACTAAACCTAAGCCTAGAAGTAATGATGGGGCTAAATGAGGGTGGACACTTGTACACGGCAACAAAGAGGAAACCAGATACTTCAAGTTATTTGCACCCCTTTTTGGCCTTGTATGTTGCCTCTTGTGAATATATATGAAAAGAGACTCTTCACTTTTTTTCCCTTTGAAAACCCACGGCCATACTAAGCAAAAAGAGTTCAAAAACCCTTCCAATAACCCATTCACCTCCCAAACATCAAAAGAAAGCATTTTGGGTATATTGAAGAAGAAATTTACAAAAGCTTGTTCACTTGCCAATTAAAGCTTTGGAGAAATAAGTACACAATTTAACTTAATCTTGGCATATGATACTTGATTTGGATGTGATATTATGCTCTTTAGAACATAAACTTTGTCTAAGTGCTTGGATGAAATCAAGTATAGTTTAACCTTGTGTTTGTTATAGGAAAATACTAAAGAAAATAAATGGAACATATGAATATGTTTTATCAAGATATAGTAAGAAAATTCTGTGAATATAGTAAGCATTTGAATGATAAATAAATAAAATAAATAATAAGTAACCCTAGGAGATTTGGCCTTAGTAGGGTTGGAAGTGAGTTTTTTAGAGCAAACTCTAACTCTTGGACTTTTGGGTTGCTTGAATGATATTCAAATATTAAAAATAAGTTTAGGTTTAGTTTACTTGGAAAATTATAAGAATAATCACATGAAAAAAATTGTTGAGAGAATAATTGGAAAAGTTAAAGAAAACTATACGAATTTTCGGTTTGACAAGCTATTAATGTTATGGAAATTTTGAGAAATATGTAATGAAGAATTTAGTAAGGCTAGCATAAAAGAAAAGAAAATTTTAACCCCTTAAAGTGTTCGGCCTAACCTATCTTAGCTTGAGATTTGATTTAATTTATTTTGAATGGAGTTGTTATGTTTATGTGTTACGAAATTATTTAGCATGGATGAATATGAGCATGATGTATGTTATAATGATATGTTAATATCAGGATCTATGAGAGCATGAAATATGCATTTAGAAATCTAAAGGTATGTTTATGTCTCAAGTCATGATATTTATTTTAAGAAATAAGATAAGAAAATTTTATAAAAATATGATAAAAAGAAAGAAAACATAAGAAAAACCTAAAAAATCACGTCATGACGGGGAAGTCGATACGTAATGCTCGAACTAGTGTTTTTAATACCATACCATACCAGTCGAAATATGCCGTACCGGCAGGTCATTCGGTACAGTTCAAAATGTTGTTTCGTATTGGTTAGAATTTCGGCCGTACCAGTCGTACTGGATTTCGACGATTCACTCTTTTTTTTCATTTTTTGCTATTTTTTTACTTCAATTCACACTAGACTAATTACATATATATATATTTTTATATATAATTATTCATATCTTAACTATTATTTTAAAATATAATTTATATATTTATATAGTATATAGAATTTATTTATATATAGAATATTTCGAAACAGTACACGAAACGGTAACGATATCGAAATATTTCGTTCCAGTGGCTTGACCGGTGCGCCCACCGGTACACTATTCAAAACATTGGCTCAGACGACTGACGTGCCGACAGGGACAGCAATACGTAACACCCATCGTAAAATAAGAATTGTGTCATGACGAGGATAACGATACGTAACGCTCGGACGACTGACATGATTTAATAAGTTAAGAGTCATATCATAACAGGGATGGTAATATGTAACGCTTGTATGACTAACGTGAATCAGAAAGCTAACGCATCATACTAAGGAAATCCGACAGGGATGGCGATATGTAACATCCGTCGAGGTTAAGAAATAAGTAAGACCTATATGAATAAGAAAGAAATAGAAAAGAAATAAGAATTTTAAGGAAAAGATGGTGGGTTCATGTAAGATGTAAGTCTATATAGATAAGTGGGACGTAAGTCATGCATAAGTCACACGAAACATGTCATAAGTTAATTATTTTTTATGTTTGTTATGTATGCCAATATTTTATTCTGCTTATGCCTTATTACGTTAATTGTATACTCACTAAGATTTTCAAAGAAATCTCACTGTTTAATATTTCTATCATTTTTGAAAAATTAAAATTTCATTGCAGGACTTAATGGCAGTAAAAGGCAAGACCTCGGTTACTCAGGTGACTCAGTGGAGCCCTAAGGGGCCCACTGACTATCCTCTTTTTGATTATTTTGCCTCTCTCACTTATGATCACTTGATGGAGGTTTGGAGCCATCATGCATCCGCATCATCAGTAGAGCAGCGGCGTGTCAGATGCTATTTAGCGTTGGTTTTAGATGGCTCTTTATCCCTATACGGAGTCTATATGACACCGTATGGGCAACACCTGTAACAAGATTTTGGTATTAGTATAAATATGTTTCGTTACGAGAGAGAATTTCCAAAAGTGAAGAATGAGCCTAGATGGCTCTGAAGATGATATTTTGATAAGTCATGTATATATTTGTGACCGAGAAAAACTAATTGGATTATGTAATAAAATAGTATGATGTTATGTTGTAAATATTATGCTGGGAATGTTAAGGTTATATTTCCACTATGTGATCATTAGATTCCTTTGTAAAAATTTTAATTTAGACCTCATTTCTGCTGCAGAATATATTGCATATGATAGTAAGTTTAGGTACATGTATTAAACTTCCGACACGTACAGGGGGGGTATATAACCTAATGTTACTTACCCTGACTCTTCATGTGATAATCCGATTTTTTAAGTATTATTTTAATATTTATATTTGGTATAATTATGTTTCTTTAAGATTATTTTAGGGAACCTTTAGAATTTTGGATATGTGTATATTTTATTGGTATTGGAGAAAGATCATAAGAGACACTAAATATGATTAAAAAATATGATTTTTGAATATTCAATGAATTATTGTATAGGATTGAAGAAAATTTACAAAGGAAATCAAGTGGTATGAGTAAGGGATATACCCTATAATATTTTCAGATTAGGCTAAATTAGACAGTTTCAGTGTCATTTAGTAATATAGACATAACTTACTCATTTGATATCGGATTGAGATGATTTAAGATGATTTAGAAATCGAAGAAGAATATCTACAATTATTATGTTTTGAGTTTTGAGAGATATGGACTTAATCAAATACGAAATTGAGATTGAAGTAGCAGATCTGAATTGAATATATAGGTATTGACTTGGAGTTAACTAGTGACTTTGATTAAGATTAAGCCTTTGATATATTTTCTCAATTTTCCTAAGATCTTAACAAGTATGTATAAATATGTCAAATTAGAAGATTTTATTTAGTAAGTTTCGTGTGAAACAAGAGAGTTCATTTATCAAACACTTGGTGTGCCCGGATTGGTGTTCTCGGGCTTATCTGTTAACTTTCAATAGAAAAATCATAACTTTATCATATAAACTCCGACTGAAATTATTCCAGTTCCTATAGAATCTTAAAAAGGAGATATAGAATTGCTATGTTTTGGGTTTGTGAAGATAAGGAATGTATCAAGGACGAAATATGGTATGAAGTGGACAGACAAGAATAAGAGTCAAATGGTAACCGACTTAGATAAGTTGTCTTATGTTTGACCATGTGATGAAAATTGTGGTTGGCTATCAAACTTTCTGAGGTCTTGACATGTTTGGAAACATGTAGCAAGTTGATAAGAAATTATCTAGAAGCCTTGGTGGGTAAGAAAACAAAGGAAAACAAATGGAGAAATCGGATTGGGTGTTCTCGGGTGGTTTTGACGTATATCGGTAAACTAATCCTATCTCTCTTATCTGATCTCTAAAAATGGTGATTCAAAATCCTATGGATTACTAAGAGGATTATTTAAAACTTTTATGTTTTGAGTTTTTGGAGAATCAAAGTGGATCAATGTGTTATTTAGGCTGGAAGTGAACTGATCTGATTTCAGCATAAACTGAAGCCCGAAAATGAATCACAGCACCGACTTATTTTAGAAGCTCGAATTTGATTGGTTCTCTACATGCTTATCTTCTAGATATGTATAAAAAAAAGGTTTGTAATTTGTGGTGGAAGAGTTTCTAGAAAGAAAACTTGTCTATAACCATGGGAGAAGTAGGAACAAATCTGATTGGTGTAGAACCAACCAAATCAGCCAAGTTACCCCTCTATTCTTAACCAATAGCCAACCAAGTCTTAAGGGGAGTCTTCCAAATTGTTCTGAGGGTGTCAAGGAGAGCTGGGACATGTGGCAAAAGGTAAAGAATTGATCTAGAAACCGTGGGGGCAAGAGGGATGCCAAGTGGCTGGTTTGATCTTATCTTAGATATTCTATATTCTTGTTTTATTTTTTTTACCCATGTGTTGTAACTATTTAAACCATTGATCTAGATTATTTTAGAGGAGGATTAAGCTCAGCCATGGGATGAAAATCTTGGAAGATCATTAGAGGTAGGGGTGATCACGAGGCCTTGTATCTAAGAGGGGGGGGATATTTCACCCACTCAGCTAAAGGGGTCGTCGAGACACTCCTTCCTTTCTCAAACCCTCTAGGACATTTTCATCCCTATAATTCGACACCAAAGCTTCCCTTTGTTTCCTTTTAGAGATGGCATACGGTCACCTTGAGAAAAAAACTAAGAAAAATACAAGAAATTTCACTCATAGCACACACACATCAAAAGGAAGTTAAGTAAGAGCCTTGGAGAAAAAGGGTGGTACAAAATCAACTCAAGACTACTAATTTAGTTTTGGAAAAATTTGTAAGTGCACTAATTAACATAATCTTGGTGTAGTATAAGTAGCTTAATTTATAGATCTAGTTTGATGCTTGTTTGATACTTGTTTAAGCTCATACATTTTTTATCTAGTAGCTTGAATGCTCTTGACTTATGAAATGGTTTTTGTTATGGAAAAATGCTAAAAAAAATTTTAGAACCTTAAGAATATATTTTATGATTATATATTAAAAGGATTATTTGAAAATATGAGATATTGATTTAGAAAAAAAAATTATAGATTAACCCTGATAACTTTTGGATTGAAAAGGGGTAATGATGACAGATTTAAGATTTTACGGTAAATTAGTCATAACTTGTTAGTGTGATATTGGAATTAAATAATTCAAGAAGCTATGAAAATATAAGACAGAGATCTACAACTTTTGTGTTTTAAGTTTTAAGAGATAAGAATTATATAAAGGGCAAAATTGGGATTAAGTGGCAAAACATAGTAGGTACGGACTTAAAAAGGGTATTTTTATTATCTTTTATTCTAAACTTCTAGTGAATTATTTGAATGGTATTTTTAACAAGTATGGTAAGTTTAAAATTTTCAATATAGAGAAGGATGTTTTAGAATTATTATGCTAAAAGATAATAATAATAATGAAATATTCAAATTATATATATAAGAGAAATATTCAAGAAAACTTATAAATATGCTTAAGCTGTGTAATTATGTAAATTTTAGTTTAAGTTAAATAAGTTAAATAAATAAATAAGATTTAGTCGCCTATGACATTCGGCAAGCCTTAGTTTAATAATATTATCATATGTTATTTAATTGTCTATGTATCTTTTGTTAAGTTTTGACGTTATGAATTTAAGTGACGTATGTGCATGTATATGTGAGATATGTTCTTATGAAATGTTTTTATATGTTATATGAATTATGAAGTTATGAAATATACATGTCATAAGTCTACGTTTATGCGTATATTGTATTTCGTCACATGTATGTGTCGTCATAAGTCATGATGTCTATTTTAAGAAAATACGTTAAGAAGACTTTATAAGAATATGATAAGACTAAAGTCATGTCATGACGGGGACGGTAATACGTAACGCTTGTATGACTGATGTGCCGATAGGGACGGCGATACGTAATACTCGCTATATTAAGTAATTTCAGTATTACGATGGGGATGACGATACGTAACGCTCGGAAGACTGACACGCGATTCATCACGACCGGGACGACGATACGTAACATCCGGACGATTAATAGTTATATGTATGGATAAGCTGACGCGTCATGCTAAGTAAGCTCGATGGGGACGGCAATACGTAACGTCCATCGAGGATAAGAAATAATAAGACCCACAAGATTAAGTAATAAGACAAAAAGTGTAACTTTTAAGTATAAGATAGTGAGTCCAAGAAAGGTCTAAGTTATGAGAAGAGTGGTCATCTACATGCATAAGTCTCATACAACATTTTCATCAGTTATATGTTCTTTATCATTACTATGTATGATAATTGCTGATGATATTTTTGCCTTGTTTAATTAACTATGTACTTACTGAGACTTCCTGGAAGTTTCACTCTTTTAAATTTTATCTATCATTCCTTATGGAATGCTAGATGTTGTTATAGTACTAGATAAATTGCAATGAGACTCAGACAGCAGAAGAGATTCTGAGGTACCCTGAGGGTCCTACAGAATACTCCTCTCTGGTTTGAATGATCTCTCATGTACGTGATCAAGTGGAATAGTAAGATTATTGGATGACGGTGGGATACGATATTTTGTTTTAAGAAAACTAACTAGGTTATGTAAGTTTTGGATAAAATATGTTTTTATAAATGTGGAGTTATGAAAATTATAGTTTTACCATACCATGTGATCTATTTATGCAAAAGTTAGATCTCTTTGCATGTACTAGAAATTTAATCTTTTCATTGTGTTTTGCATTGCATTTAATTAGTAAACTTAGATGCATGCATGCTATTTCTTACGTTTATGTAGGATAAGTAGTCTTGTGTTACTTGTCCGGACACCTCGATTTATGTCTTAATTTAGGCGAAATAAATCGAGACGTTACACTTCAGTTTACGTTAAATCTCAAACGTAAATTGAGGACGTTACAAAACATGACCTTAAAAATACTGATGCATAATTTAGAGGATATATAAAGATGTGAATACAAGACCATATTATACAATGAGCTTCTGATGTTGACAACAATGGGATTTATTAAGGTATTATAACAAAGGGCTTGGTGATAGGCTTGCAAATTAAACTTGCCTTCATAATTATTGAAGACTACTCTAAAACTTTATGCTAAAAGGGCTATTGATTTCTTTTAAAGTATACTATTTAAATGTGTAATAATCTTTTTCATTTTAGATCGAGCCCGTAGGACTCATCCATGGAACCTTAACTTTTGGAGAGACTATCACAGTATAGTACTATCACAACTATCGAACCTGTGACAAGAGGCTCATGCACACAAGTTTGCCCTTACCGCTTTGGCTACCCACATATGGGTAATGCTTGATAAAAGTGGAGACAAATTATAGGATTTTAGATTAATTCACTACATTCCATAAAGTTTACTTAGCTATGAAGTATTTGTACTTAGCCATCAAGTATTTTCTACTTGGCCATAAAGTCTTAGCCATGAAAAAAGCTGTCCGTGACTATATATGGTCAAAAGCATCCATGTATCACATTAACATATATAATTAAGGATGACAATATATAGAATGAGAAATAGCATTCTTCTTTCAAAAGATTGTGAAAATCGCAATATGGACATGTAACAAAACATTTTATAGGTCAAATAATAGTAAATTTTGCAAATTATAAATAATAAGCCTCATCTTATGTCCTGAGATTAAGATCTGTCATAAATAATATAAGATAGTTCTAAAATACAATCTCACCCAAACAACTATAAACACTATGAGATCCACTTCATAAAACTATTGTGGGAATATTGAAGATGAAGGTAGGCAGAAAAAAGGGGACTCGAGCGCATGACCTCCCTGAGATATGTGGATGTACAAAGTAATTGGAAAAACCTCAACCGATGAAACACCCTTCGCCTTGGCATATGGCAGCAAAGTAGTGATACTAGTCAAGATTGGGTCCCAAGCTACAGAATGAAAATCTTCAAAATTGAGGCAAACAACAAGAAGGTGGAAGAAAGTTTAGATTTGTTGGAGGAGGTTTGAATAGATGTTGAAGCCTGTATAGCAACTTACGAAAGGAGGATGGAGCAATACTTCAATAAAAGGGTAAGACCGAGGTCCTTCACAATGCGCAACCTGACCCTAAGGAGATCGAAATAACCATAACAGAGAAATGAAAACTTGGACTACAATGGAAGGGCCATACATCATGGCGGCTAGTCATTGGCCGTGATCCTATCATCTCAAGGACACCATGGGACGTGAGCTACCCCATCATTGGAATGCCAAGCATTTAAGAAAATATTTTGTTTAGTTCAAGCTATATTTATATCGCTACAATAAATGAATTTTCCTTTTATTGCTTTTTATTTTTTTGCCTTTTATTGATATCAATACAATAAACACACTCTCATTGCCAAAGTTACCCAGTCAAGACATGCTCCCGCTACACGCTTATCATTAGAATTAGGCGGTCAGGACATCCTTCCACTACACTCTTATGCCTACAGCTCTTGCCTTGGGCCAACTCCTAAATCATTTGATAGCTTTTTACACAGCTGCACATATCAAACATAAGGATCAAATACACAATATATATATATGTATGCATGAGAGAGAGAGAGAGATTACATCTCTATAAACTAAAGAATCTCCATACGATTTTCTTAACTCAACTACATATAGGGATGGGCTTATCTCGAACACCTGTTACATTATTATAGAGACAGTGATAACTTGAGAGGATTAGAAAGTAAGTATTATAAATGTGATAAAATGCATGCTGAGTACATTTTTTTTTTTTTTTTTGGCCTCATGAAAAACACATTAGTATCTTCAATGGTTCAAGTTTTACCTCTGCTGCAACTGAAAGGCTACCTAGACTTTTCTGGCCCTTGTGCTCCTGCATCACTTTCAACTGAAAAAGAAGAAACACAAAAAGATGGACAGAAACATCAGACATAAATATTTCCAGTTAGATGATATCACTTTACATCAAACTTTAAACAGCTTTCCAGTTCTGTTGTTGACATTTAGAGCTTCAACATTATTTTCCTTTTTCACATGGAAGGGTGAGGGAATTTCAATATTAATATACATGCACAAGTGTGTGTGTGTGTGTGTGTGTGTGTGTGTGTTCAAATATAGCTAGTGCTGCTAAAGAGATGATGAATGAGCCAAACTCGATCTATTCACAAACTACTATGTTCATTTGCAACCCTATTCGTTACTTATACATATGAAGAGAATCACAAAAAACTCAAGAGTAGAAAAAATCTCTCCTAAAGTGAAAATGAAAAAATGTCATATGGAAATTAATAAACTTAGAAAAAAAATTGAAAAAATTGGAACAGCAGTTAAATTTGAAAAAAACTACTCAAAAAACTCAAAAATCTATCCTGTCATGCTTAATTTCAGGCAATCATTAACGAAGTTGTTCTACCAATAGCAGTTAAATTTGAGGAGTAAGCAGCACATGTCTACTTAAATGAAACAAATGGAATGCAAATGATAATACCGAATATTTTTGTCTTACTCTTAAGAACTATAGGTGCACAACATCTTTCGTTGCTAATTTTATACCATCACGGTTCACATTGAAAACATAAAAAAGACCATAATAGGATTTCAATTTATACACAGAATCTTAAATCTATATGTTATAAAAAAAAAGCTTATCAGAATTTATTTTTTTTTGAACGAAAGAGTGCCAAAACAGTAAAAACACGTGATCACAATCAACAGAATCAACATAAAAAATAAAATAAATGTTCTCACACAAGAAAACTAAAACATACCAAGAAGCGGATGGGGAACAAAAAAATAGCAGGAAGAAAAAAGAACTAATCACAGTAGACACTAAAAAGGCCAACCAATTGGTACAACAAACCAACCTAACAGAAGTGGAGCATTATAAATAGGAAAAACAGGAATTGCGTGTATGAAGTTTATAAAATAGCCTATATTCAAAAGAATGATATCAACAAGAGAAATTCGAAGAACCATTAGAATACCAAAATTTTCAACCACATGAACTAATCACAGTCAAACCAGATGAACTAATCACAATCAAACTAGATCACACAAAAAGAACTAAGTAAATAAAGTTTGAGTCAAGTGTTTTGAACATAAAAGGAACAAGAACAACCAACTTTATTAATGGTAGCACTGAGAAGCAACCAACTTTATTGGTGCTAGGAACTAAAACCTGCAAAGCCTTCATTAAATCTGCAATTCTTTCTCGACACAACTGCATCCGAAAGAGAGAGAGTCAAAAGGTGGCACGTAATATTGAAGTACTAATGACAGGCAGATTGGTAAAATCTACCATATAAATAATGTCAATCTAAATTCTCTGAAGCAGAATAGGAATAGAGATTAACATGTGTTGATCATTGATACTTTTAACATGAATCTGACGTTTCGTGTTTTGAGTTTTATATTTATAAATCTCTTCTGAGTATCTAATATTGCAGAGTAAAGAGGAAACAGTGGAACACCACCACTGGAAAGTAGTACATTAGCAGTTTTCAAAACCATGCAAGCAGTCAGTCAAACCCATACTAATTAGCACACTAAAACCACCTTATGACTCTTGCAAAATTCCACAAGCAAACAACCGTCAATTCTTTCTAATTCAAAGTTTTATTTGTTCACAGCAACTGGAATTATCTTACATGCTTCTTGGACACCAACTCATGCAGTGAAACTTGTTCAACTATTTAAAAATTTTATTGACATAAGTGAAACCCATAATCACATCAAGTAGGGTTTTCTTTTAAAGAAAAAAGCACAAATACCATGGGGATGTATATAGTATTTTATATTTACCCACTTAGCAATACTATGGAGATATGTGGCTTGCCCTCTTCTTGCACGCACCCTTGGGCAAATAGCAGGCGGATATACTGCAGTGCCAACTGGTCCAAGTGTTTGTTGGCTGTGAAACTCTCATATGAAGAATAATGAATGCTGTCAATAAATGAATAATGGTAAATGTGGAAAGGTAAATGTAAAGACATCCAACAAATAATAGCTATAAGCAATGTACAATAGAAAAGCACGGGAAACCACCAATTTGGCAAGACGATTTCCTTTTTCTCATTAGTTATATCAGACACACTCAACACAAAGCAATACCAAAATACACACAATGATCTAATTATATATAACAAATAGAAGTTATATCACTCAAGAAACCTAAATATTGTTATCTTATCATGCTAATTATTCAGACAACAAGATAAATCCAAAATATAGGGATATAATTATTTACATTTTAACTCTTCAAATGTATAGAAGAAGGGTATTGGTATGTAGTCCACTAATGTGCAATGCCAATCAAAAGTTCTTCCTGGTTGATTTCTTGCTGATTGTGAAATCTCAAGCTCAAGATGCTTAGGCAACTACGACTCTAGAGTAAGAACTATGGAGCTAAAGCAAATGGAACACATAAACTCGGAGATATTTTTATTTTTATTTTTATTTTTTATGAAAAGATTGCATTTCGATGCAATTGGGAGATTTTTTTTTTATAGGTCGTAAACTGATAGATTTCAGTAGGAAAGAAATACTAATAATAATAACTCCAACACAGAAAACTACAATACATCAAATTACTTGCAAGCTTCAGCCCAGTAATCGAACCAAAGGTTTATAAGATTATATGAGATAAAGATGCTTCTATTTTTTATTTCAAAAATATACAAATGCTATAATTACATATTTTCGTCTAAATCAAATATAAATATGCAGCTTTTGAGCAAAAAGATTCGTATCTATATGCCAAAAAATACCCAACTCTAGATGATATAATGTTAAGAGCAGAGATAACAAGTTGGTCAAGTAAGACCCAGTGAGTATAATCGGGATTCAGAAGGTTAGCTATGGTTGATGGAGGTTTTGGTGAAGAACCATCTACATGACAGAAGAGCTGGTTTCCTTTAAAAAATGGCACCATTTGTGCCTTCCAAAGTAATTAGTTATCAATGTTGAGTTTGATTGTAACAAAATGATTGGCTGAGTTAAGAACATTGGTGTTGATGGTGGGGTCGGGTGAGGATTTTTCCAAATTTTCTGTGTTTTCAGAGGCGGCCATGGTGTCAGAAGGGATTTTTTTTCTTGTTGGATGAAGACATGAATCTAAGAGGTTCTCGATACCATGTTTCAGCATGTAAAGGTGAGTGCACTGAAAGCATTTGTTGAAATGCCTCAATTGATTACTTTCTCATTCTCAGAATTCTTAGTACATGAATAGTGCACCGTTTACAGACTTTATAGGCAACACTGTAACAAACTCCACTACACAACAAAATGGACAACTGTAATACTCGAATATTCTTACGAGACAAAATCAAAAATTCTAGACTATTCTATTTACAGAATTATTCACTACATTTGGCTTTGTTGAGCTCATGGGAATATCCTCTGATATGGCAGCAGTTGAGCATGTTGATGTATTCTCTTAACATTTTTTAACTTGAAACACCATGAATAGGATAAGAATCATGTTGTTGAATTGAGAGCGAAGACATGCTTGATGATAAAAGCTAGGGCCGTTCGCTGAACAGATTCGAACCGAAACAACACATTTTCGACTCGACCCGAAATAGATCCATACCGATTACCCGATTAGTCGAATATCCAATTACTTGATCTTCTTCTTCATCTTACCCCTCTCTCTCACTAACCTAGTTCCCCAGCTCAATGAGCTCATGATTACTCGATGGTTCTATTAATTCTTACCTTTTAGTGGATTGACAATGGCATTGGGATAGTCCAGGAAGATTGGCCTTGGAAAATCGAAATTGGAGACTTGGGAATAAAGGTTGGTTCCATATATTCGACGTTGTGATCATGGAAGGTGGGAATATTGTAGCCGCATTTCCTCTAAGCGTTGCTGTAGAAGATCAGAATCACTTTTAGATGGAGATGATCTTGCTCCTTTTGGTTTGCAGAAGAATTTATGGTTTGCAACAGTTACGTACGAGTTTGAGAGAGAGAGAGGCACGTGAATGCAAATCGTAACAGGTGATTTCAAAATGAAAAAAATCTATACTACCTCGTATTATTCACATAGGATAGATTTCGATTAAAAGATGAGATGAATTATAAATAATAATAAAATGAGTAGTTGAGATAAATTAAAATTTAAAATAAGTGATTAAAATGAGTTAAAAATACGAAATGAGATGAGATGAGTTAAACTCAATTTGTAAAATAAATTGAGCTTAATCTTCATATATCAGATTTTATTTTATTTTATTTTTATTAAATATTTAATATATAAATAATGAATAAAAAAATTAAAATTATTTTAAAAAGAACAAATTAAAAATAAAAATTAAAAAAAATTAAAAGAAATGAAATAGTAATGGTGTGTAGACTGTAAAAATTGAAAAAATTATATAGAACAACTATTTGAAAATAGATTAAAACGTATAACATGTAATACTCCTTTTCGATTTTAACCAAACGGGTCAAAATAATTTGGGAAAACAAGTCAGATTAGGTTTTCAGATTTTATGTTCAGTCCTAATAAAAGCTATCAAATTTAGGCCTAATTTGGATTGAAAATGAGGTAAGTTGATATGAGTTTAGTTTATTTTTTAATATTATTATTATTTTGAGATTTAAAAAAATTGAATTGAGATTTGAAAAATATGTATTGAAATTTGAAAAAACTATATTAGGATTTATATTTTGTATGAGAATTTGAAAAAGTGTAATGATAAGTTGAGACGAGCTTGTCTCGTCTACAAATCCAAACATATCCTTATAGTTTATATATATATAAACATCTTGTCCATATTATTTTTGTAAGTGCCTATTTGGAATTACAATACCAGGTTTAAAAAGTGCTAAAATAACCTTAAAAATCATTTAATAGAAAACTTAGTTGTTTGGATGCTACATATTAAAATAATTTTTAATCTCAAATAAGTTAATAAGTATATTAGATAAAATTTATCATTTTGATCTTTTTCATTAAACTTGCTTTTTTAAATAATCTAGAATGTAGTTCAGGTTTTAAAAACTCTATTAATGGACGAAAATACCTATACAATTTTTAGATAATAAAAAGTTTTATATATATGGCCCTAATTTAAAAAAAATATCAAATGATCATCATTTTCACTCCAGAAAGCATTTTTAAAATTTGTTTCCAAACAAATGTAGCATGTTTGAAAATACTTTAAATATGAAGTTATCATAGATAAAATATGTTTTTAATAATAGAACTTATTACTTAAGCTAAAATTCATAAACCCTAAAATTGTAAGCTATATTTTTCACCATAATCACAATCATGCATTAGAGCAATGAAAGTTGGATGATTCTCATGGAGTTTAAATTTCCTGGAGTTAAATAAATTTTCATTCTTGTTTATGATATAAAATAAAAGATAATAGAAAAGAAAATGAAAAAAAGAGGAGAGAGAACAAATACTTTGATGGCTACATTTTAACTATTTTAACTTATTCTGAGAATGAATCATTGGTCCTTACGTAAAAAGAGATGAGATAATCCACCTATATTTTAGAATCAAAATCTCATGATTTGATAATTATAAAAATCAAATCAAAAATAATATTAGATTAAAATGATTTGATAATTATGTGATTCAAATCAAGAAATTGATTTGGTATTATCTCCAACAATTTCTTTATCTTAAATTTGGAAGGGATATTCCCCTCCCAACCCACTAGATTAGGCTTGCAGTAGATATTGAGGCCCATTTTGGACGCACTCTCCCACAACCAGGAATAACAACAGAATGCATCACTTGGGAAACAAGTTGAAGGGGATAGATGGATCGTATCGACCCTAGCACTTGCCTGGGATAGCTAGCAGTAAAGGATCTACGGTAGCAAGTGAACGAAATGGGCAATTCTCCATTATTTGATGATTAGGAACAAGAAGTGAGCGTGCAAATCGCCTACTATCAAGATGCCACCTGGAGCCACATCGCAATAATGGTGCCACCTATTTTGCCACACCGCATTAAAGACCATGACTGGAGCAATTGTAAGTATGGCATAGACCCTTGACATAGAATTTGAGAATGTCACCCAAAACCTCATATAAAAATCATGCTTCAGGTACGAATGATTTTCTCTTAACTCTGATATACTTATAAACTTATCTTAGATGAAATACTAACTTTAGTATCGGAGGCTCCCCAAACCATCATCGAGCTTAGCCCACCTTTGTTTATGTGTGTAGGTAGAAACATCCAGACCGGGTTGTAGGAACTTAACCCAGATGTACGAAACATGTAATAACCCATTTTTTTAAGGTAATATATTTATTGTAGAATTCATTTTAGTATTTTTATGGAACTTTTTGGAAACATATCCTCTAACGAAAGAAGAACTTAAAACTTAAACAATGGCATCTAGGAGATAAAAATTAAATTAGAGCCATTTAAGTTATAAAATGACACATGACGATTTGTGGCTAAATTTTTGAGAATTTGAGCAAGGTGTCAACTAGAGAATTTTAGTCCAGACATAGAAATATATGATTTTTGGAATATTAAGGAGAAACTTTAGAGAAATCGGAGTTAGAAGAATTGAACACTTGGAGTGCTCAGATTGGCTACTCTCAGATAGTTTCATCATATTTTAATAATTTAAGTATAACTTTTTCATTTGATCTCCGAATAAGATGATTCAAAATTATATAGAATAATAAGAGGAAGATGTAGAACTTTCATGTTTTGAAGTTGTAGAGATAAGGAATGGATCAATGATTTAATCGAGTTAGTAACAGACGGATATGAAAAGAACTTAAGTGGAAACCAACTTAAGCTATTAGCACCGACTTAGACATAGGACGAAAACCTGATTTGTTTTCTCAAGTTTCTTAACATCATGAAATATATAGGAGGACATGTGGCAAGTGGAAAAAAATTCATCTAGAACTTGGTTAAACAAAACTATGAAAGAACCAAAAGAGATGAAAATCTGTTAGGAATTGACTTGGTGAACTAGTCACCGACTTTTGCCTTAACTAAAATATTAGAATTATCTTCTAAACTGGTCCATGTGTCTTAATAGAATGTTAAACAAGTGGCATAAGAGGGGTGTGCCTCTAGAAAGTGTCGGATGACACTAAAGAATGAGAATGGACGAACCATGCATGTGAGGCGTTCCAAGTTTAATTTTTCCATGTGATGAAATTTAGCTAAACCAATGATCAAAACCTGCTATTAGGTGGCTCAAGTATGACCCTTGGATGAGATTTGTGCCAACTAAACCTAAGCCTAGAAGTGATGATGGGGCTAAACGAGGGTGGACACTTGTACACGGCAACAGAGAGGAAACCAGATACTTCAAGTTATTTGCACCCCTTTTTGGCCTTGTATGTTGCCTCTTGTGTATATATATGAGAAGAAACTCTTCACTTTTTTTCCCTTTGAAAACCCATGGCCATACTAAGCAAAAAGAGTTCAAAAACCCTTCCTTCAGCCCCTTCACCTCCCAAACATCAAAAGAGGGCATTTGGGTACATTGAAGAAGAAATTTGCAAAAGCTTGTTCACTTGCTAATTGAAGTTTTGGAGAAATAAGTAAATACACAATTTAACTTAATCTTGACATATGATGCTTGATTTGGATGTGATATTATGCTCTTTAGAACATAAACTTTGTCTAAGTGTTTGAATGAAATCAAGTATAGTTTAACCTTGTGTTTGTTATAGAAAAATACTAAAGAAAATAACAAGAACATAAGATTATGTTTTATCAAGATATAGTAAGAAAATTATGTGAAGAATTTGAGTGATAAATAAATAAAATAAATAATAAGTAAATCAAACCCTAGAAGATTCGGCCTTAGTAGGGTTGGAAGTGAGTTTTTGAGAGTAAACTCTTAGCTCTTAGACTTTTGGATTGTTTGAATGATATTCAAGTATTAAAAATAAGTTTAGGTTTAGTTTACTTGGAAAATTATAAGAATAATCACATAAAAAAAATTGTTGAGGGAATAATTGAAAAAGTTAAAGAAAACTATAGGAATTTTCGATTTGACAAGCTATTAATGTTATGGAAATTTTTAGAAATATATAGTGAAGAATTTAGTAAGGCTAGCATAAAATAAAAGAAATTTTTAACCCCTTAAAGTGTTCGACCTAACCTATCTTAGCTTGAGATTTGATTATTTTTAATTTATTTGAACGGAGTTGTTATGTTTATGTGTTACGAAATTATTTAGCATGGATGAATATGAGCATGATGTATGTTATAATGATATGTTAATATGACACGGGATCTATGAGAGCATGAAATATGCATTTAGAAGTCTAGGAGCATGTTTATATCTCAACTCAAGACATTTATTTTAAGAAATAAGATAAGAAAGGTTTATAAAAATATGATAAAGATAAAGAAAACATAAGAAAAACCTAAAAAGTCACGTCATGACGGGAAAGTCAATATGTAATGCTCGGACAACTGACGTGCCGACGAGGACAGCGATACATAACGCCCGTCATAAAATAAGAATTGTGTCACAACGGAGACAGCGATACGTAACGCCCGGACGACTGACATGATTTAATAAGTTAAGAGTCATATCATAACGGGAATGGTGATACATAACGCCCATATGACTAACTTTAATCAGAAAGCTGACACATCATACTAAGGAAATCCAACGGGGGTGGCAATACGTAACACCCGTCGAGATTAAGAAATAAGTAAGACCTATATGAATAAGAAAGAAATACAAAAGAAATAAGAATTTTAAGGAGAAGATGGTGGTTCATGTAAGATGTAAGTCTGTATAGATAAATGAGACATAAGTCATGCATAAATCACATGAAGCATGTCATAAGTTAATTATTCTTGATGTTTGTTATGTATGTCAATATTTTATTATGCTTATGCCTTATTACATTAATTGTGTACTTACTGAGATTTTCAAAGAAATCTCATTCTTGAATATTTTTATCATTTTTGAAAAATTAAAATTTCATTGCAGGACTTAATGGCAGCAAAGGGCAAGACCTCGGTTACTCAGGTGACTCAGTGGAGCCCTAAGGGGCCCATTGACTATCCTCTTTTTGATTATTTTGCCTCTCTCATTTTATGATCACTTGATAAAGGTTTGGAGCCATCATGCATCTTCATCATCAGTAGAGCAGCGGCGTGTCGGATGCTGTTTAGAATTGGGTTTAGATAGCTCTTTATCCCATTACAGAGTCTATATGACATCGTATGAGCAACATCTCCAGCAAGATTTTGATATTAGTATAGATATGTTTCATTACGAGAGAGAACTCCTAGAAGTGAAAAAGGAGCCTAGATGACTCTGAAGATGATATTTTGATAAGTCATGTATATATTTGTGACCGAAAAAAACTAACTTGATTATGTAAAATAGTACGATGTTATGTTGTAAATATTATGCTGGAAATGTTAAGGTTATGTTTCCACTATGTAATCATTAGATTCCTTTATTATGATAGTAAGTTTAGGTGCTTGTATTAAACTTCCGACACTTATGGAGGTATTTAACCTAATGTTACTTATCTTGACTCTTCAGTTTACGTTAAATCTCAAACGTAAATTGAGGATGTCACAAAACATGACCTTAAAAATATTTATGCATAATTTAGAGGATATATAAAGATGTGAATACAAGACCAAATTATATAGTGAGCTTCTGATGCTGACAACAATGGGATTAATTAAGGTATTATAACAACGGGCTTGGTGATAGGCTTGCAAATTAAACTTGCATTCATAATTATTGAAGACTACTTTAAAACTTTATGCTAAAAGGGCTATTGATTTCTTTTAAAGTATACTATTTAAATGTGTAATAATTTTTTCATTTTAGACCAAGCCCTTAGGACTCATCCATGGAACCTAAACTCTTGGAGAGACTATCACAGCATAGTATTATCACAGCTATCGAACCTGTGACAGGAGGCTCATGCACACAAGTTCGCCCTTACCGCTTTGGCTACCCACATATGGGTAATACTTGATAGAAGTGGAGACAAATTGTAGGATTGTAGTTTAATCCACTACATTCCATGAAGTTTACTTAGTCATGAAGTATTTGTACTTAGCCACCAAGAATTTCCTACTTGGCCATCAAGTCTTAGCCATGAAACAAGCTGTCAGTGACTGTGTATGGACTAAAATGAGCTATCAAAGTGTTGTAACCAGCCATAATCACCTCTCTTTGTATCTATAAATAGAACTTCCTCTAGTTTATTGATGAATGTGGGTGTGAGCTCTATTTTAGTGTTAAAATAGAGTGTCAAGTGAGGATATTTTAAGATAGAGTTTATTATTTTGTGGGAGAGTTTGTTACATCTGGGTAACTCTTAATCTTTGTAATCCTCTATTTTATTTTATAGAAAAGCCGCAGACTTTATGAGTGAAATATGTGTCCAAGTTTTGCTATCTTTTAATAATCCTAGGCAATTATATATTCCCAACAAAGCTTACTATTTAAATGATTGATAAAAGCATCCACTTAAAAACGTATCACATTAACATATATAATTAAGGATGAAAATATATTGAATGAGAAATAGCATTCTTCATTCAAAAGATTGTGAAAATCGCAATATGTACATGTAACAAAACATTGTTATAGGTCAAATAATAGTCAATTTTGCAAATTATAATCGATAAGCCTCATCTTATGCATTGAGATTAAGATCTGTCATGACTAATAAGATAGTTCTAAAATACAATCTCACCCAGACAACTATCAACACTATGAGATCCACTTTATAAAACTATTGTGGGAATATTGAAGATGAAGGTGGGCAGAAAAAAGGGGACTCAAGCGCATGATCCCCCCGAGATATGTGGATGTACAGAGTGATTGGAAAAACCTCAACCGATGAAACACCCTTCGCCTTGGCATATGGCAGCGAAGTAGTGATACCAGTTAAGATTGGGTCCCAAGCTACAGAATGAAAATCTTCAAAATTGAGGCAAACAACAAGAAGGTGAAAGAAAGTTTAGATTTGTTGGAGGAGGTTAGAATAGACGTTGAAGCCAGTATAGCAGCTTACAAAAGGAAGATGGATCAATACTTCAATAAGAGGGTAAGACTGAGGTCCTTCACAACGCGCAACTTGACCCTTAAGGAGATCAGAATAACCATAGCAGAGGAAGGAAAACTTGGACTACAATGGAAGGGCCATACATCGTGGCGACTAGTCATTGGCCGGGATCCTATCATCTCAAGGACACCATGGGGCGTGAGCTACCCCATCCCTGGAATGCCAAGCATTTAAGAAAATATTTTGCTTAGTTCAAACTATATTTATATCGCTACAATAAATGAATTTGCCTTTTATTGCTTTTTATTTTTTTTGCCTTTTATTGATATCGATACAATAAACACACTCTCATTGCCAAAGTTACGCAGTCAAGACATCCTCCCGCTACACTCTTATCTTTAGAATTAGGCGGGCAAGACATCCTTCCACTACACTCTTATGCCTACAGCTCTTGCTTTGGGCCAACTCCTAAATCATTTGATAGCTTTTTACACAGCTGCACATATCAAACATAAGGATCAAATACACAATATATATATATGTGTGTGTGTGTGTGTGTATGCATGAGAGAGAGAGTGAGAGAGAGATTACATCTCTATAAACTGAAGAATCTCCATACGATTTTCTTAACTCAACTACATACAGAGATGGGCTTATCTCGAACACCTGTTACATAATTATAGAGACAGTGATAACTTGAGAGGATTAGAAAGTAAGTATTATAAATGCGATAAAATGCATGCTGAGTAAATTTTTTTTTTTTTTTTCGCCTCATGAAAAACACATTAGTATCTTCAAGAACAAAAATGGTTCAAGTTTTACCTCTGTTGCAACTGAAAGGCTACCTAGACTTTTCTGGCCCTTGTGCTCCTGCATCACTTTCAACTGAAAAAGAAGAAATGCGAAAAGGTGGACAGAAACATCAGACATAAATATTTCCAGTTAGCTGATATCACTTTACATCAAACTTTAAACAGCTTGCCGGTTCTGTTGTTGACATTTAGAGCTTCAACATTATTTTCCTTTTCACATAAAAGGGTGAGGGAATTTCAGTATTAATATACATGCACAAGTGTGTGTGTGTGTGTGTGTGTGTGTGTGTGAATATAGCTAGTGCTGCTAAAGAGATGATGAATAAGTACTGATTGATACATCCTTCTAAGTTGAGAAAGGAGAAAATGTCATAATCTAGTGACAATAAATCTTACCCTTCCATTTTTCTTCAGAACACTAAACCCCATTTCTGTTACAATATCCTCAATCTTCTCAAGCAAATACTTTGCCGTGTGATTGGATGTAAATCGGATCTTCCTCTGGGAGACATCCTAAATTAACCCAAAATGCACAAATAATGAGTACAGTTTTTCTGTGGTACTCATCAACTTCAGTAACAATATCGTAATCATCCACAAAAAATATAAGCATGGCATACAGTTCCTTTTGATCTTCATTCCCACCTCTTTCTCAAAGAAGCCAGAGAGGTCTAAGCAAGAGGACATTCCAATCAATTGGAAGGCATTAATCAGAGTGGGTGAGCCTGGATTCTTATCTGCTTCAGATGGCTATACAGCAAGAAGTATCCCATCAGTTATGTAGCACGAAGCATTATTCAAAGAGATACTTTAATCACAAATAGATTACACAAAAGTAATCTCACAAACTGACGTGGTTTTATGTAACTTGCCAGATTGTAAAGTTACTTTTATTATAAAATAGATCTAACAAATCATATAGACCCATGTCAGCTTGTGGGACTACTTTTGTATAATCTCTTTTGTGGCTATAATAGTTCTCTTATTCAAAATAGACCCAAAAGGAGGGTGCACAAAACTGAGAATTTCCAAGCACATACCACTTCATGCATTGAGAATGCTTCATCGTCAATATGTATGTCTTCATCATCATCTGGATTTGCAGGAATATAGTCCTGCTGAAACCACTCATCTGCTTTGATAGCTGCCATTGTAATCCTGGTGAGGGGATTGGGATCAAGAATTCTCCTTATCATGTTTTGAGCGCCTGGTGATAGCCATTTCGGCATCTGAGCATCTCCCTTGACGATCTGGAATCCCAAAAGAAGAATGGAAACATCAGAATTAAAGGAAATTTTAGTACTAAAAGGCTTCAGTCATAGGGTCACACGTAAGGGGGTATCCAAAGGATAACAGACCAACTCTCCATACCTTCTGATAGAGAACTGCAAGATTTCTATCATCAAAAGGAAGATATCCGGTGAGAATTACATACAAGATAACTCCACACGACCATACATCCGAGGTGGCACCATCATAACCTCTGTTTGCAAGAATCTCGGGAGCAACATAGTTGGGACTTCCACAGGTTGTATGCAGTAAGCCGTCGCCCTGATATTTTTCAATGATTATTGGATAGTGATGGAACACAAAAAAGTCTGCAAAAGTTTGGTTTGGGATGGTTCTGTACCTGAAAATGTTGAGGTAAGGCACTGAGGCCAAAATCAGATATCTTTAAGTTCCCTCTAGCATCAACAAGAACATTCTCTAGCTGCAATTCAAAAGTGAACTAGTTGTATTAGAATGATAAGCATTAAAGTGTGATAATTTTTCAAACGTGTGGTATCATGAAAGATTATTTGAAATAACCTTAAGATCTCTGTGAAAAACACCTTTAGTATGGCAGTAGCTCACTCCATCAACTAACTGCTGGAAGAGCTTCCTGCCTTGGTTTTCTTTAAGTTTCCCTTTTGAAGCCTGTAATAAATTACTTCTTTAGTACCATTAAATCAAAATTCTGCACCAAGAAACAAGCTGTGACACACACAAATGTGAAAAATAAACTAAGTTTTTTGTTCTCTGGTTAAAAAAGAACCCCTTAAATATAATGCATAGCTGAAGCTGCTTACAATTCTGTCAAACAATTCCCCGCCATTCACATATTCTAAGACCATATAAATCTTGGATTTGCTTGCCAACACCTGCACAGTAAATACGACGATGCAGAGCATGTAAGCAAAATTACATAATCATTGCCTACCAGGTCCTTATTTAATGGTTAAAAAAACACTAACACTGATAAGAATATAAGTATCTTTTTGTGTGCATTACCTATCTGTTTGATAGTGAGATGAGATGGCTTGAGATGGAGTTTAACGTTTAAAATATTATTAAAATATTATTTTTTAATATTTATTATTATTATTTTGAAATTTGAAATTTGAAAAAGTTAAATTATTTTTTGTGTTTGGTTTGTAAGTTTGGAAAAGTTGTACTAATGAGATGAAATGAAATCGGATGACTTGGACCACTTCTCAATCCAAACAGGGCCTTAGGAGCAGAGCATTCAGTACTCATTACCAATTATGTTCATTCGCTACAGTATGCTTAGTATCTTTGTTGTACACAGTGATCATCATAAATAAGATTTAGGGATGCTAAAGAATAAAAATGACCCTAAACAAGATTAAAAATGGTGCCAAAATAAGAGTTACGCTATTTACAAGCTTGGCGTGAGCTCATCAATTACTGTTTTGAGACTCATTATATTCATGACAAATTTTGAAAGTATTAATATATTTTTTTTTATAAGATAACGCATAGATATTCACATTAGCAATATATTTAGTGTGATAATAAAGAAGCTTGCAAATAAAATTATTCAAAAATAATAAACAGCATTAAAAAAAAATTATTTTATTATAAAATTATGAAAAAGTTGTAAATTAGTTGTTTTTGTGGCACTTCTCTTGTTGCACATCAATCACCTAAGGAAAAAAAATGACAACTTACAGCTATTTTACAAATATCTTACAATTCTATTTAAGATAGAAAATAGTCCACCAACTTCAACTTGTTCATCCAAGTTCCGGATTTGGAAATTCGAATTCAAAAAATGAGTAATTTTCTTAAATTTTTTAGGTAAAAGTGCTAAAATAATTAAAAAATAAAAATAATTTTAGGGTCGCAAAATCTGACCTACATGAATAGACCTTCACCAACTCATGATCTACACTTCAATCACAACTTCTCAATATATTATTATTTATCTTCTGAATATAATATTATTTATTTAAAACTTAATCATACAAAAGTAAAGAAAAAGTACAGATAAATTTGAAAAAAAAAATAAAAAATATTATTTTAGAAAGAGATTGCACAAAAAATTGTAGACAAGTTGGTGTTTTTCCATTTTTCAATATTGAAATCATTTTTAATTGAGTGGTATTGATTGATTATAAAATTAATATAAAAGAACTATAGATCTAATGATCTTAAAATATATATAATTTTAAAAGAAGGGTTGGTGTATATTAAAAGAAAATTACTGTTGCACATTATCTGCAACTAGGGCTGCAAACGAACAAAGCTACTCGTGAACAATTTGAGCTCGACTCGTATAAACTCGATTCGAACTCGATTCGTTTAATAAATGAGTTGTTCGTGAGCATTAATATTGGTTCGAATATTAAACGAGCTAAACTCGTATAATCTCGACTCGACTCGTATAAACTCGGTTTGTGTTCGTGAACAAGATTCGTATAAACTCGATTCGACTCGTTTTGAGCTCGTAATAATACTCGTAATATTTCTATATACATATACATAATATTGCATATATTCTTACATATATTCTTTTATTATATATATTTTCTGTGTTATATATATTATTTTTGATATTTTCTATAAGTAATATATTTTGTTACTTTATGTAGAAGTAGCATTTTATTTCTTTACAATAATAATGTATTAAGTTCATAAAAAAATTATTGAGTCAAATATTTATAAAGAGTAAGAAACTCGAGTAATTACTCGACTAAGTTCGGCTCGTTCGTTAGAGAGTAAAAACAAAGATAGATAAATAACTCGATTCGACTCGAACTCGTCTTTGATCGGTTCGAATTCGACTCGACTCGACAAACTCTCAGCTCGACTCGAACTCGAACTCGAGTTATTTGAGTCCAACTCGACTCGACTCGAACTCGTCTTTGATCGAATCGTTTGCAGCCTATCTGCAACCAAAAGAGACAAAAAGATGCCTCCAATCATTAATTCAATTAATTGCTAGGAAAAGTCAGCTTGGACTGCAAAGTAGAGGTGGGAGTGGTGATCTTCATCAACAAGGACATGCCCCGGCCCTACGTGGAAGTGGAAACCCTGTTTACTACACGTGGCTAGTTTTAATTGCCTGGTGAATAGAGAACGGAATCAAAAGGTAAAGAGCTCAAAGGCTGGTCGAAGATTGGGCCAATGAATGGGGGGTAAAGACTGGTGGGTTCAGGACTATCCGCACATCAAAATCATTTTTTTCGTCGACCCCAATTTGAGAACAGAACAGTCTGAGACCACATGAGCATCTCCTCTACTTCTGGTCGAGGGGCCAGCCTTGTCTGCAAGGCCACTTTCATATGAACCTGCCCCTGGGGTCCACTTTTGTGGATGCGACGATCCGAGAGTCCTTTTCCGTTTATTAATGAGAAAACTCAATCTAAAATTTAATATTTAAATACTTAATTTTTAAACTATTAAATTTATTCCTAATTCAAATTTTTTTATATAAATTTTTTAACTTAATACTTCTTTGCATATTAATTTATAATTTTTTTTTAAAATTTTTATAAATACATTTAGATTCATTTAACATATAAATTCATCTTATATAAATCTTATAAAATTTACTTTACATAATAATTTAATATTATTTATAAAAAAAATTTAATTTATCTCAATTAAACTCAACGTCAAAACACAAGCTAAAGTTGGATTTCCATCTGTCTCTCATAAATCATTATGTATATCCCTTTTATTGTTTTTTCATTTTTGTTTTCTCTTTTATCAGAAATGACGAGAAAATTTAGGGATAAAACGACTAAAATTATATCACCAGAAAAAAAAAAAATCAAAACTTCAACCTGAAATTATATAAGAGTTGTGCTAAGAGCAGCCCACACCGACAGTCCTCTCATACACAATAAACGTCCCCGGGATTGGTGCTGCAACTTAATGCCAAATATCAGATGGCACAGGAAAAAACACTATTTCTTTTTTCGGCTGAAAATACTAATTAATCCTGTTCTTGTAGAAGACGTAAGGGTTAAGAATAGGGGAACAGTTGGAAGGAAAAGCAGAGGGCAGGCAAAGCATCCAGAAATTAGAACATTATGGTACAGAATCAAGGTAAAAGAGAAAAAGTGGATGCAATATCCAGAAAGGAAGAGACAAAGCAAAAGCTTGATCATGATGTTAATTAATGTAATACCTCATGTAATCTGACGACGTTAGGATGTTTAAGGAGCTTCAAGGTAGCGATCTCCCTCTTTATCTGCAACATCATATACAAACAACATTGATGAACAAACTCCATCTCCCATGATTCGGAGTAAAAAAAGAATTAACCCAGAAAATAAAAGGAACCCATTACCTGATCAGTAATCTTGAGGTCAATAATCTTTTTCTTCTCCAGAATCTTAACAGCAAAAGGGTGGCCAGTTTCGATGTTCTTGGCCAATTTGACCTTTCCAAAATTGCCCTCTCCCAAAGTCCTTCCCAGTTCGTATTTCCCCAGTCGCATTCCTTCTCTTTCCAGCCGATTTCTCACCATTTAAAATTAAAACTCCCCCAACCCCAAACCCAGAAAGGCACTGAAAGTCGAGGAAACGCGCGCTAGGCTAGAGCAGGAGATAAAACTAAAAGACAAGGAAGGAAATTCTGGAGCTGCTTCTTGATGTTGTTGTGTGTTAATCCAACATGGCCGAAGCAACAGCCTTTTATCTCCCTCTTCTGTTTTCTTTTTTGTTTTGCTTTAAAGCCCAACTGTTTTGCTAACTAATCCAAGTGCGTGTATATATATATATATAGAGTGAGTTGATCTTGGTTTTGTTTTGTTTTTTTTTTTTTAAAGGATATTAGTTATTATCAATGCCCATAATAATCCTAATTAGATCCTATCAAAAAAAAAAATCCTAATTAGATAGATATATAGATTATAGAGGGGAGTAGATCATGATACTGTGGAAAGCAAGGCACATGTCTAATGTCTTTCCCTCCACGTTTCCCTATCTATCTATCTAGCTTCGTCACGCGACAATGGCTCGTTGGCTCCCCGTTCGTACGTGCGCACTTGTTTTACCATGTTATATATTAATATATAATTTATTTATTTATTTATATATATATATATATATTTATACATCAATATGTTTAATAGTCACTTTTTTTTACTATTAGAAAAAATTAAAATACTAACTTTAAGGTGCCTAAGTATGATCATTTTCCAAAAAAATTATAATAAGAGAAGTGGATGAGAATCTAAGATGAAGAAGTGAAACAAATTTTATAAGACAATTTTTAAAAATAAATTTTTAAAAAAAAATACTTAACAATTTCAGTCATATAATACTATAATTTCTCAACTCATAATAAGACGATTTTGTCGGCTGAGTTATATAATATAATCTGACCTATCCCTTTTTCAGGGCAATAAATAGTTTGAAAAAGAAACATTAAATTCATGACAAAATATAAGAGGAGTTTGACATATTTTTAGAAAATATTAAAGGTTTTTCTAAATTGTATTGAAAAAGAAAAAGCTTCAGCCACTTGTTATGTGACAATGTCTATTTGTATTCACATGCAGCCAAAATAAAGTTCCCACCCAAAACATTAACAATCTTTATCATTCTCACATGTCGAGTTTGCTTATGAATTATTACATTGTCCTCTCACCCCATATCGATCGCTTCATGGCTACTCAAATATTTTGTAGGATGGATTTTTCTTTTCTAATTTTCACCCAAAATTATTATTTTATGGATAAATAACAAACAAAATTATAAATCTTCTTATTATTACACCTATAAGTCAAAAATAGCATCTTTCAACCTACGTCTTTAATTTTTTTAAATATTATTTATTTCAATTATTTTTTTGAATAAAAAGTACATTTTTATTAAGAATTATTAAAGGTACGAGATAATCTCACAAACTAACGTGCTGTGTTAATTTTTTTATTCATTTTCCTCCTTCCCTTCATCCATCCCTTCTGTCTTTCCTTTTTACTCCATTTTTCAAATCCCTAAAATTTTCATGCGTGCAATCCATATTGGTTGTCCTTCGCCTATAGATACACATCTCTCTTTCCAATTGCAACAAGCATGGATGTCATTATCGTCGTTTCTCATTATCAAGTACAACTTTTTCTTTCTCTCTCTCTAGGCTCGAGACCGGATGGAAGGAAAGGATGAGGGTTGGGGGTTGGGGATAAAGAAGATAATATATATATATATATATATATATATATACATACTAAAAACATGTGGTGATAGTGTGTCATGTTAGTTTATGAGATATTCCTTCCATATTATATCCTTAATATTATTATTATTATTATTATTATTTGGCAGAAAGTGTGAAATGTGAAAATTGAACATGACAAATGCATGATATCTTCATGACATGGGATGTCATGAGACTCGCTGCAATAAATTAATAGGGTTTTCAATAAGAGTCATGCTACACAATCTTTTTAATTTTTCACGTATTATATTTTTTTAATCTTTTAATTTTTTGTTTTCTGAGTTTATTCTTTTTAAATTAATTGAATTTTTTATTCATTATTTATATATTAAATATTTGATAATATATATATATATATATATATATATATATATGGTACGTAAAAATTAGGTAGATTGAGTAGCTCCTGTCTCCCAATTATCGGATCAAAGCCCGCTGGCCAACCGTTTCTACTTTCTACTGACTGGAGAGCATCGCATTCAATATTATTGAGGTCCCCCGTCCCTGAGTTACAAGTTACAACGAGGGCAGCATGGTACATGTTATTATAAATTTGTGTTATTTAAGAAATAACACGTGTCTTTATACAATCTGACATATCGTTGGCTGCAACAATGGTACATTAACTACTTTTAGTTTGAGATAGATAGTAGCTACCGGCTAGGATAAGCCATCACGTGAATCTCCCTCACAAGCATTAAGTAACGGCGTCCAATGATCCAAAGTTTCAAACTTTGTACAACATTTTAAAACAAATAACATGCAACGATCCAAATCAAATCATGTCATATAAATTGAATGACATGTCATATAAATCATGTCACAAGTATTGAGTATAAAAGACGTATCTTCTATATATGCCAGTTCATAAATTGACCGTGATACGTTTCTTAACTCAAGACATCATATCTTACTTGTTGGAAGGACCGTAATTAACTTAGATTTCTTGATCAGACTACTTGTCATCAAAGACTTAATTAATTTTAGTTATAACATTTCTTTCTATCATCATACACCAAACATGAACACGACTCACGAGAGGATTTTTTTTTTTTTTTTTGGTTTAATGACTAAAAAAATGATTATTATTGTATTGATAATTTTTTTTATATTTTTTAAAATAAGGAAAAAATAAAAAAAAATTTAAAAATAGAATTTAGCCTAACGGTATGCAAGAGCAATAAGGTGCAGCGAGCATGATAGCACCGCCATAATTTAAAATGGAGTGGTAAGAATTGTGTCTCGATCACCATGCCATTTATTAATACTAGAGTCTCCTTATAAAATTATTGAAAGAAAAATGGTAAATCGACGATTAGTTTACAATTATTTTACATCTCTATTTTCATGAATGGTAATTATGTAAAATTCACAAATTTTTTTTTTTTAATAAAGTGACACTTACATTAATTGATTTCATGAAGTGAGTAGTAACATAATTGTAGGTATATCATTATCCATTTTTTGTATTATTTCCCCATCTCATGTTAGATATGGTAAAAAACTATATGTGAGAAAACTCTAAACTTTAATGTGTATTGATTATGTGTAGAGTTAGCCTATTTATATAGAAATCATTTTCCATTATCTTCCTTAACTTATCCCAAAAAAATGTGTTTATAAATCTCAGTAAGACCTCTCTCCATAATCCATATGGATTACAGCAAATAGTCTCTTTTCATTATAAATATGTTGAAAGTTTATTCGATTTCGTTCTTCATTTTTATTTTATTTTTTTCATTGTGTTCACTCTAACAACAATTCTAGATCAGGATTTCGGATTAAGATCTCATAAAGTTTTTATAACTTAGGCTACGTTTGGAATATGAAAACAACTGAGCTCATCTAAGTTGAGTTCAAATTTAATCCTAATCCAATATCCAAGCATACAACTTTCAAAAAGTTAATTATAACTCAACTCAAAATCTCTTTATATATAAGACCCATAATATTTTTTAACTCAACATATTTTTATGCAAAAGTAGCCTATAAAAATATATATAAATTGATCTTAACATGTAAATTCATCTTAAATGGGCTCTACAAAAGCTTACTGTATCATCTCAATTAATTACTATTTATTAAAAACTCGACTTATATCATCTCAACTCAAATACATCTAAATACAATCCTAGAGTGGAAGAGAGATAAATATATAAAAAATATTTATTAAACATTTAATAATTCTCGAAACATTTTCTCAAATAACTATAAATATTGTGACATCCACTTTATGTTCGGTCTCTTTCCAAAAACCAATATTTTGGTACTTTAACCTTATTTCAACGCGAGGCTGATTCTTTCTAAATTTTTAAGTGTCTTTGAAAATTAGCTTTTGTTTTAGTTGATGGAAAAGTGGTTGCCATTGTGTGGTTCCCTTCCTGCCGTCAGCATTTAAAAGGTAACCAGCTCCTCTATTAATTTATGATCAACCTAAGACTAGTTTATGCTATATAATGTTCCTGCGTGACATCCATCCAAGTTGTCGGTCCAAACATTGCGGATCAGTCGAGACAACCTTATATTAAATCTTATCTATCATATTCATTATTCATATCATATATAGACAAAAACGTGGGTCGGAGAAAGTTTAATCCACCGGCCATATCACTTAAGAAGTTCTCTCGTTGTACTTGTGGAACTCCAACATCCATCCCTTGTCTTGTTTAGGATTTATAAATTTAAAAACAAAATCCCGATTTTTCTTAAACAATTATTTCAGATTCAATTTAATACATTTTGTACAAATCAAACAGTTTTCCATAATGCATAAAAATAAAAATGATCCAATCATTTGCATCGATTTTAATGATTTAGAAAACAACAAACTTATGAAAGGCTTGGTATGCAAGGGTATTGAAATTGGGTAATGATATTTTTACAATTTTATTATTATTTGTTTACTATTTATAATATTTTTTTTGTATTATTTTCTCTTAAGTTATTTTTTAACATTCATAATTATTAAGAAAAATTTTTAAAAATATATAATTTTATTAATAATCACTTTTTAATTATTAAGTAAAAGAAAAACTTATAAAAATAATTAAAAATAAAATAAATAATAAAAACATTGTAGAGTAGCAGGAGGCCATCATATAATTCCAAACTAAAAAGGAGTCGGAAAAAATATAATCCACCGGCCATATCATAATTCATGAGTGATGGATGAGTCCATGACTTGGGAGTACGCGAGTACTTCTTCTGACGTACGCGGTACGTTGTATTTGTTTATTTTTTTAAATAATTCCACCACTTTGTCATACTTGTAGTACATCACATACGAATTACTTATCCATTAAAGTTTTACTTGAATTCAGACAAATGGAGATTATTTATTTTTTTAATAAAAATATGAGAAATAATATTGCAGTCCTAAAATTTAAAAATGTAAGTTTCTCCCCACTCTTTTTTTTAGATAAATTTATGATCCACATGAATATCATCTTTTAATATAATAGTCAATCCTATTTTTTTTTTTTTTTAAAAATAGTGTATTAGACTTCCACATTAATCTAGATCCAACTATATTTAATATTACTCTAATTAAAAGTACTATATATAAAAAATCTTCAATTTAAACATATTTGATATATATCATCTCATTAATTATAAAAAATTATTTATTTTTTATCAGTTAATTTTAACGAAATAATTATTTACAATCATCACAAATAATCTATTTTATTATAAATAATTAGTCACAAAAATATTTTTTTTTTTTTGGGTATATATAATGATCCCACCAAAAATCTACTTTCAAAAGTTTTATACTATGATTAATAATTTTTTTCGAAAAAGTAAAGAGAAAAAATCTCCAATCCAAACAAACCGATCGAGACATGACCGCAATAAATCGAGGGAAAAACATTTTCCTTTTCCCATTTCTCATTTTGTTGCGAATTTTAGTTAGTTTAGTCTAAAGATCAGTATATAAATAAATTGAAAAGATTAACAAGGAGAATAACCTTGTAGCTTAATCATCCATATATAACTTATGTACATAAGCCCACACACTATATCCCATATAACTTTTATATTTTTATATTTTTTGCAAATTTTTTCTAAATTTTTTCTTTTTAAACAAATTGAATTATCTATTCATTATTTATAGACTAGATATTTTATAAAAGAAGAAAGATCAAAAAAATTTTAAAAAAAAACATATGATGTATAGTGTGTAGACTAGGTATAGATTTTTTAATAATTTAATATTTCACTCCATAATTTTTTATTTTAAAAAAAAATAAAGTTTTATTTGGATATAGAAATATTTTTGTCTCATTTTATTATTATAATTTTTTTTCTAATTTCTATATAAAATATAATAAATAACTTAATCTTTTTAAATTTTTAAATAATAATAATATTAAAAAATAATAATATAACAATAAGTTGTCTATAGTTTTCATGTTTGTGGCAACAATAGATCGGAACTGCCTTGAATTGCTCAGCGGATTAGCTTCACATGCTTCACATGTTGGATTTTAGGTTGAACTGGATACAAGCCTTTGCCAATAAGTCTAGGGTTGAGTTTCTCACGTTGTCACGTTGCCTGTAACTTCTTTGCGACACCATAATGAATGCGTGCTTGATATGCTTGATTATAAATTTAGGTTTGATATTTTTTTTTAGAGATGAGATGAGATATAAATTTTAAAAATAAATAAAATATTGTTATAATATATTTTTTAATATTAAATTATTTTTTTTAATTTGAAAAAATTGTGTTGAGATTTATAAAATATGAATTGTTTATTTTATTTTATATAAAAATTTAAAAAAATATAATAATAAATTTAAAAGGAGATAAATTTAAAAAACAAAGATATTAATTAGATGAAAAAGTCTAAATCCGTATTTGAACAATTAATGCTGCGTAACTATTTGGTTTAAAAACAAGTTCACAATTCCCAACATGATGTATTTTTTTCTCTAAGCAATAAGTTATCATTCACATAAAGAAAAGATAATATATGAGGAATTAAGTTAGTTTCCCAACAAACGTGATCTCAGTACAATAACTAGTGCAAAATAAAGGATAAAAAAACAGATATTAGAACTAATTTCTTCGCAGCCACTCATTATACCCTACAAAGAAAACCATCTTAAAAGACGGTTTTTACAGTTCGTAATAGTCATGCAAATTGTAGAAGCGTTGTTAGGAAGCTATAGGCGTACTACCGTTTGTTTTTTTAAGATATTTCTTAAAATATCCGTATTCTTTTTTACAAAATTATCAGTTAAAAATAAACGAAAATTATTATAGTAGAAATACGGCATCGAATAGACTGCATGGCCGTTTGTGGTGGATCTGAAAGATCACGCGACGTTGATGGTTTGGAGGTGTGGTAGCTAGGGCTTATCTGAAAGATCTGACATGCTTGAACTGGATACAAGCCTAAGGTCCCGTTTATATTCGAAGATGAGCTCAACTTATCTCAACTCATCTTCATTTCATCATTATATTTTTATAATTTTTTTATATAAAATACAAATTCCTATACACCTTTTTCAAATCCCAACACACATTTTTCAAATCTTAAAATTATAATAATATTAAAAAATAAAATAAACTCATCTCAACTCATCTCATCTCCGAATCCAAATGGGGCTAAGTTGCCCGTAAGTCTAATGTTGAAGTACTCTTGTTTGGTCAATCTTGAAGTGCATATGAATCAGAATTCGAAGAACGGGATGCAACGTTGTCACGTTGCCTGTAACTTCTTTGGGACACAATATACAAAACCTAATACGTCGGGCTTAATTAACATGCTTGATTAGGAACTTAGTTAGAAGAAAAAGTCTAAATCCTTATCTTGCACAATTAATGCTACATATCTTTTTTTTTTTTTTTTTACAATATTTGGTTTTTATGAAATATATGTCTTCTCCAACTTTGAAGTTATCGATAATTAACTAGTACTAGATGAGTTGTCTGTCATTGGAAAGTCTCTTTTACGTTAATTAAACTCAGACAACATAGAATTTGCCGATGATCATATATACAATAATTAATCAAATAATTAATATTTGCCGTGGAATTAAAGGAAAAGGTTGGTCTTGGGGCTTCCGTTAGTGTATTTTGCATGTTTTTTTTTTATAATTATTTTTAACACTTTCAAATATTTTTTTAAAAAAAAATTCACAACATTATTAAATAATACTTTCTTAATTATTAAGTAAAAAAATAAAAATAAAAATAAATCCCAGTAGAGCTCTAGAAGGGTAGCATTTTTCGAAAGGAAAATCCATGCAGCATTAATTAGACAGTTATTGGTTCCATAACTTGTTGGCCAACCATGTGCAGTACATTTCTTGAAGATACAAAAATACTAGATCGATTCCAATAACCGGGTTCTCAGGCCGGAACGACTTCTAGGTATCATCCTCGACACCATATATTATATATATATATATATATATATATATATTTTTAATTTTTACCAAATGCTTGGTATAGAAATAATGATTAAGAGAATTTAATTAGTTTAAGAAAAATAAATTTAAATTAAAAAAAAAAAAAGAAAAAAAGGAAAAGAAAAAAAATGTGTTGTTGAAGTATGAAGGATGATGTATAGAATTTCTCTTTTGAGAAAATGAGTTTTTTATATCTTGTATGAAAATATGGCAGAACTAAATATATATATATATATATATATATATATATATAATCTTTATCTCCAATAAGAATAATATAAAAATCCAAAGATAAAAATATATAATTCTTTTAATATATTTATTTGAATAGAAAAGATGGGAAGATTGTACTAAATTTGTAATTGTGCACAAAATACTTCCATTGCCATAGGCCCATAACCTTATAACTAAATTCTATTTATTTTCTTTGTATTTAAGATGATTTCAGACAACAACAACAAAAAAAAAAAGATGAATGAGTTCAAATATATTATTTGCATAGTTATCGAATTAACTATATAATAGATTTATATTATATTCTTATGAGCGGTGCTAAAAAGATTAAGATAACATCGTTCAGATGAAGAAGTTTTTTATTTTTTTGTAAGTCCAATATATATATTTATACGGTCAAATAAAACAATTTCTTTTTCACTTTTGTTTTAAATTCTATATCTTCTACATAACACTAATCAAAACTCGAAGGATTGGAGGTTTCTTTTCGAGGTATGATACTACATACAATCATAAAATGCATAAATACTATACAATCGATTCGAAAAAGAATGGCGTCTATTATTAAAAAGTAGGTTTTTTTTTTCCTTTTTTATTTGGATTCTGTATTTTTTTTTTTTTAAGGTGATTGTACGATATTTACGCATTCTACGAATTTAAATTCATTTCTCCATTTAAAACGTAGTCCATGCATGGCGTATGACATTAGATTCTTTTCTTTTCCATCAAGGCAAAATTATAATTGAAGTTGGGAAAAGTTATGGATACGAGTTTTGCTGAAACACAAAGTAAAGAACTTTCAATGGGAATACCATGAGTAATGCCTATCGAATCGAAGATTATTTAAGTACCTACAGAGTACATGTATCGTGGTAATCTCGTCCATCACATATATGGTAATTAAAATTATTTATATAAAAATCAATTTTATTTGACATGACATTATATAATAGAGCGAGAAAATCGTATATATATATATATATATATATATACATACAGTACAGATGGTGCAATATTCTCAACCTATATATCATAGCAAATTAGCAACGAATCTTATCAGTCGCAGTTAATATCTACACGCAACTTCAGTAGGCCGAAATTACTATCATTTTGGAATTGTTTGAGAAAATAATCATTCTTAAATATTTTCAAATTATTTCATTATTATTTAAAAACTATTTCATTATCATTTATAGATCATCTGAAACACTCTTAGCATCCAAATGAAGTCTGGCTCTTGAAGTTGACACAAATTTTCAACCATAAGAAACAAAGAGAAGATCTCCAAGAATTATTATATTAAAAAATCTATTCTTCAACCTGCGATTTTTAACTTTTATTTTAATTCATCTCTTAATATGACCGGTGTGTTAAAATATGGGGTCATCTGTAGCACTAATAATTATGATTATCTTCTCAAAGTTAAAAGATATCAATTTTTTTTTTTACAGCTATAAATTGAGATAATCAAAATTTTTGAATTCATTTGTATAATTTAATATTCATAATTTGAAACGATGTGAATACAATTCATAAATAGAAATTGTCATTTTTTGGCGGTGTTGTCAATATGAAAGATTATAATTCATATTATAACTTATTGCAATACTAACATTCATTTTATGTAAAAGTATAAATAACTGTAAAATAGTCATAAGGTTATCATTTTTCTTAGTACAATCTCAATTTAATTGCTTGTCAGAAACCTCTTAAGACTGCACAACTTTGAAACATTTGCAGACGTGCATTCTCTATTTTCCATCTCTCGAGTGGGTTAAAGATGATGGGGTGAGGTTTTCCAAGTCTCTTTCCTCCTTTTCTAGAAATATATGAACGAGATATATCCAGCAACAAGAAGAAGGAAAAGGGTTCAACAGAGCAACTCCAGAACAATAAATTTTTCTGAAGGTGATATAATATTATTTTTGATATGTTATGGTACTACAAAAAGAGAGGATAGATGAAATATCCATTACAGTTTGCTACATTGCAAAGGGGGGGGGGGGGGAGGTGGAAAGGTCTGGAAACATAGCATAAGGCATCACAGCATAAGAGGGCATCATTTTGCAGTGCGTTGAGGGGAAATCATTAAGAACTCCGCTTCCTCTTCCTTGTAGAGGGGAGTATGGCAACTTTCAGATCTAGGGAAGGTAGCAATGAGAGAAGCTCTCAATAGCTTGATGAATCATGGAAGGGATTGCATTGGGAAGTTTTAAGGGTGGTGTGCCTTAGAATGTAATGGAGGGGCACATGCTCTATGGCCCAAAATTGGTAGATCTGACTTCCTCTACCCTGAAAGGGCAAAAAAAAAAAAACAGGTGAAAAGGCCAAGGATCCTTGTTGGGGTTATAAGGGGAGGGAAGGGAGGAAATGGGTTTTTTTTTTTTGGGGGGGGGGGGAGATAGTTTATAGAGGCTATGGGGAGAAAAATGGTAGGTATCTCCCTCAAATGATCCACAGTAGGAAAACACATACAAAAGAATATGATTTATGTCTCAAAAAAACGAAGCTCAAACATTAATTCTTTGTGCTTCTGCGAATACCACGCCACAGCTTTTGCTGAACCAAGGACTTGCAATGCATACTCAATAGCAAATATAGGTTCATCCACACGTAAAGGCCAGTCTCGGTTCTTCAAATCGACTGCAACTCCTGAATCAACTCTAATACTGAAGGGTCCAGCAATCTGAAACACATACAAGGAAGGAAGTTGTTAGACCTATTTAGATGCTGCATAATTTTTTATTTTTTTATTTTTTATAGGTAGATGCTATATAAATATGTAATGCAAAAAGATGCGAAATGTCATGAAAGGAAAAAGAAAATATAGCAGAAAGACGATACCTTTAAACATTTCTCCTAGATGCTACATAAATATTACCAGTTTCTAATATGATGAACTTCAAAAGCTCAAAATCAAAACAATTTTTTAATATCTTATTGAATAAGCACAAACAAGGCCATTACATCGTTGGAGACCATTGTGTATATTCTGTCGACACTACAAATTCATTCTAGAATGAAAATATGATGTCTAACTCAACAGGTAGCAGAGATTTTTGTGAAAACACATATCTGAATGGAAGCTGCAAAGCTTTCCTTGGCGCCAAATCTATTTGATTCCAACAAGTAAGAAGGAAACAATCATTTGTCTAACTACCGGTGTTTTTTCACAAGCACACACACAAAAGACAGGTCGCTGAGCTGTGTTTCTTCTTTTGTAAAATAAAATTAGTTGAGCCCAGAAGTATGTTGTGCAAACATAAACACATAAACATTAAAGATTATGAGAAAAATGCGGGCACCTGCTGCTGAAGTGAAAGTGTGGCATTGGGGCAAATGGCTTGAAAATCTTCAAGACTTGGCTGTCGAGAATTAATAAGATCTTGAGTTAGACGTGTTGCACCTGAAAGAAACCTGGAGCCAGAAGGAAAGTCCAAGCGGGCATGAAAACGGGTGAGATCCAAAAATAGCCGTTGGAAATTTCCATGCTGAGCAGTAAATGATACTGATGCAAACAGGTCTGCTAGGTAGGCAGATTTTACTCCAGATGCCTCAAAAGAGAAGCAGTTGGGATCCTGATCCTTTGATCTAAACGAACAATCTCCAACAGAGGCAGTCAAAGCAGCACCTACAGCAATGGCATATGAGAGTTATTCATTGGCATGCATTACACGTGAATTTGCCATAAGTAAATGATAAGTGATGCATCAAGTGGTGGTAGAACCAAATCAATGATAGATCTTTTGCATTGAGCCCAAGCTGAAACTTCAATGATGAAAATGTCATGAACTTCGCTACTCATAATAGAAATCTTAGCATAGGGGTCGGACAGAGGAGCCACTTGGACAAATCATCCCTGCCCATAAAAGTTATAAAGAAGTGCATGGGACCATTGTTATTAGTTTCACTTTTCACCAGCTCCACAACTTGCATGATAATACAAAATCCAAGGTCTGATGGTTTATTCTTTTAAATCTGCCAAATATTCCTCCATTGAAGTGAAACTTGCCTACCAAAAACTTGGAGCCAAACCCTGCACTCACATCCCATTTAAATCGGAGCAAAAGAAACAGTAGCTTGCTTACCTATGATCCCTGATGCTGAAATGTGTGGAGTTGAAAGGAAAATGTCATATGGTTGCACCATTTTCAACTTCTGAGCTTTGCTCCTCCAAATGTCCAAATTCTGCTTGAAGGAAAAAGCACTTTTGAGGTTTATACCAGGGAGGAGAGTAGCGGGTGCTTCGTGGGTGGTGTGATCATCTCCGAATTGCGTGGGTGAACCGGCGTTATGTTGCAAACATAGATGATAGCTGGCACCAGAGTCAGAAGCGAGAGAAGCCAAATCAATGGCCATGGAAAAGGGTACATCCCAATAATTACCAGACTTGTCAACAAAAAGCGCTGGCGAAACTGCTTCCACCGTCAAGTTGTGATTGGGAAACTTCAAAATTTGGCAAATACATCACATAACCAAATCACATAATCCTCATCGAGAAGAAATGTTTACTAGAATAGCACAACGCAACTCACAATACAAGAACAAGAAACTATGAAAAAAATTGAGAAAATGTACCACAACACCACATAGGTAGAAGAGATTCAGAGAATAACCTTGGCCCAAAACAGAAAAACAAAAACATAGAGGGAATACATGCGGTAATAGTTGAAAAGGAAGCTGAAGAGTTACCTTGTGATGAAGGACTGCCTTCTTCCGAGGCGTCTTCTTATGATCATGCGAAAATGACTCTGAATCTACGCTAAGAAGCATGGTATCATCGGGTGTTAACAATAGTTCGGAAGAGAAGCCGAGGGCATACAAGGATTTGTCGCGAAGGTGTCTCCCAATGCTCTGCAATTGCAATTCCAGCCACGAAGATCTGGAGACAGCTGGTGATGGTGCCGATGTTTCTCCACTCTCCTTCATCAAAGAGGACACGAACTTCTGAAAATTGAACTGACCCAAGAAAGTGCAGAACCAGTTTTCAGAGAAGGGAACGGTGAGGACGCGTTGGAGAGAAAAGCCGTCGGAGGCGGCGGCGTAAGAGGCGACAAACGGTGCGACCATGAAGCGCTGCATGAAGTGGAGCTGCTTGGCCCTCGAGAGCCTGGTGCCTCTCGATAGACCCAGCGGAAGTGGGTCACCAGGAACGGGGCGGGCCAACCCGTCAAGGGTCCTCGGCGTCGACACGTCGAGGTCCCAAAAGTTTCCGTCCATTGCCCATCTCAGCTTCTTCATCCCTTCCCCTCCAAAAGCTATTCGATTTCTTCTGCAACTATGCTTAACCTAAATTAAACTAAAGCACTAAAACCCTAAAGAAAGATTTGCGCAACAATCCCAATACTTTCCACTTGACTTTGGCACCTCTCAAATGGATAACGAAGGCAGGGAGAGGGATACGGGGGTTTAAGGATTTTGAATGCCCCATGGCCAATTACAGACAAAGCTTCCTCCCTCTGTCCTTCTAAATTACCAACCACCGAAATCAATAATTTTTTATTTTTTTTCTTTCAATTTCTTATTGACTTTTTTTTTCACAATTTTAAATTAAAACTATGTTACATTAGACATTTTTATTTAAAATAAAATAACAAAGAAATTGAGAGAAATAAGAAAAAAAAGTATTAATTTTTATATAACGTTAATACTACTAATACTATTTTTATAGAAATTGAATCTATAACGTTAATACTATTTTTATATAAACATTTAATTTTTATTTGTTAGACAATTTTTTGAGGGACTACTAATGTCCTAGTAATTGGGGAG
The DNA here is from genome assembly GCA_036559045.1 of Platycarya longipes. Taxonomy (NCBI): domain Eukaryota; kingdom Viridiplantae; phylum Streptophyta; class Magnoliopsida; order Fagales; family Juglandaceae; genus Platycarya; species Platycarya longipes. Next base: position 26,946,811 of record CM071790.1, read on the forward strand.
TTTTTTTGTTTTTGCTTTGTTTTGTTTTGTTTTTGTTTTTGTTTTTGTTTATTTTTTACATAGTAGTTGGGGAGTTGAACCCTCAACCATGGATCCCACGATCTCTTAAGGATCAGGGATGATCCAAAGAGCATTTAGACAATCCAATTCAAATAAATGAATTAGAGGAGATCACAATTTCTACTTGATATCATTCAAAATGTTAAATAGAAACCAATAGTTCAACACCTCTCTTGACATTCCACGTGTAAAACTAAAAATATAATTATTTTTATAGGCAAAAATAAAAGATCTGTCTATATAAACAAAATTAAAATATATATTGAAAAATTATTAAATGTTCACATAATAAACTGTCGTGAAATTAAAGTTGTTTCTGTAAATGTTAATTATACTTGACGTGGATTCCTATAATAAGAGGGGAATAATACTTATTTTTGAAAAATATTTTAGTCACAAAAACATCCTATAAGGTAAGAGTAATGTTATAAGTATACGACTTCATATACCTTCTGCAAAATTATTGACGTAATAATACTATCACGTCAGTCGAAAGATTAAGCAAAACATATATATATAAAAGATAAAAACACAAGGAAAGGAAAATAAAAATAAAAAACACCAATAGTTAGATCAAAAGATGCATAAAAATTATATTTTTATACAGAATGTACGCAAAAAATACATGAGCCATATACAAATAACATTTTTGATAAAGTAAACTCATAAATTATCACGACTGCTTTAACCAACCGTTGTATGGTAATCACGACCACTCGAAAGCCACCGTGTAATCTCTATAAAGCTTTGAATCATCCCTTCATCATTTATAGATGCGATGAAAAGAGATGATGAAAAGAGATAACTAAAATATTTATAAGCAGTTCTCCATTTTTATCAATAGATTACATTTGGCGAAGGAAAATGCCAAAGCCATAAACACAGTTTGAAGTAAGCATTTTCTTGAAATTCACATAAAATTGGATCATATACTTGAGCATTGCTGCCACGACTAACAAAATGTCAACATTGCCAATAAAAGATCCTACAACTTTACAAGACAACTTCTGTGCTAATTGTCAACGGCTGTCCCATTAATCTGGGAATGGCAATAGGAATGTGAATCATGAGCAAGTGTCTGCAGCGGAAGGGGCATATAAATTATATATCAATATCAGATTTTCTAACAAACCAAGTAATAAAGAGATAATATACCAATTCAGAAACATGCTTAAAGAAAGCCATGATACTCCAAATACCTGTTCCTGAGAGCGAAAATACATGAAGGGTGTGTAGTGTAAGAAATTTGAGACTCTAGAAGTATAAATATCAGCATACCTGCATTGCCAAGATAATTAAGATCACCAATTTGGAAGAGAATATTCAAGCTTATACTTCCCAACTTCGGTTGCAGACATGACAGAAATTCTATACAATGAATGAATCATTTGTGGAGCAGGTCAAGAAAAGAGAACATACTTCTCGATTTGTCTCATTAAATGGCTTTTATCCCACAGACCTGCACGTGAAAGGTATCCCCACCTAATGAACGACAAGTACAGCATGTCAGCCTTATATTCAGGATGCATTAGATCTAAGCCACATCACAAGAAAAATCCGTTTTTTTTTTCTTTTTTTGTTCGTGTAAACCAAGTAATTGCACCAAACCAAAAAGTAAATCCAAGTTAGAAGGAGCAATCTGCAAGTCTTTTTTTTTATTGGCACCGGGTGTCCAAGAATAGTGTCCCGACTAATCCCAGGGTGCACAGGCCCTCGACAATGAGTTTTTTACAAGTGCACATCGGGTAATTCAAGAGGACTGCCCCAGTCCGATAACCCCTAGAAATTGTTTGCACCCAAGATGATTTGAACCTTAGCCCTAGGGAGAACATACCCCCAAGTCCAAGGCCTTTACCACTTAAGCTAATCCCTAGGAGTTAGCAACCTGCAAGTCTTACAAGGTCCATATGATATCCCTTATTGTTAAGTCCTAACATTGGAAGCGCAAGTTGTAAAGAGGATTGCAAGGGGCAAGTCCAACATGGAATGTGGAATGTTTACTAGGCGAAGCTAGGCCTTAAATTGATGAAAAGAACTTCCAATTCTTAGCAGTATAATGCAGATGCGTCTAGCGCATTCATGGATATATAATCTTGAAGTGGGATGTAAGGTGAAGTGGTAAATTTAGGTAACATTTTTCTATTAGGAAATTAGTTGAATGCTAGCAAATAACCATATTAACTGGAAACAGTCATCTTCTACGTCATTTTACTTAACTCCATTAATTCATTCTATATTCAATCATTCATGCAACATGTACATTCATTTTATGTTCAACCCTTCCAGCATAGCAGATGGCATATCCTCATGGAACCTATGAGCATATTCTTGAAGCGGCAGCTCCTTCTATAAATAAAAAATACACATCCACAGAAATACCCCCACTTCCCCAAAATAGAAGGAAAAGAAAAGATAGAATGGAATGAAGAAAATTTTGAAGTATGGTTTGCAACAGATATTTTAATATCAGAGTCATGCACTGGATATAATAAGCATCATGATTCATGAGTAAGGTGAGCCAAGAAGCATAAGATTGACTTGAATTACAAAAACCAAATGTCGAGATCTAATTGAGCTAACAATGACCGTCAATTACATTATAAACAACATCCAAGGGAAAAGAATAATAACTATAACCTCATTTTCACATAAATATATCTAGACAGGTTCTAAACCAAAAGCGTGCCAACCTCTTCTTACCTTTTGTTGAAGAGCTCTCCATCCGCTTCTAGCATGGGAGCAATTTTTTCATCTAGTCTTTGCATGACTATAAGCAGCTTTTGAATGCTCTCTGCGAGTTCTTGATGATCCATATTGGTTGCAGCAAGGGTCTGAAAGTACATTCACAAATGAATTATCAAGAACTAGATTGCCAGACTCGCAAGACTTCTGAGATCATTAAAACTATCTGATTAGGATATCAATTTATTTAAATCAAAATGGATGACCCAAAAATTTTGCGAAGTAGCATAAGCAAGCTAGTAGGAAGGACAATATGAAAATACGGTAAGTAGCATCACAAGACCAAGTCCATGAAGGATAACATGAAGCAAGATGAACATTATGCACAAAAAAAAAAACAATGATACAGCAATGCAAAGGCAGGGTGAACTCCAAAATTATAAATCATGTTTGGTCATATAACAGGACGGGGACAAAGCTTACTTGAGCAGGACGTTCCTTCGTTCGCCTCTGCAATGCAAGCCGAAGTTGATTAAAAAGATCCCCTACTACCTCCTTTTGATTTATAAGCTCTATCAGTGATGCTCTATGGACCCCACTTTGCATCAAAGCACTATACTGCAGTTTCAATATTTCATAAACCATAAAATAGTCTTGTTAGTGTGACATATCAGAAGTCTCAAACTGCAAATAAATTAACTCTGTGCTACAATCTGTACTTCACAAATGTTTTGGTAGCTAGAACCAATAATGTTTTAGGATTCAGTTTTAGTTTCTACTTGTGTCATGCATACTATGCCATCACTGCGAGTGATCAACTTTATAGGCATCTGAAATCCCAAAAATAGGCATGATTCCCTTCCCTTATATAGCATATAAAGCAATCTCAGATACACTGACCTCTTCTTCCAACTCTCGACAAATCAACGCCGTTCTCCACCGGAGATGGACTTTGGATTGACTTACATCAGTGTAAATATGGTCACCAACATACAATATCTCATCTCCGTGTATATTTAAAGAATTCTCAACCATCTGAGCACTTCCCCCTGAATACAAGCCCCCTGTAGATGAAAGTGGTAGAAATGTAGAATGAGTTCATGAGGATTTAGAATCAAGTTGGACAAAGTCAAAGCATATATTAGTGAAAACAAATGATATATTCAAACCACAAAACTCATTCACTTGGCTTGGAAAGTCTTTAAAATCTGTCAGCAGCCTTAATAATGTTGGTTGAGAAGAGAAATAGTAATTTTTGAACAATTCAAGAACATCACCATTCCTATGAAGTTTTAGAGTTTCACAGGAAATCATCATATTGCCTGTTAAGTAGTTCACATTCACTACTAAAAGATGCATGACAGTTTAATGATTTATATTTGCTCAATAAGCAATGACTTAACTTGCATCATGATATGCTTATATTCCTCAGCTCAAATTATCTACCGGCCAAAAGAGCTTTTCACAGTTTACAATTGGGCAATACAGAATGGAAGTTAAGTTTTAGGGTGCGGTTCCTCTTTGCATTATGTGGCAATCAATTGTACTTCAATGATGTAGAGCCAAATGTGAACTTGCTTAAAGCCATCGTCTTACTCATTATTTGTCTAGTCGGGTGCTTTGGGCTGTACACATGGAGATTTATTTTTCATTTTTTGTCTTATAATTAAGACAATATTATTCAAAGCACAAGGGACCATCCAAACTCTTTCTTGAATTTTAATGCTCCTTCAAATTTTTTATGGTAATTTATTGAGAGGATGTATTATAATCATCCTACAAAAACATAATTAAACCACAATATCAGATTGTCATATAATACACTTGGATGCACTTGCAGTGCCATTTATCAGCGTTTATGGGCAGGCAGAGCCCACACTAAATGTGACAGAAGAAATCTGTAACCCCATTATGACATGTTATACAGGCAGAGTGCCTAACTCCTTGTATCTAATTTATTAATCTATTTATTAACTGGTAAGCACACTCCTTCGTATGTAGATTCTTTCTGATCATATCCTCCAAACACTTTTTTATTACTGGGTTTGTGCGTCATAGAAACAAAGGCAAATGCAACTAATGAAAGAGCATGAGAAGGTAAAAGTTCGAATTATTTGCTTCAAAACTTATACATGCACTGCAATGATTGAACAAGAACAAGCACCAAAACATCAGTAACCTGTACGAGTCTTAAAGCATGGACGCATGAGGCCCTCCCCTGTCACCACCTCATACATTGGGTGTGACGTTTGGAAAAATTCTGGCTTCCTTGCTGAGACTATTACCTACACAAACAGGAGGAAAAAATACTCATATTTAGTGCTTATTGATGCTGTTATGACTCTCCATAGCAATGAGGACAATAGTAACTCCTTATTAGAACGCAGCAGCAGCAACTCTATCAACTTCATTAAAAAGCAACAACAGCAACAATTGCCAACCGACGCCGTGAGTGGCCTGGTTACCAACGACATCGTTTAGAGATACCCCCTACAACAAAAGACCCGAACTCAAACACTTCTCCTAACTTCAACACTTCTCGATTCTGTCCAATCCCAAAACTTCCATCCTCATACTGTAGCTCGAACCCTAGCCTCCAATCTTCCATGGATCCGAGCTCCTAACATGTAATGTTGGAGGAGGAAAAAGAAATGGCAGCAGCGATGGAGCTAGCCAAGAAATCCAACCTAGTCTCCGATATAGCCAAGAAAATCGTCAAGCAGGCTGACAAGAATTATAATCACAATGAATCGAGTCCGTTATTGAGTAAGCAAGTCGGTGAAGAAGAAAAAGACGCACAGAAAACCAGCAAGCACATTGACACCAAGACTAATGTCCTCACTATCTCGCCCGCAACTAGAGCTTTGGCTCAGTGGGACTTATCTTTCTTCGCCTATCTTGGATGCAATGGCGAGTTTTGTAGCAGTGAACTTGAATTTTCGTTTGCACCCTTTGATAGAGGGAGACCATGGGACAAAGCTAGACATGGAAGAATGTTGCAGCCTCTTCTCAAACTGCGAGGCATTCATCAATTTGGGTATGCGGTGGCTTGCGTGAGACAAGACTTAGCAGCTTGGAGATGGGAAGAAGATCGGGATGGATCAGAGGAGTAGAGGAAGTGAGCGTTGATAAGTAGCACCTGTTGATAATAGGCATTGGATGGATGCGATACAAAAGAAGGAAAAAAAAAACAAAACAAAAAGAGAGAAGAAAAGAAAGTGGGAGCCGGCAAATTGTCTTTTTCATAAAAGGCATGCTTGTTTTCTCTTTGGAGGACTCTATGTAGGAGGCAGCGACCAAATTTTTTTTTTTTTTTTTTTTTTTAGAGGATGCAGGCTTCAAAGCAAGCAGAGTTTTATGGCTTTTGGGTGTTGACAAAAACTAACGGCGTCAAAAACTGCTTTCTTGTATGCGGTGGCTTGCATGATGTTGATACCTCACAACATGGTTTGAATTTGGAGGACATATACCTCAGTTTAGTGAGAGTCTCTCAGATTTGGTTGTAATTGCAGAAAGAATAGCTACTGTTAAGCATAAGATGCTAGTTTTATTGGAGAAAGAAGGTGGTGCTGGCAAGACGCAAGAGCACATGTTCTGCCCAATTATCATTTGCTCTAGCAACAATGGGCCTCCAAATGGGTCTCATTGACATTGATATTGGTGGCCCAAACATCCCAAAGATGCTCGGCCTAGAAGGTCAAGATGTCCACCAGAGCAACTTTTTCTTTCGATTTTTTTCCAAAACAATTTTTGTGCGGGGTTTATTCAATTTCGGTTTGTTCTTGATATGTTTATTCTGATTCAATGGGTTGTACTACAACCTTGTGGACAAGGTTCTCTTGTGGGGGAGAGAATGTTATGACTCTCCATAGCAATGAGGACAATAGTAGCTATTGTCAAAGGGTGGAGAAGAAGCAAGTTGTGGGCTACGAAATGGTAAACTGGAACCAATAATATTAAGTTGCATCAATATCTCAACCTTGAGGACAAGATTCTTTGGAGTGGATAATATAATATACCCTTTTAAATAGGGCCAAGCAACGTCGTTTTTGTAATGGTTGTCGATAGAAGAATCAGTTAGTTTTGTTAGTTGCAGTAGTTTGCAGTACAAAAAGGGGACTCTTTTGTATTCATGGGTCTTATCTGAAGTCTGGAATTGTAGAACTTGGAATTTGTAAGGAGGTTTGGGAGCCCTCGAAGCACTCCTGTAGTTATCAATACATTGATTTTCCTTTATAGCAGTTTGTCAAGCACATGGCGTGCACTCTGTATTTCCATTGCAGCAATCATCTCCATTGTTTTCTATCACTTTCCCTTGATACAAACAAGTCACAATAGGTACATTACAGATGCTCTGCCAAAATTCCTTTTTTACGGTAATTTTTACCCACAAAAATGGAAGGAGCAATTAGTTGAATATGTGCGAGAAAGGTACTGTTCAGAAAACTGATTCTGATGGTTTGGGCATGATAAGGGAAAGAGTGATTCTGAGAATGATAACATTTTTGTACCACACTTCAGAAAGCATTCTTAACCTACCTTATTCTACTATGATGTAGCAATACTTATAAAGGCACAAAAGAATACTAACTAGTTAGTATGATGTATACTCACAATGTCAAATAGATCACGCCAACCCATATCATTGGGAAGAAATCTGTTAAAGGAATGCTGCATCATTTTGTTTGTGTAATGGTAATCTGAGTTGGTAATAAGCAGAAGCTTTTTACCAGCCTGTCATATGAAAATGTCCAAGTAAATAAGGATTAAAATGATTTCATATGCTCTGCAAAGACAAAAGGTCACAATAAAGTACCTCCTTTTGGTCCAAAAGTGCCAAAGGAAGTTCTGGATCAGGCTCAACAAACAGTTCCGGCCTGGACATTATCTCACTCTACTCAGAAAAAAAAAAAAAAAAGACATTCATTTAGCCTTTATGAATACCACAAATTAATAGGTGGTTGAGAACCAAAAAGTTGAACACCAGACAATCTATATCCATGGTTATATATACCTTAAGTTGACCTTCTACATGTGCCCTAAAGAGTGCCTTTCCAACTGCCTGAAACTATCTTAAGATTGAGGAAAAAAACGCGTATAATGAATACTAATATACCACTGTCTGGTAAAATTTTCGAGAGCATGTTACCTTGTAAAGCCCTTTATAATCAAGTGGACCAAGTTGTGCAGCTATTGCCTCATCGTCCAATCTGTCTACCATCTGAAAACAATCACGACCTCAATGAAGTCCAATACATGTTGATTACCCAAATGAAAAAATGACATACCTCGATTAAATGAGATTGTAGATAAGAAGGAAACAAAAATGGATACCATAAAATCTAAAGGTTACCAGACATCAAGACCATTACCAATGACATGGATGGAAAATTAGTAACCCATTTGTATAAAATATTGCCATGCAAGAGAAAACTTGCAAACTGGTTCTAACTTGTCTCTGTTATCAAACCATCCAGTGGTTTTATTTATTTGGAATAATATAGAACTCGGTGGGAAGTATTTGATACAAATTTTTTTTGGAATTTATTTTTTCCTCCCATCTTGTTTTTTGAGAAATCTGCACATTTTATAAATTCAAATCTAAACAACTCTCCATATGAGTTTTCCAATAATTTCATAGAACTATAAATGCCAAAAATCTTATTTTGATAACTGAGGTAACATTATTCAAATCCTGAAGGGGATTAACCCATGTCAAGACGTACACATGGGAAACAACCAACTAGGGCGATAAAAGAAAAATAATATAATTTAAGAAGTCTAGAAAGTTAGAGGGGTGGAAGCTATTGTGCACTGCCATTGAAACATATAATGGCTTTTACACCTTCCCCTCCCAATCTTTGGAGCTCCAGACATTACATTCCCGTCAATCTTCTAAGATTGGTAATCCCATTCAATAGCAAAAAAAACCACACCATCCTCCAAACCTCTAAATTACTACTGACTCTAGGGGCCTGCTAGCAAGTCATCACATCCACCAACTAGGGCATGACCCACTCAATCCTAAATGTACAAAATATTGATGTCCAAAAATCCATAACCACCTTGCAGTGAAACATAAAGTGATTGATGCTTTTTCTGCAAAGCTTACACCTACAATAGACATCCAGACATAAAGTGAAATTCCTCTTGCTAAAGTTATCCATGGTTAAAATACATCCCAAACTAGGTAAACCAAAACGCTCTCAGAGAAAAAAAACCCTAAGAAACCAGGTGCCACTAAGGGGAGGGAGGGCGGATAGGATCTGGGTTTTCTTGTTGGTTTTCTTGTTTTTTTTTCAGGTTTTCTCGCCGGCTCTAGATGGGTAGTGACGAGACCATTCTCCGATGGCCTTCGGCCACCACGCACACTACAGGGTCGTCTATTAATATGTTATACTACCACTATTAATTTATATTAATATTAATATTATAATTTATATACTATTATTTATATATACATATCTATATAAAAAAAAAAAATGATGTGCATTCGGTCCGGTCCAGGGGGAGAAATGCCCTGGACCAAGACCGGACCGAAAATGTTCGGTCCATATAAAAATTGGACTGGACCGGACCGAGTTCCATCCGGTCCCAATCCGGTCCAATCCGGTCCAGTCCACCGGTCCGGTTCGGTCTTCTTACACCCCTACACACTATAAAAGAATTGACCTCAAGGATTTGTCTTTTGGATGTAGTCCCACAGATCTCATCAGCTCCATCTTGTCAAACTTCAAAAGAGTACAAGCTACAAACAATTAAAAAACTAAGATGGCTATCTAGACCTCCCAATAATGCACTGCTCTAATGAAAGTGACATTCAATCACGGTTTTGTCCTAAGAGATCAACTAGAGTTAGTTGTGTTTGGTTGTTGAACTAAATTCAACTCTCAACTCATCTCAAACCAATAATTTTGATGGTACTCACTACCTTTTCAACTTTCCATAAAAAAGTTAAAATTCCTCGCAACACAACTTTATACATTTTAACCTACAAAGTGAAACTCATCTCAACCTAAAAAAGTTAAAACACATCTCAATAGTGTCAATTGGTCTCAATGCCCTTTCCAGAGGGTTTCCCTTCATTTATATAGAGGAAAGAATTATACATCATGTTGCCATCTTTACAAATAAGTAAGTTAAATATTTACACCCAACTTCTAACTATTAACCTCCAACTACCAACTACCAGCTACCCTTATTATGCTATGCTGACACCCCCCTCAAATTGATGCGGGTTGATCAACAAACATCAATTTACTTTTTAGAAAGCAATGTCAATGGCGAGTAAGAGCCTTAGTGAAGATATCAGCAATTTGTAGTTCCGTAGAAACATGTGGAAGAGTTATAGCACGAGCTTCAAAGGCTTCACGGATGTAGAGACAATCAACTTCAATATGTTTTGTGCACTCATGATAGACAGGGTTGGCCGTGATCTGAATAGCACTTGTATTATCGGCATGTAAAGGTGTATGATTGGTCTGAGAGAAGTTTAACTCAGCAAGCAAACCTCGAAGCCAAATAATCTCGGAACAAGCAAGAGACATTGCCCTGAACTCAGATTTCGTAGAAGACTTAGAAACTCTGTCTTGCTTCTTACTCTTCCAAGAGATCAACGTATCATCTAAGAACACACACAAACCAGTAATGGAGCGATGTGTATCTGCACAACCAGTCAATCAACATCTCTATAAGCAGCAAGGCGAGGAGAATTGCCTGCAGGAAAGAATAAGCCAAGGGAAGAAGTTCCCTGAACATAGCATATAATCCTATGGACAGCAACCAAATGAAGATGATGAGGAGTCTAAAGAAACTAACTAACTTGTTATACAATAAAAGAAATATTAGGTCTAGTAATGGTGAGATAGACCAAGCTGCCCACCAACTTACTGTATAAACTGGGATCAGGAAGTAAGTCACCCTCCTCTTTGCGAAACTTTGACATTTAATTCCATGAGAGTATCAACAGAGGTAGCTTCCTGTAGGCCAACTATAGCCACCAAGTCACACGCATACTTATGTTGATTAAATGAAATGCCGGAGGGACTACGATGCACTTCAAGACCAAGAAAATATGTGAGAGACCCAAGATCTTTCATATGAAATGACTCAAAGAGATGAGTCTTAAACTGACCAAGTAAAGCAGAATCGGAACTAGTGATCACAATATCATCAATATAAACCAAAAGAACAACAAGACCCATGTTTGTTTGCTGAAGAAATAATGAAGTGTCATACTTGCTCTACTTGAATGAAAATTGTAAACCCATTTGCAACCCAGAAGAACAATAGTGGGAGGACATGGCTCAATGTCCCAGGTGTGATTGGCCTCTAGAGCGGCAATTTCTTCCTGCATAGCTTGTTACCAACAATCATACTTGGCAACGTGTGAGTAGCATATGGGAATATCAAAGTTGGACAATGCAGCAGTAAAAGCTGAAATAGAATTGTCAGAACTGGAAGAGGGAGATTCATACCTATCTGGGGGTACAAACGCTCGAGGAGAGCGACGTACCAAAGACACTGGAGATGCTGCAACTAACTGAATCTGGAGAGTGGTAGGATCAGATATCGGGTGAGCCACCAGAAGAGACTATGGGCGGGAGCGTCTCGTATACACAATACCTGGTTTAAAGCGAGAGCTGACTGGAGGAAGATCTGAGGACTGCTGCTCAAAGGAGGGGAGAACCATAGTAGAAAAGGATGGCATAGAGGACACAGGAAAGAAATGTTTATTTTCAAAGAAAATAACATTACTAAAAATGCGTGTACGATGTAATGTCGGATCATAACAAACAAATCTCTTTTGACACATTATATTCCAAGAAAGCACATCGGACAGATTGAATAGATAATTTATGTCGCTCATGAGGAGGTAAATAAAAATAACATATACAACCAAAGGTACGAAGGTTATCATAACTAGGTTGCTTAGCAAATAAGCGAAAATAAGGAGACTCCATATGTAGGACTTGAGAAGGCAAATGATTAATCAAGTGAGTAGCAATTTTCACAGCCTCTACCCAAAACATGGATGGAACAGAAGATTCTAACAAGAGAGTACGTACCACATCTAGGAGATGACAATTTTTGCCTTCGGCTACTCCATTTTGTTAAGGAGTAGAAGGACATGAATGTTGATGAATAATACCCTTAGAAACCAAGAATGCCTGAAACTCAGTAGATAAACATTCATCGTCGGAATCTGTATGTATTGTCTTAATAGAAGCAGAAAATTGATTGTCAACATACGCTAAAAACTCAATGAAACTACAAAAGACCTCAGATTTAAAGCGAAGAAAGTAGACCCAAGTAAATCTGTTATGATCATCAATGAAAGTCACATAGTATCTAAATTTTTCATGTTGACTAACTGGAGAAGGTCCCCAAACATCACTATGGATAAGATCAAAGTAGAGAGATAGCATGCAAAGGGAAGGGAAGATTTTTGCTTTTACCAAGTTTACCAAAAGCACACTCAAGAGATAAAAAATAATGGTCTTTATTACTAAGTAAACCAAAGTTCAATACATGAGATAAGATTTAAGTATTGGGATGGCCTAAACGACGATGCCACACCATACTAAGATCTGAAACATTATTACAAACAAAAGACTTAATAGAAAAAACTGGAGAAAAAGCTGGAACGGGCAAAAATAGTGGAAATAAATTAACAACACAATTGTTATCAACTAATTGGCCGACAGAAATAAGACTCATGGAAAGCTGAGGAGCAAAAAACACATCAGTGAACTTAGAAGAGGCATCTCCGACAGCAGCTATTGGCAAAGAACTGTCATTGGCAGTCTGAATAGCAGATTGACCAACGTAGGGCCGAACATGACACAAAGCGGTAGGATTATTAGTCATGTGATTAGAGGCCCTCGAGTCCACGTACCAGAATTTAGTAGAATTGTTACCTTGGAACCCCATTGCTAATAATGCCGAAATTAGCATCTATTGCACCATTTCTAGGGTGCAGTAATCCAGTGCATGAGGTGTAGGAACAGAGAACGCGTCTGAAGGAGAGGCATGTGCTGCAGGAGAGACAATAACCGAAGTATGAAATGCTTGGGCCTGACGATTCTGAGGGCAAATACAACATTCTTTGATAATGTAACCCTTCTTCTTGCAATAAGAGCAGAATTTCTTAGAACAATTGGCATCAATTTGCTCATATTCCTTGCAGCAGAAACACTGTAAGTTTTTAGAATGCATAGGTGGTCCGCGTCCTTGAGATGCATAAGCCACAGTTGCCATCCCGAAACTGCCTTGAGATTGCTCCAGAATAGCTTGAGTACTAAGACGACGTTCTTCGCGAAGTAACTCACCAAAACAAACATCAAGAGAGGGAGCAAGGGATCTGTTCAGTAAAGAGGAGCGGACAGATTCATATTCCGAACGTAGTTTCATAAGAAACTAATCATGCTGGGTAGTTGCGTGAAGAGTCTAAATAGTTGAAAAGGCTACAGCAGGAACATCTGCTGTAACCAAATCAGCATATTCATGCCAAAGTCAGAAATGCCTAGTCGTCATCTTGGATGGAAAGACTACCATGTTGAAACATGGTAATCGCATGTTCTAATTAAAGCGACGAGCATCATTATCCTGATGATAAACCTTCTTCAAGTAAGCCCACATGGATTGGGTGGAGCGATGTGGCCGCAACTTGGTGACAATATGGAGCTCCACTGAGCCAAGAAGCCAAGACATGATGCGTGCATCAAGTACATTCCATGAAGGAGAAGACCTGACATCCTAAGATTTGTCAGAAGCAAATGGTTTTGCAACATCCGTGCCATCAATATAACCCCAAAGAGCTTTTCCTTTGAGAAAAAGTTCAAACTGAAATGCCCAAATAGAATAATTTGTGCCTGTAAACTTAACACACACAGGTGTAGAATCCATAAAAAAGAAATAGAAAATCCACGTGCTGAAAAGCAGAGAAGCCGAAAAAAAAAAAAAAACCAAATGATCGATTGACGTCGGGTTCACCACGCAAGAGGGATAGACTGCACCTCAACTCAGAATCTGCCGAGAAGAATACCAAGACCTCAATCAGAGGCTGCCGAAAATACCAAGACAAGTTGCAGAATACTGTTCCGAGAGATTTTTTTTTTTACGAGATGATTGTGCCGAGAGTAATCAAGCCAGTGAGAGACCAGAACTACCGAGGGAACACCAACAAGACCAAACAGACTTGACCAAAACACAAAAGCGGCACGTCCGAAATTGAGAAAAGAGAAAAAATTCGAGAAAAATTAGCAGACAGTTCTGATACCATGTCAATTGGTCTCAATGCCCTTTCCAGAGGGTTTTCCTTCACTTGGAAAGAATTATACATCATGTTGTCATCTTTACAAATAAGTCAAATAAGTAAGTCAAATATTTACACCTGGCTTCTAACTATTAACCTCCAACTACCAACTACTTATTTACACCTGACTTCTAACTATTAACTTTCAACTACCAACTATCAGCTACCCTTATTATGCTATGCTGACAAATAGAACCCACAAATACTATGCACAATTCACCTCAATTTATCTCAACATCCAAACGTAGACCGTAAGGAATCATGGAATAGCTTTGGCAGCGTTTGGATGAGATGATCTCAGATGATCTATGCATAATAGTGTTTTGTGGGTCCCAATGAGATATGTTTAAATTTAAATAGATTGAGATATGTGTTTAAATGTATGAAATAGGTTGAGATGTGTTTAACTTTTCTATAAGAAGTTCAAAAAGTAATGGGTCCCATCAATGATTGGTTTGAATTCCAACCTTCCCACAATGCTACCATACTTGGCTTCAATCACCCATCTCACAAAAGAAAACTTTTAATCAAAGTGAGGCTACCACTAGGGCTGTAAAAAGACTGAACTGGACCGGCGGACCAGACTGGGTCCGGTCCAAAAAATATATGAACCAGAAAATCCCGGTCCAGGGGATTCCTCCCCTTGGACCGGACCGGACCGGACCAAATCCCTATAGTTTTTTTTTATAAATATATGCATATATAAATAATAGTATATAAATTTTAATAATAATGTTAATATATATTAATATAATAACATATTAATATATAATATATATTAACATAACAATATATAATATATACTCTTATAATATTAACATATTATGATTTATAGTAGTTGACTAATTATAGTATAAAAATATAAATTATAGTATATGATATATCTATATAGAGTATTAATAATAAATTATAAGTAATAAGTGTATTATTATTATTTAATATATTATTACTAATTTATCACTATTTACTAACATATAAATATATAATATACTAATATAAATTGTAATAGTGTTATTACTTATTAGTTATAGTTTATTAACATATACTAATGTAATAGTGTTATTAGACTATTAGTTATAGTTTACTAACATACTTAATATATAATATATACTAACATATTAATATGTAATATATACTCTTATAATATTAACATATAAGTAATAAATGTATTATTATTATTTAATATATTATTACTAAATTATCACTATTTATTATTATTTAATATAACTTATAACTTATAGTATAAGACTATAAGTATTAACGTATTAAGTTTATAGACTATAAATTATAACTATATATTTTATTACCAATTTAAATATTTTTTTTATTAATTTATGTGCCAACTGCCACATGCCCAAAAATATAAAAGAATTAAAAAAAGTGAATTGGAGCTAAACGGTGCCGTTTAGCTCCAATTAATGGGTGGCAAATTGCTTATAACGATGCCGTTTTACTCAAAATGGCGCCGTTTTGATAAATAAGTTAACCTAAAACTTAAACCCCCGCGGCCCGCGCCCTCTTCATTTCTTCTCACAGCCTCACAGGATTCCAGCCTCCAGGAAGTCGAACCTAGAACCCCCAGCCGAACCCTAGCCCAGTGTGGCAGTGCCCCCAGCCAAACCCTAGCCCCATGTGGCCCTGCCCCTCGAACTAGCCAGTAGCCCCCTTTAATCTCATCCCTTGGCCGTCGCGAGTCCATCCCGTCCGGTGTCTATTGTGATCGCGAATCCATCTCTTTCGGTCTTCCCCCGTCTGGTGTCCATCTCTAATCTCCATCCGTCCGGTCGCAAATCGAAGCGCAGGTATTTGATTTTCCGAATCCATCTCTTGAACTCTTCCGTTGTTATTTGTTAACTTGTTACTCGTTAGCCTATCACGAATCCATCTCTTCCGTTGTTAACTTGTTAGCCTATGACTAGATTCTCTACAAATAATAATTAGTGAATGCAATCTCACTAACAATATATTATAACTATTATTTGTGTAACTGTGTTAGTGAGATTGCGCTTGGAATTCCATCGTATATATTATATGTGATTCGTGTGGCAACCCGGGAGATGCAAGCAGAGGTGGTGTTATTCGGGATTATCATGGAAACATTATAGTAATTTTTTCTCATTCTTATGGTCAAGCTTCTAATAATATTTTTGAATGTAGGGAATTGCTAGATGGTCTGTGTTTATGCGAGAGTTTGGGTTTGAGAGATCTTTTAGTGGAGACCGATTCTACTATTATTTGTGTAACTGTGTTAATTTTTCTTATTGACTGTCGTCGTTGGTTTATTTATTTTGTAGATGGAGGCTTCTACAAATGAGGTGCGGGAGCCTTAGCCAACACAATCAGAATCGGTCCAGGAAATACCTCCACCCTCAAATCCAATCCCATCCGATGTAAGTATTCAATCTGGGTCACATAAAGGTAAGCGTAGGTCATACGTGTGGGAGCACTTTCAAATGGTAGAAGGTGGTGATCCCACCAACCCTAGGGTTACATGTAATTATTGTGGAGTAACGTATGCATGTAATTCGAATAAAAATGGTACGAAGTGCCTGAAGTATCACCTTGAGAAGCAATGTAAGAAATTTCCGAATAGGAAGATCATGGGTCCGGGCCAAACGATTATAGGGTTTAAAGTTGATGGAGGTTCAAGTAGTTGGGGACTTGTCAACGTTGCTTTTAGTACTGAGGCTTGCCGACAAGCCTTGGCAAAAATGATTATTTTTTATGAGTTGCCCTTTAGATTTGTTGAAGGGGAAGGTTTCAAACAGTTTATACTTGTGGTTTGCCCTAAGTGGCTAGGAATTCCATCCCGTGTTACGATTGCCTCAAATTGCTATAATGTGTTTAATGGGGAAAAAAAGAAGTTGAAAAATGCTCTTCAAGGGCAACGGATTTCCCTCATCACGGATACATGGACATCCGTGCAAAATATCAACTACATGTGTCTCATAGCGTACTTTATTGATGATGATTGGAAGTTACACAAAAGGATTCTTTCCTTTTCTTTGGTTGAAAACCAAAAGGGTGAGACACTTAGTAAGGGCATAAAGTGTTGCTTGTATGATTATGGGCAACCAAAACTTCTTGTAATCACTGTTGATAATACAAGTTCTAATAATGGGGCTATTTCTTATATTAGAAAAAAAACCAAGTTTAGGAGGGATACGATTTTGGAGCATGAATTTTTACATGTTCAATGTTGTGCCCACATTTTAAACTTAATCATCCGTGATGGTTGAAAGACTTTGAAGAGTCTATTGTGAAGGTGAGGGGAGTTGTGCAGTTTGTTAAATCATCTCCTCAAAGGTTGAGCACATTTAAAAAATGTGTGGAGGATGAAGAAATTCAATCCTAGGGATCTGTTTGCCTAGATGTACAGACTAGGTGGAACTTCATCTATCTTATGTTAGAGAGGGCTTTTAACATTTAGAAAGGCCTTTGATTAGTTGGAGGAAGAAGATCCGGACTTCCTTGATAGTATTGGATATGAAGATGAAGATGATGTGGTGAATAGGAGAAAGTCAAATAAGTTAGGGTCTTCCAATGCAACCGATTGGGAAAAGGTAAAGGTATTTGTGAAGTTTCTACAATTTTTTCATGATGCAATTGTACGCTTCTCAGGCAGTAAATATATAACTTGCAATGTTTTTTTCCGCGAGTTGGTGAAGATTCAAAGTGATATTAACAAGATGTGTGAAGAAGAAAATCCTGTGGTGGAAGTAATGGCAAAAAATATGAAGAAAAAATTTGAAAAGTATTGGGAGAACTTGGATAATCAAAATATGTTGATGTATGTTGGGCTTATTCTTGATCCTCGGTACAAAATGAGATATCTTGATTTTGCTTTGACTAAAATGTATAAAAATAATTCAACGAAGGCCATTGATTTGAGTTGGAAGGCGAAAAATGCATTTACCCGCTTGTATGAGGCATACATGGAAGATGATATAGTTACTTCTCATGAGCCCGCAAGTTCTTCAAGTAAAAATGTAAGTCCTTCAACTTCCAAGAGACTCGAGAGAATGGAATTAGATGATAAGGCCTATACGGAGGATGAATTTGACCAACATTTACAGTCAGAAAAATTTTTGGAAAGCAAATCAGAGGTTGATAGATATCTAGCTGACAAATGTGAGGGTCGAGATGATAATTTCGACCTTCTAATTTGGTGGAAAACCAATTTAGTTAGATATCGCATACTTTCAAAGATTGCACGCAACGTACTTGCAATACCAATATCTACTGTGGCCTCTGAATCTACATTTAGCACAGGGGGTCGTGTAGTTGACCCTTTCCAAAGTAGTTTAAGTCCAAGAATGGCTGAGGCTCTCATATGTGCACAAAATTGGCTTCGATCTTCTTCTACTCCAATAAGTCTTAGGACTTTAATGGATGATGTGGAAGATTTTGAGAAGCAGCTGGAAAGTACAGGTAAGTAAATTTAATTCATTTGTTAGCTTTTGTGATTTATTTTGTTTCATCTTCTATGTTATGTTGTAAATTTGTTTAACTTGTCTTTTAAATTTTTATGTCTAGAAATTGTTGGGGAGTGTGGTGATTCTATTTCTATAGAGGCGTCAAATTCAATACCTACATGCCCTACACCCAATGCAAAGTAATGATTTAAGGGTAAGTCAATGTGATTTCTAAATATTTTATTTTTACATGATTTCTTTCGAAATGAGTGTATATATATTATATAGTTTTGATCACAAGAGTTTTATTACATGATTGTAGTTTAATTGTCAATCTCTTTTAACTTAATTTAATTTAATTCACTCAATCTCTTTTCGCAGAATGATTGATTGTCGGTTGGGACTTGGAAGCATAAAAAAGGGGAGGGTCATCTAGATGCAAATTGCAATGCTTGGAGATGTTTTAATTTGAATGATTTTGGAATGTCATTTTATTTTTGGATTATTTTAATTTCTTTTTTATTTTATTTGGACTTTTTAGGAAATTTGGAATCTACTGTGTAGACTCTTAAAGAGTCAGGACGACTGGTTATTATTTTTTATTTATTTGGACTCTTAACTCTTAAAGACTCTTAAGTATTAAGTCTTAAAAGTTAATTTCTTTTTTATTTTACTTGGATTTTTAAGGACTAATTTATTTCCTATTTTTTTATTTAGATTATTTGTCTTTTGCCATTTTTTTAAGAGTAAGTTTTTTAAATATTTTTTGACTTAAATATGTGATAAATACGTAAATTGAGCTAAAAATAATAAATTTGGGCGAAAAAAAATATTTAATCATTGTAGAATTTTAGATTAAAATATGCTTATCAAATTATATGGGATACCCCTGGACCAGACCGGACCGGACCGGACCGGACTGGACCGGACCACCCTTGGACCGAATTGGACCGGACCGGTATGGACCGTATAGGAGTTCAGTCCGGTCCAAGGTGAGAGAATTCTTGGACCGAATGGAATCGGTCCACAAATTTCCCGGACCGGACCATTTATACCCCTAGCTACCACCTTTAGACAAATACAATCTCTTTCAAAAAGCCAATCTACACTCCACCTTTTCAACCACACCATTTCAAATCCTCTTTGATTTAAACGGAGCACCAAATGGTAAGCAAAGATATTTCACGAGTAGAGATGATACCTTACATCAGTATAGACGCTAAATTCTCCGTGTTAGGATAGCCCCCACATGCACCAATTCAGACTTTGAGAAATTAACTCTCAAGTCTGAGACAACTTCAAAACTAAGTAGTAGAGCCATCAACGAGTGGATATGCCCAAGATTTGCTCCATAGAAAATAAGAGTATCATCAAGAAAAAGCAGGTGAGAAATATCCATGGAACCATAATCACCATTCCCTAAAGAAGAATCGTGGATAAAGCTGTCTTCTACAAGACCCATACTCATCTTACTAAGAACTTCCACAACGAATAAAAAAGTAAAGGAGAGAGCAAGTCTCCTTATCTCAAACCACAGGAGTCAAAAAAACCCACTAGAGAGCCATTCACCTGTCAGCATAGCATAATAAGAGTAGCTAGTAGTTGGTAGTTGAAGGTTAATAGTTAGAAGTTGGGTGTAAATAAGTAGCTGGTAGTTGGTAGTTGGAGGTTAATAGTTAAAAGTTAGGTGTAAATAGGTAGCTGGTGGCTGGTAGCTGGTAGTTAATAGTTTGAGGTTAATAGTTAGAAATTGGATGTAAATATTTGACTTACTTATTTGACTTATTTGTAAAGATGGCAACATGATGTATAATTCTTTCCTCTATATAAATGAAGGGAAACCCTCTGAAAAGGGCATTGAGACCAATTGACATGGTATTAAGAGCCGCCTACTAATTTTTCTTGATTTTTTTCTCTTTTCTCGGTTTCAGACATGCTGTTTTTGTGTTTCGGTCAAGTCTGTGTGGTCTTGTGGTGCACCCGCGATTTTCTTTTCTCCTCGTTGTCTTTCTCATGGTTCTATTCTGTGTTTCTCGGCACTTTTGTGGCTTGGTGACTGTCGACGCAACCTTCCCTTAGTGGTTCTGGTCTCTCGCTGGCTTGGTTACTTTCGGCACAATGGTCTGTTCCTCTCGGCACAATCATCTCAAAAAAAAAGTCTCTCGGAACAATATTCTGCAGCTTGTCTTGGTGTTTTAGGCAGCTTCTGTTTGAGGTCTTGGCATTCTTCTCGGCAAATTCTGAGTTGAGGTGCAGTTTGTCCCTCTCACGTGGTGAACCCGACGTCAATCGATCTTTTGGTTTGTTTTTTTTTTTCGGCTTCTCTGCTTTTCAGCAAGTGGGTTTTCTATTTCTTTTCTATGGATTCCGCACCTGTGTGTGTTAAGTTTACGGACACAAATTATTCTATCTGGGCATTTCATTTTGAATTTTTTCTCAAAGGAAAAGCTCTTTAGGGTCATATTGATGGCACGGATGTCACAAAACCATCCACTTCTGACAAATCTCAGGATGTCGAGTCTTCTCCTTCATGGGATGTGCTAGATGCACGCATCATGTCTTGACTTCTTGGCTCAGTGAAGCCCCATATTGTCACCAACTTGCGGCCCCATCACTCCGCCCAATCCATTTGGGCTTACTTGAAGAAGGTTTATATTCAAGATAATGATGCTTGTCACTTTCAGTTCGAACATGCGATTGCCATGTTTCAACATGGTAGTCTTTCCACCCAAGACTACTACTCGGCATTTCTGACTCTCTGGCATGAATATGCTGATTTGGTTACAGCGGATGTTCCTGTTGCAGATCTTTCAACTATTCAGACTCTTCACGCGACTACCCAGCGTGATCAGTTTCTTATGAAACTACATCCAAAATATGAATATGTCCGCTCCTCTTTGCTGAACAGATCCCCTGTTCCCTCTCTTAATGTTTGTTTTGGTGAGTTACTTCGCGAAGAACGTCGTCTTAGTACTCAAGCTATTCTGGAGCAATCTCATTGCAGTTCCGAGACGACAGCTGTGGCTTATGCTGCTCAAGGACGCAGACCACCTATGCATTCTAAAAACTGACAGTGCTTCTGCTACAAGGAATATGGGCAAATTGCTGCCAATTTTCCTAAGAAATTCTGCTCTTATTGCAAGAAGAAGGGTCACATTATCAAGAATGTCGTATTCGCCCCTAGAATCGTCAAGCCCAAGCATTTCAAACTTCGGTTATTGTCCCTCCTGCAGCACATGCCTCTCCTTCAGATGCATCCTCTGTTCCTACACCTCTTGCACTGGATTACTGCACCCTAGAAATTGTGCAACAGATGCTAATTTCGGCATTATTAGCAATGGGGTTCCAAGGTAACAATTCTACTAAACTCTGGTACGTGGACTCGAGGGCCTCTAATCACATGACTAATAATCCCACCACTTTGTGTCATATTCAGCCCTACGCTGGTCAATCTATTATTCAGACTGTCAATGGCAGTTCTTTGCCAATAGCTACTGTCGGAGATGCCTCTTCTAAATTCACTGATGTGTTTCTTGCTCTTCAACTTTTCACAAATCTTATTTCTATTGGCCAATTAGTTGATAACAATTGTGCTGTTAATTTTTCTGGTGATGGTTGTGTTGTGCAGGACTAAGTCACGAGGGAGCCAATCGCGAAGGGACCTAAAGTGGGGCGCTTGTTTCCACTATTTTTGCCTGTTCCAGCGTTTTTTTCAGTTTTTTCTATTAACTCTTTTGCTTGTAATAATGTTTCGGATCTTAGTATAGTGTGACATCGTCGTTTAGGTCATCCCAATACTCAGATCTTATCTCATGTATTGAACTCTGGTTTACTTGGTAATAAAGACCATTCTTCTTTATCTCTTGAATATGCTTCTTTATCCCTTCCCTTTGCATGCTAGTAGAGCATCTCACTGCTTTGATCTTATCCATAGTGATGTTTGGAGACCTTCCCCAGTTAGTTCACATGAAAAATTTAGATACTATGTGACTTTCATTGATGATCATAGCAGATTTACTTAGGTCTACTTTCTTCGCTCTAAATCTAAGATCTTTCGTATTTTCACTGAGTTTTTAGCGTATGTTGATAATCAATTTTCTGCTTCTATTAAAACATTACGCACAGATTCCAGTGGTGAATATTTATCTACTGAGTTTCAGGCATTCTTGGCTTCTAAGGGTATTAATCATCAACGTTCATATTCATCTACTCCTCAACAAAATGGAGTAGCCGAACGCAAAAATCGTCATCTTCTAGATATGATACGTACTCTCTTGTTAGAATCTTCTATTCCATCCATGTTTTGGGTAGAGGCTGTGAAAATTGCTACTCACTTGATTAATCGTTTGCCTTCTCAAGTCCTACATATGGAGTCTCCTTATTTTTACTTATTTGCTAAGCAACCTAATTATGATAACCTTCGTACATTTGGTTGTATATGTTTTGTTCATTTACCTCCTCATGAGCGACATAAATTATCTGTTCAATATGTCCGATGTGCTTTCTTGGGATATAATGTGTCTAAAGAGATTTGTTTGTTATGATCCGACATTACATCGTACACGCATTTTTAGTAATGTTAATTTCTTTGAAAATCAATATTTATTTCCTGTGTCCTCTATGCCATCCTCTTCTACTGCGGTTCTCCCCTCCTTTGAGCAGCAGTCCTCAGATCTTCCTCTAATCAGTTCTCACTTTAAACCAGGTATTGTGTATACGAGATGTTCCAGCCCACAGTCTCTTCCGGTGGCTCACCCGATATCTAATCCTACCACACTCCAGATTCAGTCAGTTGCAGCATCTCCAACGTCTTTGGTACGTCGTTCTTCTCGAGCATCTGTACCCCCAGATAAATATGGATATCCCTCTTCCAGTTTTTGCAATTCTATTTCAGCTCTTACTGCTGCATTGTCCAATTTTGATATTCCCACATGCTACTCACACGATGCCAAGCATGATTGTTGGCGATAAGCTATGCAGGAAGAAATTGCCGCTCTAGAGGCCAATCACAACTAGGACATTAAGCCATGTCCTCTTACTATTGTTCCTCTGGGTTGCAAATGGGTTTACTCCGTCAAGGTCCAATCTAATGAAAGTTTGGATCATTACAAAGCTCGGCTTGTGGCATTTGGGAATAATCAAGAATATGGCGTCAGTTATGAAGAAACATTTGTTCCTATGGCTAAGATGACTACCGTTCGTACTATTCTAGCTCTTGCTGCTTCTCAAGATTGGCCGCTACATTAGATGGATGTCAAGAATGATTTTCTTCACGGGGACCTTAAAGAGAGTATTTATATGAAACCACCCCCGGGGTTGTTTCTCTCTCCGACTTTACAAATATGTAAGTTTCGTCGCTCTCTTTATAGTCTCAAACAAGCTCCGAGGGCTTGGTTTAATAAATTTTGAAGCACTTTATTACAATTTTCACTCAAGCAGAGCAAGCATGACACTTCCTTATATCTTCGGCAAACAAACATAGGTCTTGTTGTTTTTTTGGTTTATGTTGATGATATTGTAATCACTGGTTCCGATTTTGCTTTACTTGGTCAGTTTAAGACTCATCTCTTCGAGTCCTTTCATATGAAAGATCTTGGGTCTCTCACATTTTCTTGGTCTTGGTCTAGAGGTACATCGTAGTCCCTCCAACATTTCACTTAATCAAAATAAGTATGCATGTGACTTGTTGGCTACAGCTGTCCTACAAGAAGGTACCTCCATTGATACTCTTATGGAATTAAATGTCAAGTTTCGCAAATAAGAGGGTGACTTATTTCCTGATCCCAATTTATACAAGAAGTTGGTGGGCAGTCTGGTCTATCTCACCATTACTAGACCTGACATTTCTTTTACTGTACAACAAGTCAGCCAATTTCTTCAGACTCCTCGTCATCTTCATTTGGTTGCTGTCTGTAGGATTATACGCTATGTTCAAGGAACTTCTTCCCGTGGCTTATTCTTTCCTGCAAACAATTCTCCTCGCCTTGCTGCTTATAGCGATGCTGATTGGGCTGGTTGTGCTGATACATGTCGCTCCATCACTGGTTGGTGCGTGCTCTTAGGTGATGCGTTGATCTTCTAGAAGAGTAAGAAGCAAGACAGAGTTTCTAAGTCTTCTACGGAATCTGAGTACAGGGCAATGTCTCTTGCTTGTTCCGAGATTATTTGGCTTCGAGATTTGCTAGTTGAGTTAAACTTCTCTCAGACCAATCCTATACATTTATATGCCAATAATACAAGTGCTATTTAGATCACGGTCAACCCTATCTATCATGAGCGCACAAAACATATTGAAGTTAACTGTCACTATATCCGTAAAGCCTTTGAAGCTCGTGCTATCACTCTTCCACATGTTTCTACTGAACTGCA
This sequence comes from Platycarya longipes, assembly GCA_036559045.1. Classification (NCBI taxonomy): domain Eukaryota; kingdom Viridiplantae; phylum Streptophyta; class Magnoliopsida; order Fagales; family Juglandaceae; genus Platycarya; species Platycarya longipes. The sequence continues at coordinate 26,971,654 of CM071790.1, forward strand.
AATTGCAGATATCTTCACCAAGGCTCTTACTCGCCATCGACATTGCTTCCTAAAAAGCAAATTTATGCTTATTGATCAACCCGCATCAATTTGAGGAGGGGTGTTAGCATAGCTTAATAAGGGTAGCTGATAGTTGGTAGTTGGAGGTTAATAGTTAGAAGTTGGGTGTAAATATTTGACTTATTTGACTTATTTGTAAATATGGCAACATGATGTATAATTCTTTCCTCTATATAAATGAAGGAAAACCCTCTAGAAAGGGCATTGAGACCAATTGACATCACCAAGTTAGAAAACTGAATTGTAGAGATGCAAAACTCTACCCATTTCTGTCATTTATCCCCAAAGCCACATCTAGCAAGTAAATAAAGTGGAAACTTCTAGTTAACGTCATCATAGGCTTTCTCTGTCTAATTTGCAAAGTAATATGGGTTCTCTAGATTTGAGTCGTCCATCCAAAACTTCATTTGCAACTAAGGCCTAGTTTGTTTTTTGAGTTGAGTTTGAATTGAGTTGACTTGAGTTAAGATAATAGTTGAAAATTAAATAAAATATTATTAGAATATATTTTTTTAATATTATTTTTGTTTGGAATTTGAAAAAGTTGAATTGTTTATTTTATTTTGTGTGAAATTTTGAAAAAGTTGTAATGATTAGATGAGATGAGATGAGTTAAGTTGAGATGAACTAAAAAAACAAACCATGCCTAAGATCGAATCTAGGATTTGTCTACCTTTGACCAAGGTTTATTAATCGATTTGCGAGTAGTTTAGAAAGGATCTTGTAAACACCATTCACAAGGCTAATGGGGAGAGTCCCACAGACCCCATTTTTTGTGAATGAGTGTTAGGAAAGTAGCATTAAAACTTTTTCCAAAGATGGCATTAGTATAAAAATCATGAAAGACCCACATAAGGTAGCCCTTGATCACTTCCCAACAAGTTTGGAAGAAACCCATGGTCAAACCGTCAAGGCTTGGAGCCTTGTCACTAGTCATGCCACGAATTATTTTACCCACTTCATCCTCCTCAAAAGGCCTCTCTAGCCACCTTGAGCACTGCTGATCTAATGCTTAAAAAGTCAAACCATCCACTTTCAGTTGCCAAGTGTGCTGTTCAGATATGAGGTGTTTGTAATACTACCTGATGTGATTCTTGATGACTAATTGATACGAGGACATTGCACCATCCACCATCAACATATCAATAACATTACTCCTATGAGAATTAGTCACCCTATGAAAAAACTTCCTGCACTTCTCTGAGTTGTCTCTCTCCTTGAGCCATAACACCCTTGATTTTTGTCACCAAAAGATCTCCTCCAGCAATGTTACTATTATGAACTATTACACAAAAAAGTCATGAACTCTTTCTTTTAAATCAGTAAATGACTTTCTCTTGCACTTTTAATGCTATGCGATTCGAAAAAAAGCCAGTTGTTATCAAGATGAGCTGACCCTTCCAACCATATCATTAATTTTAACTTTTAAAAATGTAAGAAGGGGTGGGGTCATACAATTAAATGAAACTGTAAGTGACCTCTACAAGCAGCACAATGAAAATTGAATGGGCTCAGGGGCCCTTATAGTGTTAATCATCATTTTATAATGTAACATCAACATGGACTGGTATAAATTAAGTTTAGAACGAGAAATAAATACAAGACAGCTAAGATGTTCAAGATTATATTGGAATATAAGAAGAACTACCTGCATATAAGCAACAGCTTCTGAAACTGAGAATAGTGTATTCAAGAACTCCCATCGACTCTCTTTCCGTAGATCCACCAATTCCCTCCCATACATCTCACTTCCATGCATAGAAAGTTAGCTTCCACTATAAGATATATAATCCAGATTTTTTGTTTTTTTTTTTTTTTAGAAATGATGCATCAAAACACTAAATGTTAGATGAAACAGAAGCCAATACATGTACCACACAATAAACCAGTATATGAGACAAAGCAGTCAATATAGACAGGCATAATACTGGGGTGAATGGCTTAAACAAAACACAAGGTCCAATATTTTGCTCAAAAAGATCAGATAGTATCAACCCTTTGTGAAGAGTCATTTTCTAGCTAATTAATGGACTGGGTGTATACCATGAAATGTGCACTATGCAACTCCCTATTGCTTCACAGTTCACGCAATGAGCAGGCAGGTAAGCTTTCAAATAAATAATTTTCCACCATACCTTACAGCTCGAGTGGAAAGCATCTTGGTGCCGTGCATTGCCCTTTTAACATACCCAAATCGGTCAGCCTTGACCAAGTTACCTCTCTCTTTGTCTATGACAAGGCCTCTGATGACCTAAGTGACACAATCGAACAATATGTGATTAGAAACAGGAAAGAAAAATTCAAATATCAGGACTAGAGTGAATGACACAATCTATGAACTCTTCAAATTGCTTAGAAATGAAGATTTCACCAAGTCTGGGTCAAATGTAAGTCCCTCAACAGGAAAACCCATGTTCCTTAAATTCTCCATACAGTAGTCATATGCCCGTCCTTCCCAAGCCTGCAAGAGAACAAATCCATGACAGACAATTCCAATTGCCCAGTGACGGAAGCAGACTAGCACTGAATAAATAAAAGCTCAAGATATACGAGTTAGAAGAATAACTTCAGCACGACTAATAAATTTCCTAGCAACGTCTAACTCCAATGCTGGTGTCTTATGTAAGACATCTACAGATTTCGATGCATAGGATATCAGAAAAGAGGAAATAAAGTCTCCACCAGTCTTCATCTAAGATAGCCACACTAAACTAAACATTTAAAAAAAGAGAACCAGAGAATAGCTATGCACAATATTGTACTTCATTTAGCATAAGTAAATGTGAAGATGATACATATTTAACATAATTCAATATATGAAAAGAAAAATGCAAAAACACTTCAATACATGTAGGACTAAATGTTTACAAATTCACTTGATTGTGATATCAAAATGGATACCTATAAAGAGATAAAACTGATTTACCATCACATTATAATGCATCAGGGTATAGTCCATGTCGTATCCAATGGCACTGATTGATCGGAGATTCAAAGTTCGACTGCAGAATATACCACGAGGTGAATGTCTTGACAAATAAGGGCTCTGCATGTCAAGAAGTAAAGTTACTATGGAAAACAGAAGGAAGCAATAGCAAATCAAATAAAGTAAAAAAAAAGTTTAATATTTCAGTTTTCACAAGTACTTCAACAGACCAAGAGGGGAAGAGAGAGAGAAGAAGAAGAAGAAGAAGAAGCAATAATCTAGTCGACACCAGCAACTCAAATTTTCGAAGACAAGCAAAATCTCCAAATTCAGGCAAGAAAAATAAAAGACAAGTAGAATCACATTTCCTTAAAAGTATGAGGGGTCATATCATAATGGAAAAGAAAGAATGTATAGCACTATGAAATAAAAGTGAAAAAAAAAAATAATGAACGTCAGCAACAAAGTGAGGAACACGTATAGACTTATGTAGATGTTATGGAGTTAAATTTTTGGCTTTACGCACATACCTAAGGACAGCTTCAGGTTTGACATTATAAATGAACTAGTATCATATTTATAATTACACTTAAATGGTTAAGATGATTTTGGTTGAGAGATGGAAGAGCTATGAAAAAAGCACAGAGAAGACTACTGGCAATAGCCTATCGATATTCAAATCCCAGTCATCACGATCACTAGTTACCAAAGATCTAACATTCTCTCGGCAAAACTGAAAGTACATTGGTATACAATTACAGGAACCAAAATGTAGGAAAAGAATTGCACCGGGATACCCAAGTCTCTAAGCAAGTCCTTAGCTTCCTCGGCTTCCACCCAGGCAACTTCTTCAATTGGGCCTTCTAAGGTCGTCTGACCATCAATTCCTACATAGAAAGACCAAAAAGCACGTGGCTAGCAAAAGTTGCAACAACTCATTTAGATGTGATCACCGCCTCATGTAATTAATTGGCAAAGCGGTTAGAAGGAAAACTCAATAATGGGACAACAAAGTCCTGGGTGTTTTTGGTGCAGCATATTGGGCAATCCAGAAAATAGATGAAGAGAGGACATAAAACCAAGGCGCAGCTAATAAGCCAAAGGTGGAAACAATTTAGTGCGTAGGCCAGGAATTTGCTTATGCTGGTGTTGGCAAGTGCAACGAACCGATAATAGAACTACTAAGAAAGGGAGATTTGATTCAATGTTAAAGTGCCACAAGATCGAATGAGCTCTAGCTTAAATGAAAAGTCGTAATCCAATAAGAACAAAGTGGAAGGTGAGGTTATTGCTAGTATAATGAATGAGCACATAGGGAAAACAAAAAAAAGTTGCAATTGAGTAGCAATAGATACTGAAGACACGATGAGGGAAACCAACAAAACAGGAGAAAACAAAGTATTCCTTTAAACAACAAAGAAAACACATTAGCTTTTACCAAAAGATTGAAGATGCTCCGACTTGAGATTCAAATCCCCTTTGGTGCTCTGGCCCAGATAATCAACGTCGGACTTGCTTGACGAGGTCACTGAGAAGAGATCGCCCCCGACGTGCTTAGAGTCCATGCTGCTGCGACACCCCATCATCCTCGGCTGCATTGGAGCTCTAGCGGAGATCATAAGCGAACAAACATGAGAAGTGGGTATGGGATTTCTGAGAAAATGGGTCGAGGCCATTGAGACAGACAGAGGGGTCTCATTGTACCCACAGAACTTGCCCAAAGCCTCCGCCGCATACATGTCTCTCTTTCGATTATGAAAGCGGTGCCACTGGGTTCTAATTTCGAGACAAACGCAAGGTTGGGGGGACTTTGCTATGAGCAGGGCTTTTGCGGATGCAAGCAAGGCTCGGTAGAAAGAAGAAGACGACGGAATATATCACCATACATAAAAGAGGAAGAATATATTCGAATTGCACTTCATGACTCGAACCGAAAGCTTAAAAAAGGAGATTGTAATCCTGTTATCTGGATAATCTTTTCACTCCTTGAAACCTACATATGCTTTTGTCGCTTAGCAGTTTCAACATTCTCTCTCTTCTTTTCTATTTTGAAAGACTTACCGTTCATCCCCTGCTTGCACTTCCGATTCGAGTAACGTTATTAGAGATGATATCCGCTCTATCGGGACGGGGCAACCCCTCTCCCGCCCATGGCACGTGGGCGGGGCCCATCTTTATTTTCATGCTCTATGTCCTGCCCGTATGGGGGATAGGGTATCCCGTCCAGCAATGGTGGACGAGGTGAAAGTCTAACCGGCCCCCCAGCCCTTGTTTCTTTTGGACTTTGATTTATCAATAGAGAAATGATAAATGCAGTCATGTAGTTGCAAGCGGCATGCAGTCGCTTTGAAAAAAAGTGAATATATATGGGACCCACGTGAAAAAGTTAATTTTTTTTCTAAAGTGACTGCACGCCGTTTGCAATTTCACGACTGTATGTAGCATTACCCGTTGCCTGTGAGGGAGGTTGCTGACGTTGTCGATTTGTGTAGAGACAAGGCCGGTCGCCTATGTCGGTTTGGATAGAGAGCAGTATTGTTCCTTATTTCTTTTCAAACTAGTTTATCATTCTCTATACATTGATGCTCGAGTATTCAAGTTTTAGTTTCAAAAATCTTCCCTTAAACAAGTTATAAGCGATGATATTTATTTAATAGACCAAATTTAAAAGGATGATAACCGAAGGATACTAAGTGCACTCCGACATTTCTCATCCACATCCAAGTCACATAGAGCACCTTATTCAGTAGGACTATGACTGTATTAGACGGACAGGATGTATAATTTTATATTTTATTGTATTTTTTACTTATGTTTTTTACTGTAATATATAATGGGTGAATGAAAATGCATTAATTCTTCTGAAAAATCATAGCCCCTAGTAGTGGAACACGGTTGTGTCCACAAAATGAATCTACAATTATTCTTGGGTCAAGGTGTCTCATGTGGGGACTATCCTTATTTTTGTTTTACGGTTCGAATTCAAAATTTGTCTGTTTAGCAACTCGTGTTTGTTTGGTTTTTTAGTGGCAGTTCTTTGCTATATTTAGCTACTTTTCTGGCATAATTTCACATTTTTAAAGTTCCATTTCTGGCATAATTCAGTGTCTTGGTTTGCAAATATCCAAAGTTTGATCATTTCAAATCTGTTTATATCATTTGGTATGTTGTTAAAATTTTATCTTCTGATTGCCGTATTTTCTCTTGCATTCAATTGAATTTTGGGTGAAAGTAACAGGTCATCCCTGACTTGATAGCGGGACTAGAAAATCTTGAGGAGCTTAATGCCTCATCTAACCTTTTAGGGTCTTTGCCTGACTCAATTGGCTTGTTACAAAAACTGAAAATTCTGAACGTCTCAGGAAACAAGCTGGGTTCCCTCTCAGGATGGAAAACAAGAAAGAGCACCTATCTATGTCAAGACTATCTAGTTCAGATTCTCCATCCGCGGTATGTTAGATCATTTAATATAAATATCTCAATATTGAATTCAAGATTAATTGATATTTTAATTTGGCTAAATACTGTCAATAACTTGTCCAAACATTAATTTTTTTTTTTTTTTGTAGAATGTTGATTACCCAATAGAAGCTCCGACTCCGCTCACCAATACAAGCGCCATTAGAAGCAATTCTTTGAATAACACATTTTATACATACTATCCAATTGAAGAAAGTAATGACAGCTTTCTTGGTACAGAAGATACTACACCTAATGTTGGGGAAGCTGAAGCACCATTTACATCCTCTCCAATTACAGGAAGCAATACTGATGTATCAGATGCAGAGGAAACTGAGTATGCCAGTGCCGAAACAACTGAGAATGTGCAAATGGATAATGATGATGAGCCAAGGTCGGGGACGGAGTTTAATTCCTTAAAATATTTAATGAGTTATTATAAGGAATACGGTAAGAAATATGAGTTTGGGGTGATGACAAAAAGGAGTGAAAAGGGAGATGATCAGACCATTAGATATGTCACCCTTGCTTGTGCCCGTGGTGGGAAGGCCCGAAATAGGATTTTGAATGTCGTCAACCCACGTCCGACAGGAAAAACGGAATGTGAGGCAAAGATCAATGCCTTGAAAGGATCTAATGGAAAGTTTAAACTAACTATAGTTCATAACATCTACAACCACGGTCTTAGTCCGGAGAAATCTCACTTTTTTCGATGTAATAGAGAGGTGAGTAAAGCAGTAAAAAGAGTCCTAGATACAAATAACATTATTGGCATACGACAGAATAAGAGTTACCAATCTTTTGTGGTTGGTGCAGGTGGATATGAGAAAGTCGAGTTTACTGAAAAAGATGTTCGTAATTATATCAACAAGTCACGACATATACAACTTGGCACAATGGTGCTGGTGCCCTTCAAGACTATTTTTTACGGATGCAATACAAAAATCCAGGTTTCTTTGCACTGATGAATTTAGATGATGACGGGAGGTTAAAAAATGTATTCTGGGCAGACCCCCTTAGTAGAGCAGCCTACCAATATTTCAATGATATGGTCACATTCAACACCACATACCTGACGAACCGATATGGGATGCCCTTTGCACTATTTGTTGGTGTGAATCATCATGGGCAGTCAATTTTGTTTGGGGCAGGCTTGATTTTCAACGAGGATACTGAGACCTTTGTGTGGCTATTTAGAACCTGGTTGCATTGTATGGATGGTGTCGTGCCAAAGGCTATTATCACTGACCAAGATAGGGCAATGAAAAATGCCATTGCAATTGTATTTCCAGAAAGCCAACATAGATTTTGCCTATGGCATATAATGAAGAAAATGCCTGAAAAGTTTGGCCCTTATGGGTCCTACAAAACTGGATTGAAAACTGCACTGACAAAATATGTATACGACACCCACTCCCCAACAGAGTTTGAGACATGTTGGGATCAATTTATTACCACGTACGACTTGGATGAGAATTCTTGGTTGCAGAGTTTATATGCTGAGCGTGAACATTGGGTACTAGCATTGTTGAAAGATGTTTTTTGGGCTGGAATGAATACAACACAGTGAAGCGAGAGCATGAATGCCTATTTCGACGGTTATGCTAGTTCCAAGACTAATTTGAAGGAATTCGTTATCAATATGATAATGCATTGAAAAAGAAAATTGAGAATGAAAATGTCGCGGACTTCCGCTCATTTAATGTCACAATTCCATGCATCTCTAGATCTCTAACTGAAAAGAGATTTCAAAATTTGTACACAAATACTAAGTTCAGGGAAGTTCAGCTACAACTTATTGGCATTATTGACTTGGAGCCAGTTTTGCTTAAGGTGGATAGTACAAGAAAGACCTATACGGTAGAGGATGAAGTTCAACACGAAGAGTTTACTAAACTGGTGACACACTCTATGGAATTTATTGAGGAAGATGCAGCTGCCAAGTGTTCATGTGGTTTATGGCAAATGAGGGGGATAGTGTGCCGGCACATGTTTGCCGTCTTCAAATGTAACGACGTTAAATCGTTTCCAGATAGGTACATTTTAGACCAATGGAGAAAGGATATTAAAAGAAGATATACGTTAATCCAAAGCAGTTATGATGCAAAGGATCAGCGGGAAGATGGTAACAAATATTCATGTCTGTTGAATGCATGTTATAAGATGATTACTAATGCAGCAGGGAAAAAGGGGTATACTGAGGATGTATTGGCTAAGTTAAGCGCAATGACTGACTTGTATACAGCAAATCAAGAACCTACATCGATGACGCAAGTTGATACAAATGTTGGCAGTTCGGCAATTGCAGCTACCATAGCAGATGGTTCAAGACAAGTACGCAATCCACGAGTTATGCGAGGAAAAGGCAGACCCCTATCTCTAAGGAGAGCATCCACAATGGAGATAGAAATGCGAAAATTCAAGGAGAAGACAAAGAAAGCGCAGGGAAAGGGGAAACGCAAATTGGTTCAAATTTTTAAAGTTGTTCTGATTATTTAAGTTTTATAAATTTTAACTAACAAATTTATTATTTGATTATCAGCGAGATGGAGAACCCCCATTGGTTGTGAATAATTCCAGCAATTTGTTTGGCCCTTCTGACATTTGTGGAACCCAGCCCCAAGAGGTAGTGATTCAAAGTTAAGAAAGTATAAGTTCACCCGCTATTGTCACATTATAGTTTTCGTGTTCTTTTGATCATTTTCACTTAATTCCTATCATTATTTTTCATAGTTCCAATTGTGTTTGGATGAATCACAACCGCTACATGTTGACTTGGAAGGATCACAAACAATGCAAGCAGATTTTGAAGGATTACAGGCAATGCATAATGATTTGGAAGGATCACAAGTAATGCAATGATGGGGCACTATAAGCATGAATTAGTGACATTTTGACATGTTCAATTTTATATGATGGGAGGTAGATAATATGTGTATGCTGACATTGCTTGAATAGGAGAAGAGATGAGTTCCAAGTTGCCGTTGAAGGAATTTTCTGATATAAAACATGTAATATATTTGTCATGAACTACTTCTTTTTTTATTGTTATTGGTTCTCATTATTAGCTGTCAAGCACAAGTACATTCAAGTAGGAGATATGTTGCTTTAAGCATGAAATATATCTGGCCAGATTATTCGGTTCTCATTATTACTGGTTCTCATGTAATATATTCGGTTGGGTATGGTGAAGTGGGAATTGGGTTTCTAAATCCATCCCATCGGCTCTAGATGTCGCTCTACATGGCATCTCAACTCCTTGCAAGCGGCACAAATGACACCTCAATTAAGCCTATTTAGGACTTAATTCTCCACCCAATGATCAGTACAAAGTTTCTTGATTTTCAAAGTTATTCAAACTAAACGGATTTTGCAGGTAATTCAAGATGAAACAAAGTTTCAAGATCACATATAGAGGCAGAAATGCAGATGATCGAAAACCTGAAGCAATCACATTTCAGAATGCACTAGTTTTAGGGTATTTATACTCGATCTGCACAAATTCAGACATCAATTTAACTGCTCAAACATCAAATTCAAAAACAAATTCAGACATCAATATTGTGCCATCAATGCCATCAAATTCAGACAAATTCAAACATCAATACTTCGGCTCCTTTCTGGCCTAGTCAAGCATCAAATTCAAACATTTGCATGTCCAAAATATGCAAAAAATAGAACACAGTTCCATGAAAACACAAGTGCCGAAGTCCCTTAAAACACAATATTTTGCCCCCTAAACACAAATTACTTAAACACTACCAGGTAACATGCAACCACAAATGCAAAACTCCAATACATTTGACATAGCATGCGCGATTGTCTATTTCTAGCTTCTTGTGCGTGACACATCAACTCCTTCAAAACCTCGAGTTGATCCACTATTTTACGTAACTCAGTTTGTATCTTCTCAAAATGCTCGAGTATCTTCTCGAGCTCTCTCTCCTTCTTGATATCTTGATTGAATCTTTCTCGACGTTGGCACTCAATCACTTGGTTAGTATCTACCCACTTGAAAAACTTACAATATGGTAATCCCTGCGCATTTCATGTATACAAATTTAATGATTAGAAGACACAACAAATTAACGAAGAAATCAAAGACGTGTTAAATATAAGCCACACTAAAATACTTAACTTTGTGTTGTACTTTGCACATCCTAAGAAGGGTCATCCAGCATTTTGTATAGTTGTTGCATATTTTAATTTGGCTTCGACCTTACAAAAGCATAATGGTTGACGTGAAGTACCTGTAGCAGAGGATGAAGAAGACATTGCCGATGAATCACAGAACTAGTGAAAAAGAGTGGTAAAAAAGACTGATGAGAGTATGACAGTATGTTAGCATATTCTGCTATAGCAAGAATATCTACATATATATTTCAAACTGTCCAAATCTTTTGTTATTGGATATAATAGTGTTCAATGAAAAAAGATGTTAATATAATTACATGCAAAAGTCCAAAATCAAAACTAGTGCTAGAAACAGGTTCCAATTAATGAAAAATCAAACTAGCGCTAGAAACAGGTTCCAAATAATTAAACAGCCAACGCGATATCTTCAATCACAAAATTATGTTTACATCATCACATTAAAACCCTAACAACCACAATCATTCCAAACTACCCACAATGCCAATAACGTTTCAAATAACTCATCGACTTATCCATGAATATCATGACAGCCCAAGTGTTCTAATCAACATGGACAAAATAATTTAAAACAAAGGTTTAAGTGCGAAAATTACCTAAGACCTGATTATGCAAAAATGCTCATATTTACTGAGAGGGTTAGGGTTAGGGATTGGTATTGTTTTTGGCTTTGGGTTAGGGTTCGGATTTGGCTTAGGGTTTGAATTTGGCTTCATGGCTTTGGGTTCAAGGAGAACATTTGTGGAGAATCAAACGTTTCGTGGAGAAGACAACTGCGAAGACCCACTGCTCCTCTGTTTCACACACCGATGGCAACTTTGTCTGGATAGGGACCGAGGCTTGGTTTGGATGCGTTAGAGGATTTGGAGATGGAGCTTTAGGGTTCTTGGATGGGGGATGGAGTGAATGAGGATGTGGGATTGAATTGTTTCGTGGAGAAGACGACTGCGAAGACCCACTGCTCCTCCATTTTGCACACCGACGGCAACTTCGTCTGGATAGGGACTGAGGCTTAGTCTGGATGCGTTAGAGGGTCTGGGGAAAGAGGGTTAGGGTTCTCAGATGGGGGATGGGAATGAGGATGCGAGATTGAATTCGAAATGAAAAGAAATAAGGAAAATGAAATGAAGGAAACGAAAAAGTGAGAATTCGATCATTTGAATTGATTTGCAAACGACGACGTTTTCAAACTGCCACGTAGGCCCGGTTTCGCCGGTTTTCCAAACGGCGGTTTCTTTTAACATTTTCCTTGATTTATTTGGCTATTGAAAATCGCTAACCTTCCCAGTGAAACGAATCCTGATTGGGTCCCATTTCACCTTTTTATTTTTTATTTGTAGTTTTTTTAATATTATTATTTTTTACATAATTTTTTTAACATCTTAAAATATTTTTTTAAAATATAAAAAAAATTACATTATTATTTAAAAATATTTACTTAAAAAATTAAAAAATAAAAATAAAAAGGTGAAACGGGACCCAATCGGGACCCGTTTCATCGGGGTGAGTAGCATCACCCTTTGGCTATTATGGATTTAAATTGTTCTAAAAACACCATAAAATATGTTTTTGAGTCATTTTTAACCCAAAATTTAAATACATATTTAAATATATTAAACTTTGAAAAAGAAAACTTAAATAAATAGAAATTGTTAAGCATATACAACTAATAATTACTAAGTTCCAACTTCCAACAGACAGTATTAATCTATTAATTTTTAAAAATAATAATAATCACTATGGTTTAAGGCACTATTAAATTATTACAAATTTATAATTTTATAATAATATAAATCAAGACAACAAATAACTATTACAAAATTACCAATACATTTGAAAATAGTAGATCTTATAAATTGTACTATTAATTATTAACATTACAATTTACAACTACTTCTAAATTAATATAATCATAATATTGAAAGTGATTGGACAAGATGATTTGATCAATTTTGATTGGTGGTGAGTTCATCGAGTTGTTAAGAGTTGTTGATTGCTGTCAGAATCAAACTCAATGAATCAAGATCATAAAATCTGCAATAATAATAAGTTAAAAATGAAGCAAATTAGAATTCTAAATATAAAGTTATAATTTATAAACATGAAAAAAAAATAAAATACAAAATGTTAAAAGTACTAACCAAGATGAGATTGAGTCATTCGATTGAAAGATGAGCATAGAAGGATTTGACATACATATTGAGAATATAAAAACTACAAAATGTCAAAATCTGTGAACAAGATAATTAGATACTAAAATTAAAAATATTATAAAACCATAAATGCAAAGAACAATTAAGGGACAAATTTTGCAAATCATGGTGATAGTGGCTCTAAGACACACAGTCATACTGAAGCAAATGTAGCTATAAACATCATCCCAAGTGTCGCTACAATAATTAAATTTGAAATTAACACCAATTAATATTTAATTAAATAAATTCAAATGAGAAAATTAATTTCAAGTGGCAATTTACCAAACCAGGCTGATCAGCATTCTCCTCATCGACCTCAACCTCGACCGACTCATAATCAATAACATCCGGAATATAAATTGGACTCTTCATAATTCAATTCTGTGTGCAAATCAAAGACTCTACAATGGTAGAATCTAATGAGCTTCGAAACAAATCCAATACGCACCCTTACAATTAAGGCTGTAAAAAGACCGAATTAGACGGGTGGACTGGACCGGACCGGTTGGACCGGATCGAGATCGGACCGAACCAGATGAAGTTCGATCCAGTCCGGTCCAATTTTTTTATGGACGGGAAATTTCCGGTCCAGTTTAGAGGGAGAGCATTTCTCCCCTTGGACCGGATCGGACCGAACCGATTGTACACACATTTTTTATTTTATTTATATATATGTATATATAAGTAATAGTAGATAAATTTTAATATTAATATTAATATAGATTAAAAGTGGTAGTATAACATATTAATATATAATATATATTCTTATAATATTAACATATTATAATTTATAATAGTTGTAATATAAAAGTACAAATAATCACCACACAAGACTATTCTAAGATGTCTCATTGCGACATCATTAGCCCCAGTATTATCACTTTGCATGTCGAAACCCATGTTAATCCCAACTTTTTAATAGCGACCTCCAAGGCCCTCCTTATTGTCTCATCTCTTGTAACATCCCGACTCGAAATTTGAAATTTATTTATTCTCTTATATATTTATTTCCTTATTCTCTTACATATTTACTTATATTTTCTCTTACCTAATTATTTAATTATTTATCTATTCTTTAAAATTATTTATTGGATTATTTTACAATTCTCAATATTAATATTTTATCTTCATTACGAGTAGTGAGTTTTTTTTTTTTTGTTTCCAATATGTTGAGATGGTAGATTATTTTTAGATTTTTTTTTGTAACCGATCAAATTGATAAAATTCATAGTGCCCTTTCCAAGATTTTCGAACGTAGTATCCCCTCTCGAAATTTCAGCTCGGATAATCATCTCTATACCAAAACCAAATCTTAATTCAATCCCCAACATTTTTTTTGCGTATCCTCATTAAATCAGAATCCCTGTCGGATTCTAATCGTCTCCTACTCAAAATAGTCTCCCATAAGTTCGTCCTAGCAGTCAAATATATAAGCAGAATTTCAAACGTTAAAATTCAAAATCTCAAAACAAATCCAACCAAAATTCGAAATCTAATATCCAAAATCTTCGCATAACCTATTCCTTTTCACCTACAAATTCCCACTAAAACGCTAGTTTAAAAACACACGAAAAGCATTAAAGAGGTACCTTGTTCTCGGCAAGGCAGAGCCCCCAGCTTCCAGCCATTGGCGACCTCTAAATGGCGCCGAACCACTACCAACTGCCACAGAAAACGCCGGCCAGCCTACCCCCGAGGAGCCCCACTCTTTTTCGGAAAGTTTCCGGCGAAAACACCCATCTCTCTCTCTGTTTTTCCACTGAAATCCTTTTAAATTTTCAGGTCATTCCGCTGGCCACCACATCTGACAACGCCGTGAGCCTCGGTCAGCCACCCAAAATTGCCGCACTCATTTCTCCTCTTGGTAAGCATCACTTGAACCCTTTCACTCTGAGTTTTTCCTGCCCGTAAGCTCCTTGTTGCCGAGAGCCTCTATTTAGCGTGTGTGTGTGTTGTGTTTTCTGGTTGTAGAGATAGGCCTTGGGCCATAAAGCCGCTTGGTTCAGAACCTTATGAATCTGGGCTTAATTGCTACAACTCTAGTCTTCATGATGGGCTTAACTAGGTTATCTCAGAAACTTTTATTATTTTAATATACACTTTAAGTCTATTATTTTATTAAGATTCAGTTGTCTTAGTAATCAAATTTTAATAAGAGTATCTATTTACTTTTAAATAGAATATTAAAAGAATATGTAATAAGCCTTGATTAAAATTCATTATGAGTAATCTTTGAATAAGTTATTATATTTTTCTCCTTATATATGATGTTTAAATTTTACCAAGATATAATAGTAGTTCCTAAATAAATTTTATATCATACTGTACGAATTCAATATTATTTCAGCCATATTTAAATAACAGAACGTTGATTACTAGAATATTATTTTGAAAGACTTTTTGACTTTTATAATATGATGTTCAAAATAGAATATTTATTAGTTTTCATGATATGTGTTATTAGTCGATATGTTTTTATTTTTTTAATTTAATAGAATATTACGACATGTTTTTTTAGAAGTTAGTAACGGTTCGTAATCCGTATAGGTAACAAGCTAGAAAATGAGTTTCAGGAAGCAGCGCATCCAAGTAAGTAAATTTAATCACAAAATTAGGATCCTTACATTAGTTCTTTGATAGCCAGTTTAAAATACCTCTCATGTCATGTAAGCATGTCATTCAGCACAGCATACGATTATGTCATCAGCATCATGTTTAGATTCAGCGAATTATAGTTATTTATGATAGTATGTATTATGCATATCATCTCACATAAGTCACATAAGTTGAGTTAAGTTCAAGTATAATACTAAATCATATCAGAAATCAATTAAGCAGTTTTCCAGTTAAATCAGTCAGTTAAAACAATTTAGTTAGTTTCAGTTCAGTAAATCAGTTATTTCAGATGGCCATTCAGATGTATGGTACCAATGCATATCAGATTAAGGTGGATGTGCAAGTCACGGACCTAAGCGTGGTCCACTATAGTACGCTAGAGTACTATTAGCGGCTCCCCTTGCTGCAGCAGGATGTGGGGCCGGTGCACAACCTTGCACACATGGTTAAGTGTATTGACCAATCAGCTCAATTAATATAGTTCAGTTGATTCAGACCAGTCACTTAAGTTAGTTAGTCAGTTAAGTCAATCATGCATAATATCAGCATCAGCATGTACAATTATATTTTCAGAATTCAGCATAAGTTTTATGAAAATTTCTTATAATATTATCTTGCGTTGTGATGGATTTATTTACTGAGTCATCGACTCATTTTAGTTTATTTCCTACTTTTTTTTAAACCACTAGGTGATGAAGATGATCAGTGCGAGCAGACAGGCTAGGAGTAATTTGAGCAGCTATTTAAAATTTTTAAGTTTTATTAAAAACAAGTTTAATTTATTTATTTTTTTTTGCTGAGTTTATGTTTTCTAGTAAATAAGTGTCTTTACGACATAAGCTACTTTCAGTTATGTTCTGTTAAGGATTGCAAAAGACATTTTTATTATAACTTCACTTTTGGAATAAATGTTATTTATTTTCTATTATTAAAACCAAGAATCTTTTCTCGATTAAATATTTTAAAAAGAGTTAAGTGACATTTCCTAGCTTACGGAAATGGGGTGTTACAATTTGGTATCAGAGACCGAGTTGAGATTCTTTGGGCTTTTGCTTTCCAAAAAAAAATAATAATAATAAAAAAAAAGATGCTCCTGGCCTGCTCGAGAGTAATTGAGAGTTTCTTAGGGTTGAGTGCCTTGTTAGCCCTATTAGTTAGAATCATTATTATAGTTGTAATAGTGCCTTTTTATACACTCTCATCATATAGTAGTTAATCGTGTCATGACATTCTGACGTAGATCATGGCTCCCGGCACTAGAAATCATCATAACCGAGAAAGATCTTCTGGATCAAACCAGAGCAATAACCCAGACTCTCTTGTTGTGGCTGTGACTAAATTCTTCCAAACTATGGCTAGTGGTCAATTTACAGCGGCTAGAGCCCTTCAGGATGGTTGCACCTTGGAGCAATTTTCCCGACAGCACCCCCTACGTTCGACGGTAGGGCGAATGCCATGGATGCTGAAAGCTGGGTTGAATGTATGGAGCAGATTTTTGAAGCCCTTTACTGTACGGATGATCAAAAGGTGAAGTATGCTACCTACCACTTGACAGACATGGCAAACCAGTGGTGGAAGTCGACTCGCTCCTTAATTCAACAGGAGCTAGGAGAAGGAGTCTCCATTCCTTGGAAACGTTTCAAAAAGGCTTTTCTTGATCGCTTATTTGTAGTTAAATAAGTCTATTTTCGTTATAAATAGTCATTTTTCTCGCAAATAATTGGCTACAAATACCCATTTTTCTTGAAGTAAAATTTGGTAGGGAGCTCTTGGAAGATGAGAGGTTGATCGGCAAGGTTTGGATGCCTTTTGTGGAGGAAAATGATTTCTTAGATCGAGATTGTTGATATCTCGGAGAAACATTGGAATATCTATTTTTCTTAAGCGGAAACTGTATTCCATTCATTAATAATAGACATTACAAATGAATTTGAAACATATATTACAAGTAAACTAAACGACGATCTATAACTTCCTAGTACATTGAAAGTGACTGACGTTTTCTAATCCTAGCTACAAATCTCTCCAGAATACTATTTGAGAGACAGCCCAACTCTGTTTAAAATAGAGTTAACAATACAACCACACAAATCTCATTTCGTTCTAAGACGAGACATAATAAAACTCCCTCGAACAAAAAGTCCAAGGGGAAAACTCTACAAACCAAAGGTCTTAGAGACAATTTTTTTTTTTATTAAAGCAAAATAAACGAGCAGAAATTTAAAAAAAAAAGGAAAAATCGAAACACAAAGATCCAATTTTCAACATTGAAGGAATTAAAAAACAAAAAAACAAAAAAATGCTACTGTCTGTGGCGCGTGGGGCTCACGTGCCACCTCTAGAGAGTCGTGGATGGACAGAGTCGAAGTGTCGATGGCCTTGGTCCCTCTAGTGTTGCGCATGGCAATCGAAAAAATCCCTCCGAGGGTGGCGCATGGAGATCAAACCTCCCATTGCAAAGGGCGCTTGTATAGCAAGCGTCGCTCCAAATGGTGCGAAGTCGTGGTTGTTGGGAGATCGATGGCCTAAGAAGCTGTCTGAGTGGCACATGTTGAAACTTGCACCTCGGATGACTTCAAAACTCCTGACTCCGAAGCGCCCTAAAAGCCCAACAACAAGCCCGCAGTTCCTGCCAAAACAACAATGAAAAAAAAGACAAAAAAGGAGGAAGAAGAAGAAGAACAAAAGGGAAGGAGAAGAGGGAAATGGGGACTCGAAGGAGCAAATGAAAAGAAAAAAATGGGGGAGGGAGGCAAGGTGGAAAAAACAAAAAGAAAAGAATAAAATAGAGAAAGAAAGGAAATGAAGGGAGGACGGAAAAGAAGTGGGGAAAAAGGGAGGGGGGAGGAAGTGGAGGCACATCTTACCCCCCCCCCCCCCCCCCCCCCAAAGGGCGCCAAGTCTAAAAAACTCTAAGATTTTGGGAGCTTTTTTTTCTAGAGAGAGAAGAGGGAGAGAGCCTGAATGGATTTTAATTAATGTATTGAAGCTAACATTGGAAGATCTAGACTTGTAAGAAGGGGCACTATGGTTACATTTGTTGGATTAGAGGGCAAAAGCTATTAGCTTTTGAAGGAGGGGAAGTATGAATTTTTAAGAATATCTTGAGTGATTTATAAATAGTAATAAAATAATAATTAGTAATTTATAAATAATAATAAAATAATTCAAGAATATTTGAAAATAATTTTGTTCCCAAACGTGTCCTAAATTAACTCATGATTAAGCAACTCCGATTGAGAATCCTCAAAAGATATGGATTGGGCCCGAGTGGCAAAATTGAAATAGTGACAAAGAGGTATGAGAGGATTTGAGAGGACCATATGAATCCGGCTCACTCTATTTTCATTTCAAAATCGTTGACCAAAATAAAAATTAATTAAAGAGGACGAATCAAAATATGCATTATAACAATTTATTTGTATCGTTTTGTTTGTACAAACCCGCTTGAAGTGTTTAGAGTAACCCTGTGGCCCTTGTGCTGTAGTTATCTTTTCAATTTTGCATCTCAGCTTTATATTAGTTATTGGACTTTAAGTTGTATTAATTAGTGGGCTTCGACCCGTAGTGTAAATTAGTTTGCAGATTGTGGTTTTATTATGTTGCTGTTGCTTTTACTCGAGGCCCATTACTTTAGCTATATGTACTAAGCAACTTTGCTCTTAAGACTTGTGCAAAAAGTAAAAGAAAATTCATTTTGTTCTTCTATCTTCCTCTTCTTCCTGAAGGTCCTCACTCTCAAAAGGGAGATCATCCTTTCAATTCTTTGTAGATTGTTACACGTTTCTTTTATATTTCTTGGTTTGAGTTTTGGCTTTTGCTCATGTTATTATAAGAAAATCAGATTTTTGTGACCAATTATTTGTAATTAAAAAATTATTTGTGACTTATTTTAACAAAAAATAATTATTTTACTAAATATAATTAGTCATAAATAAATAGTTTAATTATATTGTGTATTTGCACTCATGTCATTATGGATGTGAGTCCATCATGACAACTTTCAGGGAAAAAGAATCCAATAACACGCAGCACGCTGTCATTTTTTTCTTGGTTTGAGTTGATATGCTATTTTACAAAGATTAACTTGTGAAAAACTTATATATTTAAGCCTAACTAGTAATACTCTAAGCAAATATAATTGAAATATTTTGATTCTCATGTATATTGTTCTACATATTTAAGCCTAATGCATCATGCTATTCTTTAGTTCATGTTTAAAATTGTGATAGAAAATATAAATTATAAGTTTAGGACTTATAATTTATAACTTAAATAATAAATTTTATATTTTAAAAATTGTTTATTATTTAAACTTTTAAAATTAGTTACAGTAATTTTTTTTTAAAATATACAGTTATCTAATTTAATAAAAACTTCAAATTGAATCTTTTTAAAAAAGATGATTTTCAAGTTTTCTAACGGACTAAAATATATTTTATAAAATTATCAAACATATTATTTTTTTTAAAAATATTTTTAACTGTTTAAAAATATTTTTTAAAATTAGAAACATAACTCCAAACGAGCATGTATATTGTTCCATCCCTTACTCGTGTAGCTTAAAGGCACGTAATTTGAAGAGACTATTTGATCTATACATGTAGTTTATAAAAATAAGTTTATAAATTAACATGTTTTGATATGAAATATCATATTTGATGTTTTTATTATAAAATAAACCTAATATTTTGCATGGAGCTGCTTTAGTTTACAATTTTTTTATTAATAAAATTTTTACGGATAACTGTTACTTCTCAAACTTGAAATGCTCTAAAATCCTAGATGCCTATTTCACTTTCAATTCAAATAGAAATTGAGGTTACTTTTGAAATTTAGATTTAATTGAAATCAATTTAATTCATTCTAGTTTTTAAATTAAATTTAATATTCAAATATCAATTATTAAATTATTAAATTTATCTCAACTCAAAATTTTTTTATATATAAAATTTATAATTTTTTTCAATTTAATATTTTTTTACACGTAGAATTCATAATTTTTTTTACTTTTCTTAAATACATTTAAATATATCTAAAATCATTTAAAATAAATTTTGTCTCAACCTTATCAATTTATTAGTATTTATAAAAAATAAAATTTATCTCAACCTAGCTCGACGTTCAAACGGGCCTTAAAAACATGTATGGTGGTACGCCCCACTCGCCCTGTTCAGAACGTGAAACACCATTACCATTTTTTACTTTGCCTCCTTCATGGCTTGCTATCTGTCTGATGTGTAGTAGCGATTTCCTTCCCACTGGCTATATTCTACGTGAACAGTTTGTGTCGGACCACGTCTGCCTGGAGAAACTTCGTGCCAGTAGACTGGTTTTGTCTATTTCAGATCCTGACATGCAGCATATCCGTCTAACTTGGCTTTTGTTTATTCTGGAAAGAGAAGTTGTAGCATTAAAAGAGGTCCATTCAGTGGATCATTCTCGGTCGAGAAGCCACCCATCTTTTGCTTTTTCCTCCTCATCCTCCCTCTCTGCTCAAAGTTACTCTGGTAAGTTTTCTTCTCGGTGTTCCTCTTAACTGTTTGAAAATTATTCCAAATGACGCTTGTTACGTTATTCATTACCATAAGCCTCACTATCCACTTCCCATAGAATATCTTCATGTAATTATGTGTTGATTGATAACAACTTTGGGTTTACTTCTTTCACTAATTCACTGTTTCTTTACGAATATTTGTCTTTGCTACAACAAATCTTTTGGTCTTGCGTTATTTTGCCACAGCATTTGAATTGGACTGCTATATGCTTCTCCAAGCTAAAGACACAAACCGTGGAATGCACGCCACACTTATTTTTAGGTGGATTTCAATAGTTTACCTTAAAATAGAGCCAGCTCTAAATGACATGGAAAACTAACTACAATACATTATACATGTTTCATAGTTCAATGGTCATATGATATATCGCATAGTTTTACATCTGCAGAGATAAACAGATTTATATTCTTGTATTGCCTAAAAATTTGACCATCTTAACTTTACTTTCCGACTATATGTGTTGGCAGTACTCTGAAAATGAAACTAAGTCTAGATTTGAGATCATCTTTGACGGTTGGCATTAGACTAAATTCTTTTTTTGTTTTTTGTTTTTTTTTCTGAAATACTTAGCACTGCATTAAATGTTCTGTGCAGCCCAGTTTTTGGATAACATAGTAAAATGCTGTTAGTCTTTTCCTCTCTTAGCTACATGTGCATATGTGTATTTTTATGGGCACTCAAATTTGATCACTTCAGGGTCAACCTTCCCTGGTTGGTCGTCTGATCCAATTTTTGAGCTTCTTAATTGTACGACATTCCCTGACCTACTGGATACTGGAGGATTGATATTTTTAAACATTATCTAGGTACTCTCTAGCTTCTTTCCTCGTTTTCATGAACCTGAAAAACAATGTAGAAGTGGGAGGTGAACATTAGTAGTTCATAATTCATTTCCCTTTGCAAGGAACAGAGTAAATGCTCTGAGAATGACTAACAAGTTCATTGCCTCGTTTTGTTAGATTTTGGACTCCAGGATTTAATTTAGTATTTTATATTTTATATAGAACTTTAAACATTGTTAAGAGTAAAGCTGTTTGTCTAACACATGGTTAGAACGGTAACGTATGCCATTCTACTTTTTTCAATTAAATGTCTGTAGAAGGATTTGTTATTGAAGTCTCGTAAGGTTGAGTTCAATAGAGTCAAGAACTTGGGGGCTTAGTTTCGTTTTCTCTAAATGTTAATGAATAAATTACACTGTTTTTCAGAGTCAGATATTTGGTACCATGGCTATTAAGTTCTTGGCTGTTCTCTGCATATTGGCTTCAATATGCTCCTTGGCTATTCCTTCTTCCTCCAATGGATTAGTGAGAATCCCATTAAAGAAAGAACTTTTGAATCTTAATAATATAAAAGCGGCCAGAATAACTGGGAAACAGGGAAAATATGCTACACAGAGCGATTTGCATGGTTCAGCAACAGATGTTGTCTCATTGAAGAGCTGTTTGGATGCTCAGTATTATGGAGAGATTGGAATTGGTTCACCCCCACAAAAGTTCAATGTCATCTTTGATACGGGCAGTTCAAACCTTTGGGTTCCATCTTCATACCCTAACTTTTTAGTGAGTCTGTTTGTGATTATGTGCTTTTGGTTTCATAGTCCCCATGTTATTTTCTTAGAAATATTTTCATCATGCAGATGAATAGCTATTCTAGGTACAATGCTTGCCAATCCAGTACACATATGGTGATTGGTAAGTTTTCAGTTGAATGCTCCTACAAATATCATGAAATATATTGGCAGAAAAAAGTTTTGTTGTAGTCTGTGAAATGAACTTTTTCTTTTTGGGAGGAGGGTGGTGAAGAGAGAGGTTTTGAAAACCAGACCTTCATTTCTTATTTTCTTTTGCATAGGTAAAAATTGTAATATTCATTATGGTTCTGGATCAATTTCGGGTCTTCTTAGCAAAGATAATGTACAAGTTGGAGACCTTGCTGTCAAAGATCAAGTAAGTGATTTCTAGCTTGAGATGTACTAGGGTGATGTTATGTTTGCTTGCTGGTTTTATATGATGTTAAGACATTTTTATCATCCTTGAGGTACTCGTTGAGGCTACGAATGAGCAAGGTGTTCCAAGGGTACAGACAAAGTTTGATGGGATACTTGGACTTGGGTTTCCAGAAAATTCTGCAGGGAATGCTATGCCAGTTTGGTAAAGACTTGGGCATACTTTTCAAAATATTCATTGTTATACCTCCTCATGTTGAAAAAAATTTTCCCCTCACGTACAACCTTTCATGCTCTTGGCACAGGCACAACATGGTACAACAAGGTCTGTTAAGCCAGAAAATCTTTTCCTTATGGTTGAATCAGCATCCAGAGAAAAGTGAGGGAGGTGAGATCATCTTTGGTGGTGTTGATCAGAAGCACTTCAAGGGTGAGCATACCTATGTTCCAGTTACTCAAATGGGTCACTGGCAGGTGCAGTTCTTATGTTCTACCTAGTTGTCTTTATACAACACTCTTTTAACAGTTATTTTATCTTTTGTAGTAAAGTGATATGTTTTGTTTTGACTTTTCATCTTCTATCATCTTCTAGATTGGGTTGGAAGATTTTCTTATTGCAAACCATTCAACAGGTGATGAGATCGCACACTTAAGATCAAAATATAATATCAAAATAGAATATCCTAGTATTTCGTAGTGTTTAATTTCTGAAGTACTTAAAATTGCCTATTGTTTGAGATTCACTGACATAACAAGCTCCATTGAATTCCTAAGATTGACAAGTTCAAGATTTCAGGTTTGTGTGTGGTTGGCTGTGCTGCTATAATGGATTCAGGCACATCCTTCATTTCTGGACCGAAAGTATGTGCTAGTACTATATGACACTTTTTGTGCCCAGAAAGTTCTAACAGATTCATTGTACCAAGTTTTTTTTTTACTTAATCTTACTACAAAAGATGATTTTTCTTTGTTTATTCAACTTCAGGCTATGGTCGCCAAAATAAACCATGCCATGGGAGCAAAAAGGATTCAAGAGCATGGAATGTAAAAAAGTTCTTTCCCAATATGGAGATATGATGTGGAATCTCTTGCTGTCAGGGGTCCGTGTTCTAATAACTATATTTTATACTGGTTATATAGGGTACATGTCTTACACTTTTCTTCCCTGGTCTACCAGCTACAGCCTGAGAAAGTGTGTTCAAGTATTGGACTGTGTTATAATAATGGGTCTCGGCATTTGAGGTTATTAATTCCGTTTCCTTATTTTCTTAAAATGAATTCTGTATCATCAGACGTGGCTTTGAACTAAATTTAAAATTTGAATTTATGCAGCAAAATTATTGAAACAAAGGTTTTACATAAGAGTGGGAAGGAATTGGCGGTTCGTGAGGATCTTCAGTGTGCTGCCTGTGAGATGACTGCTATATGGATCCAAACCCTTCTCAGACAAAACAAGACCAAAGTCAAAATATTTGAATATTTAAACAAGGTTAATTTCCCACAAGTCGTCTTCTTTATGTCCAAATAAATCTATCACCAATTTTTCTTTTTGCATAATGGGACTAATGTTTCTCTGCGCACATTTTCCTTTGTTGAAGCTTTGTGACAACTTAAATCCAGTGGGAGAATCAGCTGTCAATTGTGACAACATTCGAAACATGCCACACATTTCATTCATCCTTGGGAATAGATCCTTCCACCTGACACCTGAACAAGTATGGGTTTGTTGCAACCTTTCCGCTTAAGATTCTACAAGTGTTTGGGTTGCAAGCTGAAAGTTAGTGTAGTTGTGCTTAATAAGTTGAGAGGGCTATTTTTGAGAGGGCAGAATGTCAACAATAAAATTATGGGAGTCAATTGAATGCATTTTAAGCTATGTTTGAATGTTGAGCTGAGTTCTTTATGAATAGTAATGAGTTGAGATAGTGGGAGTCAGTTTTGTGGGGCCACCTAAGATAAGTTTTATATATATTTGGATGTTAAGATGAGTTTAGATGTATTTATGAGAAGTTGAAAAAAATGTGAGTCCCAAGTGTAAAGAGGTGTTAAGTTGAAAAAAGTTGTGAGTTCCAAGTGTAAAGAAGTTTTGAATTAAGTGATGTTTAGTGATTTTAGAGTTGTGTATTTGAATGTTGAAAAGGGTCTAAAATAGAACTTAATGGAGATGATCTGAGCTCATTCAAGGATCCACCTAAGATGAGTTTAGTTTTCATGTTTTTTCATTTGTTTTCTATTTATCATTGTGGAGGGAAAATTTGTAAGATAGTTTAATTTCTCATTCCATTTATCTGTGTTATTTGATGCAGTATATCCTGAAGGTTAAACAAGGATTTTCTTCCTTCTGCATCAGTGGCTTTATTCCTTTAGATGCTCCTCCGCAACGAGATCCGCTCTGGTATGTTCTCATCTAATACATGAGGTGTCTCTTTATGCATTACTGATATGAAATCTTAATGATTTCTTCATATTATCTATACACACATTAAACAAAGTGTCTTCAAGCAGGATTCTTGGAGGAATCTTCATGGAAGCATATCATACAGTGTTTGATTTTGGCTATCATCAAGTAGGATTTGCAGAAGCTGCTTAGTGATCCTCCAATAAATAAGACAGTGATATTACTGAGATGGTGGAGGTATGGTAGGGATGGCTAATAATGAATGTTAGATGTCTTGTACTTTATGGATAATTGCAGCTTGTGCATGTTCGTGTGGTTCATGTAGTAGTAATAAATAGTACTGATGAGTGATGGGTAGATAATTTTTATGTAATATTACATTCAATGCGTTTTAGATGATTCAACTTTTATTTTTTCCTCTAATTCAACTTTCGAAAGTGAAGGAAATTTATTTATTATATATATATATATATTTATATATATATAAGAAAGATGATAAAACACAAATCCTCTTTCCACAACCCTTTTCACAATTATGTTTAAAATGAAGTACAATTTTGTAAAGTAACTTATCCCCATTTTAAAAATGAGAAATGATAATTTCAATTTCAAGATGTATAAATTGCACATACTATTTTTCAAAAAAGTGAAAATTTTATTTTTTTAATCATGAATTTCATTTCTTTTTAAAGGGGGTACGAGAGACTTGCACACTCTAGAACTGTATCTAGCATTACTCTTTTGGGAATGATCTTCAAACCAAGGTTTCTTACACTGGAACTCTAGAGGTTGAACCAATTAATTAGTGTGATGATTAAGAATTATGTGATGATCTTCAACCCAATTAGGTCTCAAATCAACCTAATTAATCATCACATATTTGAGGTTTTCAGTAACTCCAAGAGAGATTTGATTATGACAGATCGTTTAATAGAAGAATTGGCTTCCTTCTTGGCTTAAAATGATAACTCAATATCTAATTGGGTTGCTCTAGAAATGAATTTATTGCTCCTAAAGTAGATCTTGGGTTGATGTATTTTTTTTTTTTTTTTAAATTTCGAAATCACACTTCCAAATCTGCAAATAGGTCATCATGATATATTGTTGACATTGTGCTAGGCACGATTTCTCCAGATAACCTTGTCCCTTATCCAATGTTGAAGTACCTTAGTCATCAAATAACAAATTTGATAAATTTTTATTAAATGTGGAACATTGGTTTTATTTAGGGGTGGACCGAATGGTGCCAATTAGTCTGGTCTCCGTTTATTAGTTTGCAAAAGTTTGGTTTTCAGTCCAGTCCCAAGTTATGATTTTTTTGGGCTGGACTAGATCGACCGATATATAATTATTTTTTATATAGTATTTTATATAATAGTTATATAACTTAATTATGTAATTTTCATCTAATCTAAAATTATTGACTATATATATATTAAATATAATATTAAATATTAACTAATATGGTATTGACAATTAACTATAATATTAAATCTAAACTAATATTTGGTTCAAATCCAAACTTCGACTTGGCTCTGATTTTGACTTGTGTAGATTTTGATCCAACAATGACTTGGTGGAGTCAAAATCAGACTTGGGCTTTTTTTAACTACATATTTAGCCCATTTAAAAAAAGAATTGTGACCTTTCAAATTTAATTTTTTTCAAAAAAACTAAAATTAAAACTAAATCATTTACTTCTAATTTACTTCTATATTAATATCGAACTTATTTTTATATTAGATTTATACCATAGTGTCCAATTACATGTTATCATACTATAGTATTACATATTATTTTTAGTGTCATTACATGTTATTATACTTTAGTAAATTAGTATATGTTACTAATTGTTTTACTTCACTTATTTAAATGCTAGTGTCTAATTTATTTCTTTACTTAATTATGTATGGTAGTAATACCATGAACTTTACATATACAAAACTATTATTAGTTTATTTATATAGTATAAATATATTATTCTAATAATTAGCTCATACTAATATATTTTTGAATTTAACCATATAAGTTCTAGTTACATAACTATACTAGTATATATGATAAATATATAGATGAATACATATTTTTATAACATATTTACAATATTGGAGTTAGATTCAGAGTCAGAGTTGGAGTTAGATCAGATCGAAGTCTGAGTCAGTCCAGTGATACCTTTGACTTTGACTCCAATTGAAAAATTACAGAAAAAATTTGACTCTGACTTTGTTTTGTCAAAAATAGAGTGGAGTCGAATTCAAAAGTCAGATTTTCAGATTTTTTTTCAGCTTTATTATAGATGATAAACATGAGATATATGCATGATATGCAAAAAAAAAAATGCATTTTCCTTTCATCTAGATTCCTAAACATCTTTCTAAAAATTTTGATACACATTTTCTGATAGAAAACATCTTTTTTAAAAACACACTTTTTGTTATTAGCTAGAGTCATAATAACATATATAATGTATCGTGGCAGTTCCCCATTTACATGAGTATTTGCTGGCCTGATATATGGGTTATGTGCTCTTTCCTAATTGTATAAAAGTTGTCTCCTACATGTGTGTGTGTGTGTGTATAGCTTACATCTTGGTTGTTTGAAAAACACTTATCACGATACGTTGTATATTTTGATAGGGGAGAGGCAATATGTGACATGACCCATTAACTCAAAACGGACATGACATTATAAAAGCGAGTTATGGTTTAACCTTAGAGTTTCGGGTCAAAATGAGTCCGTATGTTAAGACACGACTTCTTAACGGGTCATTAACGGATTAACCTGTAATGACTTGCTATGACACGTTAAAACCCATAAAGAAACTTGAATTTACTTTTATATCCTTGACCTAAAGTTCAAAAAATCCTAATTTAAAATTAGTTTTATACCTTTAAACACTTACCTATCCCATTTAAGCACATTTTAAAGAGTCATTAACAAGTTAACCTGTTGTAGTTTATTATGTTTGGGATGTGATTTTAATATTTTACAATATATAGATTATATTTATGTATTTATCATATTTCGTAGTGTACTACTTATTAGATTGTAATTTTATAATTGTAATTTGTAACTGATTTTTTTATGTTTTATACTATTATTTAAATTTTAATATTCGTATAAAATCAATTAGGTTAAACTCAAACGGGTCACTAATGAGTTTGCGGGTTGGAACAGATTATGTCGTGTCGTGTCATGTTATGTCAAAGAGTCTTAACAAGTCTTAATGGGTTGTATCGTGTCAATCCGTTATCTTAACAGGTTATGTTAGGGCTGAAATTTTTGACATGAAATTCTTAATAGGTCGTGTTTGTGTTGACTTTTTAGGCGTAATGTATATACATTAACACGATACAAACACGATCTATTGACACGTTTTGATACCTCTATATTTTGACATGACTTTATGGAGTGTGGTATGTGGTATGATGTTTAGTATTATGGGAATATTAATGCAATATTTGCTTTAATATATATGCTTGGCATCTAAATATATAACTAAACTTGAATATTTAGATTTTTGTCTAGTATAACTATATATATTAGTAAGTGGCTACCTAATTTTACTCATAAATTGGTCATTCCTACTTCATGCTATATTGTCAGGATATAGAAATTACAAAGCATTTATCGCCATAACAACGTTTTATTCAATCTCTAATTTTTTCAATCTGCTACTATCATTATGTGACACAATTATTGAAAAAAGGACATAAATTTGTGACACTAACAAATTTGGATAAATGCAATTCATTCGTATTTGCGACAAGGTAATTCGTGCTACAAAAATAACATTGTCTGAGACCACAAATTCACCATTTTTGTTATTAGTTCCAAGGACAGAATAAATCAATTTCTAGCAACATATTTATATTTGCGAACTGAGTTGCAAATATAATTGACCTTTATCTACAATTCATTGGCATTTGGAACAAGGTATTATGCGCCACAAAAAAAATTATTTGCGGCATTATTAGTTATTTATGACAATATTACCTGTGTTAGAAAAAATATTTTCCTGCAAATAATTTATATTTGCGGCATAAATAATTAGTTATAAATATATTTCTAGATCGAGCTAACAACCTTTTGCATAACATGAATAGCACATTTGTGAAAATATTTAATAATTGCGGCAACATATATTTGTAATTTGCATCCATAAAAGAAGCTTTCAATTAATACTATCTTGTTACAACGATATTTTATATTTGCATCACACAAATAATGTCGCAAATATATTTTTCCCTACCATCAGCTTATGCTTTTACGTTGATATTTTCCATGATGGTGACGATATATTTCGATGCAAATATGAGTTTTTTTTGTGAGACTTAATCGTCGATTAAGTGAGATGCAAAAGGCCGTTTCTAATGTAGTGTGGTGACCATACCACAACTCAAGTTGAGACCATGTCCTAAGAGCTGCGTAGATGTATTTTTCAATGTGTTGATATCAAACATTTCATCATCCTAATATATGCATCTACCAACATTAGATGTCATACAAAACTTTCATTCGAAATTATTTACATGAATGAATCTGTTCAAATCCCGTTGCTTGCTCATTGTCAACTCAGGAGTTACCTCTCTATTTTTACTTGCTCTTGAGTGGACATATGAGTTCTGCTAGGATATTTTTCCATCCTAGCATTAGGTCGTGATAAAACATTTTCATGCTATATTTAATAACAACATTTCATGATGTGTGTTCAATTTGTAGCATGCAATGTACTTCATGCTTAAAAAGACATTTTTATGTACCATGCTTAAACAATATTCTTCCATGATTTCTGCAAAAGTAACATAACACATGTCATGTATGCAAGTATTCATATGCTCATTGATGAATCATATGATATTTTAGAAACAAATTGACATTAATAATACGAATGTGGTTTTTATATAAGAATCATAGATAAATTATCTAAGAATAAGTTAGAAGATAACTTACAAACTTCTTGAATTTTAAAAATTATTGTAATTGAAATAAAATACGTACTAGAGTTAGAAATCATGAAATTTTAAGCATTTAATAAACCAAAATGAGTATTTACAACATTGCCCCTAGCTTTTCCCAAATTTGCTATTTGGGTCTTAAACTTTCACTATTTACATTGTGGGCCCAAATTCCACCAAATTGCACAAACCTCATATAATCCATATTCTTATTCCATTTATGACCATAGAAATATTTCAAGTATCAAACATTCACTATGAGAAATTCATCCAACCTGTGGCATGCATATGACTTACAATATATGTGATTTTAAGCCTATAATCTATATGAACTGTTTATAACCAAACATTAGATATGAACTTATTAACTTGCTAATAACCTAGATTTAAGTCATATGGAATCATATCAAAATCCATGTGATGAAAAAAAAAATCAAAACATCATGAAATCACCAAAACATCAAAACATCTAACTTCTCTTTAACATATGAACTCTTACAATTCTAAAGAATCTCTGTAAAAGAAAATATTCTGTGTGTTCCAATTCAACTCTGTTGCACCATGTTTTCTCCTATTCTTTCTCTAACCCTTGTCAAATTTGTATTATGCATTTTCTTCAAAATTTGTTCTCATGATCAGTACTAGATTTGAATGTGCTAAGGAAGATGAAAGAGGATATTGCAAGGATTCTATGTTAATTCGAGAACATATTTCCACATATTCTTTTATATAATGTTCAATGCATTTGTCTTGAAAGGCTGTGCTAGGTGGACTAGTGTAGCATATATCCTGTTGAAAGATTTTTGGGCAGGTAAAGACCTAAGCTGAAGAGTTAATTGTAGAGGCTTATATAAACGATGAATGCTTGACAATTTGCTCGGTATATTTTCATTAGGTTGACATGCGTTTCAACTGATGTGCAGAATGTTGATTTTTTAGTGCCAACCACTCTTCTCGTGAGCCATTTGTATTCTCCCAAAATATACATTTGTTGGTTGCAAAATCAGGTTATGATTTAATTGGTGGAGAATTTTATAAAGCTAGGTGGTAGATGTTAAATAAGTGAGCATATGGACGAATTTAGACAACAAGGTGTATACAATGTAGAGGTGAAGTATTCAGAAGAATTTTTGAAATGGTTTTGAACAACATGCATGCACTTGAGCTAACTGTTAAATACTTATTAAGTTTATATTTAAATATATATATAAAATATATTTATATTTTACCTATGATGTTTATATTACACACTGTTATAATTGTTCACAAGTTATGTACTAATAAATTTAAAAACTACATAAATTCCAATTAATTCTAGTGATATTAACAAAATTTAGATTAACGTTCGAATGTATATTGGCGTCAAAACATTCCACGTTTGAATGCAAGAAACCTTAATGTTTGAATGTACTTACGATGTTTGAACATAAATTTTCCTACACTTGAACATAAGGCGAATTTTCATATGATTTTAGTAATAGTTTTCACAAGCCATCATAAAAAACTCTTTTTAGTGATGGTGTAGATCAGACTGTCACAAATCTTCAACCATCACAAAAAGTAAAATTTGTTGTAGTGATAGTAAACCGACACAACATCTATTTGATGAAACGGTTGTTTTGTGGGTAGGTTGACGGGTTTTTTCATCATGCAAAAGGTGTGGTATCACTTTAGGTTTTTCTTTCTGTAATAGTTTGGTCCGTCCCAAAGCTACGAATCTGTTATACGTAGTGAGGAGAAGAAAATCCCATTGAAAATGACGAAAGAGAAAAACTGAGAAGAAGCAGAAGAAAACTTTCTTCTCCTGCCGTCTGTCGGTGTCCATTTTAATCTCTTTTATAACTCATTTGTCTCTTCTTCTAATTCGAGACTTACATGATCTTGTCCCATCTATACTACTTTACTAAATTTATATATAACTGCTGCATGTGTTGCCCATCTACATGCCAAATTTTGCCTCCAACTATAATAAAACTCGTTAATTCTAAAATGCATGACTTTTTTTTTTGTTTATATCAACGTGAAAACAAACTTCTCTTGGGAATCATTGAAAAAAGTGGTATTGATCATTGGGTTCTAATAAACCGATCGCGACACATGTTAAGGAATATTTGGTGCCTAAAATATCTCCTTGTACGTTCTGTGTATATATATATATATATATATATATACATTGGTTGATGAAACAGTACTACTGTAAGGTTCTCTCTTTTAATTTATATATAGAGAATGTTATTCCATGCATGAAAGCAATATAAATAGAAGATGTGATATTTACAACCAGAAAGATTCAGAGTACTGATTAATTAAAGAAGGTAAAGGCAAGGACAGATTTTGTGCGTCCTATATTAAATATGTTAAAGTACGAGATCATGAGCATACAAAAATCTGACTTGGGTGAAGGGTACTTGAGATGCCAAGAAGGTAGACAGCTTGAATGCACTGATAGGAGTAGTACTGAATTTAAGGGGTGGGGACTTTCTTTCAAATTAATCCAGGCCCTTACAAGCCAATCATGCCTTCCGAAAAAGGTTTCCCGAAAGGAGAAAAAGGAACACAAAATAAATAAACAACTGAAAGAAAGATAGAAAGAAATAAAGCACCCATGATGTTCGCTAAGAAGGATATATTTGATGATCAGCAGTAATGTTTGCTGCAATTTATTTATTGCATGATGTAGTTGTCTTTCAAACTATTCCATGCATCTAGACGGCCTCGTGATTTACGTTATTTTCAAATATAATTGCTCGACATGCACGAACAAAATTGTCCAATTTAATTCTCAAAATCATCTCAATTTATCTCATATTATTATAATTTTTTTAAATTTTTATATATTTTTTTAAATTTTTATATAAAATATAATAAATAATTCAACTTTTTTAAACCTCAAAATATTTATAATATTAAAAAATAATATTCTAACGTTATTTTATTTAACTCAACTTAGTTCATCTTAATATCCAAACACAACACTCTTTACTTTGACGGAAAATTTAGCTAGAGATCAGAGACGACAGTGAAAAAATTTGTTTCACCTAGATTGAGAAATGATCTCAACGATTAACTAGTCATTTATCTTATTTAATTATTAAAATTTTTACGCAATATATTACATAATTCAATTTATTCAATCCCTAAAAATATAATAATAATAAAAAATAAAATTTATATAGATCTTATTTTTAATTTTGATCATCAAAATTTATCTCATTTAATTTATTTATATAGAACTTATTTTCCGTTTGTACGTAAAAACTTGAGCCCACTTAGGGGGAAAATAAAATAAGAATTCTAGAAGAGTAAAAGGATGGAGATGAAAACTAAAGTGGCAAAAAGATTCACCAACATCGATCAAGGCATCAAGCTTAATTTGAGGTTCCGTAGGCATGCAGTACTTTCAATATTAGAGTTAGGAGGGCATCTTCTATGTAAAAGAAAGTGATAGGAAAAAAGAAAGAAAAACACTAGAGAACAGTGCTACCAAAGACAACTGTTTGGATCGACTGAAAAATGGAAAGCAGAACAGGACCATAACATGCACCTATGACCTATGCTTGCTTTTATAAGCTAGTGCATGGGTTTTACAGCCAGGAAGTCCTCTCTCTATATATGCTTGTCAGTTCAATGGAGCTAGACCGTCCATTAATTATATATTAAACCTGATCACCAGCCGACAACTTGGAGGGAGTTTCCTTTCCTCCCACTATAAATACAGATGAGATATTTCAAGCAGTTTCAGCCTCAAAGAGAGAAGAGAAGAGAAGAGCACTCTCCCTGCGCAAGCCTAGTCGAATCATATTTCTAAATTATCACATTTGAGATCAGATGGGAGGAAAGTCATCTTCTAATTCATTCTCAGTCTGCAACATATTCAAGGTATGCTTCTCAGATGGGAGCAGCAGAGATGATAAGTGGGATGAAGGTGACAACGTTAGAAGACTATGCCCGAGTGATGAAGACAGATGGGGTTGGACTGCGGAACCAGGTATCGACTGCAAAGCCACCGCCTACATTGATAGATTCTATGCTACTCGTGTCTCCGATTCTGAGCACTACTCTTGCGCCCCATGAGTACTCATGACGCGGGACGGCTCTCGCTCGCTCAGAGTCGATCGCCTTATAATTAATTATTTTTCCAATATATATTTTTTAATTTTCGTTTTATTTTCCATTCTCTTGCATTTATATATTTATTTTAAGCTTGTATCCTGATTTCAGAATTATAATAATAAGTGGGAAGTGCTGCTACACGTACGTAGTAAAAACGTACTCAGCATGTACTGACGTGTTATTATTATTAAAAAAAATTAAAAGTTAAAAAGAGAGACAGAGTCCCTTTTTAAAATCTAACAAAGACCTTATAATTAACATTTCGTTGAAGTAAAGTGGATCTTACAATTCACAAAGACCTTACAGACCCCATTTTCAAAACCAAATCGTAGATATTATTCAGCTGGAAAAGTATAAGTACTCTAAATTGCATAGTGGAAAAAATTAATCAGTTGAAGTCTGTATTATCGAAGGATCAACAACAGGCCGAGATGTTCTTCAGCTGCATGATTAGCGATGAAAGTAGACAAGTTGTATTTGATTGGGCAGATTCTGCTTCTGCAGTTGTTCCATGGGAAGATTATTCCTCCAAGTTACACGAAGAATTTTTAGAAGCTTACCATGCTGGAGGACCCATCAATGTATATTTGAAGTTCCATCAAATGGGTCTTCCTGATCAACTTTTAATTTAACCTACTGGAAATGTATGATACTAGAAATTTAATGTGCCCCAACCATTTATCCTGAAAGAAAAAAAATAAAAAAAGAAGGTAGTGTAGAACTGTGCCCAAAGAAACGGAACTCAGATGACGAGAGAGGAGTAGTAGAAAGAGAGGTTTTTTCGGAGAGACTATGCAGGAAGGAGAAGGTAGAACGAGATAGGACTTTTTTAAAATAAATTTACACTTTTGTCCTCAAAAAGCACTTACCACGTCAGTACGTAAAACCCACTACATTTTCCGTTCGTACGTTTAGCATACATCCCCCGAGGGGAATGTAGCGGGGGATGTAGTACCACTCTTGCAGCACCATTCGGGACAAATTCGGGCTACTTGGGAATGTAGTACCACTCTTTCTCTATAATAATTAAAAAGCATTTAATGGTATTTGAACCGATAAAATTGATTGAATAAAAGTAGTTAATTGATTTTTTTAACTGTTTAAGAAAGTAATTATTAGTGAATTTTTTTTAAATTATTTATAATTATATAAAAAATATAAAAATAAAAAGGAAAAAAAAAATCATAAAAAGTACATTTGCAATATTAATTAATCGATCAATTTTCATCAATTTAATATTATTTTAGAATTTGAAAAAGTAGTTTTGAAATTTGAAAAAATTGATTTTTTTATTATATTTTGTATATGAATTTAAAAAAGTATAATGATAAATTTGAAAAGAGATTAAAATTTTTGATTTTATCTTCCAAAGTAAACAAGGCCTTAGTTTAATTATTTAGAAATACTTCGGAACGGTGCTTGCTCGTTTCAGCCCTTCAACGTACAACAACTAATAAGAAGATGCCACCTCAATATTATATAAATTAACACCATGATCAGGTTCAACACATGTTATTTCTACCTAGAATGAAATACCTATGAAAGGAAATGCATGTGCTTCCCTTTCTTCTACCTTTCATAATCGACGAGTTGTGTTGTCGTCACCAGTAGACGACCACTCACTACAAGAAAAAATAATTGTTATGGCCAATTAATTGTGACAAAAAGATTATTTGTGACCAATTTTGATTGTTAATAGTCTTTTTGTTAGAATTAACTGGCTGCAAATAAACATTTTCTTGTAGTGACTACTGGCCAATTCCACCACCTGTTGCTGCTACCACCAGTAGACGACCACTACTAGTTCCACGCAACTAGTCCATCGTCCAACCACCCAAAGTGTTACATAAAGTTGAAGCTCACCTTCTCCGCCACCAAGAAACCGTACATTTTATTTGTTGTTAAGCTAATCTTCGACAATATATATATATATATATATATATATATATATATATATATGGAAAATGATAAGGGACTGTGATGACCCAGATTTTTTTCCTATTGAATTTTCTTATGATAAGAATAGATACTTTTATTTAGTTATTTTTCGAAACTTTTTGGAAATATATTTATTATTTATTTTGGACATTCTCTCATAAGGAATATTGATAAGTTAGGTTCAAAGTGGTAAAAAGATGCAAATAGAGGAGTTTAGTGCAAATCAAGACAATTGGGTAATCTTCTCATTTGATTTCGGATTGAGATGATTCAATATGATATGGAAAGACAAGAGAAAGATCTACAACTTTCATGTTTTGAGTTTTAGGAGATACGAACTCAATTGAGGGCGAAATCGAAATTGAAGTTGACAGAACCAACTAGGCATAGAAGAACACCAACTTTGATTTGGATAACCACCTTAGCATTTATTTTCTCTTGAAATATATTTATAAATCACATGATAACTTGTCAAGTGTAGGGACAAGTGGCACATCAGTTCTTGATCCTTTGCTTACCAATCAAGTGAAATGATAATTCTAAACTTAGGGGAGACAAGTGGCTCTTGGCAATGAGGACTTGTATAGATGTTCTAGAAGCTTTTCCTACTCCTTCTACATAAGATGGTCAACCAAGCTAGTAGGGAGCACCCTCTCTTTTTCTTAAAGGGAAGCACACAGCAAGGCTTTTAGGGTGGCTTCAAAGAGATTTTCAAAGGCTGAGTTCTTTTACAAGTAAAATCTCTTAAAGAAATTGGTAAGTACACTTATACCATTTTATTTGTATAGGTATAGAATTAATATGTTGATGATTACTTCATTTGATTGCTTAATATGTTTATAGAAAATGTTATATGGTGCTAAGTGGTTATAGGAAAAAAAATTAGTGTGATAAAGGATGGAAGAATAATTTGAGGAGCATGATTATATTTTAGAAAATTGTGGATTGAGATTGAGATGATGGTATATGAGATTAAATTAGCAAGAGGGCCAAGTTGAGGGCTTAGTAGGTTTCGGCCTTGATGAAATTTATTAAGATATTATTAGTTTATTTTCCTAAAATTAATGATATGATGATTAATTTAAAATTATTAAGTGATAGAGGGAAATTACATCATTGAACTTCTTAAAGAATAGTGGTAGTGGAATAATTATTCGTTAAGGGAATAGTGGAAGAAATGGTCTACTCATTGAGTAAGGCTTTCGGTAATGGGTTGGTTTGGTTTATGGGTGAAGTTTTCAAGATATTTTAAGTGAAGAGTAGTGTGATAAATGGATGGAAATATTTTAAGAAGTAAGGATTTATGTTAGTGAACTATGAACTTAAGAGTAGATGATAAAATGTGGTGTAGGAATGACAAAAGAACCAAGCTAAGAAAGTTGGAAGATTTCGACTGAGATACTTTAGAGTATTATGAATTTCAAGTTTACCTATGAAGGATATAATGATTAAATAAAGTTAATGAGTGATTGGGGAATATTTTATGGAGTAATCCTCTTGAAGAGTAGTGGAAGAATTAAGATTATTTACGGGTGGAATGATTATTCTGGATAAGGAGAGAATTGAAGAAAAATAAATTTATTAAGGGAAGAGTGATCTTGCTATGGTTAAATTTAGTCTATGTATAAAATCTCTATGACATGTTGAAAAGAAAGAAAAATTGATTTTAAGGAGGGGAAGAGAAACATGGAGTTAACATGTATAAGTTATGATTTGGCCCTACATTTATTAGGTTAAAGTTAAATGTCTTCTTTTAAGTATATATATTTTTATTGTTTAAGAGTGATTTTTATAAGTTGCTGTATGTAAGATCTATGTTGGTATGGCATGTTTATATATGATATATAACCCATGAACACATGTAGTATGCATGAAAAGTTTAAAAGTACATGCATGTCTAAGTACGTCACAAGATGTTTACGTCATGAGTCACAATGTCTTTCAAAGAAATATGAACATGAACTTTTATAAGAATAAGAAAAGAATAAAATTATGAAAAGTTACGTCATGACGGGGAAGATAATACGTAACTCCCGTATGATTGACATGATTGGCGGTGAAGGCGATACGTAACTCCTGTATAACTGACGCGAACAAGAACCTAACGAAGAAGGTGATATGTAACTCCCGTCGAATGATAAGAAGTCGTGTCATGGTGAGTAAGACGATAAGTAACTCCTGTATGACTGATATGACTAAAGGTGAAGGCGATACGTAATTGCCGTCATAATATAATAAGGCTCGTCACGACGGTAAAGGCAATACGTAACTGCTGGATGACTGACGAGAATATGAAAGCTGATAGCCATCATGCTAAGAAACCCGACGGTGAAGTCGACACGTAACTGCCGTCGTGGTCAAAACTAAGAACTACATGAACCAGAATGAAATTATGAA
This sequence comes from Platycarya longipes, assembly GCA_036559045.1. NCBI lineage: Eukaryota > Viridiplantae > Streptophyta > Magnoliopsida > Fagales > Juglandaceae > Platycarya > Platycarya longipes. The sequence continues at coordinate 27,010,372 of CM071790.1, forward strand.
AGAATAAGAATTTCAAGAAATTTTTTTTCATACGTTACAAAAAGTTTTGCACCCGTTTTCATGAAAAGATTTTATGAGAGCATGCAAGTTTTGAAAAATGGTGCATAAGTCAAGTATAAGTCATGATATAAGTCTCACGTATAAGTTAGGCATAAATCATGACATAAGTCTTAAGCATAAGTAAAATATAAATCATGTCATAAATCATATGTTCATGCAAGCACATGTTATATGTAAAGATTGACTATGCTTTTATTAGGTTATAAGTGTACTTACTGAGATTTTTTGAAAATCTCTCTTTTGATTATATCTATTGGTAAATGTTATTGCAAGAATAGATAATTCATCACGAGACCCAAACGTCACGGGAGGTTTTGAGGTATCCTGAGGGTCCTATAAAATACTCATCAGTTAATGAAGTGAACCATTGTTGATAGCAAGATTATAGAAAAGGTGGAAAAGAACCTCCTAAGAGTAATAGAGGGTAGTTAAATATTTGTTCTGAAAATATCAAATATTGATACGTATTAAGGAAAAAGAAAATTTAGTATAGTATGCTTGATGTTTTATAAGAATATGAGTTTTACTGTAGCATACCATGTGATATATGCAAAGAATTAGATGTCTTTGTTGACTTTTAAAATTTGACCTCATTCCGCTACAATATATTCTGTGCACTGCTAGTAAGTTAGGTGTATGCACATATTTTTCGGCGCAAAATGAGAGATTTGTAACCTAATGTCACAAGTCTTAACGCTTCAATTTACGTTAAATCCCTTACGTAAATTGGAGATATTACAGGGACCCACTAAGGGCCCTATTTCTGTGCTCCACTCCCTTTTATTTTTATTTTTTTATTTAATAATTAAGAAAATTTGATTTAATAATATTATAAATATGATTTTTTTTTAAATTATTTAAAAATATCAAAAGAATAATGTAAAAACAAAACAAAATAAAATAATACACTAACGAGGCAGAGAACGGAGCACCCCAACAAGTCACCTTAGAGACAATTAGGGTTGTGATAATGTCCACGATCATACTTTATAATGCATATTAAGATAGGCATTTTGGTACTCATCATCGCCACACCATATACTATACTTTTTAATTTTTTTTAAATTTTCTAGTTTTTCTAGTTTTTTTAATTTTTTAGTTTTTTTCTTAAACCAATTGAATTGTCTACTTAAAACGTGTGATGCATGGAGATGATGAATAGAATTTTTTTTAAGATAATAGTGTCCAACCAACAAGTATGCTAACAATTTAAGATATATTAATGATCAAAATGGAAATTATCCATAAGGGCAACGACAAAGACAAGGTTGATTTCAAATATAAAAGGACAAAAAATAGAATTAGAGGCTATTCTGGATGAATAATTCTCCTCATCAGTTACTATTTGCTGGACTACATCTGACACCCTACATTTTTTCTCTTCTATTTTCCTATATCTCTTCTTCCAATGAAGCAGCCCACATTATACATTTCCCTTTCTCCCTTTCTCATATGCAAGTTTAAAACTTTTCTTGGGATTTTCTCTCAACTCATAAACCAAAGCTTTGTCCTCATCTTCTCTGAAGCTTTTTCTTGAGATTTTTTTTAAATATATATTTTTTTAAATATTTAATCATCTGATTCATTTTAATTCATTGTGATATTTTGGATGCTATCAGGCAATAAAATCTAAGATGAAATTTGAAGCAATAACAATGGCTTTTGCATATGATATAATGCTACAGACAAACGTATGTAGCAAATGCCAGACAAATGGCTTACGTGGCATTAAAAAAAATGAGAAATCAAATAAAAAGAAAAATCAAATAAGAAATGAAGTTGCGTCGTGGAATCAGAGCATTTTGAAATTTCCCCCGAGATCCATTTTTCTTGCATTTTCCTCCCCCTCGAAGACGAATCAGAAATCTTCCCCCTTTCTCCCATTCCCGTTTCTTTGTTTCCCCCTTTTTCCCATTCTCGTGCCTATTGCGCCACCTTCCTTGGTAAAATCGACCCATGAAATCGATGAGGGAAAAGCATATCAAAACCAAACTAGAGAGGGAGTGTCCATCATTGTGGGTAGGGGACTGAATCTCCATTTGTGGTTGCCATTGTGGGTAGGCCAATAAAGCTGTGAGCAGTTTTCATGGTTAGTTGATAACTTGGAAAGCTTTTATTACATTTTTAGAAGGCCAACTTTTGTGTGGTAAAATCATTCAGTTTTAGTATCCAAATGGGTGTTTTGAATGATGGCTACTTAGAAATCAGAAAGCAAACATTTTCATGTTCTTATTTTGAAAGTTAACTCGTATGATTATATCATGTATATGAAACTGTACTCTCTAGTAACAGTCTCACGTTCACATGCTCATGTGAATCTTTAGGTGGTGGATCTAAAACAATTCCATTGTTCTTAAATTCTTGTGAACTTAAATGAATTGAAAATGTAGTCATGTTGATAGGAATTGGTAGAGGATTCTTTTTGTTTATTCTACCTTCTTCTTTGGTCTAATAGATATTTAATTTTCAAAATTACATCCATGTCTCAGATATGCTTCAAAGTTTGTCAAAAGGAGTGACAAATTTTGCCTAGAGTTGATGTTACATATACAAATTTGTATATAAAGAATTCGGATTTAGATGTGAAGAATGGAATGATATTGACTTTCGTTTATGCATATCTATGACTATCAGACATGACTAGTGATTCTAATTGGCTCTCTTAATATATGAACTTTATTGTTATCAAAATGTTCTCTGTCTGAAGGAATAATAGCAACATTTTGACACGCCCAATTGAGAGCACATCTCACTTAGAACCCTTGTGTTGAAATACATCATAAGTTTACTCGAGTTGTCAATTAATCAGAAAAGTTGCATTTACTTGTTCTTTGTTCTCTTTTGAGTGGCAAAGAATATGGTAACCTTACATGAGATTTTGGCATGACTTGATTCTGTTATCGTCTACCCAAAAATCAAACTATAGAATTGGCAAAGGGTATTAATGATCTCTTCGTAGAAGTTGCAACTTCATTGTATAATTAAACCTTTTTGGTCTTTAGCTGCATCAACTACTGTGTCAATTGCTAATGCAGTATGATCTTTAGTTACTCCCACTCTTGAGAGTGATTGGTTTTCATCTGGAGTGAATTCACTTTCTTGTAACTTACATGCATACATATATAAACTTTGTTTATGCTGTTGTTTTATTTTTTAGAATCAAATCAGAAATTCCTTGCCAAAACCATATTGCTAGCCCTAGGTATCTAGCAACTCCTCATATAAGATGAACCAAGAGAAGATTCTTTTGGGGAAAACACAGTTCATCTCAGTTTTTCCATTTGTTAATTTGTTTTTTCCTTTTTTCACAATTTTTCCAAACAAAGACTCATGTTTATTATATGGTGGCACTAGAATGTTTATTATCATAAACACACAAAAAAAACATGCATAAATTCAGTAGATTGAATTGAATCAATGTCTCTACCATTGGCGGTGTATCAAGGAAGAATCAAATGTCATCAATGTTGTGCCAACTCGAAGCTAAAGGAGATGCCAAATCAAGTCAACGACAATTTGAAATATGTCAAGATTTTTGTATAAGCTAGAATCAAGGAACAATTTTTTTATATTGTTGATTCTTACGTTGTAAAGTTTCCATACTTAGCTACTCTGCTTCTTGTATATAAACCAATTTTGTAGATGAATGAAATTGTACAAAATTCAAACCAACAACAATGCTTATTTTCTTATATGGTATCAACAGAGCCAATCTCTAACGAGTACCTTTCCTCATCCTCGACAATGTCGCCTTGTAAAACGTCTCAAGAAGTATGGACAAAACTAACTTCTCTTTATGCAGGAAAATCTTGCACTTGTGCGATGCAGTTGAAGGAGGATCTCAAACTCACCAATCGTGGCAATCAGATTGTCATAAAGTTCCTCTAGGCAGTCAAAATCATCGTCGATGAATTGGCCATCGTCGATTACCCTGTCTCTAATGACGACTTGAATCTTTACATCCTTAATGGATTAGGTCCTGAGTATAGGGAGATTTCCGCTCCCATAAGGGCTCGAGAAAAACCCCTTCGGTTTGAGGAGCTCCATGATTTGTTGGTTGGACATGAGAATTACCTTCATCGTTTGGAACAGCAAGCTGCGCAACCCCTAATTGCAACTACAAACTTCAGCCATCACAAAGGAGGCTCGTTTGGCTCAAATGGACAGCGCAACTTAGCTATGGGCTGTGACAACAAGCGCTCTAACAATGGTTCGGGCTTCCGCAAATTTAAGCCCAAATGCCAACTGTGTAACTAATTGGGCCACACTGCAAAAAATTGTTCGAAGCATACTCCCAGCAATCTCTCTATAAACTGTGATGCCTCCTCCAAAAACAAAGATAATAAATGGTTAGTTGATTCGACTGCATCACATAACATGACCATTGATCTCTCCAACCTCTCAATTCACTCTGAATACGACAGTACTGATGAAGTTGTGACTAGTGATGGATCAGGTGATTAGGTCATTAACATTTACCTCCTCCAATCGTATTTTCCATTTGCGAGATACTCTATGTGTTCCCACCATTAAAAAAAATCTGATATCTATTCATCATTTTACAAAACAAAATAATGCGTATTTGGAGTTTCACCCCTTTCATTTCTTTGTGAAGGATCGGATCGAAGCATGCTCCCAACACTCCCAACAATCTCTCTGCAAACTGTGCTGCCTCCTCCAAAAACAAAGATCATAAATGGTTAGTTGATTCGACTGCATCACATAACATGACCATCGATCTCTCCAACCTTTCAATTCACTCTGAATACGACAGTACTGATGAAGTTGTGATTGATGATGGATCAGGTGATTGGGTCATTAACATTTACCTCCTCCAATCGTATTTTCCATTTGCGAGATACTCTATGTGTTCCCACCATTAAAAAAAATTTGATCTCTGTTCATCATTTTACAAAACAAAATGATGTGTATTTGGAGTTTCACCCCTCTCATTTCTTTGTGAAGGACCGGATCACGGGAGCAATACTGCTCAAAGGAGAATGTGAGGATGACGTGTACCCTTTACTGGAAACCATGGCTATAGTCTCAAGACCTGCAATTGCTTATGTTTATGAACATACTATGACAGATGGATGGCACAAGCGTCTTGGACACCCTTCTTAAAAAATTGTCCAAAATCTTATGCGCACATTTTCTTTGCCTATTAATAAAAATGGTCATTCATCTCTATGTCTCATGCTTTCAAAAGAAAGCTCATCAGCAAATGTTTCAATCTCATGGTTTAAATAGCAAGGCACCATTGGAATTAATTTATACAGATGTTTGGGGTCCATCTCATGATATAGGTGTTGATGGTTCAAAATACTACATTATATTTGTGGACCATTATACCAAATATATATGCCTTTATCCAATGTCATATAAATCAAGTGTTCAAACTATATTTCCTTAATTTCAAAATCTTGTGAAAAATAAATTTAACACTAAAATCAAGAGCCTATACTCAGATAATGGGTGTGAATATGTTGCTTTCAAAAATTATTTATCTGTTCATGGCAACGGTCATTACACTACTACTCCTCACACCCCACAATAAAATGACATGTCTTACTCTTCTCATGGATGCTCATATGCCTCTTTCCTATTGGCCATATGCCTTCCAAACCACTGCATACTTAATCAACCGAATGCCAACATCAACTTTGAACAATAAAACTCCTTTTGAGATGCTTTTTAATCAGATCCCCAATTACATGAAATTAAAACAATTTGGGTGCCTTTGCTATCCCTTAACCCGACCCTACAATACGCATAAACTTCAGCCCAAGTCAGTGTCGTGTGTCTTTGTAGGCTATTCCTTGACCCAAAATGCTTACCTCTTGTAATGCCTCGATTTTTCATTTTGATAAAAACGTAAATCGAAGCGTTCGGACAGGTAACACAAGACTACTTATCCTACATAAACGTAAAGAGTAACATGCATGCATGCATCTAAGCTTACTAATTAATGCAATACGAAACACATCAAAAAAAGGTAAATCTCCGATATATGCAAGAGATCTAACTCCTGCATAAATAGATCACATGGCATAGTAAAACTATAACTTTCATAACTTCATATTTATAGAAACATCTTGTATCCAAGACTTACATAACCTAGTTAGTTTTTTTAAAACCAATAGCGTATCCTACCATTATCCGATAATCTTGCTATTTCACTTGATCACGTACACGAAGGATCATTCCATTCGGAGTCAGAGATGAGTATTCTGTAGGACCTTCATGGTACCTTAGAATGTCTTGTATTGTCCAAGTCTCATTGCAATTTGTCTAATCCTGCACAACATCTATTATTCCATAAGGAATGATAGATAAAACTTAAACGAGTGAGATTTCCAAGAAATTTCAGTAAGTACACACGTAATTTAATAAAAGTATAGACATCATAAAATAATCACATACAAGTCAGACAGCCAGAGTATGTATTTATGGCATGTTTCATGTGACTCATGCATGACTTAGATTTATCTTTTATGTAGACTTACACTGAAATCTTTTATTTCCTAAACAAACTTATTTCATGCATGAACTTTTCATTCTTTTCTTAAAATTCTTATTCTTATAAGTCTTTACTTATATCCACTATTATTACCTGTGATTGGGCTATGCCCACTATTATTACCCGTGGTCGGGCCATACCCACTATTATTACCCTTGGTTAAGCCATATCCAGTATTGTTTTTCCTGGTTGGGCCATATCCAATATTGTTACCCTTGATTGGGTCATATCTAGTATTGTTACTCTTGGTTGGGCCATATCCAGTATTGTTTTCCCTGGTTGGGCCATATCCATATTCTCGTCATTCTTTTGGGCGTTACGTATAGTCGTCCCCGTCGTAACGAGCCTTCTCATTTTCGTCATACAGGGTTATGTATCGCCATCCTCGTCATGACGTGACTGACTTATTAATCTTTCCACTTATAAAGTTTTCTTAACGTATTTTCTTATAACAGACGTTATGACTTACGACGATACTTATATGCGATGAAATGTAACGTAAATATAACATTAAACTTATGACATACATATTTCATGTTCTTATAAACCTTATAGGATATGAAAATATTTTACAATAACATATATCACTTGTACATGTATTTACGTCACATCAATTCATAACGTCAAAATATAACAAAAATTACTTAAATAACAAAATAAAATATTAAAATATTATTCAATCAAGGCTGGCTGAAACTTCTAGAGGATTAAACTTTATTTTATTTTAATTCAAATCATACTAAAATTTCCATATTTAGCATGTCAAATTTCCCTTAATCCATTTATGCATATTAAATTATTTTTATTAGTATTTCTTCTATAATTCTTAGCAAAATGATTCTTAAAAATTTGCTAATTAAATTAGAGTTTCTAAACTCATTATAATTATCAAAATATCATTCAAATAATTAAAAATCAATTGGATAAGATTTAAAATAAAAATTCCATTAAAACCCTATTGTAGCTGAATTGCTCTAGGTTTCATTTCTCAAAATTTTCTCAAATCAAGACCCTATATTTTCATTGATTCTCTTCATATGACAACATAGAATATATTTCTAAGGTCTCATAATTTTTCTAGCATTTTTTCATAGCAAAGAAAACTCCAAAATTTCATATGTTTCAATTCAACACATAAACAAAGATTAAGTTTAAATAAATATTAAATATAATCCAATCATCAAACCACTTATTCTATGCCAAGATTAAGTTAAATTGTGCACTTACTAGTTTCTTCTAAGCTTGGTTTGATTGTTAAACTAAGCCCTTGCAAGATCTTTTCTCTAATAAGCCCAAAGCTTACTCTTTGTTTGTTTAGGGAGTAGTAGGTTTGAGGAAGGGTTTTTCTTCTTATTTTTCTCAAGCTAGCCGTGTGGTATTGCTAAAGGAGATTCAGAGAAGCCACTAATATATATATATATATATATATATATATATATGAGAGAGGGGCGAATCCTTAGGAAAAAAAAGTAGATTTTATTGGCTTAAAGCATCTGGATACATCTTCATTTGCCGTGTACAAGCTTCCAACTTGTTTAGGTGAAATAATTTTGGTCTAAGTTTAGATTTGGTGAGTCATACTGATATCCAAGGGTTAGTTTGTTGAGTTGCCTAAATATCTTCTTGATCAATGGCTCAAGTAGACCCAACTCACGTGGGGTAGAGACAAAATAGTATGATTGTTTCTTCTAATGAGGTGTATCCGGCCACTTCCATCCCAAGTAAGTTCTTGATATGATTCAATTATTCAAAAACTTAAAACATAAAAGTTTTATATCATCCTCTTAATATTTTATAGAATTTTGAATCACCTTATTCCAATATCAAATGAGAGAGATATGCTTAATTCACCGAAATATGTCAAAACCACCCGAGAACACCCAATCCGAGTTTTCCATTTGTTTTTCTTTATTTTCTTGCCTACCAAGGCTTTTAGATCAATTGTTATCAACTTGACACATGTTCCATACATTTCAAGATCTCAAAAAGTTTGGTGGCCAATCATAATTTTCGTCACATAGCCGAATATAAAATAACTTATCTAAGTCGGTTACCAGTTGACTCTTATTCCTATCCGTCTACTTCACATCAGATTTAGTCCTTAATTAATTCCTTATTTTAAAAAATCTAAAACATAAAAGTTCTATATCTACCTCTTATGGTTCTATAGAAACTGAAATCACTTCATTCTGAGCTCATGACCAAGTTATGATTATTCTACTGAAAGTCGATAAATCAATCCGAGAGCACCAATCCGTGCACACCAAGTGTTTGATAAATAATCCCTCTTGTTTCACATGAAACTTCCTAGATAAAATCTCATAATTTGCCATATTTCTACACACTTGTCATGATCTTAGGATAATTTAAAAAATAATCCAAAAACTTAATCTTATTCAAGGTCACTAGTCAACTCCAAATCAATGCCTATATACCCAATTCTGTTCTGCCACTTCGATCCCAATTTAGTATATGATTAATTTTATCTCTTAAAACTCAAAATATAAGAATTGTAGATATTTCTCTTAGATTTTCAAATCATCTTGAATTATCTCAATCCGATATAAAATGAATAAGTTATGTCCATATTACTAAAAGACTTTAAAACTGTCTAAGATTGTCTAATCCAAAAATATCATAGAGTATATTTTTTTATCATACCACTTGATTTCCTTTGTAAATTTCCTTTAATTTCTATAGAATAATTTCTTGAATATTCAAAAACCATATCTTCTCATCCTATTTAGTGTCTCTCATGATTTTTTCTCAAATACCAATAAAAGGCTCATAAAAACTATATATATTTATACATATATTTAAAATTCTAAAGGTTTCCTAAAATAATCTTAAAGAAACATAATCATACCAACTATGAAATTTAAAAGAATACTTAAAATTCTAGGTTATCACACCTTTACCTTGAGCCCACGACCCAACAACTTTATCACTCTAGACATGTTCCATTTGGAGAGAAAACATTCCCCTTTGCTCGATCTAATTCATCAAAAAACTCTAAAATCGTTCCCAACGAAATGGACAACGCACAACCTATTGTCATCTCTCTACCGACGCTACCTCATGCACCTTTGCCAGAGCCTCTCATCCTAGCATTGGGTGCCACTACTCCTCCATCGCCTTTAGTTGATTCACCTTTGATGTTGGCTCCTTCACGGGTAAGTCAGCTTCCTTCTCCTCTTTTAAATCCATCAGAAACTCGAATAGAAACCCAAAATGCAAGTCGTGTCTCTGAGTTACCAAATCACATTGAATCTCACACACACAATATGGTCACCAGATCAATGAACAATATCTGTAAACCCAAAAAATTAGTTCATAGTCACCAAGCATCCCATACCACCATCTCTGGAACTAACAAATCTGAATCAAGCCCTCTCTGACCCTAGATGGCGTGATGCGATGTCATTTGAGCTCATAGCTCTTATGCGCCATGATACTTGGCAGTTGGTACCACCTCCACAAGGATGTAATATTATTGGATGCAAATGGATTTTTCGAGTGAAAAGACTTGCAGATGGATCAATTGATAGGTTTAAAGCTAGACTAGTGGCCAATGGTTTTAACCAAAGACCTAGATTGTATTACACTCAAACATTTAGCCCTATAATCAAACAAGTGACTATTTGAATAGTGTTATCCATTGCTGTGATGCACGGCTGACCATTAAGACAATTAGACATTAATCATGCTTTTCTACATGGTCATCTTATAGATGAGGTATACATGACACATCCCCCAGGTTTTCGGGATTTATCAAAACTTGATCACATTTGCTATCTTAGAAAAGCTATATATGGTCTCAAATAGGCACCACGTGCCTGGTACTTTGCTCTCAAACAAGCCCTACTGGAATTTGATTTTGTTAATACCAAGTCTGATTCATCATTATTTGTGTACACTGCTAGGTCAATTGTTACCTATATTTTGGTATATGTTGATGACTTAGTTATTATCAGCAATGATTATATTTTTGTTGCAAGCATCATAAAAAAACTTGGGAAAATTTTTTTTCTCAAAGACTTGGGACCCTTACAATTTTTCCTTGGAATTGAGGTAATTCCTACAAGCAATGGGCTGTTTCTCACTCAACACAAGTACATCAGAGACTTTTTGGCCAAAATAAGCATGGATGGTGCCAAGGATGTCGTAACTTCTTTATCAACTTCGGTCTCCTTGAAATTGGATGATGGATTTGCAACTGTTGATGCGACAAAATATCGACGAGTAATTGGTGCATTATAATACCTCTCACTCACTCGACCTGACATCAGCTTTGTAGTGAATAAACTCTCACAATTCATGCACTGTCCAAAGTCAAATCACCGGACTGCCACAAAAAGGCTGTTGCGTTACCTCAAAAACACAATCTTTTATGGCATCAATATTCAGAAATCCATTAGCCCATCTCTTATATGCTATTCCAATGCTGATTGGGCGGGAAACTTGGATAATAGGAGCTCTACATCAGCGTATTTAATTATGCTTAGTTTAAATCCCATCTCATGGAGTTCTAAAAAGCAACGTGCTATTGCAAGATCATCTATGGAGGCTGAATACAGAACTCTTGCAACAGCTGCATCTGAAACCATGTGGATACTATCACTTTTCAGTGAAATGAAATTCTCGCTTCCAAAACCACCAATGCTTCTATGTGACAATCTTGGTGCAACTCATCTTAGCTTCAATCCAGTACAACATTCAAGAATGAAGCACATTCAAATTGATTTGCATTTTGTTCGGGACTTGGTTCACAAAAATGCACTTAATGTTTGACATGTCCATACAAATGACCAGCTTGCAGATTTGCTCACAGAACCACTCTCAGACAACGCACAGATTATCTAAGGAACAAGATCGGCCTCACCGAAGGTAGCCCGTTCTTGCGGGGGCGTATCAAGGAAGAATCAAATGTCATCAATGTTGTGCCAACTTAAAACTAAAGGAGATGCCAAATCAAGTCAACGACAATTAAAATATGCCAAGATTTCTGTATAAGCTAGAATCAAGGAACAGTTTTTTTTTTATATTGTTGATTCTTACGTTGTAAATTTTCCATACTTAGCTACTCTGCTTCTTGTATATAAACCAATTTTGTAGATGAATGAAATTGTACAAAATTCAAACTAACAACAGTGCTAATTTTCTTATACAGTGCTTATCTTGCTTTCAATTGACTGTATGGGATGAATTGGTCATTTGGTGGTGGTGATGTCAATTTTGTGACTGCAGTTCGAATAGACAGAGAATCAGGGAGATGTTCCTGGACTGCTTATATAATTATTATTATTATTATTATTATTATTATTATTATTATTTTAAAATGGTTATTTAATGGCATTAGGAATATTTGTTCTCTCGTTGCCACCATATCTAAGGCAGTTGTAGCAGGCATAAGGCTACATTTTATCTCACCCCTTGCCCTGTTTATAGAAATGGAGCCACTTTTTAACTAGTTTTGGTTAACTGTAAATCTTGTTTTACAGGAAGAACTTGCTTGTGGAGGAAATTCTAACCATTGAAATTAAGCCTGGGTGGAAAAAGGGAACATAAATCACCTTCCCAGAGAAAGGGAATGAGTAGCCAAATGTGGTTCCTATTGATCTTATGTTCATTGTTGATGAGAAACCGCACATCAGAGTGATGGTAATGACCTGCTCATCACACTCAAGGTTACACAATCCATCTCACAACCCTTGATGGAGCTTGACTATTCTCATCACCAATGTAATTCATCCAAACTATGAAGAGGTTGTGCCAAAAGAAGGTTTGCCAATACCAAAAGATCCCTCAAAGAGAGGCAACCTAAGAATCAAGTTCAACATTAAGTTCCCAACAAGGTTGACTGCTGAGTAGAAGTCTGGAATCAAGAAACTTTTGACATTTTAAATGAGATCGTGAATTAACCCTCGAGTGATTTGATGTTTTGTACATTTGTTGCCTGATACAACTTCTTCAAATTTAGACTAGAAAAGAAAGAAAGTACCAAATAAAATTTAGTTTTATCAACTGCTTAAAGCCGTGATTCTAGTAAACTTTTATGGAACTATTCATATTAATATGTTGGGTATCTAGTCGAATTTGATTATATTCAAATACAGAAATATCAATATATTTGATGACATTTCAATACGATAATAATCACGTAATCATATATTTATGTATATATGTGTGTTTTAACAGAGTCATAGAAAAGCATTTTTGCCAATAAATATGCTTACAATATAGAGCCCAATTTCCACCAAGGAATTATGTGACTCATCCATTCATCTGTTATGAATTCCTCTTGCAAATATCATTACTCTCTCCCTCCCCATTAAATGAGATGAAGTAATAAGTGGGAGAAAAAAAGATGGACAATGCTATCGTTTTTCCTCCTATCCACGAATTATGTCGCAAATGAAGCCAGAGCACCATCAAAAAAATTATGTAGCCTATATCCATTTGCCGCTAATGCGTTAGCAATGTTTGGGAACTTTTCTCACTTGAAAATCATAAACTCATTTCTTCTCGTCAAATCATTATACATTTTTCAAATTTCAATACAAAATAATATAAACAATTCAACTTTTTTAAATCTCAAAATAAAAATCATATTAAAAAAATATATTATAACAATATTTTATTAAATTTTTAACTTTAATCTCAATTCATTTCATCTCATCACAATTCCATTTTCGAAAACAAACAGGCCTTAATCACTATAGTCCTCTCAAATCGAGGATTCTGTACCTGCATCATTTTCAATCCCTTCCGCCATTCCATCTAAACCTTCACTTACATCTTCATCTGCCTCTCAATCTTCATCTATCCCCACTAGAATTAACCAACCGAGTAGCAAAATAAATCAATCTGAAGTATTCACAACTTCGCAAGATCAAGACAACCCAAAGATGTATCAGGTGTCATTGAAAAATCAATTGGCAGCAAAAAAAGCATGGTAAAGAATTAGTGGGAAAACAAAAATTCAGGAGGACCCAAAACCAACCCACTTCACAAAATCAGAAATTTTTGGTTGTAAACCAAGAAGAGAACAGAGAATGAAAAACCAGTTTGCTACATGAAGCAAAAGTTTTTAAGCAATCAAAACCAATCCAAAAGCCGAGCTTCACCACCAACCTGAGAAATATTTTGTTCTTCAGCTTCACCACCAACCTGGATGACCCAAACGAAGACCAAAAGACCCACAAAAATACTCACACAGATCCTTGAGGATCTCGGTGCTGACGAAAAGCTCCAATAGCAAACTATACCACGAAGTCGAACATGAAGCTTCTGTGAGCAGACCAAAGCACGACGATGACAAAACCAGCTTCCTACATGAAGACCAAATGAAGACCCATGAAAATCAGCTTCTGTGACCCAAACGAAGACCAAAACCCACGAAAATGCACGGCGACAAGGAGCTCCAAAATGTAGACATTTTAGAGGGGGAGGAAAGACGAGTTTGTAGTGGAGGGAAACAGAGAGCTACAAAAATAGAGAGGGGAGGGAAATGAAGACAAGAAGGGATCACATAAAACGTTACGTTTAGCAGTATATGCCACATCAGCGACATGCCATATCAGCAGGGTTTATCTCGCATTTGTCTAACTTGTTTGTCCGTAGCATTTTTGTCAAAAGAAATATGTTTGGATGATGGGAGTCCAAATACCAAAAGAATCCCAAACTGTTGGCCCCTACTTCCGCCTTATTTGAGCATTTCACCAAGAAGATCGCAGCTAAGAGGAAGAGTGCGGTGGAGAGAAAGAAGGGCCAAAAGTAAGCCAAGACGATGACGAAACTGGGTGCTATGAGGATGATGGAGACGATGGTGAGAGAGAGAGAGTGAGAGCCAAGATGATGTGGGTTTGGCAGAGATAAGCTTTTTCGAGTAAAGATTCCTGGCTTCTTCGGATCTCCCTGGATGAGAGAGAGAAGCTTTTCTGGGATCTCTATGCCTTCTTGGGTTCGGTAAAGAGAGCGAGAGAAAGAGAAAGATGGTTTCTTTAAGGAAGTCAAAAATAATAATTTCCATGTCATGTGTGGGGTGTGTAATAGTGAACAGTTGCTGATTCATAGAAAAACTCATTCGAGATAAGGAACAACAAAAACGAAAAATCAATAGTAAGTCTTTAATAATAAACTAGACAAGGATATGATTGATCAGAACTTAGAGAGAGAGAGAGAGAGGAGGAGATAACGCTCCACTTCTACATAATAGAGAAAAAGAATCTAAAACTCGTTAAAATTGACTGAAAATTCGTTATATGTTAAAGATTTAGGCTACGTTTAAATAGTGAGATGAGATGAGATAATTTTAAACGAAAGTTTAATAAATATTATTAGAATATTATTTATTATTATTATTATTATTATTATTATTATTTAAAAGTTTAAAAAAATTAAATTATTTATTATATTTTATATTAAAATTTTAAAAAAATTATAATGAAGAGATAAGATTAATGAGATATGATCTTATATTACTCTTGAATCTAAATCAGCGCTAGACGGGATGAGATCCACCAAACAATTAAAAACCCAGGAATTAATGTAAAGCTCCACCTCTAAAACGATAACATAAAAAACACAAGATTCATTAAGCCCCCATTTGCTTACGGGGATGAAACAAAAAATTCAAAACACATTTTAAACTCATAATTATACTTTTTCAAATTTCTATATAAATTATAATAAAAAATTCAACTTTTTTAAATTCTAAAACAAAATAAATATTAAAAAAGATATTACAACAATATCTTATTCTTTTTTAACTTTTATATCATTTCATCTTATCTCTAAAAACAAACCAGGCCTAAAATTTTAGGAATTTTTGTGGAATGGTGATGAATGCACGAAAGTGTATTCTAAATATCTTAATATTTAATTAAATTACTAAAATGCGAATAGAAATAATAGGATATAATTTATATTATTGAATTTAATTTTTATTTATAATGAGATATGCTTAAGCACATTTTTATAATATTTTGAATCTCAAATATTGGTAGGTGAAAGACGACTTGCAAATTAAACTTCAATTGCTATGTACAAAATATTTCACTCGACTTTCATTTATTTTACATATGGGCCGCATGGTTTAATTCACTTTGGAAAGAGTCTTTTACATAGCAGGCCGATTAGAGAGATCATGCATAACACATTTCAATTGGGCCTCATCATGCAAAGCAATTCGGCTTGGACTTACAATTCTACACGTAGGCTTCAATTCATCACTGTGGGCCCACCACTTCAAAGCCGCATGAAGACTTGGAATAATACACGGTTCTTCAATTGTCAATCATGGCCCCATAACCCACTAGCTCAAATTGAACACTCCCACAGCACTTCAACACTCAAGTGGCAACATATATCTTTATATATATATATATATATATATATATAATGTGGCTATTTAATGGAAAAATGTTAGTTTAATGGAAACTGTTAACTTAAGTGAAGCCTTCATTAAATCGTCTTCTCACTTTCTTGTCTCTTTGATTTCCATTTGCCTCGTTCATTCTCTCACTGTTAGTCTTCCTTTTTTGCATGTTCTCATATGATTCAAAGTCTGATGATTCATGCTTGACGACGGACAACTCGATGGAAACTCCCAACAGAGGTTTTTTTGCAAGACCAGATGAAAAAGGTTTGTATTTTCACTCATTTTTTTCCCTTTTATTTCATTGAAACCCCATGGCCACAGATCGACAATCCCTCTGCCAATTCTTCATTATCCTTTCCATCGCTAATTTTCGATTTCCGTTGCTTGAATTTCGAAAATATCATTCCTCTTAAGAAACTTTTTGATTAGAAGGTTGAAGGTTAGGGTTTTTGTGCTGGGAAGGGATTTCAATCATAGGGACGGTGAATCTGAATTTATCTAAGATGTGGTAAATTGAAACCTTAAAATGCAAATAAATCGATATATACTTATATATATATATATAATGTGGCTATCTAACGGAAAAGTGTTGGTTTAACGAAAACTATTAACTTAAGTGAAGCCTTCGTTGAATCTCCGTTAAATCGTCTTCTCGCTTTCTCATCTCTTCGATTTCCATCTACCTCATTCATTCTCTCACTGTTAGTCTTCCTTTTTTGCATGTTCTCAAATGGTTCAAAGTCTGATGATTCACGCTTGACGACAGACAACTCGATGGAAACTCCCAACGAAGTTTTTTTTGCAAGACTAGATGAAAAAGGTTTGTATTTTCACTCCTTTTTTTTTCCTTTCATTTCATTGAAACCCCATGGCCACCAATCAACACTCCCTTTGTCAATTCTTTGTTATCCTTTCTATCGCCAATTTTCGATTTCCGTTGTTTGGATTCCGGATCATTCCTCTTAAGAAGCTTTTTGATCAAAAGGTTGAAGGTTATGGTTTTGTGCTAGGAAGGGGTTTCGATCAAAGGGACGATAAATCTGAATTTATCTAAGATGTGGTAAATTGAAACCCTAAAATGCAAATAAGTCGATATATACAGCTGATTAAATTCATCATTTTTAGAATGAAAAATTAAATAACTGGCAATAAACGAACAGGTTGGGCATAATGACATTATCTCCTCACTTTTACTTTTTTCTTTCTGCTGTGAACAGGTGTACATTGCTTTAGAGGTGTTTGAGAAAACTCTTGGCTTGGATCCAGAGTAAATGGAAGACACATGTCAATGGTAATCTTGCTTTCTATAAGTTTCTCTTTTATCCATGATCTCTAGGATTTTCCTCAATGGGATAGATGTAACACCCGTTCCATCTTCTCTCTAAGGCTTAGCGGATCCTGAGGAGATGATGTGATAGCTCGTTCATCTCTCATTCGATTGAGATGATCTCAATGCACGTGCCAGGTCTCGACACATGTGCCCGATCCTGATGGCGTGTTTTTAAAAGGTAACGTTGATTTTAAAATGCGTCCAGTATTTTAATGTTATAGAACATTTTAAATGTCCAAAAAATATTATATGAGATATTTTTATTGTTATTAAACCCAAGCCAGATTTATAAAATATGCAATTATAATATCTTGGAGCGATACAAAATATTATAATTGTATAAAATCGTTTTAATACCCTGGTTTTAGTTATTTAAAATATTGTGAGATTTTAATTATGTTTTAAATCTCTAATTTGAATATATGACTTTATCCCTTTTTAATAATTAGAAAGTTTTATCATTTTAATTAATAATGAGGAATATTATGTTGTGAACTAAAGTAAGTTAAAATAATATTTTATTATTTATTCTGAGTGTTTTTAAGTTAAATTAATTTTACATATTTTCAAATCAGTATTTCAAGCGCATCGTTTGTCAGTTTGAAAACCTCGAAGTGTCGGGCCTATAAATAGCCCGAAGAGGCTCAGATCCCTCATTTTTTTCTTTTTTCTTTTTCTTTTTCTCTCTCCTCTCTCCTCTCTCTCTTCTCTCTCACGTGCTGCAGCCCTCTACAATGACTGTTTGGCTTCCACCCCCTATCGGTGCCACCGCCGGCGAGCACAATCCTACCAGTGGTGCACCTCACAGAGGCCCCTAGCCGGTGTGTGAGCCTCAAACCCGAAATGGATTATCCTAGCTTCTCTCCCTTTTTCTGGTGCCACTACCACTAGACTTCTTATCCTCAGGAGTATAAAACCCACCGTCGGTAGTCACCCCAGCTCCGTTGTTCCTCCTCCACCCAAAATGAGTCTCCAAATGGGCTTATCTTCACAGTGCCACCTTCCGGCCACCGTGGGCCTCACCTTCACCACCAAAAGCCTCCCCCACCTCAGGCGATCTCACCCATAGCTTGGTTCCCCCATCCATGGCCCCACCTCTCGCCAGAAACCCTAAACTCGAAAATGGGTTTCCCCCATTTGAGCAAGATCCGCCACCTTCCAGTGGTTGCACCGCCTCACTACCACCATCATGAGATTCTCCATCCTCCAATGACTATTTTCGTAACTTTTAGTGTCAAACTGAGCATCCTAGCCCAAACCGTCACTTGACATAGTTGACGTCATAGTATGTGACGTTAGCCGTAACGTATAACCCCTCTTTTACCACCAACGAACTCCCCACCATGATGACCACTTTCACTTGACCTAGCTTTAGTGGTCAAAACCCTAGGTCTGAACCCTGAGACATTCCAGTTTCACACTGGCTTTAATAGAGCGGTTAATGTTCGATTTAGTGGCTTTCGACGCCACTAGCCATGCCAGAACATGAATAATGTATGGTTTATCCCGCTATGTTATAATCTTCTTTCTCTTGTATTTATGTTTATTACTTGTTTGTGGACTGTGTTATTGGTTGGTTGTACCAGATTGAGTTCGAGGAGTTTAAGAGTCGGTTGGATTGGAGGATGAAGTTGTGGTATGATTGTTTGATGTTGGGAACTATGTTGTGAAGTAGGGTTGTGGACTGTGCTATGTAGTACGAGGGTGTTTTGTGTGCAGGTATGGTGTTAAGGCAGGTGTTTGAAAGGAGTACGCATGTAGTATACTCCATAGGGGTAAAACGATGCACCGTGTAGCGTGTATCATATGGATTTTGGTGTACAGTGCTATGGAGAGAGTATACGTAAGGTATACCTAATGTGGGGTGTATGTGTGCATTAGAGTGCGCAGTGGAAGCATGGAGGGTACTCTACATGCTGTAGTCGTGGCGCATCGTAAGGCGTGTCACGAATAAGGGTAGTTGCATAACTGGGGAATGTAAGGCACGTGAAGTTTTGAAAACTGTGGAGCAGTATCCTAGAGTAGTGATGTGACCAGTAGTCCTAGTGACGACTATCACTGTGTTATATCTCAAAGTACGTGCGAAGCGACAAAATTGCATAGCAGCGATGTATTAGGAAAGTAATTAGGATATGTAAGGAGTCGTACTCGTGTCGAGTCAAGAGTCGATATAGTTGTCATGTGGCGCACTGCCACGTGAAGTGGTGGATGACGAGATAGCTCAATAGTAATCTCGAATTGTGTGATGTGACGGAGGTACATTTGAGATGGACCTTATCGCGTTAAGTGTCAAGATGAACTCGTAAAGGGCCGAGAAGTGGGACTAGTCCTACTAACCGATATGGAGAAGGCTGCTATCAATGTATGGTATTTTCTACACTAGCGGGTGATCAGCGTATTCTATGTGATCTTAGGTGACGTGGAGGTAGGGTATATGTGCGTCTGATGACACGTGTATCGAACTGGATTTTGAGGACATAGGGATATCGAAAGGTATCCCAGTGTCCTCAGTAAGTCTCTCGATGGTCTGAGTGAAGTTGGATTTCAAGGACATAGGGATACCAAAAGGTGTCCCAGTGTCCTTAGTAAGTCTCTCAATGGTCTGAGTGAAGTTGGACTTCAAGGACATAGGGATATCGAAAGGTATCCCAGTGTCTGTAGTAAGTCTCCTGATGGTCTAAGTAGAATAGGATCCCAAGGACATAGGAATAGTAGGAGAGTGTTCTAAGTGAAGTGTAGGGTTTTTCTAGTTACTTGCTTGTATGCTATATATATATATATTGATGCTATTTGTGTGTATGTTGTAAGTTGATTCCTATATGATGCCTTGTGATTGGACTGCATGATATGGATATAGCATGAAGACCAGGTAAGTGTTATGTTCATACACCTTAGTGTTTACCGAACTATTAAAGAAAGATAATAGGATTGAAAATTTTAGTATACGTACGTATGACCATTTTTGGTAGCCCCTTTTATCGAACCCCAAATGCTTAATTACATGTCTGTGATTGGATACCTATACGTAGTAATTATTGGATGTATTCTCCGAAAAATATAAAATGAAACTTGAGATTTCTGTCTCATGATTTTATGGAAGAATGCCATGAACTGGCGCAGTGCGAGAACACTATGCGATGACCCTACGAGATGACCCTATGTCCCAACGAGATTAAGTATATACACATGTGTCCAATTCGTGGGTATACTTCTAAAAGATATTTTCTATAGACAAATTGACTAGGAGGAAAGAGATAGAAAGCATAGGAATTAAAGGATATGAAAGTCTAGGAAAAATAAGATAAAGAAAAAGAAAAGAAAACATGAATGACTGTATGCTATGAAGTATGAGAATGCGAAAGGGTACAGAAGATGACCCAAGGGTCCAAATGAAGACTTAGGATCCAAAAGAAGATCTGCAAACCCTAACACACATGGGGTTAATAGTGTGCAACGATATAAAGGAAGTGAATAAACAGAATGAATGTTACGTTATGTAGGATGTGTATCACATGCATGATATGAATGTATTGGATGAGTGAATGTTTGTTAATTGTTTTGATAACTTGTGGCTATTGTTCTAGTTTGCTGAATTATGACTTGCTTGTCTGATAGTTGTTTGGTAGTTGTGGCTATTGCCATGCTTGCTTGGTAATTAGTGCTTGTTTGTTTGTTGATTCCTTGTGTGTTAATAACTTAAAGTAATTACTAAGAATAAGGTAGATTTTCGGATCCTCTATGTAACGAATGTAGCGTAACAAGACACATAAGAAGAAGGACTTAATAGGATTATAGTTATGAAAAAAAAATGCATGTATTGTCGACTACTTATGTATGTATATTTGTGTGTTGGTTGTATGATTGAAAAACCTACTTTGTTATATATTAAAAATGGTATGAAGTAACGCTTACTGAGTATTCGACTCATTTTAGTTTTCTTTCTGTGTGTTTTCTCTCCCACACAGGAATATACAGCAGGAAGCAGACTATCCGAGAAAAGAGCACGCTAATCTAAGCATGTAAGAAGGACTTTTTTAGTTTTTAAATCGTATGTTTCCGTTGTAACCCTCTTTTATTATAAAAATATATCTTATTTTAGAATGTGGAGTCTAGCACCATGGGAATGAATTGAAAGGTTTTAAAACAAACGAAATCAGTTCTGTTTTCTAAAACTGTATTGAAAAAAAAAATGCCACGTAAGTGCTGGGTCCTTACAATGGATTTCTATGTAATGGTTTTCTGAATTCTGCCTATTATGTTTTTGCTTGGGTTTGTATAGAGGATCTCAGGATCATGCCTTTGTTTCGGACTTATAGTTATTATTTCAGCCTTTGTGTCTTTTAAAAATTTAGAAATTCATTTAAGCTGAAAATTTTATAATTAATGGCTTTACCATTTCAGCCTTTTTATGATTCTTCTGATCTCAGGTGCATTTGTTTTCTTTGTATATTTTTTGGGGGTTCAATTGATTAATTAACCAATAATTCATTATAGAAACTTTATCAAGCAATTAAAATATTAAATTATATAGGTTTTTTTGGCATATAAATATGAATTTTTTTTGCACAAAGGCTACATAGCTATGTGTGATTTAAAAGAAAATATGCAATTGTAGCATTTGTATACACCACCAATGAAAAGTGGTGTATATATTGGCTTTTGCAGGAACTTTGGACTGTGGTTTGACTTTCTTTACATTTTTTTTTTTTTGGCATATTGGACTATGTTGTTGGATGATAATGACCTTCCTGTCTTGAGATGCTTGTTTTCATTAAAACTACATAAATTTTTATTGAACTTATAAAAGTACTGGTTGGACATGCTTGCTGGTGTGGGTACGATATCTCAGTTAGATATGCTCTCAATTTTTTTCTCTTGTTGTTGCTTACATATTTTTTGCTTTTAGATTTGAAACGTGGGTCTAATGTTGTGGTTTTTTTGTTGGTTGCGAAGTCTAGAAGAAGAAATGCATGTCAGGGTCTCTATTTGTTGCTTCTTGTTGTGTGTGTGTTCTTGCCCTATTGTTGATCGTTTCTTGTTGTGACTTGCCGCGAGTATGGTCTCTTGGCTGTATTTTCTATTGTTTTTTATTTATTTTTTCTGTATTATAATTTGTTTGCTTTTAGATCTGAGACCTCAGTCTCATGCTCTGTTTTCATTTTTGGGGGGGTTATGAGTTGTGGAAGAAAAAGTTAATTTACAAAGATCATTCATGGGTCAACTGTAAACTGAGGGCATAATCCTGAAAGGTCCGACGAAATGGTGGCTGGAAGAATGGATAAAGAGATTGCCTAAATGATCATTTCCTATTATGGTGTGCTAATATATATTTATTCACGTCACTCTTAAAAATAGAATCATGTTCACATACTCCTCTTCCATGTACATTATCAGGTAATAAGTTATGTTGATTTGTGATATAATATTAAGAGAATCAAAGACATCATCTTTTTCTCTAAGTCCTTGAGTTTATTGTTTGATCTATTCTTCTGTTTTCTCCTTGAAAGCTCAAACATTTATTGAGACCGTAATTTGGGTATAAATGAATTTTATAAAAGCGAATAAAAAAAAGTTTATCTGAAACCTCATACCCTTAACGCAATGTTATAGTTCTCTAGACTTCAGATTTTTTGTATTCCTTTCGTTGATCCCCTATTATAGATTTTCTTGATGTCTTCAATAGCTAACTTGTTTGCTAAAATGATTTCCGTGAGTATAGACACTGATATCCTAATTACTCTTTCCTCTTTAGAAGTTGAAATACCTACAAGCAGCTGATCCAGAATTACATCCTCGAGCATATTGTATTTTACTTATGTTTTGTTCTAAATTTTGTAAAATTTTGCAACTTCCTCTACATAATCTTCATCACTTTTTCCTAATCTCCTGGAGAAACACAGCTTTTGAATTGTCTTTTCAAACATCCCTTTAGTTCACTGGTGGAGTCTTTTCCAGAATGTGAACAAACTTTATTGAAGTTTGTCCAGCTATTTGAGTTCTGTATATCTCTTGCAGCACCTCCTTGATAATTTGTAAGGGTGATCCTATGTTTCTGCAGCGATGTAGAAGATGCTATATGATTAAACAACAGGAATTTGTATGGATTTAATGTCCTTTGATTTAATTCCTTCTCTGCATGGATATTCCAAATGGTGTTTGATTTTTTGTCTCTATCTTGCAAGTAATCAAAAGTAAGGCTGTCAATCTGGTTGCTTCGAGAGGAAACAAAGAGATTAACAACTGGAAGAGTTATTGCAAAAGAAAATTATTTTATTGAAGTGTATGGAGGACAATATATTTTTATTTTACTTTCGGTACAATGGAATGTGATTATAGGACAAATATCAAGACAAGCTTATGTAATATATTTCTAACTTTTTAAGTTCGTTTATATATTTTGCTGAGAAAACTGTTGCTAGAATGTTCAATGTTTTTTAGTTTTCATAGTATTCATAGTACTGTTACGTTTGAGTTATTATTATCTATAGATGTTTGTTAAAAAAATTTTAAAAAAATTATATTGCTTTTGTAAAACACCTGTTTTACTTAACGAGGCAAAGCACATTACTCCCAACCTAGTATGTGGATGTATGTATGTATATATATGTATATATATATATATTATATTATATATATTTTGATACTTTAGGTTAGCGCCGTTTTTCAAAGGAGGTCGTGAACGTAGATGCACATGAGACGAGAGTAACCGTCAGCATTTTCATGATTTTTTTGGAGAATTTTTGTTATCTATCATGTTTATGGGTAATTAAATTTTTAAGTAGGACTAGAGATGAACTTGAACGCTAGATGATATTTTTAATTTATGTATTTGATTTTCAATTATTAAAACTCATTGTTTTATCATTCTCAATATATTGTTAGTAATTTTTTTTTTTTGAATAATCCTAGTGTTTATTTTATTTATAGATTCAGTCATACTTTTTCTATTGAATGATTTAGATCTTTGATTATGTTTGGATTAATTGATTGTCTATATTGATTTAATTCTCTGTTGCAATATCGCTCCCTGAGTATATTGTCGTCGTTGGGTTTTCTTCAATGTGGATAACAATTTGCGTAGTTTAAAAGTGATGAATGATTTTTCAAAGGGTAACATTTGGTTTAATCTTGGATTATAATTCTATATATTCCGATTGAGATTTCGGAATTGAATTTTCAAATGAGTTATCACTGAATTAAAAATAATTAAAATACCGGATAAGTACAAGGGATTTTCAAAACTCTACTGTTCATCATCTTTGAATATTTTTTTTGTCAATCGCATAATTTTAGTTTTGATTTAAAATCAAATTTTCTTCTGTCATAAATCATTTAATATTTTTATTTAGTTTCTTTACCATTCTCCCTTCCTTTTAAGTTGTCTCCTTGTAGAATCAACATTTGAAAGTTGTACTACAACCACTACGTTATTTTTTAGGTGTAATCAAATGGCAAGGATTATGTAGTGATGAATAAACTGATAATTAATGTCCATATCAACCAATACAAGAAGTTTTGCATATATTAACGAAGATTTTTAGAGTTTCTCGACAAACTTGGCCCTGCCATGATAGGTCTATGATATTGTAGAGAGAGAGGATAACTCGAATATCCTTGTTACAACTCGATTTATTAATTATTAATGTTATTTGAATTTGACTCAAGCTCGACTATAAAAATAAACAAACAACTCGAGTTTGAGCTATTAGAGCTCAAGCTCGATTTTTTATTTTGAAATTTATAATATTATCTTTTGATTAATAAAAAACCTTAAATTTAAAAAAAGAAAAGAAAAAGAAAACTCAAACCATTTAACTGTTCAACCAAATAATTTTGATTTAAAGTTCTTATAGTATCACTTTTTTTTATAAGAATAACATAGTTAGAAATTTAAAAAATAATACACAAGATAAATGTAATACACTAAATTATTTAATACATATAGATAATATAATAAATCAATAGACGTTGTAGTTGTATGATATATTATTATACAAATTATCCTATATACATTTTAGGAACATAATATATCTATATTAAATAAAGTTAACTATAAATAAACTAATAATATATAATTAAGCATATAAAATATAAATAACATACATATATATACATACATATATAAAAAATATTACGAATTTCAAAATGAGCTCAAACGAGCCAAACCGAATTTATATGAATTTTGTTCATGAGTCTAAATTGAGCCAAATTGAGTTTATATAAGCTTTGCTCATTTAATATTTAAATCTATATTAGTAATGAACATCTGGTTTATTAAATAAATCAAGTATATACGATCTGAGCTCGATCTGTTCACAAACTACTCTATTCACTTGTAACCCTTTAATAGTGTGACTGATTGAAAAATTTATCTTAATTATTTTAAATTTTAATCTTATATGGATGGGATTTTTGTAAGCTCAAATGGAAAGCTAATTCGTCAACATTCCATCGGATTGTGTAAATTAAGGATCTAGTACACACCAAATTTTAATTACCATGGAGTATGTATGAGATCTTTGCTTCACAGCAATATCTTACAATACCTTCACCTCTATTGACCAAAAGAATTTGAAATTGCATCACGGAAAGGTCCTTGTCCACACGCGGATCATAGGCCCTCTTGTTGAGCCACAAAAAATTCCAACCTGTCCAAAAACCAAATGAGCTTGGGATTATATTTTTAGTGTACTGGGTCAAACCATAACCTGGCCTCCTATGCGCCAAGCAAACTTGAAGACCTTCGACCCAGTTGCCTAAATCTTTTTTTTCAAACTAAGCACGAAATGGGCCAGGTACAACAAATTGGCCCAAACCTGTTTTATGTATATCATTTCATTTATATTACAAAAATGTGGATATTTAACAAAAAAAGTGTTGATTTAATAGATTTTATTATTTTTTTGTTAAAATTAACATTGTCCGTTTGAAAAATATTCTCTTTTTACTCCATCTAAAATGTTACCACCAAAGTGCAATTAAGTTCATTAAATTCTGCATCTTCTGAAGAATTTACGTCTTTATAAGACCCCTATTGGAATTGACAATTTAAAACTTCTGTATTGTTAACTTAAAAGTAGAATTTAAATTAATTAAATATTTGCATTGTATTGATAACTTTAAAAGAAGAAAGAAGAATTTATTCTCTATTTACGTCTGTTTAATAACTGACGATACATCTGTCATGCATGCATTCTCTCATTCATATATTCTCTCGTGCATTCTCTCATTGTCGATTCATTTGTCGATACATTTGCCAGTCTCGAAAAAATACCTGTATTTTAAATACCTGCATTCTCGTATAAGTAACGTTACAATACTCCAATTGACAATTACATATTAAAGCACTGACAAATGAATAAAATTTAAATATACATAAGATGTGCCATTGTTTTCTGAGAATGCATAAGGAAAGAAGAAAAACCCTAAAAATTTCTAAAGCTCAGGTCATTCACATCTACCTGTTTTCAGAATCACAAAGTACATAACTCCATCTATTTTTTCTTTTAGTTTTTCGTTCAGTTTGTATTCATCTTTGTGCTATTATCTGTTCAAGTATATGATTGTTGTTTATCTTTTGTGTTCAAATTCCAAAATAAATAAAAAAATCCTCTATTTTCGGTTCAGATTGTATTGATCTTGGTGATGTTGGGAGGTACTCAAATTCTGTTGAGTTTAAGGTATTTATCTGTATCTTTATTAATCTGTTTTTTTTTTTTTCTTCAAATATGATTGATTTGTCTTATTTTTTTAATTCATCTATTTTTTTAATATGCATTAGAATAAATAAACTAATTTCTTGTGAAATTTTATCTTCTTTTTTATTTTATTACATGTAGTCATTTTTTATGATATGTACTAATTTATTTATGAAATTTCATCTGCTATTTATCTCATCTGTTGTTTACTTCATTTGTTGTTTTCTTCTTTTTTTATTATGTCATTTTGTATCTTCTTCTTTTACTTCATCCTCTTTTTTTTATTTTCTTTTTGTGAAATCTCATCTTCTGTTCTAATCTATGACATGTATTAATTAATTTTTTTAATTTTATCTTCATTCTGTTTTTTTTTTTTTGTATGTTCTTCTATTTGAAAAGCCCTTGTCATTCACCTCCACGTGGGTTACATTAGTTTAAGGTATGTATGTGTATTAATTTGTTTTATTATTTATTCAAATATGTTTTTTTGGGTTATTTTAAAAAAAATTCATATTCTGTTTTTAATATGCATTAGAAGAAAGAAACTAAATTTTGGTGGAGTTTGATCTTTTGTTTTAATTTATGACATGTACTAATTTATTAAAATAATTTCTTTTGGAATTTAATCTTTTGTTTTTATTTATGACATGCACTTATTTATGTTTTAATTTCATCTTCATTCTATTTTTTTAATATTCTTCTATTAATAAAAAAAAACCTAAATTTTTGCTTTAGATTTTATTGATCTTCGTGTTGTTAGAAGCTACTCAAATTTACCTTGGTTAAGGTATTGATGTTTATTATTATGTTTTATTATTTCTTCAAATCTATTTTTTTTTTAAAGTTAATTTCTTATCCTACTTCATATTCTGTTTATAATATGCATCTTCATTTCTTTTTTTGTATGTTTAAAAAATATACTTAATATCATACAAGATTACAAATATGATTTTAACAGCTATGATTATGAATAGGGGTGAACAAAATACCCGTTACCCGTTACCGTCCGTCATTTCGACCCGACCCGACCCGACATTTTCGACCCGTTAAGCTTGTTAACGGAAACGCTTGCTTCCGATATACCGAAACCCGTTACCGCTTACCGTTTTCCAAACGATTAAAATACCCGATAATCCCAACCTCATACCCGTTACTCCTGCGATTGCCCATCTTCGACTCCTGCGATTGCCCATCTTCGATTTGCCCTCTTTCTCATCTCTTTTGCTGATTGTTCTCATCTCTCTCGCCGGCTTCTCATTGTCGCATCTCTCAAGCTCTCACTCGCTCTCTCGCAGGCTCGCAGCTCCCTGTCGCCGTCACAGAAGGTAAGGAGGAACTGCTACTTTATGAAACTTTAATCAGGGAAGTCATAGAATTGATAGTTGTGCACGATAGGTGGACTCTGATGGGTTCTTGCTACAGAATCAGTATATGATGGGTGGAGTCTGATTTTAGGCATTTGGTTTGCGTAAACCATCTATCATTATCTCTTCTCTCTGCATTATCTTGACTGTATGAATCATGATGCCCTGATTCTTTAGTCATTTGAGGTCCTCTCTTTGATTTGTATACTATCATAATCACCTAGTTATTAGCTTGTACAGATTGTTAATAATAAAAAAGACTGAGTGTTTTTGATTGCTTATTTGATTACCAATTAAATGGAACACCACCTCGGCATATTTGATTGCTTTCAAGTCTGAGTGTTTTTAGAAAAAACACATTTCAAATAAATACTAGAAATCATAATGCCAACCGCACCTAGCTCAGGTGGCAGAAGCTCTAATTTCATGTTTATGATCTAATGGTTTATCATATTTTCTATAATTTCCATATTTCATTGGGGTACACTAATTAGATATTTAATTCATTAAAGTTTATCTCCTTAGGTGGAGTAGGATTTACCCAAGTACTACTAGCTGAGTGGAATTTCCTCTTCTTCCTGCTCCATAGAAACCCCCTTGTCTCTTCTCAATACAGTTAGCAATGCCTATTGGTAGGGAGACGGGTATAACGTTAGTTGATGAATTTGAGAGGGTGCCCTTTATATTGCACATTGTGAGCTGTCTAAAGATTTAAAAATACCCTTCCCCGTTACGAGTTCTAGCCAAGAAGCCTGACAGATGGTCACCATCCACTATCAAAGAAATCAAACAAACATGAGGATGAAAAGAGGATATGTTGGTAGAGCCCTTGAAAGACCTAGACTGTGGCCTCTGATTCAAGAACTAGCTATACACCACTACTGCACAAAGCTCATTCTGTTTTTGACTATCAATGAAGCTTCTGCAGTATTCTGTTTTTGACATTTTGCGTTTGGTACCCACGTTAAGATCCAGATTCATCCAAGTATATTCTGGTCTAGATTTATGCAGAAGCAAGCATTATATTGTGGAGCAGAAAGAGGAGAAAATTATGTATGTAACCTTTTTTTTTCTTGGGTAAGGAATTTGGAACGATTAGAATCAGAGTAAATGATGCAGTTTTTTCAAAATTCTGTTAATCACGCAATGTATCTATGTATCATTATTTTGATAGAATCAGATTCTTCGATAATAGTCTGCTGGTTTCGTTCAGCATATTATATCTTCTGTTTTTATTTGATGACTTGTCTGAAAAGTCCTACTTGTAAGCTGGTGTGAAGAACACAACCCTCACCACTGGCATAAATTTAAACTCCTCTTGCAAATTAAATCCTGCAACACCAATGGTGTGAGGTGTGTTGTCCTCTACACCGGCTTGCAAATATCATTATTCCTGTCTGAATGCTACTATTTTCTCTTGATCATGCTATTATTTTTCTTTTAATTTCATGCTTGTTGAGGAATAACTGACTTCCTTAAATGACAATGACTACCTCAAATAGGAAAGTCGCTTATAGAATTTCAAGCTTCCAGAAAGTGTTGAATACAAGAATAATTCTTGCGCTTCTTATGCTTTGAAATTTAATAGTTTCTTTAGTACTCTTTCATTAGTCTCACTAATGGGAGCTCACAGCACGCCAACGCCAATTAAATACTAAACAAGTGTAAACTCAAACATAAATATATTTTAAAGCTAAAATTTCTTAAAACAGAAAATTTGGAAAAATAAAAATGAGAAAGATGGAAGTTTAATATAATCTAGATAATTCAACTTTGATCAAGCGTTGAACTTTTAGCTTTTAGGAGCTGGTAGGAAAGCCTGTGTAGGTTTTGTTTTTATCAAAGCCACATGTTCAAGAGTGAGATCTCCCCAAATTTTCTGTTTTGTGATATCTTCTGTTTTGTTTTCCCTCTAATGTATCTCATTCTCATGTGTGTTTGCTTATATATTATATATATATATATATATATATTGTAGGTGAGACACGAAGTAAGGACCAAACATTGTTTATCTTGTTGTTTAATTAATGATACATATAAGAGTAATGATATATATATATATATATATATTCATAACCATGTATTAAAATAGGAACATTTATATAAGCTGATTTTAATTATATAAGCTGATTTTATTTCAAACATTTTTTTTGCAGCTGAATCCTATGGAATCTAGTGCTTTTATACCTTCTGTCGGGTCTGCATCAATGTCCATTCATTTGGATAGCAATCTACCTCCAACTTCGGATAGTCAAGCAACTAGTCCCCATGTTCGCCCTCCTATCAGAAGAAGAAAGGGAAGATCAGATGTATGGATGTATGGCAACACTTTACAAGAAATGATGAGGATCCCAATGAACCCACAGCCACATGCGATTATTGTGGTAAGGTTTTATTATGTCATCCTAAAAAACAAGGTACTTCATCCTTGAAGTATCATATTGAAAAATGCAAAGCCTTGCATACTGCTATTGGGGCTAGAAGGGATAACCCCCAATTAAAAGATACTGGGGTTAGGAGGACGAGGGTGGATGGTACAACTAGTAGTCCTAGTGTTGGACCTGCTAAGTATAATGAACAAAAGATACGGATGGCAATAGCGAAAATGATCATCAAGGATGAGCTACCATTTAATTTTGTAGAAAAAGAAGGCTTCCAAGATTTTATGGCCGTAGTTGAGCCTAGATTTCCAATCCCTTCTCGCATTACTGTTATGCGAGATTGTATGAAAATTTATATGTTAGAAAAAGAGAAGTTGAAGACCATGTTTATGGAATCTGATTATAAGATTTGCATTACAACTGATATGTGGACGTCAGTTCAAAATCTTAATTATATGTGCATAACAGCCCATTTTGTTGATGAGGATTGGACATTGCATAAGAGAATAATACATTTTAAGAAAGTTGCTAATCACAAGGGGATCACAATAGGAAAAGAGATTGAGTCATCCATACTTGAATGGGACATAAAAAAGATTTTTACAATCACAGTAGATAATGCATCCGCTAACAATACGGCCATTGATTATTTAAGAAGAATTGCCAAGTTTAGGGATTGCATGGTATTAGCTAAGGAGCTTATGCATATAAGATGTTGTGCACATATTTTGAATCTCATCGTCAAAGATGGTTTAACAGAAATTAATACATCAGTTGTGAAGATTCGTCATGCAGTTAAATATGTCAAGTCATCCCCTGCAAGACTTGACAAGTTCAAGTCATGTGTAGAGAAACAAAATATTCTTAGTGGTGGACTTCTTTGTCTTGACGTTTCAACTAGGTGGAACTCAACATATCTAATGTTGAGTTCAGCTCTGAAACATTATGCGGCGTTTGAGGTGTTGCAAGATGAAGATAGTGACTTTGTCCCATATTTACATGAGGTTGAACAAGAAGTACTAACTTTACAAGATTGGGAAACTATCAAGATTTTTGTATGATTTTTGAAGATTTTTTATGATATGACTTTGCGGGTTTCAGGCTCAGTTTATGCAACTTCAAATTTGTTTATAAGAGAAATATTTGCAATCTATAACCATTTGAAAAAATCTTCAAGGAGTGAGAGCAATATGCTTAAATCCATGTCACAGAAGATGATGTTGAAATATGACAAGTATTGGGGGGATTTAAGTCAATTGAACAAAATGTTGTTCATTGCAGCTATGCTTGATCCGCGCAACAAGTTGGACGTTTTAGAATTTTGTTTTACAAATGTTATTGGTCATGGGCGAGGATCTGAACTTGTTGATGGGTTACGGAGGATGCTTGAGCAGATGTATAAGAAATATTCAAAATCCAGTGTAGGTTCAAGTAGGGGCCAGCCAAGTGTAGACGGAGGTGGAACCCAAAGTAACACTTCTTGTGATGATGATGAAAATATATTAGATATGTATTTTCAACATAAATCATCAATAGGTGTGGAAGAGTCCAAAACAGAATTAGATAAGTATTTTATGGAGAGTGTTGAATGGATGACACCCGACTTTAATATTCTACTATGGTGGAAGATGAATTCAGCCAGATTTCCGATACTTGCCAAAATAGCTCGAGATGTGTTAGCTATTCCCGTATCTACTGTTGCTTCTGAGTCTGCATTTAGTGCTGGAGGTCGTGTCTTAGATTCATTTCGTAGTTCATTGGCCCCAACAACAGTTGAAGCTCTTATCTGCACACAAAATTGGTTGAAGGCTCCCTCTGTTAATTATGACTCTCAAGATGTAATGGAAGATATTGAAAGTTACAAGTTAGAAACTGGTAAGATCCATATTTGAATAATATGTTATCTAAAATTTTTCAATTAATTATATGTTTAACATAACTTTTTGTTTCTTGTAGAGATAACTTTGCAAAATATTTTGAATGAGATCGATTGAAGATTACTTGAAGACTTGAAGTATTTGAAAATAGTATGTCAATAAAAATTGATATTATTATATTTTATTAATTTAAATTTCAAGTTTTGAATAAAAATTGAAAATGTTGGATTTATTTGAATTTTGTGTAGGTTTCATTTATACAGGGATGAGGATATACTGGACACTCTTCAATCTTCATGACTGATTCATTTTTAGAAGAAGAAGTTTATTTTCAATGAATGTAAACTGATTAAAGACATTGGGTTTATTTTTGGTTTCAAATACAAGGGGTTGTGGGCCTGTGATTTTTCTTTCTGCATTTTGTTACATTAATTTACCAGAGACTTTCATACACGTTTTTTATCTCTCTCTCTCTGGCATTAGTTAATGTGATGTCTTGAATTGTAGCTGCCTTGAATCAAGAGATCAATGGACAATGAGTACTTTATAAGTACAACTGGTGGGAGGTCGATCTACTGTGTAATTCTTTTTTCTTTTCTTTTTTGTTGTAGAGATCAAGAGATCAATGGACAATGAGTCTTTTCTTGTCTTTACTTTATAGTTTATAATGTACATGGCAACGTGTAAACCACTAAGTGATGGATTGCAGCAATACTACTAAACAAAAAGAAGAAAAAGACGGTCCAAATATATAATAATGTGCTCGGCCCCTATTATGCATTGATCATGGGAGGAAATATTGTATCTGCATATATACATATATATATATATATCTACCGGTCTCAGCCAGCCTTGAAGTTTTCCATCTTTGTCGGTCTTGAATTCATAATCCATGGGAGGAAATTAATTAGACAAAAGAGTATTAAACAGTAGGACCAATTTTTTTAAAAAAAAAAAAAAAGGGCTTAACGGAATACCCGATTATATTTTCGGGTCAGGTTTCGGCTTATCGGGTATTCGGCTAAACGGAAGACTATGTGATCGGGTCGGGTCGGAAGATATGATATCGGGTCGGGTCGGGTCGGCGCACACCCCTAATTATGAACTGTTACAATTTTTTGGATGTTTGTTTTTTGGTTTTTTGTCATTCTCATTCTTTTGTCTCTTTGATAAATCACAACATTAATATGAACATACTTTTTAGCATGAATGATAAACAACTGTTTGTTCAGACAACCCAAACAGATTATGAACAAATAGATTATGAACAATCTTGGTGATGTACAGATTCTTAAAGTTCCCTATTTTAAATCAATTAGATATTAATTTATTTCCAAAAGGTGCTTCTACACATATACAAACATAAAAAATTCAACAAAATTCGCACATAGAAATTTCAACAATCTTAAAAATTTCAGAAATTAAAATAAAATATTATAGGTTTTGGCACATATAGAGAGAACAATAAATGCAAGAATAATAACAAAATTCACACATAGACAGAACAATACAATAAAAAATAATTAACACAATTAAACCAAATGCCAGATCTTGAAAAAGAAGGAACACATATATGAGACTTGTGTTTTGGTTTTCAGCTCTACGATTTTTTGGATTACAAACCCTAGGCTTGCAGAAAACAATGCAACAAGTTAGGATAAACAAGAAAAAATAAATATTGGTGGTTAGAACAAAGAAAAAATTTCGCCTTTTCTTTTTTGGACAAATCATTGTCAAGAAAAAATGAAAATTTGAATAAAAAATATTTTTTTCCATATTCAATGTTTATAGCTAAGGGAAAATAAAGTGATCTTTCGATTCCAAAAGTTAATAGAAAACTAGAAAGGAGTCGAAAGACTAATGAAAATATTATCAAAATCGAATATCATTATATCGGAGAGAGAGGATCCAAGGAAAAGAACAAACGAGAGAGAGAGAGAGAGAGAGAGAGAGAGAGAGAGAGAGAGAGAGAGAGAGAGAGAGTGTGTGTGTGTGTGTGTGTGTGTGTGACCTTTAAGGTTAAGGAAGAGCATGAGGTGGGAGGTTTGGCGACGGCTCGCAACGACAGCACGCGGAATGAAGACGAGCCACTACAACAAATTACATTTTTAGGGACGAAATTTATTAGGGACCAAATAAATTTCGTCCCTAAAAGTGGTTTTTAGAGACATTTTTTAAAACTAGTCTAAAAAACTGGACGAGTTGTAAAATACGTTCGGACGGACAAAAATCCATCCGAACGAGCGTAAAAATACGTTTGAACGGAGAAATATTTGTCCGAACGGAATATATTTGGAGGAAAATGTGGCGGTGAAATTGCAAGCCCGTCCGAACCCAAATTATACTGTTCAGACGGATAACATGTTGAAAATGGTTAATTTCTTTTATCACTATTCATTTACGTGTATATATATATATATTTTGTTTTCTATTAATTTTATTTTATCATTTTTAAAATATAAAAAATGTGTTTATATTACATTTTATGATTTATGAAGCATTTAAAATATTTATAAATGCAAAAATCAATTTTATGTAATTACTTTTAAAATTCCTATCTGATGCGGTAGAAAATATATAGTGCTAGATCATTCGGGTCTCCCCTTGCTACCCGCACCAGAAGTCGTGCCCAATCCATCCCGAAATCTGTCTTGTGCTTTTTCGGGTCTATGTTGTACCTGACTATCAGATTCAGCAATCTGAAGAATGGAATGCAGTCAACCTGTTTGATGACCTTCCTGCCATCATATGCAGGAGCCTCGGGATGCGGTAGTAGCACACGTACCTGATCGTCTGTGAGACCATCATCAAATACGTACTCCTCGTCGCTATCATCAGCGTTTGAGCCAGCACCCAACTCATCGGTAGTCTATGTAGCGAAGGGTGATGAGGATTCAACCTCTGTGTCTGCCCTAACAGATCGAGATGCTACTGCTGCGGATGGATAAGGATACGCGTCCATCACGCGCGGGATGTTCAAATACTCTGCAATCACCCGAGGAGAAAAGGTGATGCTGACTCTTCGCACCATGAGTACGTAGTGGTGAATATCTCCAGGCTGATCTCCCAATGCTCGATAGAATTAGCATACCATATCAAGATATGCGATCCCCTCTTGTGTGCAGATCGAAGTCCATCCTCGCTCCGTGAAGATCTGGTGGATGGTGTGTCCCTCCCACTCCAACTCTTTGAAGTCATCCAAAGTGATAGGCTGCTCTACTAGAACATACCTACGAATAGGAGCACTGGGAGTAGCGGGAGAGACGGGAGTGGAGGCAACTGGATCTGCGATCACTGGTCTAGTAGCGCTTAACTGATCTCTCCCACACTTTTGACTTCTACCCACCATTCATATACTGTGTACAAATTAGTGATGGAAGAAGTTAAACCGGCTTGATGGAACCCAAAATACCTAAATGAAACCAATATGTATATCAAACTGTTCTGTTTGGAACTTACTTGTTCGGACGGACAAATAACACGTTCGAACGCATTATATGCCCGTTCGAACAAACAGGATCATCTCCTACATCTCGTTCGGACGGGGGTCATTCCTGTTCGAACGGAAACCCCTGCGAAGAGAAATGGCTGAGTTGACTCGGCTATTACTTTTTTCCTACAAAACTCAAATCTATTTGGACCAAATCAACCTAATATCACTCCTAAAGGTTCGAAACAATGAATACTAGGAAATAAATTATAAAAACTATGAAAAATAGGCCAGATTCAATTTGAAATCCGACCCACATAAAAATGGATGTTCATAACCCATTTTCAACCAATAGGAGGGGTTAGAGAGACCATACCTTATATATCTCACTGTAGATGATGGTTTCGGGAAGGTGGAGTGTGATTCTCGTTCGAATGGGAGTGAGTTTTGGAATCTACCGTTTGATGCAAGAATGAGGCGTTCGGCGGGGGCTGGGCATATATACCCCGACACTCGTTCGGACGAGATATTTCTCGTTCGAACGAGTGTGAGCGTTCGAACATAGTTTGTAGCGTTCGAACGATAAGGGTATATGTTCGGATGGAGGAGTATCTGTTTGAACGGAAAGAAGAGAGTTTGGGGTTTAAGTAATCCGCTATCAGTTCGGCTAGTTATAACGATATTATTATATACCATACGACACTAATAATATTATAAAGTTCTTAGTAAAAAATAAAATACTAAAATTAGTCTTTATAATATACATGCACTATACATAATACTAAAATGATAATGTTACATATAATAAATATATATCAAGCACTTCAACTTCATATATATCAATTACTTTGTATATACTAGTATATATTAGTTAGAACATAAGTATTATACTATTTACATGTAGTGCTTAGTTTGTAATAATTAGGTACATGTTACTTAGATTACTTAATATACATGCATTATACATAACACTAAGATGATAATATTATATATAATAAATATATATCAAGTACTTCAATTTCATATATATCAATTATTTTGTATATACTAGTATATATTAGTTAGAACATAAATATTATACTATTTACATGTAGTGCTTAATTTATAACAATTAGGTGCATGTTACTTAGATTACTTAATATATAATTTGTAGTGTCATCACTTATTGAGGTTATATAACTTATCATATAGATTATTTAGAATAGTATTAGTAATATCAGTATATACATATATAATAATAATTAAATATTATCTAGTATATTAGTATTATAATACTAGTGTAACTCTATAAGATATAACACTTATTATATGACATAACGGCCTCTCATGCGTTCCAATGGAAAATACTCAGAATCTGCTTAGAATAACACGTTCGAACACTGAAATAATCCGTTCGGACACAAAAAGTTGAAATTCCTCGCGGGAAAACTAGCAGCAATTTGACATTTTGGCATTCGGACGGATAAATTTTACGTCCGAACACAACTTCGCAGATTTAAACACCAACTCTTCAGTTCATTTCTTACTCAGGATTGAGCTATTTTTTAGAGAGGGAGACTAAGAGGGAGGCAGAGAAGGTTTGCATATTGTAGGAGGATTTTTGAGTATGAAAGACTTGATATTCTTGAGAGGGAATAGGTAAATCTCATTTTTCAATATTTTTTTTTGTATATTTTTCAACATTAAAAGTGGTTGATAGTTTTCTCATCTTATGATTTTTAATTATAGGCAGTGTTGTTGAATTGGATTTGAAGTTGGATGTGCAAAAGTTGAGGTTAGTATTCTAATTATTAGGGTTTAAAGATTAGAGATTTATTTTGATATTTTAGGGTGATTTTATATAGATTTTGTATACTTATTTTGATATTTGGAATTTTATTATATAACCAATTTCAAGCATGATTTGTTTATTTGGGTATTTGTTGCTTGCTTAGTTGATGTTGAGGATTGATTCTGGTATGCTATCTGCACGATTTTCGTTTCGAACGGAATTGTTTACATTCGAACGAATGTTGATATCCGTCCGGACATAAAAATATACGTTCGAACGGAATTCGTGCAGACAGAATAAATAAATAGTATTATAAGGATATCAATTACAGTATTACTGATGATGTTTATGAAATAATTTAGGTTTTTTTTAATAGGCAGTAGACGGATAACAAAAATATAATGGACAAAAGTTGGATGCTATTGGGAAATAGACTTGGGCGAGACTATAAGGAGTATGCACGGGGGGTGAAAGTATTCATAGAGTTTGCAAAAGACAGTGCTGATAGTCGGAGTTTTATAAGATGTCCGTGCAAGAAGTGTAAGAACCTGAGTTATTTAAATATGGTAGTACTGGAGTCACATTTGTTCGTTAATGAGATAGATCATAAATACTCGCATTGGGTTCTACATGGCGAACCATTTCCTATAGGAATTAGATTTGAGAGTCATTCCAATAGAATGGAGTAAATTGATGTTGAGATCGATATCAACGATACAAATGTGGTCGTTTCAGATGATAGTGATGATAATGGAGAGGATATAACTGAGATGTTAGATGATATTGGCGCAGGCATGTTTGGTGTTTGAGATAGAGAAGGAACATCTTCACAATCTTTTGAGGGAAACGAGAACTTCGCAAGACTGTGGGAGGATGCACAACGACAACTGGGTGTACCCGTCATAGTAAATTGTCATTCACAGTAAGGTTGCTACATATCAAGTCAATATGCCGGATTTCTGCAAAGGCCATTGATATGCTACTTGAGTTATTTAAAGAGGTTCTACTACAAGATAATGTGGTGTCTCGTAACTTTTATGAGGCGAAAAAATTGAAGCGATGATTGGGATTTGATTATAATATTATCTATACTTGTACGAACGATTGTGTACTCTTTTGGCAGTAGTATGCAGAATTTGATTCATGTCCAGTGTGCCACGAGTCAAGATGGACTTCAGATAAGCGTAATATACCGAATAAAGTGTTGAGACATTTTCCCTTGATCCCTTGATTTCAACGGTCGTTTACTTTTCGAGTGACTACAAAGGATATGACTTAGCATAATATAGAAAGAGTTCGAAATGATCAATTTCTCTCGCATCCAGTAGATTCCTTACAGTGGAAGAAGTTTGATTAAGAGTATCCATGATTTGTCGAAGAGCATCGGAACGTACGCCTCGGGTTAGCAGCTGATGGTTTTAATCCATTTGGCAATATGAGCACTTCGCATAATACGTGGTCTGTGATATTAATACCTTATAATTTGCGTCCTTGGAAGTGTATGAAGGACCCTTATTTCATGATGGCTTTATTGATCCCAGGATTGAGGTCACTAGGAAATGACATAGATGTATATCTACAACCACTAATAATAGAGTTGAAAGAGTTATGGGAACTGGGTGTCAGTACGTATGATGTGGCCTTGTCGCGGGAATTCAAGATGCATGCTGCAGTCTTATGAATAATAAATGATTTTTCAGCATACAGAAACTTGTCTGGATGGAGCACAAAAGGTAAATTGGCTTGCCCTGTTTGCAACAAAGATACACAGTCGCAGTAGCTAACAAATGGAAGAAATTTATGTTTCATGGGCCATTGTCGATATTTACCTAATAATCATAGATGGCGTTCGAACAGGACAATGTTTGATGGGGAGACTGAGCGGAGGTCATCACCGCCAACATTGTCTGGCGATGATATTCTGGCACAACTATTTAAGATTCCAGAAAATAGATTTGGGAAGGACACACGAGCGCGAAATAGGAAACAAGATGTAGTGGAATTCAATTGGACAAAAAAAGTATTTTCTTCGAGCTGCAATATTGGTCTACATTGACACTTCGCCATAATTTAGATGTCATGCACATTGAGAAAAATATATGTAAAAATTTTTGGGGTACTCTCATGTCAATAGAAGGAAAAATAAAAGATATAGTTAACTCCCGTAAAGATTTGAAGGAATTGGGAATAAGACCAGAGTTGCATTTACAAGATAATGGGTCTCGATCCATCATGCCTCTTGGATGGTATACACTATCAAGCGATGAGAGAAAGAAATTTTATAACTGGTTATTGTCAATCAAATTACCTAATGGGTATGCTGGGAATATGTTAAGATGCGTGCGAACACATAACTGGTCTTAAAAGTCATGACTGTTATATATTTTTACAACGTTTGTTGGTAGTTGCTGTGCGTGGAAAGCTTACTCGGGATGTTCGTACAGCTCTTATAGAGTTAGTGACATTTTTCAGAGGCATTTGTAATAGGACGTTACAAGTTGACGCATTGTTAAAAATGGAGGCTGAGATCTCAGTGATATTGTGCAAACTAGAGAGTTTGTACCCGCCTTCTTTTTTTGATGTAATGGTTCATTTAGCTGTTCACCTACCTCGTGAGGCTTTAGTTGCTGGCCTGGTTCAATATAGATGGATGTATCCAATTGAGCGATTTTTAGGGAAGCTTAAGCGAAGTGTGGGAAATAAAGCTCATCCAGAAGATTCGATTGCAGAGTCCTACATTGATAATGAATGACACACTTTTTGTTCAATGTATTTTCATGGGGTCGATACCAGATTTACGAGACCAGATCGATATTATGAAGGTAAATAGATGGATGTCTCATCATCATTTTCTGTATTTTCACAAACTATACGTCCAATGGGCGCACAGGGGGCTACGACTTGTGTGGACGAGATTTGTATAGAACTCGATGGTATATCCTGAATAACTATGCAGAAATTGAGCACTACTTGAGGTTAGTAATGAATTTACGTAAAACTAAAATAATTGAGGTTAGTATTTTCGTATAAATTAATATTTCATATGAAAACGTGCAGTAAACATTTAGAATTGCTTAACTCTGGTGGTGGAGCTGACGTACAAAAGAAGCATGAATAAGAGTTCGCCTCGTGGTTCCAACATATGGTAATATTAAATAATTAATATGGATTCTATTGATATTTAATCTTATACTAAATATATTTATTGATGTAGGTTAAATTAAAATATGCTACAAATTCCGATGAGATCTCACCAGAACTTTATGCACTAGCATGTGGTCCAAGCAAGAGGGCTATCAAGTATTCGGGTTGCTTGGTGCGTGAATATAGATTTCATACACGTGATAGAGAACGATATAGAAAAACTCAGAATTGTGGAGTCACAGTTGAAGGGAGCCATGGAGATGATAATATTGACTTCTACGGAGTTGTAGAAGATATTATAGGGTTAAAGTATGTGGGAGGTTATATTGCTTGGTTGTTTAGATGTACTTGGTGGGATGTTTCACATCCTAGATTGGGAATGCATAAAGATGAGGGGTTTTGTTAGTGTGAATACATTCCGAACCTGGTATGAGGATGATCCTTTCATTCTCGTCTATCAAACGAATCAAGTTTTTTATTTAGATAATCTGGAATACTGGAACCCATAGTGAGTGGTGGAGAAGTTTGCACCAAGAAATATATATGATTATATTCCAGAGGCAGATGAACCACATGAAGACTTTGATGGTTCGACAAATGAAGAAGCATATCAAGAAAATGAACCAGTGATCAATCTATTTATTGACCTGAGTCAGTATGACATGGTCCCACTCTGTTGAGAAGATGTTGCACC
The DNA here is from genome assembly GCA_036559045.1 of Platycarya longipes. NCBI lineage: Eukaryota > Viridiplantae > Streptophyta > Magnoliopsida > Fagales > Juglandaceae > Platycarya > Platycarya longipes. The sequence goes on from CM071790.1 coordinate 27,052,023, forward strand.
AGAAGTGATTGAGGGTGGAATGTCGGAAGAACATGAATCGACTGACGTGTCTAGTGAAGATGAAGGAGACTGGTCCAACAAAATTGATAGTGAATGAGTTAAAATATATGTGTAAGTATAAATTTGATAAATATCAACAATATCTATCTAGTTATATATTTAATTAATTACAATTTCAAATAGATATGCCTCCCAAACGCAAAGCAGTTCGTGCCCCATCCCCACCCCCACCAATTATTGACTCTCATGCATGTGATTCACTGGCCAGCAATAGCGTACCATCATCACCAGACCCAGTGCCAAGTATTTTGTCAAATTATGGTATTTACCACATGAGTTAATATATATTTATCAAATGATATATATGTGTTCTACTGTACTTATAATTGTAAGCCAGCACCGAGGGCGAGACATCACTCAAGGGTGTCTGCATAGAGAAAGTCTAAAAAATGGGTAAAATTAAAGTTGATATATTAGAGGGTCACACTGGTGGGTACAGTGATTCACAAGCATGGCTTTCTACTTATGTTGGCGCCCTCACTCGCATGTATGCTCTGATATCAGTAGCCTACTGGGTTAACGTTCCCGAAGATGTAAAAGATCACATAAAAGATCGATGTTTGATAGTGAGCTACATCCCAAAAAAATTCAAATTTAATACTAAATGTATTTATACTAACTATTTATAATTTTTTCAAAGATGAGTTTGATTTAGATTTTAGTCGACAAGAGCATCGAAAAACAGTTAAGGAGTTAATGTCGAGTGCATTCCGGAGGTACAAAAGTCGGTGCCATGCATATGTTGAGAAATTCAGCACTGCTGCAGAGGCACACCAAAATCCATTCCAAATAATACCACCAGCTGAGTGGCAGAAGGTTTGTGATCTGTTTGAAGATTCTGCTTATAAGGTAATATCATATTTATATTTTTCTAATAGAAAATTATATATGTATTAGAATTTGAAATTTATAATTTTTTTTTTCTTTGTAAAGCAAAGGAGTGCTGTGAACAAAGTAAATAGATCAAATTTAAAGATTCACCATTATGCGGGTTCTCGATCTTTTCATCGTTTGCATCAAAATATGGTTAGTGCTACTAATTCCGGGCTCATGTTAAAATATGCACTTTTTTTTTCAAGTTCTAATATAATTTTTCTTTTGCAGCAAGTTGAAAGTTCTGGTGACTTTGATCTAACACATTTATATGCTAAAACACATAAAAATCGTGATGGTGTTTGGACCAGTCCTGAAGCTGAGACAAATTATGTAAGTTTAAGTATATTAAATCAAGTCTAATAGAATATTCTTATTATTTATACTAACTTTAATATTTTTTTTGTAGAAAAAGATGAAATCTTTAAAGGACGTTACTGCAGATCCATTTGATGAATCATCTGTCAACGCTGCTCAGATCCTATCTGAAGTTCTCGGATCACGTTCTGGATATTTGAGGGGCTTAGGGCATTGTGTGAAGCCATCCTCCAATTCATCATCCTCTTCTAAGACTAGATCCAATGAAGACAAAACTAAGGAATTAGAAATAGTACAACTTGAGATAGAATGTTTGAGGTCCAATGAACAAGAGTTGTTGATCAAATTAGATAAAGCAGCAGAGTTAGAGTCAAGAATAGAAGAGAGACTGGAGTCGAGAACTCGAGCAATGTTTGAAGAATGGCAGAGGATGTCTCAAAACATTATGCCACCATCACGATCTTAAAATCTATTTTTTTTATTAATTGTACATTTATTATTCTGTTTAACAATAATATTTGAACAAATTTGATGTGCAAATTACATTTTTATTATAATAGTAATGCCTCTTTTAATTAAATGTGATCTGTATAGCAGTATCGTTTAGACAACTCTTGTATTCGTTCGAACAGATAATATCCGTTCGAATAAGATTTATATTCCAATAAATTTATTCGTTCGAATAGATAATATCCGTCCGGACACTAATCTCGTTTGAATAAGGCAATCTGTTCGAATGGAAACTGTCAGTTTGGACGGCTGAAATTTTTGTCCAAACGGATTTCTAAGACGAAATTTTTTTGTCTCAAATAAAAAAACCTATCCGAACGGATTTGGACAGGCAAATGAGAATTTGTTTCTAAAAATTATTTTTAGGGACGAAATTCACTTTTCGTCCCTAAAAACTTTTTAAGACGGGCTTTTTGAGACAAATTTGTGACGAAATTTTTCTATTTCTAAAGATTTTTTGGGACAAAAAATCTGCTTTTTGAGACAAAATGATTTGTCTCAAAAAATCTATTCTCTTGTAGTGAGCGGCTGGGAATGCACGAACGACGAATAAAAGATAAAAAAGAACAGAAAAGGAAGGGGGGTGCTCATGATTGCTGCAAAAAAAGGGTAACAAAGGAAGAAGAGGAGAATAAGAGAGTGGCGGCAGAGCTATAAAGATAAAAAATAAATCTGGGCTACAGCCTTTGTTTGCTGCAGCTTAGCAGTACACACTCATATCAATTTATTTATTTATTAATTTTTTTTTAAAAAAAATGATGTGAGTGTGTGCTGCTAGACTACAGCAAATAAGGGCTGCAGCCCAGCAGTGCTCTAGAGATAAAACCCTAAAAGGGCTCATTTCAAATGATGCAAAACGACGTTGTTTTTGGGGTGCTGTGGCTGGGTTTCACTAAGGGGCACAGGCCGGGCCTCCCTTATCACACACACAACCCAACAAACCAACACACACCCACTTACTCACAACACATCACAAAGCTCATAAGAAAAAGAATACACAAAAGAACAAGTCTAACCTGAAAATAATTAAATAATGGCACAATAAAATAAATTACTCAAACTTAGCAATAATAAAATAGAATAATTTAAAGCCCAAAAGGCTACTTAATAAAATAAACTAAAGAACAATTAATGTGATAAAATTAAGTAAAATAAAATAACCAAATAACAATACAAATAATTACACTACACTAAAAACCTAAACTCAAATATAGAATAGAGAAAAAAGGATAAAGAATGCAATTTTCACAAAAACGGATTTATATAAACTACTCAACTTAGCAATATTTCATTTTTTGCAATATGTTATTAGAATTTCTATTCATTCTTTATAAAAAAAAATGATGTAAAATAATTTCTTGGTGCCCATTGGAGTGAGATGTAAAACATATCTACGAGCTTAAGCTCAACTAGTATATTCTCACATATACTTTTGAAGAAAAAATTAAACCCAATGCCCAACAGGCCCAACCTCTTTGATTTTGGCAAAATATAGTGTTTCTTATTTAAATATTGGTAATTTCATTTTATTATAGTGTTGAAGATAATATAATATAAAAACATTTTATTGAAATATTTTAATTTATCTATTATTTCTTGCAAAAGAGGTATGTGAAAAAAAATAACATAGTAATATAAAACAAATAGCCAATAAATATAATAAATATATTGTATATGTTTGATATTTAATTGAAATATATGATCAAACAAATTTACATATTTAAAATTAAAATTTCATTATAATATAACATTCTTTTATATAAATATAAATTATATAATTATTTCTTAATAAAAATCATATCATTTCTTAAAAATAATTGCATAACTTAAAAAAATATAATAAATATAAAATGCAATAAACAAACACATACAAAGCCTAATAAGGATTAAAAAAAACTTAATAATATAAAATAAAAAAGCAATAAATATAATTAATATACTATATATGTTTTTTTTTTTGAATTTTTAAATAAAAAGTAAAGTAATAAGTATTAAAAATAAAAAATAAATTTTAATGAAATAATTAAGATTAACATATACTATATGCTGTATATAGAATAATTAAATTCATATGAAAAACCTCATTATTTTAATTGTGCTAGCTTATAACTAGCACCGCAATATTAAATTCTAAGCATTTCTTTTTACATATTTTTTTTTTTGTTATTAATAATCATCATTGTATCTCCTTATTTTCAAGAGAGATAATATATATAAAGAGAGAGAAGTATATACAATAGAATTAAATTTACAATATCTTTTATGTTTAAGTAGGGATTATCTTTCATATCAAGATATTAACATATAAAAAACTCTCCACTATTAATTCCAAAACTTGTTAGTGCATTTGTTTTATATATATATTATATTATACATACATATATTTATAAATAACCATCAAATTTATGTTAGAAATTATATTTACTTACCCAAAAGCATTACGTTATTAATCAAAATTTATTTCTTAATAAAAAAAAATCAATTCTTAAAAATAGTCAAATAATTAAATTAAGTAAATATGCTTTACACGTTGCTTTCACCTAATATATATATATATAAGTTCGAATGTGGCGATGTGTATTTTTCTAATATAGGGAAACAACGCGGTTTTAAGGCTCGAAATTGGTAAGTAATGTTCGAATGTGGAACACAAACGTTCGAATCCTTTAACCTTAAATTTGCAAGTAAAGTTGATAAACAGCAATACTCCACCACACACAAATGTATTAAAAGATATACACGTATAAACATGATATACTTGGTAATAGCTTGCATAAAGTATAAACATGATATACTTGCTTGCTGAAAGCCATATATATACACGCATATATACATTATGTTTTCCATTATATATGAATATGGAAATTAATCCTAGTACTAATGTCTCCGCTGGTAGCTCTCGTTAGGGGCTATCATTGAGATTATTTTTTTACTTAGTAATTAAGAAAGTTTTAATTTTAAAGATGTTATGAACTTTTTAAAAAATCATTTAAAAAATATGTGAAAGAAAGTAATATATATATATATAGATATATATATATATATATATATATATAGGGTAATGCTACATACAGTCGTGGAGTTACAAACGGCGTGCAGTCGCTTTAGAAAAAAAGTTAACTTTTTCACGTGGGTCCCATATATATTCACTTTTTTCCAAAGCGACTGCACGCCGCTTACAACTCCATGACTGCATCTATCATTTCTCATTGATATATTGCTCTTTTTCAGACCTCTCTTTTTCAGCAAAAGCAACTCTCCAGTAATTAACTTGTAAACTAATATATAACTAAAATAGATTTCAGGAACATGTCCTATCTTGGATATTTGCCATTAAGATGTTATTTTTCCTTTTGTGTATATAATAATATTTCTTTCTTTATTAGATTATGAAAATAAAAATGAATAGGATTGTTGGAGGTTATTGGAGATTATGAAAACAAAAAAGTAATTTAAAAATAAAAATTAATTAAAAAGTACAAAAATAAAAAAATAATAATAATATTTTATTATTATAGAGAATGTGATGGCTAAAAAATCCTTACTTTTGCTGGAAATGGTGACTGCAAGCTTGACGTCGCCCTCTTGTAGAAGCAAATTTCCTTCTCTTTGATAAAACTGTTGACACCTGTAAATGGTGCATACTTGTTGATTGAATCAACTGAGGAATATGGGACACCATGGTGGAGTCCCAAATTCATATCAAGAGCTTGAAATGGGTTTACCAGAGTCTGTTTCAGCCATCAATTAATGTGGAAACAGCAGAAGGTTGGGATCAGATGGGCCAGAAGAATTTTTTGGCTAAAGATAGGAAAGGTAGCAGAGGATGAACAAGATGTTAAAAGAACCCAAATGTACAACAAATAGGAGGGTAGAGAAATTCGAATATAAAACTTTACTTTCTTGATCACCCTATCATCATGTCATACTTGGAAGCCGGAATGAGGGCTGTAAAACTAACTCATCCATCATCTTTACTCTTTAACTTCATCTGTATAGTGATTATTTATGGTATTTCTCTTATCTTGATTACGATATACTTGATCTCATTATCTTGGTCTATGCATCCTCCCAAGATAATTTAAAATAACAGCGATAAATAAAAACTAAAAAGTAGGGGAAAAAGAGGACGCACTACAACTTCAGTCCGAGTCTCTGACAATGTACGTGACTGATTGGATCAACTATTCATTAAAGTTAAAAAAAAAAAAAAAAAAAAAAGAGGGTCCTTTATTGAACCCTTGAAGATGTATTCTTCCATCCATCCACAGTAACAGTATGAACCGTGGTGGATGTTAGACAATGTCTGTTCTTTGATCATTTAAGGAGCCCTTACTTCACTCTTTTTTTTTTTCTTTTTTCCTTTTTAATCAATTCAGCTTCTCACATATGAATATATTTGCAACGTTCATAATAGCATGAAACATATATATATTTCGTTTTTTTTTTAATAAGAAATAGAGCCATATGTTTAATAGTGATTCTAACTCCATATTTATTGATAAAATCTTTTACTTTTGACAAAGAAATACTGTGATAACATATTACACTTGAGAGATTACAAAATAGTCAAATAAAAAAATTTAATAAAAAAAAAATTATTTTACGTTTTGTTTCTTAACATTATATCGACATTCAATCATCATTTTAGAACTTTTCACCTGTTTGACTCTTGAAACTCGATATACTTAAAACCTGTTCAAAATGTTTTATATAACTTGACTTTAAATCCAACCACTGCCGCACCAAACATTTTAACATAAATTCCTTCCCCAGCCAAATAATATTAATACGTACATGACGTCACATTACAATATAATGTCTTAAATTTTCTGGCGCTTATTAATTTTCTTGTGGAAGCTGCTTTTTTACCTCCAATTAAATTAAATGAATAGAAGTTATTTATGGAGCACGCCGACATGAGTACTCTAGTTCATTTAATCCAGATTTCAGTATAAGTTCGGAAACAAGGCTTCTGGATTGTACCATTTTTTTTTTTTTTTTTTTTTACATTAGATTCACAAAAAACTGATCAGATAACTAGATTTCTTAGATTCCAAACAAAAAATGATTAATCAAAATTTGGACCATTAATTGCATGAGAGATGGGTCACTTTATATATTAAAAAAATTAGTACATGATTATATATAATACGGAGGGTCGGAGGCATGCATGCAAGAATATGTCAAATTTAGTGATGATCTGTCTTGTAAGTTAATTACACCCATCGGTCTATGTTAATGAAAGTAGGGTACTGTAAATCTTACATAGATAGATTTTTTCTATATCTCAGCTTTTATTATTCTTGTATTTTCAAACAAGTTTTTATACTTTTTTAATTGGATTATATTGATAGAAAATTATGGTTGTTGGTTAATATCCTATCGGGTTGAGCCAATATTTTGTCGATTGAGCCAATAAGACACCAAAATTTACGTGGAAAACCTTCCAATGTAGAGGGAAAAACCACGGGACAAATTCCGACCAAATCCACTATGATAAATATATGTTACATCCACTCAAGTCTTTGCCCAAAACTTGAGTACTGATCAGTACAAATTGGGATCATAATAATAACATTAATAATAATCCACTCTCAGAGGAGCCGGCCAGCCGATGTCATCATCACCAAAATATCACCATGACAATATCCCAATTTGTTTTTTGGTCGGAGCTGTATCGCATGCTACACTTTTTTGCCTGAAACACAAATGATTCACGTACGTACATAATCAATAGTCTTATAATGAAAACCATTGTCTATATTATTATTTAGTATATATATAACATATAACGTACCTTTCTGCATGCCCCATGCTGCTCCACATGAACGTGGTTTCTTAGCAAGCCTTGATCTACAGTCCTCTAACTTTGGTTGATCAGTTCGTAAGTCGATCACTTGAATTTTTCTTTTCTTATTTTCAACGTCTTTATAGGCTTGACGGAGCTTTTTTGTGGTTGACTCAAGCTTCAATTCGTAATGATCTACATTATCCAACGTGCTCTTTGACAGCTTATCGGAGGACTGGGGTCCTACTTCTGAAATAATCGAAGCATTTTCCTTCACAACAACTTCTTTGGGCATCCCAGGTTTGTGATGATTCGAATCAATATTGGAAGTATTCTTTGACTTATCATTGGGCTCAGCTTGTATGACCCTCTGACGCTTGGATTTCCCCTTCAAAACTTGTACTGCGACCCTCTGCATTTGCTTGCTGGTTCTACATGACTCCGGTTTGTCTATTTTATTTTCATCATCATCAATATCCTCAAAAAACTTGAAGATATCGATCATCCCGGTCCGGCCGAAGAGAGCCTTTTCATCGAGTGGTGGACACGGAAGTGCACAGTTCGTATCCATTGCTGTAAAACAAAAACATATATACATGATGCATGATGAAAAATCCACTGTGGAAGCAGTCCAAAGAAACCCAAGAATCTTGTCGATCTTGAATTCTAATCAGTTTCGAATTTCCAAAGAGTTCACTGATTCTTGAGCAAAAACCGGCCAAGAATCTTGCAGCATACATAACAACGATCATCATGCATGGGATTCTTTAAAGAACAACCCGCGACTAAAGATGTTCAGTTCCTTCACCATGGATAAGTTAATTAATGTACAATATATTGGACGTTTGAGACAACACAAGGCCAGAGAGGTGCACGTGCATTAATAAGGAAGAAAATAACAAGATCACATTCAGGCCGTATAGGTCTGAATCTGATCTTGTTTTAAGTTTTAAAACTTAAAAACTTTATATGTGCAGACACGTACACAATCATCGATCATTAATCTTGCATATTCAGTTCCAGAAATATCATCGATCACTAAAGAATCTTGACATATAATTTTCTTTAAAAACAAATATGCCATGATACAGATCAAAATAATTAAAGAAATCATATTGGAAGAACAACAAGAGCATTATGCAAGAACGGCGCTAACAATGATAAACACCGTACCACAGATAAGAGAGATCATCATTATGTCGAGATCAGACCTCACCTTGAAGGCAAATGATTATTGCTAAGAGATCGCAGGAACGATCGATGGATCGAAGAGGTTAACGGTGGTGATCAAGGAGCTGCTAGACGAAATCAATTGGCGGTGTGAGGTTTCTGTACTGGCCGTACTAGCTTGGTACGTATTTATAATAATGTTTAAGTACCTCGATCCACCGAGTACCGTTGTAATTTGTACCAATCCTTGTTTTACCCGGCTTTTTGAATATGATGCAACAATATTAATATGACCACAGGAGTCTTATGTTTGCTTTATCTTCTTCTTTTTTGTTTTTAATTTTTAAATGTATTTTAGAGTCCTAATTATTCATACATCCAATCTGATCATTAAAGGACGGAATTGTTTGCATGACCAACTTCTATATACACGAAATTTTTTATGCCCATATACACTGTAATAAAAATAAGTATTCGTGACAAATTAATTATGATGAAAATGATTATTTATTTATTTTTATAATAAATAATCATTTTGACAGAAAAATATACTTAGTCATAAATAAATAATTTTCTTGTACTGATATTTCTTATTGACTCACCATTAATTTGCATTTTCGAAGTACTTGTCCTGTTGTACTGCCCCATTCAGAATTATTTTTTTCTTCTCCAGTAACTCTTTCAGTTTGATGGCCGATAAAATCTAAAAAAAGTTTAAAACTAAAAATACTAACCTTATTAATATAAACTCCAAATTTTTGATTATATGATATTTATAAGCTTCTTAACTTGACCTACAAGATGTTGTTCAACTCGGTGGGAGACCCTATATATACACAAGAAGAAAAGTTTGCGTATTGTTTTTATTGCAAATAGTCTTTTTGATTATCCTGATTAATTGGTTATAAATGCCAATTTTTCTTAAAGTCATGTACTCGCTCTAGGGTGGAGATCTGACCTGTTTGGAATCTCTGCCATTCAAAATTTGTGAAAATGCTGGCCGGTAAATGAAGTTCCAAACTGATGCATTTAAAGGAAAGGGAATGCCTTTTATGTTTTCTGTTTTATTCAAGTGCAAATGTTAAGTTCGAAATCGCTGGTACTGCTTTATTCGATCTCACAGTTCTTATTGGGATCAATCTTTCTTCCAATATTGCTCCCAATTTCTACAAGAAAAACGGGTATAAATGACTAATTAATTACAACTAAAATAACTATTTTCGCTAGAAATAAATTTTTATCACGTTTTTTCTTATATTTTGCGACAAAATCTGATATCGTAAAAGACCTATTTTCTTTTAGTATATATATCTTTTAAGTGTATTTGCCTTTTTTTTTTTTTATTAGTCATGCACTTGGTCTGGATGTTTTGTAGTGAATAGAGGGTTCCAAAGGAAAAAAGAATATCATCCTAAAACAAAAGTTGCCTAAATGAATGAGGCATGGTTTCCCATTTTTCAGTAATGAAAGATGCTAATGGATCTATGGTTAGATTGTAACGTGCAAAGCACGTTTATCTAGTTTAATTTCTAACAAAAATTAGAAGATTATTCATAATTAAATGAATGATAAATAATTACACGTTTTCATATATTATAAAAAAAAAGTATTAATAAAAACAATAAGATAGTCTCATAAATAAACATAACCTATAGTTTTATCAAATTTATTTAAGATAATTTTGATTAAAATTTTAATAAAAGATTGATTCAAAAGATTATATTTTTATAATTCTAAGACGATGATCTAATATTTGCGTCATTTTGCTCAGTCTCAAAAGAGAGGACATTAAAATACATATGTTTTTAGTCTTTGAGCTTTTCTAGATCTACATAAACTTGAATCATCTACAGTTTTTTTAGTTATGTGATTATTTTTAAGAAATAATATAATTTTAAAAAAAATAAATTATGTAGTTTATAATTTATATAAAAGAATGTTATATTATAATTTATAACATGAAATTTTAATCTTAAATATGTAAATTTATTAGATCATATATATTTCAATTAAATATCAAACATATATAATATATTAATTATATTTATTGTCTATTATTACCAATTTAATATAATTATAGTTAATTGTATATACCGTATATTTATCATTTCAAAAAATAAATAAATAATACATTCATTTTAAAATTAAAAAATAATTTTTAAAGAATAAAATTATTAATCATATAATAGAAATAAATTTTCATGAATAAAATTAAACTCTCTAACGTACAAATTAACATCTCTAGTGAGGATTGCATTGTTATATTATTATGAATGGTTTATTTATATATATTGTTATATATTCTATACTATTATTATGTCATTCTATACTATTATTATTATTCTATATTTATTTTACATAAAAAAAAAGTTTTAAACGAAAATTTTATTGTTATAGAAAATTGAAGTGGTGTAATTAAATTTAATGCCAAGAATATTATTTAGGTGATTAATAGAATTAATGGATTGTATTTAAAATAATAATTATCATTAAATGCAGTATTTATTTTAATAAAAATGGATGGAAAGTGTTGACTTTAACAGAAAAATAAAATTTTCTGTTAAAACAAGATTTTCCGTTAGATAGCCATTTTATATATATAAAGATATATAGACACACATAAACAAGAGAGAAAGAGAGAACTAGAATCCTCTCTAATTGAGACGGTTGATAAACGAGATAAGATGTTAGATAACTTGCACAATTAAAATTAATTTCTTGAATTCAAAACTTCAGAAACCTACGAAATTTAGATGTGAAAACTTCATCATCAATTAATTATAATTATTGTTAAGATCCAAATATAATAAAATGATGTGAAAACTATTAATTCTCACGCTTGCCTTTACAATTAGAAGTTTTCCACTTTAATGATCAACATTATGAGAAATGCTATTTTTCCCGAATTTGTATCTAGAAAATTTGTATCTAGAAATGTTAAAAAAATTATATATATATATATTACTTAATGATTAAGAAAGTGTTTTATAATGATGTTGTGAATTTTCTTTTATTTTAAAAAATATTTAAGAATACTAAAAAAATGAATAAAATAAAATAAAATAACAAGTATGAACGTTCGGGTGATTTATTTGGGCTGCACCTTCGGTTGATGTAGCATGACTCCAGCATTATAGATAATCTTGAGTGCATCATTTACCAATTAAAATAATGGTAAACACACTAGAGAATCCTATTTGTTGGGCAAAAGATACCTTATATGATCTTGATTCAGTGTGGTTTACTTTTATATTCTTTTAGACAAGTTGGTCATGCACACTTCTTGTGCAAGATCTGATATTGTCTTTCGACGGTTTGCATTCTTAGATTAGCAATTATTCAGTATTCTCAACTCGAGAATCCCAAGTTCGTGATCAATGGCTACTATATTAAATCTAACAGAAATATATCAACTCATGATCATTGGTTACTTTGTTAATCAAAATTAAATGAGATAGAAAGAGAGAACTAGATCAATCCCCTGATCTAATTGAGACGGTGGATTAACGATATAAGATGTTAGACTGATCACTTGCACAATTAAAATTTATTGAATTCAAAACTTTAGGAACCTACGAAATTTAGAACTCTCAACATGTTCTGTGATAGAGAAATTAATTAGCTCTTCATTCCAAACAAGATTAAGGCAACTATATTGACAATCCTGGTCTTTGTGGTTTGATACAAATAAGTTTGAAATTCTATGAGAATGAGAAATGCTATATACATGAGTCACTTCTGCGTAGTCTTACCCACTAATCTATTGATATGAGTAATAAATTTATATTAAAAAAATGATACAATCAATCATATCAATAGAGTGCACATTAAAAAGTACAAAAAAGTGATGCATTTAGAATTTTTATAATTTTTGACACACATTAGGTATGTACATAAAAACTTCACCGCTCATGTTTTTCCTCATTCTTGTCCTTTAAGTAGTAGTTTGTACCATTATCTACAAACTTGTTAATTTTCGGATCTCTCAATTAAGTTTTGATTAACAAGATACCTGATGAGTGATATTCCTTTGTGGTAGCCATTCACAAATTTATTTAGCATTTTAGAGTCTAGAATATCAAATTATTGCTAATCCAAGAATGCAAACAAACGTGTGATAGACAGATATTGCAAGTGAAGTGCACGAGCAAAAGCAAAGCCAACAAGCATCAACATCGCGTTAAACATCCTCTGCCCAAGATTTCAATTGGCTTTGCTAACTCATGTAGATAGATTTGATTTTTTTTTTTTTATGTTGTGTAATTTTTGGTGATGGGTGGATGTTATGAACCGCATAATCATGAATATTTCTAAAATGTTATAAAATTAAAAAGAAAACTACTACTATTGTAAGAGAAATATAAAAGAAACTCTTAAGAAACTCTCTGAAACTTTCTTCCTTCTATATATTTTCTTATGAATTTCATAACAACTGAAACTCATATTTATAGGCGTTGAAATTACTATGTAAGTTACTGTGCAAGACTTAAAATAATGGTGGTGGGGTCATTCACAAAATAATTAAGGGGGCAGAGACCGCCCCTAATAATTCATAACACTCCCCATTGAATGACCACCCATAAAAAATCTGCCTCGTTAAAACCTTGCCAAGGAAAAACCCAATAGGAAGAAAAACCAATGGCGTAGGAAAAAGAGTACAGTCTTCTTATGTATCCACAAGTGCTTTAAGATTGCCTCATTAAAACCTTGCAAAGGAAAACCCAGTGGGACAAAACCTTAGCAAAGGAAAAAGAGTACAATCAGCACAAGTTTTCAAGACTTTTACTCCCCCTGGAAAATGCATGACGATAGATTTTTGAGTCTTCACATTTTAATATTCTGCACAATTTTCTTGAATGTCACAGTTGATAATGCCTTCGTGAATAAATCTGCCAGATTATCACTTGATCGTATCTTTGATATATCCTCCTTTAATTTAACTGATATAAGCAGCATTATCTTCGTATAAAATTGTTGAGCTATCATTGATTATGAAATACTACACTTTTCTTGGATATGTTGAGTCATTGATCTCAGCCAAATATACTCTTGACTTGTTTCATGAATTGCAATAATCTCTGAGTGATTTGAAGATGTGAAAAATAATATCTGGTTGATAGACTTAATAGAAATCTGATACCTGCAGTAACACTTAAACTCCCCCTGATAATATGCATTAGTGTTTCAAGTAATAAGCAAACATTATTTCAGCATATATAACAGATTACGAATTCAAACATGATTTCCATCTAAATAATGCATTAGAGAGAATAATGCATTAGAGAGAATAATGCATTAGAGAGAACATGAAATATTTTCATCTAAAATTTGCTCCCCCTCATTCTGCGTTATTGATGAGAACTTGTTTATATACAGCGGAAATAACATTGGAAACCATTCATGTATGATAAAAGCTGTAAAAGCTTTGAGGTCTAATATTATCGGTTCGGTGGAAAATCAAATCCGCTTGACATTGTGGATAAACGAAATCTTAAAGAGATTTGAAGGCTTCGGGTTGTTTTTTAAATATAACCAATTTTACCATTGGTTTACTCCAGCAAAAAGATCTCGCATTCCTCATAGATTTAGTTGTTGTTCATTCAGAACGATATTATGTCTGATAGAAATTCTAATGTCCTAGATTTGAACCATGAACTTTTTATACCTCAACCACTTATATTTTCTCCTAAGGCCGTAAATACTATGATAGGAGCATAAATATATCTTTCTAGTAAATCTAATCCTGAAATTGTTGCAGCATCAAGAACCCTCAGTACTCAATATGCTGCCTCTCTTACAACCATGTCTCAGAGGCTATTGGCGAGAACGAGTGAGATTGATCATCTTAAAACTTAAAAATCTGTGTTGCATCAAACGCTTACAACTAAAGATAGAAAAAATAAAGATTTAAGACAAGAAAACAAGGAGCTGAAGAAACTTGTAGAGTGGTATTCTCGTGACCTGAAAACACGAGTAGAAGAGCTAGAACGAGAGAGAGCTCAGATACAAAGTCAACAACAGCAGCTAACGGCAGAAGTTCAGCGTTTACAAGAAAATAGGGATAGCTGTAATTAATCTCGTTAGCTTTTGAAATTATGCATCCAGCATATCTTGTAAAGTGAGATTTGAAGAGATGATGGTTTGTCTTGTTCTTATTTATATTTCTATAAGAACCATCTTTAGTTTCATTTAGTACGTATCAAATCTTCTTTTCATATCTATAATTCATCTGTATTTGTATTCTTATTCTACAAATTTTTAATGGCTCATCAATTTCCTTTTACTATTTCTCACGATCAACATATGAGGTGTCATTCACCTCAATTACAAATTATTCCTGCATCTTCCGCAGGTACCATGTTGCAGCAAGCGAATGATCTGGCTAATAAGTCAGATCGTGAAGCCGTTTATGAGCTGGTGACCCTCGGCACCCGATACTCCTCCTCTATTGTCGGATTTTCCAACCGATTACAATCCAAAAATTGTGAGATTGAGGAGCTTAACGAGAAGGTTTCCGTACTTCAACGACTCGTTCAAGAGTCTGACAGAAAAATTGCAGACTTAAAACAAGAGAATAAAGATTTAAAATCCTTACTTGCCTCTTCATTTCGACTGTCTAATCCTTTAGATAAGGATGGTATGTTGCTTTATGAAGAGCAAATGCATTTGAGAGATGAGGCTAGAAGTCTCAAATTCTTGTAACTCATCTATCAATTGAATAATAAGATCTTTTCTTTTTCAAATGCATTCCTTGAATTTATAGCAGCCCTTATGATCTCTTCAGGAGTTCTAACAAAGTAAATCATTAACGTAAACTGCAATAATGGCAAATCCGGATTCTGATAAAACACATGGGCATATAGGATTATTCTTAAATCCTTCTTTCAATAAATACTTGTTGATTCAATTATACTACATGTGTCCGGATTACTTTAACCCATATAAAGATCTTTGAAACTTTATAAAGTACATACTCCTAAATGTACTTGGATTAGATGCTTCAAGCATCGTATATCTTTATATATGTAATGATCTAATGATCCTTATAAATATGCAGTGACCACATTCATTAACTGCATATTTAATCCTTTTGTAATAACCAAATCGATTAAAAATATGAATGTGATTGCATTCATAATAAGGAAATATGTTTCCTCATAACTGCTCTCGGGTTTCTGCAGGAAACCTTATGCGACAAATTATACCACATAATTTCATTTCGCATTACGCTTTTGTATAAATACTCACTTATATCTTATAGGCATTACACCCTTTGTTGTTTGGACAACAGGTCCAAATATCTCTCGATTTGCTAGTGATTTTAATTCAGCTTCTAGCTACTTTTCATTTTGGCCAATCATTTCTACGTCGACATTCTTCGACGGTTTTTTGGCTCACTTTCTTCATTACTTTTGGTAATGTCAAGTGTTATCATATATGTTGTCGACAACAGTTTTATTTCTATCCATAAATTTTCCAGTACTTATGAAATGTATTGAGATCTTATTGTTCCTCTTCAGGGGAAAACATTTCATGAAACACCTCTACAGGAGGTTCCTCTTCAGGAGTTACACTCTTCAGGAGTTATACTCTTTAGGAGTTACCTCTTCAGGAGGTTTCCTCTTCAGGAGGATTATATTTTATACAGAAAATACGGTCTCTTCATGAGCACCGATTTTTTTTTCTTTTGTACACCAATAGGTCTTCAACGCTTCAGGCGTATCTTAGACTCATTTATTGCTGTTTTAATAACTCGTCCTTCGGGGATTTCAATTATTGCTTAAGCATTAATAGCAGTAATATATGATTTTACAACACTTTTAGTGTCAGTAAATACATCATGTAATTGATTTGCAACACTTTACAGATAGATAATCCTCTGAACTTCTGGTTCACATTTATTTGTAAGAGGATCAAATTTAGACAGGGTTTTATTATCCCAAATAATTTCTATCGTGCTTCAGGCACCAATATTTCATTATTTCAAAACATGATGAAATATTAATAAGCTTATATATAAAAGCTTATCAAGTGCTTGGCCGTACAACAGGTACGTGATCACTGTTCAGTCATACCACATCTATGATAAACATCTTCATCTTTCTATGAAGAATTATTCTGAAGATTTTTACCCTTCTCTGAGTTGGATCACTTTTGGTGATATGATATATTTTTATCATCTTTAGTGTTGTCGCTTTTGGGACCACCACTTCTATAATTTTTCTACCACGTCTATGCCCTTAATTCTTTTGAAAGGATGCACCGTTCACTTATGAGAATGGTGTAAATTCAATATCATTAATAGGACGTAACTGGTGATTTATTAACAAAAACTCATTATTTAGCTCAATCACTGGAAGACAAAATAAAACTTCAGAATATTTGTTGAACTTTCACTCTCGATATTGCTACTGCAGGAGCACATTCGAGATATGAAAAATAATATATCTTCTTTTATATATCATCATCAGTGACCTTTTCACTGCATAATTTTAATATTGAGTTGATTTTAAAGAGTGCAGAATATTCAATACCACTCTTAAAATCTTGCAACTTCAGGTGCAATAAATCATAATGATCTTTTGAGAGGATTACATCTTCTGGTGTTCATATCTCTCTTTTAATTCATTTCACACAGTAAGATGATTTTTCATCATGAAATACACAGTACGGTCCTTCAGGGACACATGATTTTCTTCTATGATTGTATCTCCTAAGTTCATCATCATATCTGTTGAACCCAAGGTTTCAAGTTTCGTGTAATTATAAATTTACACATGGATTTTGATGATAACAAATGAATTCAAAGAATAAAGGAGTCTCAAGCTCAAGTTGTCCACACAATAGAATCAAGCATGAGCAAGAAGGGAACAAGTTCACATTAAAATCATAGAGTAATGTTGTAAATATCTTAAAAATTCGAAATTAGGATTAAGGCTCAAAATTAATATGTTATCATAAAGCATTAAAATACATTTTCCACATGTGCATGAATATTTTGAAAATTAAATTTGAAAATTTTGAAAGATGATTGATTGTCATCTTTCACATGTGCATGACATGATTAAAGGTTTGAATTTTGAAAATATTAAGATGATTGATTATCATCTTTCACATGTACATGACATGATTAAATGTTTGAACTTTGAAAATATTAAGATGATTGATTGTCATCTTTCACATGTGCATGACATGATTAAATGTTTAAACTTTGAAAATATTAATATGATTGATTGTCATCTTTCACATGTGCATATTTTATTTGAATATTTTCAAAAGTGGTGGATGCTTTTCTTGACTTATGCAAAAGGTAGATGTCTTTATTTGAAAATTTTGAAAAGTAAAGTGTGCTCCTTTTGTCATATGCAAAAAGTAAAATATTAGGTTTGAAATTTTTGAAAAGTAAAGTGTGCTCCTTTTGTTACATGCAAAAAGTAAAAAGATTTGATTTGAAATTTTTGAAAAGTGAATGATGATGTCTTTGACATGTGAATCTTTTTAAATTTGAATATGAAGTCTCATATGCCTATAAATAGATCATTTGAGAGCTTCACATTCACAACACCAAGAGCATACAACATTCATTCAAAGCTTTCATTCTCTCTTCTCTAAGCATTGAGCCTTAACCCTTGTTCATTTTGAGAGATATAGTTTGTGCTGTATTGTTCTTATTTCACTCATTGAGGAGTGTTTTCTGATAGCCTACCCACTATCAATTTTTGTATCAGTAAAAGGGTGTGTATAACCCTTCTGTGTGTAGAAGGTGTTCTACACGGGGAATAGTTAAATCACCAAGTGTGAGGTGATTGGAAGTGTAGAGGGTGTTCTACACAGATTCTTTGGAGCGGTGTTGCTCAAAAGTGTAATAGGTTTCTATCTCCACTTAAAGGAGATTGACTAGTGAATTCGGGATCCTCAAGGGGTAGCTTGAGGCGAGGACGTAGGCAGTGGGGCTGAACCTCGTAAAAATACTGAGTTTGCTTTCTCTTACCCTACTCTTTACATTTCTTACTGCTTTATATTCTGTTTACCTATTATATTGTATATTTGATTTATAAGTGTTATTTTCCTAAATACAACTCAATTCACCCCCCCTCTTGTGTTAGTCATCTGGGCAACAATATCCAAATGGATCTCATCAAGAATCCTGGATATATAACTTTTTCCAGAAATGTCAATAGTAATAAATTTTAATATTTGACACTATATCACAAAAATAAATCTGTGAATTTAAAAAATATATTCACATTATCATAAGAATAAAAGTAGAATTTTATCAAGTAATATTCAGCAATATTACCTTTAATATTTATCTCGATGACTGCAAATAATATATTGAAAAACTTACTTGAAGTAGGAGACCACTAGCTTCAGTATTGGTAGAACCTCGTGCTGATAACGTGTTATAAAACTAAAAAGAAAACTACTACTATTGCAAGAGAAATATAAAAAAAACTCTTAAAAAACTCTCTGAAACTTTCTTACTTCTATATATTTTCTTATGAATTTCATAACAACTGAAGCCCATATTTATAGGCGTTGAAATTATTATGCAAGTTACTGTGCAAGACTTAAAATAATGGTGGTGGGGTTATTCACAAAATAATTAAGGGGGCCAAGACCGCCCCTAATAATTCATAACACAAAAAAAGGTTTCATCAAAATTAATTGTATAATGAAGTTTGATTAATGAAAAAAACAGTGGATAAGATTACGTACCTTATAGGCCGACTATTCAGTACAAGCAAAAATCTAACATAGAGACCAATAATCTCTAGATTAATGTCGGCAAATTCTAGGCTGGTGGGATGTGTTAGAATCCATGATTATGACTTTCTTGAGCAGTTAAATGGCTATGACGACATGGTGATTACATTTACAACTTTACAAGAAAGAAATTACGGGATCATAGAAAATCAAACTTTCAAAGAAACATACATAAATAATTAGTATTCCTAAAGCACACTCTATTGTATGCGGCACGTGGCACCATATTCGTGTGATTGGTATCATATTATTATTATTATTATTATTCTGACAGTAGAAAAGATCAAAGAGTAATGCTTGGTGCCATGTCAAGGGGACAATGAGTTGTATAATTTTTTTTTTTTCTGAAACAATGAGTTGTATAAATTGGGAATATGGCAGCATTTCTCAAGGTGAAAATACATTTTTGTTTTTGTAGTTGGTCAAAACGAGCCAACCTTACAGGGTTCCACAAACTACATACGCGTTCACACTTGTTAATGTCTTAGGTTCTGTTTGGTATATTTCTAAGATAATCTCAATTCATTTCATTTCATTTTATCCTATATTAATTTCAAAACACAATTCAAATACCAACATTATTAATTTTTTCATCTAATCATTACATAATTATTACAACTTTTCCAAACCTAAAAATAAATTTAAAATATTCAATTTTTTCAAATCTTAAAACAAAAATTATATGAACTTTGCTACTCATCACCCCTACACACCACACTTTTTTTGTTTTCTTATATTAATTGAGTTCTTCTATTTATCATCCATACACCACACATTTACTAAGAAGAAAAAAACATGTAATTTGTAATGTGAGAATGATGAGTAGACTTTTTTAAACAAATTATTATAATAATATCTTCCCTTTATTATATTTTTATTTAATTTTATCTCTCCATTCTCAAAATCCCATAAAATATCTTAGTCCTTTAAAAAAATACAAAAATAATGCCATATTTATTACATTTTCTTTGCCGGGATTTCAATCCTAGCCCTGATATTAATTATTTAATAGGAATCTGCAACCAGCACTGGCAGATAAAAGACTAATCTACCGAGCATCCTTAGATAAAAGGTGGTGGTTGCTGTCAACTTTCCGGGCATTGCAAAACTCATCAACGGCGTCACCTCTCTCAAAAACAGCTGCTGCCCCCATTCCTGTACCTGCATTTCAGTTATAAATACCGGTAATGAACCACATATTCCAGTAGATAAACATGGTTGAATACAGAGCGATGGGAAGTGAGCACCAACCTATGCACATTGATACCACTCCAAAGCGGCAATCTTTGCCACGCCGCTTCATCTCATGTAATAGAGTAGCAACACAACGAGCACCTGTGACAATAATAATCTTAATCAATTTCCACATTGAAAAAGCATCAAAGCATTCTTCATGCTCCATCTACTCTAAATTATACGTCTCCAATTTCAAACCATATGAGCAGAAATCAAAATAGTACTTTTTTAAAGTTTTTCTTCTGCAAGTATAAATCTATAGGAGTATTGCAAAAAGTAATAATCCCCCAACTGGTTTCCCTCAAAGACTACAGCACTATTTCTTGAAACTAACCATTTGTTTAATACAATCTCCAAACAAAGCAATTCTCAGCATACAGCAAGCAGGCTGTACGGGAGCTTGAGATCACCAACTTTTAGAGTTATTCCAATAAAATCCAACTATGAAAATATATATATATATATTTAAGAATAAACCAAAAGGAAACGAGAGGGCATATTCGCTTCGTAGCATCCCTCAATCCCTCTATTGAACTGCCAAGTTTGTTGCGAAAACACACTTTGTTTAAGTTCAGAAAATATCTCATATCATCTCACCATTACAATTTTTTCAAATTCCTAAACAAAATACAAAAAACAGTTCGACCTTTTCAAATTCCAAATAAAACTATTATTAAAAAAAATCATATTCTAACAATATTTTATTCAACTTTCATCTCATCTCAACTTACTATCCAAATCTCTCCTAAGGCTTGGTTTGGTTTTACAAAAATTTGAAGCCATCTCATCCTATCACATCTTATCTAATTTCAACATCCAAACACCATTCCAGCACAAATATTTTCAATTTTAAATTTTCAACTTTTTCGTCTAATCATAGCTAATCATTACAACTTTTCTAATCTTCCAAACAAAACACAAAAACAATTCAACTTTTTCAAATTCAAAAACAAAAAATATTATTATATTCTAACCTTCTTTTAACTTTATAATATTTTTCTTGAATTTTTACTATCCTTTTCGAAAATCCCATAAAAAGCTTAGCTCATATTATTCACAAATTATCTCACTACTCACAAATTTCTAATTTCATATTATCTCATCTCATTTTAATAACCAAACGAGACCTAAGTTTGTTCCTCTGTATCAACAAGCACTTCCCAGGAAATAACCCCCCCCCCCTCCCCCCAAAAAAAACGAATATAAACCTTAATATAGCAAAGATTCAACCACAAGTAACAAGTTTAGCAAATTACCATATCCCTCCAATGTTTGCATATAGATACATACATATATACATATATATATACAGAAGTTTTGGAATATATCCAGTGCAATTGACTATATGGTGACCTCATCAATTGTGGTATAAATAAATTAAATCAGGCAGCAAACTGCCCCCTCATAAGTTCATTTAACCAACCACCAGAAATCACTCACAGAACCAATAGGTTGGTGAACAGTTTCAAACTGAAGCAACACTAAGGCCTGGTTGGTGGCCCTTGGCGCCTATGCCCAACAACAATGCCTCAGGTAGGTTGGTCGGTTATTCAGATTTTCTCCATAAATGTGAACCCTATAGAGTAGAATCACCTTCAATGGTTCCAGGAGTATTTTAAAATGGTGGATGGAGTAACTCAAACTCAAGTTAATTCAAATTCGTAGGATATACCTGTTGCACCCAAAGGATGCCCAAGAGCCATAGCACCTCCGTTCACATTGATCTTTTCTGGATCAAGACCGAGCTTATTACGGCAATATACAAATTGGGATGCAAATGCCTACACAGTTGCAATGGTAAAGTCTTGAGTAATTGTATATTCACAGAAACTGAGGCCACTATTAAAATATCTATCAAAATTTAATACCTCATTTATCTCAAAAAGATCAATATCATCAAGCTCTAAACCAGCAGCCTTGACCGCAGTAGGAATTGCAACAGCTGGGCCTACACCCATGATAGCTGGATCAACACCAACAGCAGCAAAAGTCCTGCATGACCAACGAAAGGTATTCTTATCAGTATAAAATAAAATAAAAAACATCACTTCTCGGCATTAAGTTATAAGCATAGCTGTGATAGAGATGAAGAATTTGGGTCAATGGTAACTCAACATGTATTTACTAGATGAGTTAATTGATTCCAAAAACTCATGATCGGGGTTAAGAATAGAGTTTATCTATCTCCATGATGGCTCAACTCTTAAAATAGAAGACATGATAAACAAGGTCAGGCCAATGAACTAACATACAAGACATGATAAAAGAGGTTGTCCGATTGAGGCTGAAAGATATCCGCCTCATTAAACTTGTATGGCTAACTTGTTCAGACCAAGAACCTCCGTCCAGGTTTTGGGTTACGACATCTTTAATGGTAATGTCAATGAACGGTGAAAAACCCACAAAAGGAGGCAAATTGAAGGTAACATAGTCTACATTCCCTACATAATGGAATGCATGCTTGGAAGTTTTTCACTACACTGGCGCAAAGAGCCTATGATATTACAAATTGGATTTTTTTATTTTTCTTAGCTTATGATATTACAGATTGATCCTTTTATTTTTCTTACTATATATTCATATGGTGAGAGGTTCTGGTGAATTATGTTGCTAGCAATAATTGCAGCATAAGTTTATTTGTTCCTGCCAAAAGTAACTAGTAAGTGGACCCCAGAAAACCAACAAAAGTCAATAAAAAGTAAACAGAATGTTAGTGGAAACTCAGCACTAAAATAGGCTTTGTGGGTGGAAGTAGCAAGCAAGTATACCCAAACAAAACCTGTTAGGCGAAAGATTATTTATGCAGCACTTCTTATTTTGAAGCTAGTGCAAATTATCAGATTAATGAACAAGTTTTACCCAGAAGATACAAACCTGAATACACCAAGGATGGGTAGTCCTTTATGCAATGCAACACTTCTCTTCATTAGGAGTACAGCCCCAGCTCCGTCACTCACTTGGCTAGAATTGCCTGTGATAGAAGCACCAAAATGATAAAGTGTAATACACCCAACTTGCCATCAAAATCATAGTATGACAACAATGATGATTATGACGGGTGCCATTAATCCAATACCTGCAGTGGTGCTCCCATCTTTCTTAAAAACAGGCTTCAGTCTTGCCAGATCTGACACTGTTGCGCTAGGCCGAATCCCATCATCAACAGAGATTTTAACAGGTTTCTCCTCACCCGATTTTGGGTCAACAATCTAATTAAAGGATCTGGAGATCAGTTCCCTAACAATAACCATCTGTGCACACACAAATTTCAGCTAAAACTGCAATAATAGTGGATACCTTCGTAGGCACGGGAATAATTTCATCTTTAAATTTACCAGAGGCAGTAGCAGCAGCAGCTCGCCTATGTGACTCAACCTAACAGAATTAGCATAATAATCAATAACAGGAAATAGATCATTCGGTCACACTACCACAAAGGTTTATTCAACTCACTGCAGCCTGATCTTGCTCCTGCCTAGTTACACCAAAACGATGTGCAACATTTTCTGAGGTTATACCCATGGGAAGAAGGCAATTTTGGGCTTGTTCAAAGGCCTTCACCTGCCATTATTGATGGAAAATCATGTCAGATCCATAGGATCGGGTAGAAGAGCTTGCACACACAAACAAGGTGAGCAAGTATACTTTTGGGTTCACAGACCCTTCCCATGCCATTGGATTAGTTGTCATGGACTCCAACCCAGCTCCAATACCTATATCAAATTATTAAAGAGTGAGGATGTATTTTCAAAGAAGGATAAACATATGATATCACTAGAAAGGGAGAAAACGATGCATTTCTTTACCAATATCATAAAATCCAGCTCTTATAGCTGCAGCTACATCAGCAACAGCCTGAAGCCCAGATGAGCATTGCCTGTTCACGGTCCTGACGGGCACAGTTTCTAAACACCACAAATGAGACATGCTCGATAAACATAATGATTACTTCGAATGTTAACAAATTAAGGCTGCCTGAGAAAATAAAATTAAGACTACCAGGGAAACCGGCATAGAATGCAGCCATTCTGCATTCACTTGCTCTCTGAGATCCCGGTGCCAAGACAGTGCCTACCACAATATCCCCAACTTCACTAGGATTCAGATTGGTTTTCTCTATCAATGCCTACACCATACAACTACGATGAACCTTAGCTATATATAGATAGAACAAAATAATTAACTGAAAAATTAAAATAAAGATAAAGTTCACCTTCAAAACAGGAGCGAGAAGATCATCGGGATAAGTATCCTTAAAACCACCACGTTTAGATTTGCAAATTGGCGTCCGATGTGCTCTGTGTAATAGCCAATTCAACGAAATATGATTCACGACGGACCCGATTGATTGACAGTTCAGAATTAATAAACTTGCAAAACAAAAGCTAATCTGCGCAAGGTAATTTGCAAGACACAGAAACTTACGCTACAATCACCACATCATCCCCAAAAACCGAAGTTCTCTGGTACGCAGCACTGTCCCCAGCCAGACATGCCGATCCCTGGTAAAAATTAACATCTCTTTATTTATTTGTGGGAAACTAAATAAAAAGAACCTAATTTGTAAAACTTAGATCAAGTGCCACAGCTTTTCGGACTAAGATTCGAAATCGTTTGGTTGGTTATCGAACATGCCAAAAATATAACCAGCAATATTTTTCTTCCGTTATCAGCTTATTAGCAGTTGTTATAAAGTATAAGAACAGGTAAAAACTGTAGCCCTGCATCTACAGGTTGACATCTAGATTCAAATTCCAAAGTCTCCAAATCATTTCAACTGCCCGGATGTGTGAGAAAACAGAAAAACAAGAAAATTAGAGCAAACACATACAGAGATAGAAGAATCGCTGCTGTAAGAGGAAGAAGAAGAAGAAGAAAAAGGTCGGAGGTGCTCGAGGAGAATTCTCTGCCTGTTGATAGCTTTCTCCATTTTTGCTTGCTTCGCCTTCTATCTCGGTCTGAGCGAGTTATGGAGAAAGAAAGATTGGTGCTTTTATAGTAGGTGGGGACGTGGGACCTTTGGGCATTCGGTCACTCTCGTTTCCTGGCGCGTGATTTTTTAGAATGACCGAAAAATTGAAAATATATACCCATTTTCCATTGAACAATACGTTTACTGTACCCACTTAATTTGACATCTATTTGAATAGGACAATGTTCGGGGTCCGGTATGGTGTTTCGCTGCATTGTCTACTTAGTACTTAGTGTAAATTTATTTATTTTACATCATTTTCTTTATATATTTAAACATTTTTTTTAAAAAATAAAATAATATTAAATAATATTTCTTAATGTAAAAACAAAAATTAAAAATTAAAAAAAAAATGTGAACGGGGGCAATGCATTGGGACACCCTAACGGGTCCCAACGCATTTCCCTTTTTAATATCTCAGATATTATATTTTTTATTTAATAATTAATAAAATAATTATTCGTATATTAATATGTTTTTATATCTTTTAAAATATTTAAAATAATCAAAATAATAATAATAAATTAAAAAAAATTAGTTGGATAGTAAGTTTGACAATCAATATGGGACTGCATAGTAGCATGCATCTTTAATGTGTAAGAGCATTTTCATTGATTTTATTAAAATAAATTATCAAAATTGATAAAAAAATATAAATTTGTACACATATTAAAAAAATTTAATCAAAATTTAATGATTTACTATTCAAAAGTCAAGCAAAAAATATTTTTATGTTATTCTCCACATTTTCTTTTTCTCATTCTTGATCAAATATGACGAAAATTTTTTGATATGTGTATAAATTTATACTTTTTATCAAATTTTAATAATTTATTTTGATGAGATCAATAAAAATGCTCTAAGAAATAAATTGGTGAATTCTTTTAAGGGATTGTTACCGCCACCGTTAGTTGGATCCCGTTATCGGTCTCCTTAGAAATTTTTTATTTTTTTGTTTTTTATACATTATTTTTTAACATTCTTGAATATTTTTAAAAATAAAAATCCTAATATGATTAAATAATAATTTTTAATCATTAAAAAAAAAACGATGCACACCAACGAAATCCAAAATGGCGTCTCCAACTTTATTCTTCTTTTAATACTTTCTACCAAAATTAAATTAATATTTTCAAAAAAAGATAAATAATAGCTTGAAGAATGCCGAGACCCACGCAATAGTTTTCTGATCTTGCAAAGGGTCCAATCCTTCGTTAATATGAGAAGTTGATGGATCTTGATTTTAATATTGATCATTTATATTTATTGATTTAACTCGACATAATTTAGATTCTAGTTTAAATTTAGAGTTTGAGTTACATTTAGAATTTTAACTCACTATAATTTAAATTTGCCCTCAATATCATTTCCTTCGGGTAAAGCATTAGTAAATTTTTTATATTCATGAAAAGAGCATATTTATGATAAATCTTCATTAAGTAGAAAAGGAACTATAGTACTCTTAATTTTACTTTTATCATTTATAGCAATTTTACTTACTGTAATATATTTTCTTAAATAAAAAAATTACCTAAAATATCTAGTATCAATTTTGACAATTTAGAGCATTTTTATTAGATTGACCATTGTTAAAACTGTAGATAGTTTTAACCAATCTAACTAATGTTTTGGCTTTTGGTTATTCTATTCACATAAGTCTTTATATTAGAATAATTATTTTTTATTAAATAACAATAAAATAATATAAAAATAATTTTACTTTGCCTATTCATATCAAATTTTCATATTAGATTATTAATTTATAAAAATATATAGTAATAAATAATTAATAATTAAAAAATATTTACTATTTTTAATTATTATTTTATTTTATTTTATTATTTTTTACCATTTTACCTATTATATGTTAATTACTAATCATAATTTAATTATAAATTATGAATTTAAAAAATTAATTAATAATCATATTTTATGTGATAAAGAAGAAAAGAAAGAACAATTAACAAAATAAAAATTTGATTATTGGCTTGGAGCCTTCAAATTTAAATTTTTATTTGATTTTATTGTAATAATAAGTTTAATTTTTTGTCATTTGAACATTTCTTTGTAAATTTATTTAAACTCCTAATAATTAAAAGTATATTAAATTTGACATGCAGTCAATCCAATAGAAATACTTTCACACATCTAAAAAAATTTTGATAACTTGACTAGGTTTGTTTATAAAGATGAGATTGAGATAAAATGAGATTAATTGAGATTAAAATAAAAAATTATTATAATATATTTTTTTAATATGATTTATGGATAGGGATTTGAAAAAATTAATTTTTTTATATTATTTTATTTTAAAATTTAAAAAAAATATAATAATAAAATGAAATAAGATGATAAAAAAAATATATCTAGTAAACAAATTAAGCCTTAAGAGAGATCGTTACACGCACGCGCCTAAATAGTCGTGGTTTTGTGATCTTTACTTGTGTTTTGCCGGGGTCCGGAGGTGTGTTGGAGTGCGTGCCATTCCATTCTTTTGAGTTTTATCCAATTCCTGGAAATAGGTTGTGATCTGGTACGCATCGTCCGATACTAACAAAGTAGGTGATCATAATTCATATACTTACTATTGTTTTTATTATTTATTTATGATTTTTAATATATTTATATTATATTGTTCTGTTTTAAATATCTTTTAACAGCATTTCTATTGGAATTATCTTTTTTTTTTATCATAAAAAATATATTATTTATACACATATCAAAAATTTTTTTTTTTTTTTTGCTATTACTCTCTCTTTCTTTTTAATCATTTTTGATCAAATATGATATAATTTTTTTTGATATGTATGTAAAAAGTATACTTTTAATAATAAAAAAAATATGATTTTAATGGGGATGCTCTAACATCTTTAATCATTAAAAAAATTTAAAAATATATAATTTTATTAATAATCATTTTTTTAACTATTAAATAAAAAAATAAAAAAAATGATAAAATAATAATAAAAAGATAATAAAGTTATCATTATTTTTGAACAGCAATACAGCACTTGTTGGCAAATGACTCAATTTTTATTTGAAACTCTCCTTTTTTATATATAAAAAAAAAAAAAATTAAATAGATAGTCAGATGCCGTTGGACAAGATTGGTCAAGGCCTATATTCTTTTTGAAAAATGACAGATATACAACATTTTTTATTAAATTATATTTTAAATAAATTATATTTTTATAAAGAAACTTATAAAAATATTATCAATTTACATAAATATCTTTATTTTAACACATAATTAAATAAAAAATATTGTACATATATCATTCCTTTTTTTTTTAATCCCATTAAAGATTTGAAAGCTCCAATTTCTTAAAACAAAAGATTTTTTTCCTAACAAACGCGTCCTTGTAAGCCTAGTCTAATAATATTTTCACTAGAATAATGATATCTTTTCGCTAGTATTATACTTGTACTATTTACTACGAAAGGACTCTACCATGAGAAAAAAAAAAAAATCGGTTTATTTGTTATAAAAGACTTAACGAGACTAGTTGATTCCCTTGTCTCTAATTATTAGGGACATCAAATCATATTAATGAGTTATATTTGTTTTAAGATATTATATTATACTATATATGTCAATTTTAATCTGATCCATTAAATTTATTGTGTCAAAATTTCAAATCTTAATACGATTTATTAATATTACGTATTATGTTAACCCGTTTGAACCCATTAAGTATTACAAAATAGGTTAATAGAGCACAATATGACCTGATTAAATTTAACATAATTTTATATAAATGTTAAAATCACAATATTTATAAAAAATCATAACACTAACTACAAGTCCGAAATTACAATTTAAATAATAAAATTATTGAAATTAAAATTCTAACAATTTTACTATTAGGTATAAGAGTATAATTTTAATTTTAATTTTCTTAACGTGTTATAACGGGTCAAACTATTTTGACCCGCTATCAACTCGTTAAGCAATCGTATCTTAACAGGTTAATCCGTTTTAACCCGAACCTATTAAGATTATACCCTAACTCGCTATTATAGTGTCATATTCGTATTGGATTAACAGGTTGCGTAATATATTAACACAATTACTAATTACTCTTTAAACTAATTAGCTCGTATGTATTTGCCAAATTAATTGCTATAAGAGCGAAATGAGTCTCCACCCAATTAGAGGTGTAATCGGTCTTATAAGGGAATTCTCCCCCCTTATTGGCCCACATAATAAGTTTAGGAGTAAGTAGTAGAAGTAAAGCAAAAAAACCCAATTTAGCACAATCAAGCTCAAATGGTCCTGTTCGAAAAAGAGTCAGTAGGTTCTTGAAAGGTCTATGGCATGTGAGAGAAGCATTCCTATTATGTGACCCTTTTGTGGGAGAGCAAACGCCATGGAGGAGATGTAACTCATCGCCCTAACACTCTCTCAATGGCACCATGTCCTTGAGTGCCTTCTCAGATAAGTGAGTGAGAAATAAGGAGAGTGCTTGATCTTCTGATTGCGGGCATGGACAAGCTATCAAGAGTGTTTGCAGGGTAAATCAAGTCAGAGAACCATGTTATATTAATGATGCCACTCTCCAATCTGCATGTCGCATCAATGACATCGTCTCAGGAGCTATGTCGTATTAAATGACGCTGACTAAAATGAATAGCTAAAGGGGTATGGGCTATGGAGATAAGCACAAACTGTCCTACCTAGAATCCTAGTATAAAAACTAATTCCCATTACAAAGAACTTTTTCTCTCTTTGTGAACTCTCTAAGCTTATGCACAAATTGTAAGGATATATCCTAATTTTAGTATCGGAAACTCTTCGACATCCACAAGGCCCCCTTTCTCTTCAAGTTTACTTGATGAGTGCAGGTGAAAGCTTGAAAGTATGAGTTGCTGAAATCTAGCCAAAAACATACAAAACATGACGTTAAGAAGTCCAAAGAAACCATACCCTATGATCGAACCAAAAGTCAAATTTTGAAAATACCATAGACCAAGACTGGATAGTGATGAATTCAATCCAGTCCAATCAGTTTTTCGATTCAAACCAAACAATTTTCACCCCTCACCCAACAGCACCTGATGTTCAAAAGGCTTCCTCCATTTTTTTGTTTTGTTTTCTTCTCTCCTAGTTTGATCCAAGACTTGATTTATTGCCCTCCGATGGCCAAATAGCCACATGCGCCATGCAACTCTCTAATCATAAATCTTTGATATCACAAAAATCTTGCAAAATGATTGATGCATGAGTTACATGTGGCATCTAACCCTTGCAAGTGTGCATTTCTTCTAGCAACACGCACTTCAACCCAACACCTCTTACACGTTTATCTTTGCATTAACAATTTTATCATTTTTTCTAACCAAAAATCTTGAAGGAGAGGAAACAAAAGTCTCTTCATCAAATGTTTTAAAGCAGTGGCATTGACCTAATTAAATGTAAGTGGCTAATCAAAATTTAGCTAGATAGCTTAAAAGTAATTTGTATTAAAAATAATAAAAATGTTAGAGACAAACGTCAAAAACAAACGACAAACAAACATCAACTGATAATCTGCAGTGTTTATGCCTGTTGTGTGCTGTATAATATCTGTGAGTTGAGGAATGAAAAAATAGATCAAAATTTGAAGGAAATAAAATCAATGCGTTTTATTTATCATGTCATATTAGTTGATATTTGTCTGCTATTTATCTTTAATATTGCTCCCTAGCATTACTCTTAGAATAAACAAAACTTAAAGTTTCATTTTTGATCTACACTAAATCCATCTCTTTTCCAAATTTGACTAGTCAGGAGACACTATTAATCTCTAAATTATTATTTTACCTTAAAATTATTTCCAAAAAATATGGTTTGGATTTCTAGCGGCCAACGATCGGCCTTGTAATAATATGCTTTGGGTTCCTCGCTTACGGCATACAAAATATATTTTTTCTAGCTTTGGATTCCAAATCCGCCTCATGAATATATAGTCTTTCTTTACCATTAGTGTGAATTTCATACTAATATAGTACTTTTAGTTCGATTTCAGACTAATGTGAATTTCGGATACATTTTGTCATAACAAATCATAGAAATACTATAAATTACTCTATTTAAAGTTTAAACAATAGAAGTACTACAATTTACCATATTTAAACAATAGAAGTACTATAAATTTTCACATTAAAACAAAAATTGTACATGTGAATGTTGAATTTAAGAAAAGTTGACAAAATATTGTTGGATAATTAGGTTGAGAAAGAAAATAGTTGAGAAACAATAATTTTAAGTAAAAAGTAAATTATTAATTAATATGGGGAGTGTATTTACAAAATAAAAATATTATATTATCTTTTTATTTTTATTTTTATTTTTATTTTTATTTTAGTATGAATAGTCTAATATGGATTAACTTCTTTAAAAGTTCTGGCTTTAGCAAAATCTCAACTTTTAGTCAAAATTTAGACTTGATAATGAACAATGATCTTGGAGCAACAAACTGCAATACAAAACAACCTATATATGTATGATCTGTGTGACAAATTGTCTAAAATCTTTGTTTTAGACAAATCCCCATTTAGATTCTCCATGAATCGACGATGAGGATGGGTGGGGATTGATTTTTTTTTTTTTAGATTCTATAGCCTTTTATTTTCATTTTTTTAAAGTGTTGTATTAGTCACAATGGGAAGAAGGTAAGGAAAACTCATCTCCTCGCGAGTCCTAGCCCACTCATAAGCCCTCGCATTGCCATCAAAAGTTTTTGAATATCAACACATTACTATATTCTCTTGATAATTATCTGTTGCATGCTTTTATCTCCTACCTTGAGCACGAAAAATGAACCACTGTCTTCTCGAGACCCGAACAGGGGTGTCAAGACAGAATCCTACCACCTTCTTGGTGTTAAGAATTTGCGGGGTATTATGAAGGTGAAAAGGAAGTCAAAAGTCCAAGTCTAACATATATTGCACTAGGGGAGAAGAAGAGAGGTGATGAAACTAAAAGGAAGGCTAATAGGTACTAAGGCTGTGTGAAGGAATTAAAGGTGCCAGAATTAAGTGAAGGGCAGGGTGAAAAACAAACGATGAAATGAAAAGAATGAAGTCAACTGACACACACAAGTTAAATATCCAATCACCATAGACCAAAACTTCTATAAAAAGGGCTCAATAAAATAACAAGAAGGGGGCTTCTTCTTCTTTAACCTTGGCTTCGACCTCTTCTTCTTGGGATTTCTTTTCCTCTAGCGGGCATATTTCCACAATCAAATTTTTTCCACTGCCATTTATACTTTTTCTTATGCAATGAGATATGAGGGATTGTAAAATATTTATTATAGTGGATCATCTCCCAAAAAGGCCTGTGGACGTAGGCGTTAAGCCGAACCACGTAAATCTCATCGGGAGCCTCGAATGAAACCCAACTTGCTCCAGTGGGTTAAGAATGATTCTTTTTCTCACCCCAGCCTTTTGAACAATTTTTATGATATCAACAGTCATAACTTAATAATTTCAAAAGAGAAAGCATGTGGTTCTTTTTTATCCAACTGAGTGCCTTTTTATCTAATATCTAGTGCTGGGAGCATTGATATTGGTCTTATTAAAATAAATCATCAAATTTTGATAAAAAGTATAAATTTGTACACATATAAAAAAAATTTCAATATGTGTACAAATTTGTATTTTTTATCAAAATTTAATGATTAATTTTGATAAGACCAATATCAATGTTCTTAAAATATTTATTAGCCTTTTTCTTAACTTTCTTTTTTACTTCTTAAATATTTTTTAATATAAGCCTGTAAATACTTATTTATATTACTGGATTCAGGTAAACTTATTAATTCTTTTTCTATTTTGTTGGGTATATGATTAAATTAGTGTTGCTTTATCTATTATTATTTTAGAAGCTTTAGCATGAATGATATGGGCAAATATAAGAAATATTGAATAGCTTTTCCATAAAAAAAAAAGATACTGATGTTTCACAAATTGTATCCACTTCTACGGTAAACCGAAATTCAAGAATTAGGTGACATTCTCCAAAAAGATTTAAGATTTAGTTTGTTTTTAGATATAAGATGAAAAAAATTAAAAATTGAATAATATATTATTATAATATATTTTTTTAATATTAATTTTTTTTTTTTAGAATTTGAAAAAATAGTTTTGAATTTAAAAAAAGTTGTATTCTTTCTTTTATTTTATATAAAAATTTGAAAAAGTAATAATGATAAGATAAGATGAGACATTTTATATAAAACTTTGAGAAAGTAATATTGATAAGGTGAGATGAGACGAAACGAGTTAAACTTAGAAGTTGTTAATACAACTATGAAATAGATGATGATTTTAATCTCTTACATACTATTTGTAATATTAGTAACAATTGGTGGAATATTTAGTATGAATGTGATAATTTAAGACTTCTATTCGTGTAAGAACACCTAGTTAAATTAACATATTCAATATTATATACCTTTTATTATACAATCAAACATGCAGCTGGCAATAAATATATATATATATATATATATATTTCATGTGTTTTTTTAAACTTTTTTTTTCTATAAAAAACTTTATGTATGGTTCAACCATTAATACAAGAATCCTGGCTCTGTTCATGATTTGTGTTATCGGTAAATGAAAATTAAATAATGTATCTTAAGACAAATCTTCTTAAATAAAAAGTAATACGCTTCTCTGTTCATAAATGAAAATAAATTATACAATAAGGTAATGAAATTATCTATTAGGACTATGATGCCCAAAGTTACTTAGATACTTATTAGCCATTGATTTCTCACTTGGTCTTAGCAAAGTTTGTGAGGCTTCACTAACATAAAAACAAATAAAAGTAAGGGGTATACCGTATACAAGATCAAAGTGGTTACAATAAAAAAATTTCGATATAAAAAATTTTCAAAGCTTGGGACAAACTTCTTCTAAACTAGCAAATCTTTTAGTTACACAATGCATCACGCCATCTATGCTCAATCTAGACCAAGTAAGTGACAAGGAAAAGATGGAAGGCATAAAATATGAGATAAAAATGGGCATAAAAGTTCAGAAGGAATAAACTTGAGCTGATTTTCTCAGGCTAATAACACAATGAACGATCCGTACAATATCAAACCACAATTATCTCCTCTTTTGCCCCCAAAGAGCCAAAACGAGAAAAGAAGAAGGAAAAAAGACCAGGTACACATGAAGTTTCATGAGTAGTCCAACGAAACAAGACATAACTAAGCATCAGGAACATTGGTAATTGAGTCTACGCTGCAATGTGTAGCATAGAGAATAATAATAGCATTGAAAATATTGTTTCACCTATACGAATCTGGACGCTTTGGCTTGCTTTGAACGACAGCCTCAATACTCTCCATCACGGCCGGAGTCAGTCGTGGGATGACATCAATAGCTTTCATGTTTTCTTGAATCTAAGGATAAAAACAGCTCATTAATTGGCCATGAAAAAGGGGCCCAAGATGCAAAACATTATGGGTCGTATTAATTTTAGATTTAGATGCTGCATATACATTATCAATAAAGCTTTTAATTTTCTTCTTTAATGAAGTTGAATGATGAGCAAACCCAACAATATCAGGGCAAATGCAGAATTGCATGCCAGTATGCTTAAAAAATGTGACTTTTGGATCTAACCTGAGATTCCTTTGTTGCTCCAGTAATAACAGAAGAGACATTAGGATTCGCAGCACACCATGCAATTGCTAGTTGAGATAGAGGCACACCAAGTTCATCTGCAATTGGCTTCAGACCTTCAACTTTTTTCAGCACGTCATCAACCAATGACCGATTAGCGAGATTCTACAAGAAAAAAATTGCAGTGTAACAACATTATACTTTTTTTTTTTTTCCTTTTTCCTTCATCCAGAGAAAAAATAGTAGAAGTCTGGTTCAACTAAGCATAAGAGAAAGCAAAAGTACTCATAAATAACAAAACCAACACCGGTATCTGTATTATACTGATTTTTTTCCCTTTATATTGAGCTTTGCAGATGAATGTACAATATAGGCTTACCTTGTAATTTTCCAATGAAAACCGACTATCAGATGGTATAACTTTGTTGTTGTATTTTCCAGTGAGCACTCCAGATGCAAGCGGGCTCCATGTGGTAAGACCCAAGCCGTAGTTGCTGTACAGAGGAAGGAATTCACACTCGACCTGCATCCAGTCAGAATGTAAGCATACACAAACATGAATATACAGAACTGAAATGCGTATAAATGTCTATCACTGCAACCATTTCATTCCTCATATGACCTTCAGCAGCAACTATTCCATAACGAAAAATCAAACAAGCAAAAGGCAGTTGAAGAAACAAACTCCCCACATTTTTGGTAAAACCAAGGAACAGAAATATCCTATCCAAGCTACAGAATCCCAGACAACTTAACCTAGTTAATTGAGAGAGATATTTACAGATAATGAGACAATAACAAGTTATTGACATACAGAAGATTGAGAAATCAAGCATAAGCAAAGGATTATCCCATGACCAATGCTGCAAAACTACATGATTTCCAAAACTAACCTTTTGAGGGAAAAAAGTACATTCCTAGAAGCATTAGAGGAACCTTCGACACTAATAGCAACAAAATTGACAATAACATGGTAAAGTTCAAATTTCAATGTATGCATCAAATCAATAAGAACATTAAAGTAGTCATAGCCACCCGATTTCAAAATACCATTCCATATTGATTACCAAACCAAATTATACCAAATTTTGATTCTTGTAAAAGAGAAACAAAATTAATGAATGCCAGTCATATCACAAAGATAAGGAATAGCATACCAGGATTGATGTATTGATTACTCAGAAATTCAATAAGCTACAAAATGCATTTGTCAGGTTAATTGGGTTTTTCAGGTTTTCCAACATATGAACAGAAACTGGTTTTACTTCTATGATAAAATAATAAAGGATTGAAGCAAACTGGCTGCTATTTTAACATTCCGGGTTCACGTAAAACAGAAAGACCATAGCAATTGAAGGCCAGATAGGAATGAAACTCAAAGGAATCACCGGGGAAGATCTTATCCCACGAACCTACATCATTCTCTTCTGGTGTGAAAAAAGGACCAATAATAATTCTTGGCAACTTTTATCACGCTCATTCCAAAAAAATCGGGAGTTGTGGAGGTTAGTGATTACCATCCCATTAGCTTGGTGGGCAGGGTTTATAAGATTCTCTTCAAAGTTTTGGCCAATAGAGTAAGTTTATGGATAAGTTAATATTACAACCTTAAAATGTTTTAGTCAAAGGTTGGCAAATTCTCGACTCGGTGCTTATTGCTAACGAATATATGGATAGTAGACTCAAGTTAGTAGAGCTAGGGCTATTGTGCAAGCTGGACATGGAAAAAACTTATGATCATGTCAATTGGAAAGTCTTGCTTTACATGCTCGAGATATGTGGTTTTGATGTGAAATGGTGTAATTGGATCTATCATTGTATTTCTACAGCTTGCTTCTTGGCTTTAGTGAATGGCTCACCGAAAGGGTTTTTTAGAAGTTCATGGGGCTTGAGATAAGGTGACCCTCTATCTCCGTTTCTTTCTTTTTTTCTTTTTATTTTTTTATGAAAGCATTTAACAAGATGATATAAGGCATTGTGGGAAAGGGCGGGGGGTTCATATATAGGTTCTCAGTGGGGGAAGCCACTACTGGCACTCTCAACTTGTCCCATCTATTATTTGCCGAAGACACTAATTTTTTTTGGGGCTTGACATGATGAAATCCGAGCCTTGAGGGCCCTTCTTTATGCTTTGAATTTGTATCAGAGTTGAAAGTGAACTTGGCCAAATCAGAAGTAGTATCGGTAGGGAGTGTTCCTAATTTTTTTTTATAAGTAATAATCTTTATTGATTAAATTGAAACTAGGCAATGCCCAAGTACACATGAATAATACAAAGTGAGACACTTAATTACATTCTACTATATTGGAAAGAAGATAAAAACTCATAACCATTCTCACCCTTCAATACAATAGCAGAAAACCATTGGAAAAGAGAGAATACAAAAAAAACTACAGATTTCCCCCACTGCACGTTCCTTGTTGTTAAAGAACCTATCATTCATTTTCGACCATAGACACCACATTAAGCACAAAGGTATCATCTGTTACACTGCTGCTAGTTGAGCGCTATTGTGAAACCTATTCCAACATGCTTGTAGATCCACCACACTCTTTAGGCATAACCCTCAGCCCGGCTTTACTAAAGATACCGGGTCATAACTCCCCAGCCACCTTACAATACAAAAGCAAATGATCTATCGATTCCCCACTATTTTTAGGCATGTAGCACTACTATTGTCATGTAGTATACAAGTTATGGCCCGTTATTTGGTTGGAAAGGAATGATAGGTGCTTTAACGACAAGGAGCGTGCAACGGAAGATATCTGGAATTTTTTTGTTTTATCTTTTTTTCAGTGGTTTTCTGCTATCGTTTTGAGGGGTGGGAATGTACATGAGTTTTTACTCTCTATGCAGCCCACTAGAATGTAATTAGGTGTCTCAACCTGTATACTCCTTGTGTACTTGGATTTTGCCTAACTTCATTCTATTCAATAAAAGATTATTACTTATAAAAAAAAAATGTTCCCATGTGTAATTGTTCAAGTAAAGAAAGCAACTTTAAACAGTCCTAAGACCTTCCATATACTCTTCCATGGTAAGAAAGTGGGCTACTAGACTATCAAAACCTTGTAAAAAGATTTAATAGTAAACTTTTTTCTCCCAATGTGAGTACACAACATACGGTCACCTCCATTACCTCCTAAACTTTGCTGAATACAAATAGCTGTAAAAATCTGCTAGCTCTTCAAGTTCCCAGTCTTAAGCGATTCTAGTAAAAATGACATTCCAAGTTACCATCCCATTTGCACGACATAGCACTTCTGAAACTGGAGCTTGCTGATTTCTAGCCAAGTTAAAAACAATTGGAAAAACAATGCAAAGAGGGGTCTCCCCGCTCCATACATCGAACCAAAAGCGGATTCATGCTCCATCACCCACCTCAAACTTGAGATGTTTTTCAAAAGTGTTACACCTCTTTCTTATAAATTTCCATAGGCTACTCCAGGTGGGGGATGTTCCTAATGTGGGGAGTATGGCATCCACTTTGGGATGCAAGATATCTCAGCTCCAAATAAAATTCCTTGGCCTTCCATGTTCAGATCAATATCTATTTGGGATAATGTTCTAGAAAAAATGAAGAAAACATTGGCTAGTTGGAAGATGATGTATTTGTCCAAAGGTGGGGAGGGTCACTGTAATCAAAAGCACTCTTTCCAACTTGCCAACTTATTTCCTATCACTATTCCCGCTCCCCATCAAAGTGGCTCATCGCATGAAGAAACTTCAACGTGACTTCTTAGGGGAGGATCAATGATGAGTTCAAATTTCACTTAGTGAAATGGGCCAATATCTGCTCTCCTATTCAAGAAGGAGCTTTGGGTATTCAAAACTTGTAGTTTTTCAGCCAAGCTTTGCTTGGTAAGTGGCTATGGAGATATCACAATGAGAGGGGGGCTTTGTGGAGAAGCATTGTTGAAGTGAAGAAGCATGGGGAACCATGGGGAGGATGGTGTTCCAAGGAGGTGAGTGGATCTCATGGGGTGGGGCTAAGGAAGCACATAGGAAGAGGTTGGGATTAATATTCTAGATATACCCGCTTTAAAGTGGGTGATGGATCAAAAATTAAATTTTGGCACAATGTTGAATGTATGGTGTGGCGATATGGCACTCAAGAAAACTTTTCCACAAGTTTATGGCTTAGCAAGCATGAAAGAAGCCTCGATTGCAGACCTCTTCATACTCTCTAATGGCACTCCACAATGGAAGGTCACATTTCTTAGAGATGCACAAGATTGGGAATTTGAGGCTTTTTTGGCATTTATAACCTAGCTTACTGCACCCAGTTGTTGGCCAGAGCTGAAGATAAGATCTTTTGGTGCCCTTCTAAGATAGGGAAGTTCCCAATCCACTCCTACAAAGCCATGACAATACATGGTGCAAATTCATTCCCATAGAAGAGTATTTGGAAGACAAAGGCAACCCTAAACGCAAAGTTTTTTATATGGACAGCTTCCTTGGGAAAAATCCTCATTTTAGACAATCTTAGGAAACGTGAAATCATAGTCTTGAATTGGTGTTTTATGTGTAAAAAGAGTGGAGAGTCGGTTGACCATCTACCACTTCATTGTGAGATTGCTAGGACATTGTGGAATGAAGTTTTTGCTCGAGTGGGATTAGCTTGGGTGATGCCAAGATAGGTAGTGGATCTCCTTACTTCTAGGAAATCCATCTAGGGTAACTCTCAAATTGCCTCTATTTGGAAGATGGTTCCATTATGTTTATGGTGGTGCATTTGGAGGGAGAGGAATGAAAGAAGTTTTAAAGATCAAGCGTGGCCGACGGGGAGCTTAGAAGTCTACTTTTCAATCCTTAATCCATTGGTCGATTGTAATTGGGTTTTTTTCTCTCTTCTATTTTCTCTCCGTACTGTGTGAGCGAAAACAATGCTTTTCTTTCTTTGCTACTGGTTTCTGATCTCTAGTTGTTGTGCTTAGAAGGATTTAGAACAATTTTCTTTTCTCGTTTTATTCTTCTTAAGGGGGCTGCGATGGGATCGAGTAGGAATGTAGTTATCGATAAAAAAATGCTTTGAGTTTAAGGTGAGTGGACGGCAATGGAGGATCACAGAAAGTAGTAGTCGTTTGGTGAAACACATGCTCATTGACCAGCATGATTTGATGTGGTTGGCTACTGCGATTGAAGAAGGCGTTGCTAACGGGACAACCCCTGATTTCTTAAATCTCAAAGACGGGGGGACGAAAGTATTGGTGGTTCAAAGAAAGAAGAATTTCCATGAAAGTTTCTTTTCCCGTTCGGAGGTCGGACTAGAGAGTCGACAAGGCCTTTTGATTGTTCCTGAAGGGAGGATGGGAGTGGGATGGAAGAACTTTGTTGATACACTGAAGAATATGTCTCCCATGGCTGCTTCCCCTATACTGGGTGGTAATAGAGGGCGTGTGCCTCTCCTAGCGTTGGAGGTCTCCCATCCTTAGAGACCGTACAGGTCGTATAGGGAAGCTCCGTAGCACGCGAAAGGTGTGGGTGGTGCTCAAGGCACTACTGCAAAACTGAGAGGTGTCGTCGCTGATAGAAGTTTGCTCGAGGGAGAAGATGGCAGAAGGATGTCTAGCCTTAATAAGGAAATTTTCCAACAGGTAATGGGTGAGATGGAAAAACAAGTGTCTGGTTTAAATTAGACTTTGGCTTGATTAAAATGGTGTGTGGAGGAGTTAAATGGAAAGGAGGGGAGTTTGGGCATGGGGAAGGCAGGCATAGGGCCTGTGGGTTAGGCCTTATCTTTCGGCCCTTCTAGTAAGGATCCAAGCGAGAAAGGAATGAGGGGCGAGCTAATGGGCTAGGGCGAGATTTTGAGGCCCAATTTTATTTGTGAGGATAATAGGCTTGTGGTGGATGGGCCCAAGCCCATTTCTGCATTGGAGATGTAGGCTCTTGTAAGGTCAAGCCCTAGACCTGCAGAGGCCTTGTCAGTGCCTTCGACAAAAGTGAAACAGTCGGAGATGGTGTTGGAGGAGCTTTAAGGTGGCCAAAAAATGCCGGCGATGTCAAAGGTAGCGTCGGCGTCGTGTAATTTCAAGGAAATAGGGGAGTATTCGTCGGAGATAGCACCGTTGACCTTCGTCGATGCACAGATTTTGTCATTGGAGCCTCTAAGTGGACAAAAAACGCGATCATCTCGGTGGTACCCCAGGAAGAGGTGATTCCTTCTATCGAAGTCCACCTTGACGCTTTGTAGGAGGGAGAAGTATTGTTTTAAATATCATACCATACCAGCCGGTACAACCAATACATACCATACCAACCAGTTTCATACCAATTCAAATACTAGCCGTACTGACCGACATTTCGACTGTACCGGCTGTATTGGATTTTGATATATATATTTTCATTTCTTGCTATTTTTTTACCCAAATTCAAACTAGACTATTTATATATATAATTTATTCATATATTGACCATTATTTTGAAATATAACTTATATACATATTTATATATATAGTTTTTTTATATATAAACTATTTCAAAACGGTACATGAAACAGTACCGATATCAAAATATTTCATTCCAGTGCCCTAAGCAGTATACTTACCGGTACGGTATTCAAAACTTTAGGGAGAAGACGTGCACTATTCATATAGGGAAGGGGGCTTTTGTAGGGGCGTTTTCAACTCAAGATGAGTGATGAGGTGGTGGTTCCTAAAACAATAGCTCCACCACCACTCCTTGTCAATGACACAGGGCTAAATGAAGGTACAATGGTTGAGTGGGGAGGCATTAATTTGTTTGGGGGAGAGAAAAATGACCAAGGCCTGAGTGTACTGGGGGATGATGGTGTCAATGAAACTTTACCCTTAAACTGCGAATTACCCTCGAATTATAATGTGTCCGATTGGGTACTTCAAAATGTAAAATTGATCCAACATATTGTTGGAATGAAGAGTGTGGGGTACGAGGATTAATTTATGGCTCTCTTCACTGCCATTGAGGCAGAGCACACCCATTCTAAGAAATCAGGGTCCAAGAAACAAAGGGAGCTCAAACGTTTAACTTGGAACCTGAATGAGAGTAGCTTTAGCTGTGATAGATCAAAAGGGAAGGAAATTGTATTGTCTTTATGAAGCCAAAAATCGTGTCCTGAAATTTTCGCAGGTTGAATGAGGTAAATAAACGTGGTTGCATCCATAAATTTGCTAAGGGTTTGAAACCAGACATTGTATGCTTACAAGAAACAAAGTTGGAATTGATTTCTAGAAAATTAGTGCGTAGTATTTGGAGCTGTGCCTAGGTTGATTGGGTATATTTGGCTTCGGATGGGGTTTCGGGGGGAATCCTACTGATGTGGGATAAAAGGATGGTGGCGAAAGTGGATGATTTCATAGGAGAATTTTTAGTGGCCCTTTCTTTTATATCAGTGATGGATAGCTTTTCATGGGCTTTCACAGGCGTTTATAGGCCAAACCTTGATAGTTCTCTAAGTCTTTTATACGAAGAACTTGCGGCAGTTCATAATTGGTGGGACCTATCTTGGTGCATAGGTGGAGATTTTAACATAATAAGGTTCCCTAGTGAAAGATCGGGAGATAATCATTTGCGCCTAGCTATGGCTGAATTTTCAGCATGCATCTAACTTGCAGTTGGTGGATCTTCCTCTTATAGGGGTCTCTTTCATATGATCCAATAATTAGACGTGGTATAGGCTGGACAGATTCTTAATCTCGTTGGAATGGGAAATACACTACCCGGAGGTGCTTCAAAAAAGGTTGCCTCGCCTTTGTTTAGATCACTTTCTTATCCTACTAGATAGCGGCAGTATTCAAGGAGGGCGATGCCCCTTCAAGTTTGAAAACATGTGACTTAAGAATAAAGGCTTTGTGGATAGGGTGAGAACTTGGTGGTCTTCTTATGATTTTCATGGTACACCTTCCTCTATTCTTGCAGGAAAATTAAAAGCTCTCAAAAATGATTTAAAGCTTTGGAACCTTCAATCCTTTGGCAACATAGGGGAGCGCAAGAAAAGATTGGTGGATGAGCTTCAAAGTATCGAGAGGTTACTTGAGGATCGAGCCCTTTCCCAAGACGAAACAACCGAAAATCAGAGTTGGCATCATAATTAGAGAGAGTACTTTCCTTAGAGGAGATATCTTGGAGCCAGAAGTCAAGAGCTATATGGCTTAAGGAAGGGGATTTTTGCACAAGTTTCTTTCACAGGATGGCTAATTCTCACTGAAAATATAATACCATTAAGATGCTTAAAATTAATGGTGTGGATTGTACGGAGGTTCCTGTAATAAGGAACCATGTGGTGGGTTTCTTTGAACAATTGCTTACCAAACAAGAGGGATGGAAGCCAACACTTGATGGTCTTGCTTTTGATTCTATTGAATCTCATACTGGGTCTTGGATAGAGAGACCTTTTGAGGAGCTAGAGGTACATAAAGTTGTAAGAAGAATGACGAAAGATAAAGCACCAAGTTCAGATGGTTTCTCGATGGGTTTCTTCCAAACTTGTTGGGAGATAGTAAAAACGGATATTATGAAGGTGTTTCAAGAACTGTTCTTAGAAGGAAAGTTCGAAAAAATTCATAACACTACTTTCATTGCATTGATACCAAAGAAGAGTGGTACTTCTGAAGTGCAAGATTTCAGACCCATTAGCCTTATAAATAGGATCTACAAAATTATTTCTAAAGTGCTTGCTAATCAGCTTGGAGAGGCCTTAGGCAAAATTATCGCAAAACCGCAAAATGACTTTGTAAAGGGTCGTCAAATCCTGGATTCTGCATCTCAATAGCAAAGTTCTTAGTACTGTTCAATGGAAGCTCATATGGTTTCTTCAGTAGCTCTTGTGGTCTGAGGCAAGACGATCCCCTATCTCCTCTTCTTTTTGTTGTCATTGTGAAAGCTCTTAGTAAGATGCTCTTAGCG
Source organism: Platycarya longipes (assembly GCA_036559045.1). Taxonomy (NCBI): domain Eukaryota; kingdom Viridiplantae; phylum Streptophyta; class Magnoliopsida; order Fagales; family Juglandaceae; genus Platycarya; species Platycarya longipes. The sequence continues at coordinate 27,096,231 of CM071790.1, forward strand.
GTAGTCCGGAACGGCTTTATGACAGGATTTTCTGTGGGTAACGCCAATAGGGGCATTATTTCTGTATCTCATTTATTATTTGCAGATGACAAGTTGATCTTCCATGAGGCAGGTCAAAACCAGTTCGGAGTGTTGAAGGCTCTATTATTGTGCTTCGAGGCAGCATCAAACTTGAAAGTCAACTTTGATAAATCTGAGCTAGTGCCTGTTGGAATGTCATCAATCCTCAGCATTTAGCCACCAATCTTGGGTGTAAAGTTGCCTCCCTCCCTATGAGATACTTGGGTTTACCATTGGGGGCAACTCCACAGGCTCTATCAATATGGGATATGATTGAAAGAAAATTGGCAAGATGGAAGAGACTACATTTATCAAAAGAAGATTAGGTGACTCTGATCAAGAGTACTCTTTCTAATTTACCAATCTATTTTCTCTCTCTCTTCCCCATTCCAGCCTCAGTGGCGATGTGAGTGGAAAAGCTTTACTGCGATTTTCTTTGGAGTGGGATAGGGAACGAATTCAAGTACCACTTAATCAGGTGGGACAAGTGTGCATGCCATTGTCCTTAGGTGGCTTGGGTATAAAAAGTGTAAGAATCTTTAACTGGGTCCTACTTGGAAAATAGTTATGAAGATACAATTTAGAACCAGACGCCCTATGAATATTGGTGGTAGATTGCAAGCATGGAAGCCGAGGGGGGGATGGTGTACTAATGAGGTGAACTGGGCATATGGAGTGGGGTGGGTTATGGCCTGACATTAACCTTGGCTAGGAGGTTTTTAATTGCCACACCAAACTTGTGGTGGGCGCAAGCACGAAGATAAAATTTTGGAGTGATATTTGGTATCGGGAGGAAGCTTTTAAAAACTCATTTCCATCTGTCTTCCATTTGGCATGTGATCAAGAAGCTTCTGTGGTGGACTGTTTGGTTCGAGCAGGAGACCAACCTCAATGGAACATCACCTTTAGTAGAGCGGCTCAAGATTGAGAGGTTGACACTTTTCAGGATTTCTTTGGACTCATCTATTCCGTAAAATCGAATGGAATAAAAGCTGATTATCTTTGGTGGAATCCTGTGGGTAAGGGTGTTTTCTCGGTTAGGTCTTTCTATAAAACCCTTACATGTCTATCGACCATGCACTTTCCTTGGCGGAAAATTTGGAGGAATAAGCATCCCACTTTTCTTCACTTGGACAACCAACCCGGGTAAGATTCGAACCACTGATAACCTAAGGAAGCATCGAGTTATTATCACAAATTGGTGTTGTATGTGCAAAAAATCTAGAGTCTTTAGATCACCTATTGCTATACTGTGAGACAACTAGATACCTGTGGATCAATGTTTTCAGCCGAGTAGAATTGAACTGGGTAATGCCTGCCTCGGTAGTCATGTTATTGGCTTGTTGGACATCTCTTGGAGGCACACTACCAATCAAATCATTGTAGAAGATGATCCCTATTTGCATCATGTGGTGCATTTGACAAGAGCGCAACAAGCGAACCTTTGAAGATAAGGAGCGGACACTGGAAGAGTTTCAATATTTCTTTTTCCGTACCTTATTATTGTAAGCCATTGTTCTAGATTTCAATGGTCTTAATTTTCATGATTTTATTGTATCTTATTTGCCTACCATAACCTACATAGGTCTTGTCTCTTGTATACCACCTTGTGTACTTGAGCTTTACCTATTCTATCGATACAACTGTTTACTTATCAAAAAAAAAATTGATTTTCATGGTTTGTCATTTCATGATCTGTATCTCTAAATTAAGCACGCATAGACATTGCTCTTGTATGTGTCCTTTTATAATTGGGATTTTGCTTATTCTTTTGATCAAATAAAATTTTGTTTACCGATCAAAAAATAATAATTCTTAGCAATGATATTAACTTAATTCTAGTAAACTACTAATGGTTTCCTCCCTTGTAGTTTCTACAATCAGTGAGGAAACAGACTGATGGATAACTGTAGAAACTAGAGGGAAAATGTGGAGGAACGCGTACTGAAAAAGGTGGAAACTAGACAAGGCATATACATGATTTCAATATTGATTATGAGTAAGAATCCATGGGCTAAATAGCAGTTACAAACTGGACACCTAGTGTGCCAATGGGGGTAAATAAGTTCATTATACGGTATCTTTCAAGATATATGAGTTATACCTTGAAAGAATGCTGGCACCATGAGGAAAATATTGAAAATTTTCAGCTCTAACACAAGGGAGGTAAAAAAAAAAAAAACGCTAGGTTGGCATAAGAGACCATGTTGTGAGATGAGGAATGCTGAGTGATTCTGGTTCAGATGCAAATTTTCAATAAACCAAGCTAACCGAGGACTGGGATATGATGGATTTTAGTCACGTTATCATTGCAGGGGTTCCTCTTCATGTGGGAGAAGTGACTGAAGAGAATCATTTCTGGTTGCTTTTATTGTGTCATTAGGCATTAGGTATTAAAATTGATGTCAACAGAGAGCTCATAAAATCACCATAGCAAAACTCAAGTGGAATCGAGATGAAGGGTTGAAATCGAATTTCTTTTTCAAGCACGAGGTGTTAACTATCAAACTCCCATGGATGAAATATGAAATATGATGTGCAGCAAACTCAACGGAACCTGATTCAGGTAAACTAACTTGAACGAAACAGAAAAAAAAAAAAAAACACTCATTCCCCTGCTAAAAACTGTGTTTACAGAGTGAGTTAATCAAACCTCGTCCAAAAATCCACAGACAGAGCACTAGACCAAAAACAAAATATCCCGACAAGATACCGTTGGCCAAAACCACACATTTGTTACAACAAGCACCATTATAATGGAATTGATTATTAAACTCCCAAAAGCAAAACTTAAGCAAAATAATATTGTAAAAAAACCAAAAACAGGAAAAGAAAAGAGGAGAAAATAAGAGACCTTGTGACGGGACAACAAATTATACTCGGGCTGCTCGACGATCGGCCCCACCAAATCCAATCTCTCGGCGACCCCCCAAGCCTCGGTGATCTGCTGAGCCGACCACTCGCTGGTACCCCAGTAGAATGCCCAGCCCTTATCAATAATATAGCTCATGGCCCTAACGGTCTCCTCGATCGGGGTGGAGGAGTCCGGCCGGTGGCAGTAAACAACGTCGACGTATTCCATGTCGAGGCGTTTGAGGGAGGCCTTGGTGCCCTCGACGACATGCTTTCTGGAGAGGCCCTTATCGTTGGGTCCGGAACCGCCCCAAAAGATCTTGGTGGAAACAACGATATCGGAGCGCTTCCAACCGAGTTCGCGGATGGCCTGGCCCATGATCTCCTCGGCACGTCCATTGGCATAGACCTCGGCGTTGTCGAAGAAGTTGACGCCGTGGTCGCGACAGCACTGGAGAAGAGACTTGGCCTCCTTGACGTCGAGCTGGTTGCCGAAGCTAACCCAGGCCCCGTATGAGAGCTGGCTCACCTTCAGCCCCGACCGCCCCAAGTTCTTGTACTGCATTTTTGTTTCTCTCTTCTTAACGGGGAATTGTCGGATAGTTTTGAGAACTCGGCCTGAATCCTCTGACTGCGTGAACCAGACTGTTTGGTCTGCTCTGCTCTTTTAAGAAAGGCGTGGACGGGGAAATATCGGGTGCGGTAACATGTGCGTGACAGTAACGACTTGAACCTCAACACGTGTTGGTTAGATATTGAAAAGACTGTTTTGTCCTTGGGAGTGTGGCCATTCAGAAACAGAAAAAATAATAATTCTAGCCACCTCCAAATCTTTATAAACAAATGGATTTTATTAAGAAACTTTGTGCAAAATCTATACCTTTGAAATTTGTACATATCATTTTACTTACTAATATTTCGGTATGTATTTTTGTAAAATATTTACTATTTAGGTAGCCAAAGTTTAAAGAATATGGATTAAATTTTATTTTTATTGGCATATGTAAATAGTAAAAAATTTAAAAAAATAATAAATAAATTGTAGATGAATGATAAGTGTATCATTTTCCCTGTAAAAATTAGATAAAATAAGTTGAACTTAAACTTACTACAAATATAAGTGGCACTTAACAATTAAAGATAAAGACAGGGATATCGTTAGTAGGTCTCTTTTTGTGCACCACTTTTTTTTTTAATTTAATGATTAAGAAAATATTATTTAATAATATTATGATTTTTTTCTTTTTTAAAAAAAATATTTAAAAGTGTTAACAAAATAATGTAAAAAAATAATAATAAATAAAGAGGAAAGATAGTTGTCTCAAGATAGAGTCAATTTTAGATCATGCAAACTAAAATAAATGACTCTATTTAGTTCAATTGAATTTTCGCATAAACCAATGTTGATGCTTTTAGAGTTGGACTGAAAAATTCAACTTTAGTACTCAGCATGAATTTTCATGAATCTAATTCGAGCTAAGTTTGGAGTTTGAATTCTAATTCAGCCAAGGGTTCAACATAGTTTGTCTCGATCGACTTATAAACTTGAAAATGTTTTTAAATTAGTTACTTTCTTAATTACTTTAAAATAGATAATAAATCAATTATAAATTATTAACTCGTATATGATATGCAAGAGTTAATTTATTATTTTATTTATGTAATTACTGAGATTTTTTCGAAAGCTTACTCTTTGAATTTTTCTTATTATTTCTTTCGGAATGATAGATTTTGTTGTAATAGGAATAGATGGAGGCCCATGACACTCGAGAGACTCAGATGAATCTTGAGGGGCTCACTGATTACTCTCTTTTTGACAATTATGCCTCCCTTATATTAGACTATATGTTGGAGGAAGTGAGATAACATACATCTACATCGCCTGAGGAGCGGTTTCAAATAGGATGTTGTCTGTCATTAAGCCAAGATGGCTCTTTGTCTCTGAGTGGTGTTTATGTAATTTCATCAAGGAAATTTCTCCAACGAGATTTTGAAATTAGTATGAATATGTTTCGATATGGAAAAAAGTATCAGAAGATTAAAGAGGAACCCCTGCAGTGAAGAGGGGTAGTTATTATATGGCCTCACATGATTGTACAATTTCTTATGGCCTCATATGATTCTCAATAAAATAGAACCAATAGGATTACAAAGAGGTTGAAGACTCCCTATAAAAATCTAGAGAGAGACAATCTTAAAAAAGTGTTTAAAAGTATCTAAATTTGTATAAATTCCATCATGTTATTGAAGTCTTGTTTCTTCTTTGGAATAGCTTAGTTCTGCTTATTTTTTTGTCAATTTCACCTTTTTATATGCCAATCAAATACTTTTCACTCAATCTATTTCTTATCCTATCTTTTCTTTTTATTCTTTACAATGGATTTCCAATATTAGATATGATATAAACTAGGTTTAGCCCATTAGAAGATAATTATCAAGAATAAAGGAATAGATAAGATAAAGAATAAATATGACAAGAAAGAGATACAACCAAAATAGGTTAACTCAAACACAAAAAGTAAAAGTGACTTTGACAATATTCCTACCTAGTAGGTCTCCTAGTTATTAAGAAAGTCATTAATGGGGAAGTCTTCAAAAATACCATGCAATTAGTGTGGAAGCCAAAAAGGAGAATACGCTTTTTAGAGGTAGGAACCAACTTATATATTATAGAGTTCCAACAAACAACAAATCTTCAAAAGGTTCTAAGAGGTAGACCCCATACCTTTGATCGAAGTTTGTTATGCCTAACATCATATGAGCTCATGTTGCACTTACCAATTTGGCCTTCACCTCGTAACCAATGTGGATCCAACTACATAACATTCATCTAGAAGCTTATAACAAAACTAGGTACCTCAGACCACACCTATGCTTTCAAATCACAAAAAAGAATTGTTGTGCATAAGCAACAGGTTGAAGCTAACCTGAAACAAGGCAACAAAAAATTGAAACTTGCTAAAAAAAAAAGATGAACTCCCTCATTCCTAGGGGTGGCAATATGTGACATGACACGTTAACACGAAACGAACAGAATACGATAAAAGCGGGTTAGTGTTTAGCCTTAACGGGTTTCGGGTCAAATCGTGTTAACCCGTTAAGACACGATTTGATAACGGATCAAACCTGGTATGACCCGTTAAGACAAGCTAAGAAATTTGAATTTACTTTTATAATTTTGAGCTAAACTTCAAAAAATCATAATTTAAAATTAGCTTCATACTTTTAAACACTTAGCTATCCCATTTAAGTACTTATTAAAAAGTCATTAATGAGTTAAGCATTGTTATTTAATATGTTTTGGTTAATATTTTAATATTCTACAATGTGTGGATCATATTTGTGTGTTTATCATATTTTATAGTATACTATTTATTGCATTGTAATTTAAATATTGTAATTCGTAATTAATTTTTTTATGTTTTATAACTATTATTTAAGTTTTAATATTTGTATAAAATCAATAAGGTTAAAGTCAAACGGGTCACTAATGGGTTTGCGGATTGAAACGTGTTAGATCGTATTGTATCGCATCGTATCATGTCGTGTCATATAGTGTCAAAGGTCTTAACGTATCTTGTCGTGTCAACCCGTTATCTTAACGGGTCGTGTTAGGGTTGAAGTTTTTGACACGAAATTCTTAACGGGTCGTGTTCGTGTTGACCCTTTAAGCATTATGTACACGCTTTGACACGACACGAACACGACCCGTTAACACGTTTTAACACCACTACTCATTCCCAATTAGTAGTGGTTGGCGTTCAGCCCTACTAAACCCAATGAGTTGCCTTATTATTGCCGAGGGTTTGGAAACCCTTGGATAATTAGGGTCCTTAACCTCTTGGTTTAGGAAAAGTGCCCTAGTTTTATTTTTTGATGGAAACCAAATACAACAATGAGAAAATGGAGGAGATAAGAATCAAGGTAAAATTCAATGCCTACTTAACAGTGGAAAGTATAGGGAAAAGTGAGGGCCTTGCTCTACTTTGGAAATTAGATTCCAATGTCACAATTTGTAACTACACTCAATGGCACATAAGTGCAAACATCGTAGACCACCCAGGCACCAACTAGTCGAGGGGTGAACTTCCCTATGATACTCAACCTCGACGTCTCGATTTACGTGCGATCTCAAGCATAAGCGGGGGCGTCGACAGCGATGGTATCAGAGCAGTTAAATCTCTGGGTAAGAACCACAAGTCCTAGGAAAGAAATCACATGGTATAGGTTATGATCTTTTAGAAATAGGCTTAAACCTCGGGAGGTTGGTTAATACTTGTATAAGTGTTGAAGCTTTAAGCAGTAACAATTGGAGTCGCTAGGGTTAGGGTAACTTGTGTGAAGATACTGTGCTTTTCAGGAGATTTATAGTGGGAGGAAAGCGTCGTGCCCCTACCCCTAGGCACGTGACGCCACCAGTAGGGAACATTTCGAGCCCTGTCACACCTATGACAGGGAATGCCCTAGTAACTACTCCTCCTGAACCTGAGGTAAGAGAAGCATCGAGTGCCCTAATGGACGGAGAGTGGGCGATAGCTGAGGCTATCCGCCAAATGATGGAGCTAGTAAGAAATCAGATGGAGTAGAGTAGATGCCATCAAAATACCGAAGGAGAGACATTAGGCTGCCCCATACAAGAAATTCTTGGTCTACCGATACCCAAATTTTATGGGGACGAAAGGAGCTATGAAGGCGGACCGCTAGATTATAGATTTGGAATGCACTTTTGAGATCAGTGGGTGCACGGAGACACAGAAAGTGCAGTATGCCGGTCACCTGCTGCAAGGGGAAGCCGGACTATGATGGGATACCAAAAGAAAGCTGCTAAAGTAGGAGCTTGGAGAGACTGTAGTTCCCACCTGGGAACGGTTCAAACAGGAATTTGACAACCGTTTTTTCTTGGAGTCTGTCAAGCAGCGTAAAGCTATGGAATTCGCCACTCTAGTGCAAGGAAGCATGACGATGGAACAATAAGCTGCACGATTCATGGAATTGTCTCGATTTGCCCCTCACTTAGTTGCCACGGAGAGAATGCGAGGGCAGAAATTTCAAGACAGATTGCAACCACGGATTCGTAACCAGGTTGCCTACTTGCAATTCAAAAAGTTCCAAGAGCTAGTGAATGTGGCAGCTATTGCCGAAGTAGAGCAGAGAAGTTTGATTATGCAAACCTAGATGCACAAGAAGAGGAGTTTCTCCTACTCTACGGGGAAAGACGTTGGTAAGAGAATGAGTGTTTACCCTGAGGATAAAGGGAAGGGCAAAATGACAGGACAAGGAGTACCGTTTTCGTCACCTCCATGCAGATTCGTGATTGGGTATGGTCAACTGGGCCACATGATCCGCGATTAGGTGAATGTCATAGAGCAATAGGAGCTTGCTTTCGGTGTAGTCAAGTGGGTCAAATGATCCGCGATTGTGCTCAGATGGCCTGTGGCGGAGCTGCAATGCTTGGAGGAAAGGCGAAGACCCCCACCAAGGTGAAGGTGTACGCAATTACGCCCGGGGAGGTGGATGTTGACAATGAGGAAGCAATCAATGCAGGCATTATCACTGGTAAAGTGCCTAACCCTACCTTGCTTTAAAGTATATAATGCTTTCCCTAGAGATAATGGTAGTTATTGGTGAAGTTACCCTTATGCGTAATGTGGTGTATGCATTGTTTGATTCCAGAGCGACGAAATCTTTCATTTCATATAACTGTATGATTAGATGTGAATTAGATGTAGAGCCGTTAGCTCAGAAGGTGTTAGTATCACTCCCCGATGGGAAGGTAATAGGATGCCACCGACTGGTGAAGGATTGTCCCCTGGAGATTGCTGGCCTGAGGTTGAATGCCAATTTGAGAGTTTTCCACCTGTCGGGATTTGACGTGATATTGGGTATGGACTGACTATCTAAGCAATACGCCAGGATTGACTGTCGCAAGAATGTGATAATCTTCGACATACCTGCCGAGGAGAAACTGCGTTACGAAAGGGAAATAGTTAACTCTGTTCCCTCTATTGTGACGGCGAAACAAATGACGAAAAGTCTAAGGGAGGAGCAGAAGTGTTTCTAATAGTATCATTGAATGCACCGGAGGAAGATAAGGGTGTTAAAGGGATCCCTCTAGTGGAATATTTTCCTTAGGTATTCTCGGACAATTTACCTGGATTACCCCCGGAACGAGAAACCGAGTTCATAGTAGTCTTTATTGACGATATCCTAATATACTCTCGGAGTGACGAAGAGCATAAAGAGCATTTAAGGGTTGTGCTGGGATTCTTGCAAAAGCACCAGTTATACGTTAAACTCAGTAAGTGCGAATTTTGGCTCTAAGAAGTAAAATTCATGGGTCACGTTATTTCAAGTAAAGGAGTAGCGGTAGACCCAGTTAAAATCAAAGCGGTAACAGAATGGCAGAGATCGATGAACACTCATAAGATTACGTAGTTTCCTTGGTCTAGTGGGATACTACAAGAGATTCATGGAAAGACTCTCTAAATTGTCAGGTCCTCTGACAGCCTTGACTATAAAAAAAAATAATGCCAAGTATGTCTGGAGTGACCAATGCGAGCGGAGTTTCCAAGAACTCAAGAAAAGGTTAACGTCGGCACTGGTATTAGCACTACCAGAGCCTCATAAGTCGTATATGGTATATAGCGATGCCTCGAAAATGGGGTTAGGATGCGTTTTAATGTAGGAGGGATGAGTAGTTGCCTACACATCCCGACAGCTTAAAGGTCATGAATGAAATTACCCCACGCATGACCTGGAATTGGCAGCAATAGTGTTTGCATTGGAGATTTGGAGATTCTAATTGTATGGGGAGCAGTGTGAGATATACATGGATCACAAGAGTCTTAAGTTTTTGTTTAGTCAAAAGAATCTGAATATGAGGCAGAGAAGGTGGATTGAGACCATAAGTGATTTCCAGTATGAGATCAAGTACCACCCAGGAAAAGCTAACGTTGTGGTAGATGCTTTGAGTCGAAAGACTCAAGCAGAGAAACCATCAATGCTGACAGCTATATGGGCCAAGAACAGGCCTAGAGGAGTGACACTAATGGAGTTACAAGAAATCGTTTCCCTAACTGAAGACAAGATTCGGGAAGAACCAACGGCAATTATGGACCGGAGCAGTATAAAGTTGCGCCCTAACCTAACTTATGAAGAGTGACCAACACAAATTGAAGATCGCAAAGAGCAAGAACTGAGAAATCGAAGAACTTCCTTGGTCAAAGTACTTTGAAACAACCCTACCTTTCAAGAGGCAACATGGGAGCATGAAGACTTCATGAGAACTAATTATCCTAATTTGTTTGTAAATTAGCAGCATGCTTGTTGTCTTCTTGATTGAACTTTGTTATGTTGTATGGATGTTTATACCTTAATATATGGGTGTTTCTATTATTTTACATTTTTTACTTCTTCGGCCATTTCTTAGAATCATAGTTACCTTGTGAACCTTTAACCAGGATATGGCTCGGACCCCTCGCATGTCAATATCCTCGGTAACACAATTAAGGGAAAGGAGGGAAAATAGGCAAAGGATATTACATAGAAGAAGAGAAAGGGTGAGAATGCAGAGGCTTAGATATTTGGATCGGTGTGAGAGACATCACACTCATATCATGAGTGTAACCCATAAAGGAATACCTACTTATCGTCGAGCGATGCCTTATGAGGAACGACAACCACCAAACAGATGGTTGAGAGTGGAAAGTAAACAATTGCGTAATTTAATTCAGGGAGAGGTGAGTGAACCTAGTGTAGAGCCACTAAACTTTTCAGATACCTCTGACGACCGTATTAGACAAAGGGAAAAGGGAATACCCCGAGAGGACACTGAAGAGAAAATTATGCATAGACTAAATGAGTTAAGAGCAAACATGTATTATGACCCAGACGTATATGCCGTGTTATACTTTTCTCAAGATTCTGTGATAGAAGAGGATGACATACTCTCGTGCTCATCATCAAAAGAATCCTCTACCGCTAGTACTAGAGGTATAATTTTTTATTGATTGATGATTCATATTATCTCCTGAACGATTTCGAGGACGAAATCTTCTTTTTAGTGGGGGAGAATGTGACGACCCAAGTTTTTTGTTTCTTGTTATTTTATTTAATTAATTACTTTAATAATAATATTGGTGATTTAAGTTGGTAAGGATGAAGGTTTGGGCTTAGAATTGAGTTTTGGGGAGTATGGACTAGAGTATTGGCCCAAAGTGTAGTGTGTAAGCCCAAAAACCCATAGATTGGATCCATTAGTCAACCAAACCCATGCATGGAGATATATGTCACTCTAGGAGAGTTTTATAAGTCTTCCAAGATTAGTAGGTGTGAGAAAGAAAATACTAGTAGGTGAAGAGTTGACTAGTTGTTTCTTAGAGGAGGAAGTGTGGAATCTCAAGATGAGATTTTCTCATCATTTGGACACTAGGGAGGCGTGTAAGAGAGAGGAATATCTTCCATTTTTGTCTCTTTAGGATCATGCCAAATCTAGACAAGTACACATGAAAAATTTGGGGAAAAGTGAAGTGGAAGGATGGAGGTGTATTCGGCTAGGGAGAGTGCCGAACCCCTTTGGGGAGTTTCCCATGTAATCTTATCCAAATTTAGGTGAATGATTTTTGGGAGATCTTGAAGAGACATGTGAGAGTATGGGAGATTGAGTGATTGAGTGATGGAACAAATAGGGAAATGAAAAGTAGATGAAAGGAAAACAAAAGGGTTTGGGTGAGTGGTGGCCACCCACTCCAAGTGTGTGTGATCATGAGATTTTGCCAAATCTAGGTGAAGGGATAATTGGATGGTGTGAGAGTGATGGGACAAGAGTGTGTAAGAAGGTAAGGTTGATAGGTGAATGATGGAACACATGAGAAAGAAGGATAGCCAAGGAAGAGGGAGATGGATTCGGAAAGGACTTGGAAGAAAGGTAGCCGAATGCTTGCATGCTCCAATTCCCAAAATGTGATCTTGCTATCTTGTGGATTGACATGTGAGATTATTGGAGAGTGTATGTGTGAAGGGGATGTGTAAGGAATAGGGGAAGAATGGACATGCTAGGCGCTGGCCATGGGGAGAAGAGTGGAGAGATTTCCAACTTTAAGTACAACCTGGGTTAGACTTGATCATTCCCTATTGATAGAAGTCAATCAAGGAGTCTTTCACCCCATCAAAGATCACACCTAAAACTAGAGAAATAAGTGCCTAAGATCCTAGGAAGAGACTTGGCCGAATGGCCTTATGCTTGCCTCATTTTTCCTTTGCTTGTTTCACTTGTTTTCAAGCATACACACCCCATCTCTCGGCAACCAACCTTTCTCCTCTACCATCACTTTGTCTTACCTTCTCCTACCTTCTAAGACTCAGAATACTCTAAATTTAGAGGAGCTAGAACAAGCATTCCTTAGTGGAAACACTCTTGAAAAGGTAAGTTGAATCTTAAGTTATTTCAAGCAAAGAAACCTAGGCTAGATCACATACACACACACTAAGACTCATGCTCTTGAGTTTTTCCCTTCAATTATATACTTATAAAATATTTTAATAAGTGTATTTTACATATTTTCAGAACCACTCTTTTGCACTTGGAATATTGTAAGTGCGCTTTCATCTTCTCTTTGGTATTTTCATGTATATATGTGAGTGAATGTATATGTATTGTTTGTTGGTTGATTGAACATGCTAGATTTGGTTCTCTTGATAGAAATAATATGATTATTTGGTTGGAAGTTCATGCTTAGCCTTTATGATCATTTTATGTTTTAATTCTTAACATGCTAGAGGACTTAGACAACTTGTGCAAATGGTTTAATATGAGATTTGATGAAAAGATGCATGCTTGATGAAGATGAAATCTATGATGTTGTTGTTAGGCTCGTTTAATTGGAGAAGTACTTTGCATATTTATTTAAAGAGATTCCATATTTGGTTGATGTACTAAATAGACTCAATGATTATATTATATTATTGGTGAAGTTCATCACTTTGTTAACAATATCAATGGAAGCATGATTAAGGTGTCACATGAGACAAATGCATGCAGGCTAAAGTAAGGTTTAGGTTAAAAACAAAAAATTTGTTGAGATTACATAAAGATTTTGGGTTTAGGGTTCTAAGATTAATATGTTTAAGTGATAGAAAAAGTATTCTTTCATGGAAGGATTTACTTTTAAGTAATTGGAAAGTTTGAAGAATAAGGAAACAAAGAGAGACTAATGCCATAGGGTTCGGTTTTCATGCCTAGAATGAAGTTGCTATTTTGGGTTGAAGAATGGTGATTAAAAGATTAATCTAGTGGCCCATAGGGTTCGGTTCAACCCCATTAGTTAATAAAAATATTTTAAAAATTTTAATAAGGCTTGAAGAGTATGTAGAAGGGAATGGAAGAGGAAAATCCTAGAAGGTGGCCATGGAGGGTCTCGGCCCAACCCTAGTGGGGAAGGCCGAGCACCCCCTTTTGGTTTATTAACCTTATTTGTGTGCTTTTATATGAGAAATGACTTGAATCGTGTGGTGATTGACTCGTGAATGAGTGTAACCCTCGGCACACTTGAACTTGTCTCACGTTTTGCATGTTAAGCATTAAGAGTTTGCTTGTCCCATGCATGAAGCACGGAAATCATGTTTTGAGTAAAAAATGTTTTCAAAAGAAAAAGAAAAAGAAATAAAGTTTTGATAAGAACGCCAAAGGCTGGAACGAGGTAGTGCCCTAGTGGAACTCCCTATTCCCTCAGGAGTGATTAAATTCGAGTGAACGCCCCCGAGTCAATGAAGAACTGTCGACTGACCATGTATGGCTCCCTTAGGGATTCCGGAGCGTGGTCGCGCCTAATGCTAGTGGGTGCTTTTGGCCGGTGTTGGCTTTTGCTTTACTAGTATCTGTATCTAAAAAAAAATGTAGTCACTTGGTAAGTGATCAATCATCGAGTGATGAAGAGCGAAAAAGTATAACGTAGCCACTTAGGTTCGATACGGTCACCGGGTACTACGGTAACTAGCGAGAAACACACGGTGCGTAGGGGAACCATGAGGTGTCCACTCTAAAGTCTGGATAAGAGTGGCTTTCGAGCCCTAAGTATGATCTGTATCTGTATTTGAATCTGTCTGATCTGTAAATGGCGCCTTAGATAAGAATAAAAGAAAACGAAAAGTTTTGTGAAGAAGGGTTTTTAAGTATGTGTCTAAAGAATGAGTTTTTTGTATTAAAACCTTTTTTGTGAAAAGAAAGCATAAGATATAAGATATAGAAAAAAGTCAAGTTTTGGTAAGTCTATATGAGAATGTGCATTTGCAAAGTAATCGGTCGCATATGCTTGACGTAGGTTTGTTTGCTATTCACTTTCTTGTATGCTTGTTAATGCCTTGGGTAATATGACTGTGTACTTATTGAGATTTTTTGAAATTTCACTTTTTTATGTTTCCACTATCGTTCCTTGTTGAGGGACGATAGAAGTAGTTGCAGGAAATAATGACATCGACGACAATGATGACCGAGGAGACTCCATAGACCTCTGATGGTCTGGTGACCTCCCCATTTTTTGATACAGTGACCCCTATCTTGTACAGCCAGTTTATAGAAGATATGCGATGGAAGGTGATCCACGAGACTCCTGCATGGCAATGCATCAGGTGTTGTCTCTCTCTGGTGTCCAATGGGTGTATATTTCTGGACATCGTCTATACTTCGGAGACAGGGATGAGCCTCCCACTGGGTGGATGCATAGGACTAACCCAGTTCCTTTTTGGTCCTGGTGTGAAGGAGGTTAAAGATGTGACGCCCCTAATTTACGTCCATAATTCAACGTAAATTGAAGTGTCAGGATAAGTAACGCTAGGCTACTCACTCTCGTACTTATCAAAATTTAATAAAAATTGCATCGAAAAAGTTCTGAATAAATTTTTTTTAATGATCACATGGTGAAATAAAACAACAATATCCACATTATCCATTCTTAAATATCATTATATCTTTACATGCATAACCCAGTTAGTTTTCTCTGTCAATACATATACAAATTTGTTATCCAACCTTGTTTAAATAAAAATTTAATATTTTATTTAGTTTCATATATATTATTTATTAAGATTGACGTTATGAATTTAGGCGACGTCTGTGCATGTAAGTTTTGTGTTATGCTTTTCTATGTCACATGCTTTATAGAAACATGAAATATGCATGTCATCAGTCTAAGTTTGCATGTATGTTGCATTTTGTCACATACGTGTCATCATAAGTCATGACATCCATTTTTAAGAAAAGTCTATATTATATGTTGTCATGTAAGTGTTGTTACGAGTCATGAAGAACATTTAAGAAATAATAAAAGAAAATTTTATAATGGTATGGCCCGACCACGGGTAATAATAGTGGATATAAATAAAGACTTATAAGAACAAGAATCTTAAGATAAGAATGAAAAGTCTATGTATGAAATAAGTTTGTCAGTGTAAGTCCACATAAAAGATAAATCTAAGTCATGCATGAGTCACATGAAATACACTCTAGTTGTCTGGCTTGTATATGATTATTTTATGATGTCTGTACTTTTATTAAGTTACGTGTGTACTTACTGAGATTTTCCTGGAAATCTCATTCTTGTATGTTTCTTTTCTTTTGGACATTGATTTTACTGCAGAGTTGGATAACAGTCATGGCCTAAGTCCCAGTTGTTCGAGAGACCCGAAGAAACCCTGAGGGGTCCCTGGAGTACTCTCTCTCTATAAAAGTGTTTGACTAGTTGGTAGTAATAGAGACCAGCATTGACATGAAGAAAGGATTTCCTGAAGTGAAGAAGGAGTCTAGGCAGCCCTAAATTGAAGTTTTAATAATTTGTATATGTATTGACAAAGAAAACTAACTGGGTTATGTATATAAAGATATAATGATATTTTTAAGAATGGATAATGTGAATATTGTGGTTTTATTTCACCATGTGATCGTTAGAAAATTTTTATTCAGAACTTTTTCGCTGCGATTTTCATTAAATTTCGATAAGTACGAGGGTGAATAGCCTAGTGTTACTTATCCTAACACTTCAATTTACGTTGAATTATGGACGTAAATTAGGGGCGTCACAAAAGACGAGCCTCATTATAAATAAAGGGTCGTGGGATCAGTACCTAGCTGATGTTGCTTAATTATCGTTATTGTATTTTGTGGCTCCCACTGTTTTGGGAGAAAGAACATCTTATGTATCTGATACTTTTGGTTATTACTACTATGAAGTTATGTTGGAATATTAGAATTGTTAAACCATGTGATGCATGGCAAGTCCCGAGTACTTGCCACATTTTAGAAGGGAGTAACCTTGTCCGCTGTGAAAACTTTTATTTACTGCCTTAAAATGAAAGATTTTAGTAAGATCGAGGGGTGAACTTTCCTGTGATGCTCATCCCTAACGTCTCAGTTTACATGCGATCCTAAGCATAAGCAGGGGCGTCGACATTTCAAACGAATGCCTTTAGCTCTCCTGGACTAGACATGTTCCAGCCCATTTCTATCAACACCATTGGGACACAGTAGGAAAAGAAATGAGCTACTTTGCACCACATATCCTCAACCTAGGTGGCTCATTGCATGGGATCAATGACACCTACATCACCCTAATTCCTAAGAAAAAAGAAGCTAAACAAGTTATTAAACTTAGGACTATTAGCCTCTACAATGTAATTTAACAAAGTAGTGGCCAAAATGATGGCTAATAGACTTAAATGTATTTTGCCTCAATTTATATCTCTTAATCAAAGTGTATCTGTTTTTGGTAAGTTAATATCTGACAATGTTTTGATAGCTTATGAAACTTCGCATGTTATGAAATCCAATATGCAAGGGAAGGAAGGCTTCATGGCATTAAATGGCATTAAAGTTAGATATGAGCAAAGCTTATAACCTATAGAATGGTCTTTCCTCGAAGCTATGATGTGCAAATTGGGGTTTGATTCAAGATAGACCTTTCTTGTTATGGGCTTCCTCAACACAATCACTTACTCTATTGTAGTGAATGGTGAGCCACAACCTATTGATTAGCCAACTTATGGAGTTAGACAGGGAGGTCCACTCTCTCCCTACCTATTTATCCTATGTGTAGAAGTTCTATCCAGTATCTTGCAAACAACTGAAGCAATTGGAAGCATTTCAAGCATGCCAATAGAAAGGGGTCAAGTTCATGTCAATCACTTATTCTTCGCGGATGGTACTTTTTTTTTTTGCAAAGCTAACTCTCTGGAATGGTCTCGAATATTATACATTTTAGAAACATATGAGTAGAGGTTAGGACAAATTCTCAACAAGGAGAAGACTTCGATCCTGTTTAGCAGGAATACACCCTCAACAGGCCAAAAAAACATCTTGCAAATTGTAGGGCTAAGACCACAAAGTTCCCTTGAGACTTACCTAGGCTTGCCAATAATAGTGGGACGACAAAAATTGAGGGCATTCCATTCACTCATAGAGAGAACATTGGCTCGGATCATTAACTAGAAATCCAAATTTCTCTTAGCAGCTGGCAATGAGGTACTTGTTAAAGCCGTATTACAAGCCATCCCCACATATACGATGGGCATTTTCATGCTACTCAAAACCATCATGGGAAAGCTAAACTAGCTATTAAGAAGCTTTTGGTAGAGTTTTAATGAAGACAAAACGAAGATCTAGTGAGTTAAGTGGAGTACCCTGGAGCATGGTAAAGATCAAGAAGGGTTGGGGTTCCAAGAATTCAAACCCTTTAATATTGCTATGCTATCAAAGCAATGCTGGAGGGTTTTCAAGTGCCCTAATTAGATGCTGACAAAGGTTTTCAAATGCAAATACTTCCCACACACAAATTTCCTTAAGGCAAAGTTAGGCTCCAAACCCTCCTATGCATGGAGAAGTCTTATGGAAGGATTCAAGCTGCTTAAGGAAGACTTGCTATGGAGAGTGGGAGATGCACACCAAATAAATATCTAGGAAGAGAAATGGATTCCTGATTCCAATATTTTGATACCCCTTAGGACACTATTTCCTCCAATTTCAATTACTCCAAGGTATAAGAAAATGAAGGAACTAATCCACCCTAAGCTTAAGCTTTGGGACGAAAACATTCTATCACAATTATTCTCGGCTATTGATGTCACCCGAATCCAATCTATACCTCTTAGCACATTAGGGAGACAAAACACACAGGTGTGGGGCTGCACCAAGAATGAAATTCACTCAGTTAAAAGTGCTTTTCTACTACAGGAAGACCTGACTAGTCAAAGAGATGGTGAAAACTCGAGAGAAAGGGAAAAAAGAAGCTCATGAAAAACCATACGGAAGATGAAAGCGCTAAACTCAATTAAAATATTTATATAGAGAGCATGCAAAAATTCCTTACCTACCATGAAGAACCTAGCAAAAAGGCGAGTGACAACTTCCTATGCTCTATGGGAATATGAATAAACCCGAGATGTTTGGTGCATAACTAGTAAAAAGCTCCAAAAGATGGCTGCGAGTTGCCACTACTTTCTTAATCTTTGGGAGGCTCTCATTCAAGCCTTACAACTAGAAGAGATTGTAGAGTTTGCAACAACAACAAAAGTTATATGGTCTAGAAGGAATAATTTTACTCATGGGAAAGGTTTTTCCCACCTTGATTTAATCTACCTAAAGACTGTCTAGTTGATCCAACTCTTTAATTAGTGCCAACAGAAAACACCAAAGCCTATAACCCGAGAACCTCCCTGCAAATGGAAGAAATCCCTTTAGGGACACTATAAGTTAAATTGGGATGCGGCCATTAGTAAGGAGACAAGATAGATTGGGATAGACTTTTTGATAAGGGACTCACAGGAACAAGTGTTAGGGACCATGCAAGTAAAATGCAAACTTCACACTAATCCATTCATAGTCGAAGCATATGCTCTTATGATATTTGCCACATTTTATCGAGATACTAGAATAAAAGAAGTAATCCTTGAAGGTGACTCATTGCAGGTAATCAACATCCTCTGTATGGAAAAACCTGACTGGAGTCCAAGAGGCACTCTAGTGGAAGATACTAAAAACGTGCTCCATTCTATACAATCCTAGTTAGCTGTGCACATGAGAAGGGAAGGCAATCAAGATGCCTATAAGCTAGCTAGAAATGCTCTATCCTTAGGGGAAGACTTATATGTACTGGAGGATTATCCAACATTTTTACATTCCACAATTATATGTGAAATGTTGTCAGTCTGCTCATTAAGCAATAAACCAGTTGGTTTTTAAAACAAAAAAGTGAAGGAGACTATACTCTAAAAGATGAAGGAGACTTGTGTGACAGCCCGAATTTTCTCTATAGGACTTTGTTTGTGCTTAGATTGGATATCCATTATTTTACTCATTCTTTGGAGATGTGTGGATCAAACCTAGACTTTTTCTTGTATGAAGGATATAGAAGTATGACCCAAGAGTTGAAACAAGGCCCAAAAGGCCCCCCTAAAAAAAGAAGAGAAGTGGCTGGCCATGCTTTGGGTGATTGTTGCCTAGGATATTGTGGGATCTTTTGGGACACATGGCATACTAAGAAGTCAACTTTTTTAGGTTCCCAAGAAATAAGGTTTTTGGAGAAGGGAGAAGGCATTGTTGGGGGGGGGGGTGTTGAGAAAGATTGAGTTGTAGAAAATCTTTGGGAAAAGATTGATAAGTGACAAGTCAGAAGCAAGATAGGTGAATTCTTCCTTTGTAAGTTTCGGATGGGCTATAGTTGGGGGGGAGCCGAATCCTTATTTTGCTTCTTTAGGCACTATCATATCACTAAGAATGATGGAAACCCTCTTGTGTCAATCATGTTCAAGTGTCAATCAAGTTCAAAAATAGAAATGAGTACCCTAGGCTTTAGGCACCCCATGGACGGCATGGGTGTTCTTTCTCACCCAACTTCTTTTTGTCTATTTTTCTCCATGTGTTTGGGCCAACCCATCTCACACCACTCTCTCCTTTTTCTTGACATTTTCTCATCATCCAAACAACCTTATTTATTGTCATACTTATGTGTTTTTCTCAAAAATTTCATGGGATCATTTACTTTGGAAGGTGAATAATCTTTTGAACCTATTTTTGTTGCACCATGCAAAGAATTGAGAAGTGATTTCCACTCCAAGTTTTCGACCCTAGAGTTTTCTCTAAGAAAACATTATTTTGTTGGAAACCAAACGTTTTTTTTTTAAAACAATGAGCATTTAATTTTCTTGAGTAAAGTTTCCTAAATTTAATCTTGGGTACATTTGTGTTTTTTTTTCCTTCAGATTTCCTTATCTTGTTCTTGGAGTTTTTGTAAGTGCACATTTATCCTAATCTTAGCATTACTTGTATATATGGAGTAAACTTGTTGTTGTTGGTTGGTTCATATTATCTTTTTGCTTACTTAATGGATGATCTTTTATACTTTCTATATGATCTTTTATATTTTCTTTTAGACTTTAATTTAAGAGATATTTCTTGGAAGTTTTGGACCACTTGAAGAATAAGCATAAGAAGGACAACCTAGTGATTTTTGGCTGGATAAATCAAGGCCTTATATGATTTAGATGATGAAAATTTTATTCTTGATGACTCATAGGTTTTGGCCCTAGGGAGTTTGTTTTGAAAATTTTAGGTGCTCAACTCTGGGATGATGATATGATATTAACCTAATTTCTTGGGTGATTTAAGAGCTTAAAAACTATTGAGTTCCTCGGTTTATGATTTGGGTACATGCATGAAATAAGATTTAGCTCTTGTTGTGGGAGTTGACAAAAGAATATTAAACCAATGAGCCTCTAGGGTTTTAGCCAAGACCCCTTATAGTTTGTGGATTAGTTTATTTTATTTTTTATTTTTTTTACAGAAATGCATGAGTTGGTAGAAGAGAAGGAGAAGGAAAAACTAGGTCTTAAACCCCTTAGGTGTTTTGGCCTTGCCCCTTTTGAGTTAGCATTGATTTGCTTGTTTCTCTTTTAATTGAATGAATATGGTTTTCTTGAAATTTAGTTACATTTTCACGATATAGCGTGACCAATATATGATTTGGAAGTGCATGTTTTATATGTTTCATAAACTACATGCTTTGCATAAGAAGTCTCATGTTACATGCATGTTTATTTAAGTCATGAGTTCCATGCTCTTTGGGTCATCATCTCTTTCAAAAAGAAAATGAGTTAAGAACTTTTTATAAGAACCCCAAAAGTTGGGGTGGGGTATTGTCCCAGTAGAACTCCCTGTTCACTCAAGAGTGAATAAAGTCGAGTAAAACCCCTAAGTCAACGAAAAACAGTCGATAGGCCTCGAATGAGTCCTATTAAAGGATTCCAGAGCAAGGTTGTATTTAAAGCTAATGGGTGCCAAGGACAGCGAATGCGAAATATGCGAACTACCGTTAAGAATATGATTATAACGTAGTCACCTCGGCTAAAGCAGTCATAGCGTGATGTGGTAACTAGTAGAGAACACACGGTGCATAGGGGAACCGTGATGTATCCAACATGATATATGAAAAGTCATGAGAAGAAAGACTATGAGCCTAAGAATGATATGAACAAGAAGAATAACGCGTAACATGAAAGTCTTTTATGAAAATGCATTTGCATAAGCCATGTCATAAGTCTCAGGTTCACGATACATTATGTTTGTTTGTAAATACTTATGATGCCTTATTTTGTTATCTGTGTACTTATTGAGATTTCTCAAAATCTCATTTCTTTAATTTTCTCACTAACATTTTTTTCCAAGATGATAGAAGTGGTTGTAGGCATAGATGGATCCCAGGAGTCAGACTCCACAGGAGACCCCAAGGATCCTTCAGGGCTCGATGGAATACTCCCCTTTTGATGAGATGGCCCCTTGGTGGTATGATAGGCTGCTTGATATTATAAGGAAGAGCGCACCCATGTTGCCAGAGGATTGACGACATCTGGGGTGTTGCTTAGTTTTGGGCGCAAACGGTTCCCTATCCTAGGATGGCATCTATGTGTCGTCGATAGAGATAAGTTTTCAGTAGGGTCATAACCTGAATGTGGGCCACTTTCATTTTGGATCCAAATATAAAGAAGTGAAGAAGGAACCCCTGTAGGGGGGAGTAGTAGGGTCATTTCCTTTTGAGTATCGGACAATATTTAGGTTTTATAAGTTTGAGAATTTTATGTACTTCCCATGTTTTGGGAGTTTGGGTCCTTAAAAGACTTATATATTATGCTGATATGTTTATAAATTTTTGAGTTTTTATTTTAATTTTACCATGTGATGATTGGCAAAAATTTTATATTCTTGTTTATTCTTTTTGTTTTGACCTTTTCTGCTACGATATATATTGCATACTGCTAGTAAGTTAAGCGTATGCATTTTATTTCTGACATGAACGAAGGGTATGTAACCTTGTGTTACATGTCCCGGACGCTTCAGTTTACGTTCGATCCTAAACGTAGGCTGGGGGTGTTGACAACTTGTATAAAAAGAAAGTATCTTTACAAATCTCCAAATTTCTTTATAGATAACCTCTAAGATTACAGCTACCATCTCCAAATTTCTACGACGAAATTGTTTTCTTCAACTTCCCAAAAATCTTATACAGTCTATTGTAATAAAAGCTATAAGAAGTCATGAAAGACTTAGGTATTGCTTGGAAGAAGTTTCATCTCATTCTATCTCATCTCATCTCATTTTCAAACTTCACTCAAATACTTTTCAATTTCACATATTCAACTTTTTTATTCAATCATTACTTAATCATTTTATTTTTCTCAAACTTGAAACAAAACATATAAAACAATTCAATTTTTTTAAATTATAAAATAAATATAATATTAGAAAATTATTTCTAACAATATTTTACCTTAAAAATATTTTAGTACACTTTTTCTCCCATTTTCTAAAACTTAATAAAACATCATAACTCAAATTAGTTTACTATTATTCACAAATTATTTTACTACTTTTTATAGATTTTTCATCTCATCACCCAAACATCTCCAAATTATCAAATATAGTGAATTTCGCACCCAAATAATCTATGGATGTAGGCTTTTATATTAAACCACCTAAATCTATGTCTTTCTCTTAAATTTTTTTTTAATGGAAACTAATTTCATATATCCATTAAACAAGTTCAGAGATCACAATAAAAAAAATGCAAGTAGGGCATTATTCACTATCGTAAATGTCCTTTGAAATATAAAAACAAATTTAGCAAGTGTGTAGGCAGCTTCATTTGCCTCTTGAAAGGCATGTGAAACTTCCAATGTGCAGTGACCTACTGAGCATTCTTTGACTTCTTCTATGAGTAGTCCTCCAAGGCTCCAATTTTGGGATGGTCTCAACATTTGATCTACAACCAGTTTTGAGTCCCCTTTGAGGTGAATTTGTTTAAAATTTAGCTCCTTACAAAACGTTGCTGCTATCAGAAGTCCAAGTGCTTCACTATCAAAAATGCTACCTGGAAGTGGTCGATTAGCTCTTAAGGCCCTTATCACCTGGCTTTATATCAGTCCACAACATATGGTTTCTATGGTTTAGTCCTTTGGTTATTCTGAGTAGTGGTGGGTAGCACAAGGTTTGCTTCTTTGGAAGCTTGAAGCTCATCTTTGGCTCTTTGTGCCACGATATCAGGGGAACAAATTTTTTATCATGAGTGACGTCATTTCTTCTAGCCCAAATTTCTCTCAGGATGACAGCAGCTTCTTCAACTTGTGTAGTCCAACTTGTGAACTAAACCTACCCAAATATGCATAAAGAGGTCATTAATAAAAGACATTTTTTGAATCTTGACACAACTATGTTTCCAAACATCTTTAGTAGCACTACACCCCCTAGACATGACTTGAGGTCTCGAGTTCCAAATGAAAAATCGGATTGGTGCTTTCCTCCACTATCTTTCTTTTTCTTCATTTCAGGTTTGCCAAAGTTGGGAGTGCCACACTATAAGCTCTCTATATGAAGGATTTCATTGTAGGAGCTACTTTCATTTTCCATATACCTTTCCAGGCATGTGTATTGGACCTTTTACTCAATGGTTCCCCTTATAAATTAGCCTCTGCATGATGGTATCCACTCTTCACTATATATAGCCCATTTGGTGTAAATTTCTAGACCAGTTTATCTCCTCTACCTCTATAGCTAATAGGTATCATCTTAATGGCTTTAACCTTTGATTCTGAGAACATTCGGTGATTAAGTCTTGCCTCCATTTTCTCAAACTAAGGTCAATGATGTCTTGAACCTTCTCACACCAACAGTTAACTGCCTTTGGTGAAACCACTTGATGAAAAGGTAAAGAAGGGATCCACTTATCAGATCAAATGCTGATATGTTGGTCATCCTTTACTCTCCACAAGATACTAGTTTTGAGTAGTTTTAGACAAGCATGTGTGCTTATCCATGCAAAGGATGGACCCAAGCCAAGTTTTGCTTCTAGCAGACCAGATAGGGGAAATACTTTTGTTTCAAAACTTTGGATACAAGTGAGGAAGGTTCTTGTAACACTCTCCAACCTTGTTTTGCTAGAATTGCAAGATTGAAACTTCTGAAGTCTCCGAAAATGAGGCCTTCTTCATCCTTTGTTGAGTTGATTTGGTCCCGTTGTACCCATTGAGTTTTTGTATGATACTCATTGTAGCCTCACCAAAATTTTCTCAGGAGTTAATTGAGTTTTAAAGTAATGGACCGAGGGAGAAGAAAAATGCACATGGAATAGGTTGGGACTGCTTGGAGGACAACCTTAAATAAGGTCTCTTTCCCAGCCACAAAAGCTGTTTTGTGCTCTAGTTCACTACTTTAACCAAGGTTCTATCGATAAGTGAGTGAAAGACAGCTACCGTGCCCTTCCTAATTATGGCTAGCAAACCTAAAGACTTATTCATTGTCTCAATAGAGTTGATCCCTAATAAATGGAGGAGTTGTGACTAAGTGTTAGGCTTAGTGTTTTTGCTAAAAAACATTGAAGATTTGTCCTTATTTAGTATCTATCTTGAGGTTTTTTCATAGAGGTTGAGGATATTGAGAATCTTGGTCAATTTGGGGAGGGGGGGTGATGCTTGGAAAAAAAGTAAGCTATCATCTACAAATAACAAATAACTAATCCGGGTTGGACATCTACCAATTAGGAAACTTGTAATCTGCCCTAACTCTTCTGCTTTATTCAACATCACTGTGAGGACCTCAACACATAAAATGAAGATCTATGGGATAGGGGATCCCTCTGTCTGAGGCCCCTAGAAGACTTGAAAAGATGTTTGGTTCTCCATTAATAAGAATAGAATATGACACTGACTCGAGACATCTTTGCACTAGATCAATCCAATGGTTTAGGAAACCCAATTTGGTCATCATAGATTCCACAAAGGTCCATTCTATCCTCTCATATGCATTGCTCATGTCCATTTTAGGTGCCATGAAACCCTATTGACTCTTCATCTTAGATGTCATGGAATGTAGGACCCCATAGGCAACTAGGGTGTTGTCTGAGATCAGTCTGCCATAGACAAAGGTGCTCTGGTTATCTGATATAAGTTGATGAAGAATACCCTTCATTCTTTTGGCTAGGGTTTTGGATACCATTTTGTAAAGGACTTTACACAGACTTACAGGCCCAAAGTCAACTACTTGCATGGGATTTTTCACTTAGGGATGAGGGAGATGTATGTGTCATTGATGTCTTAGATTGATGTCTTATCTCACAACCTCCCAATGTTTTGGTAGAAATGGGTTGGGAATCATCAGGTCCAAAGGACCCAAGTGGGTTCATTTAGAAAACTACTTGTCTAACTTCCTTTCTATCAAAGGTCTTTGTAAGTTCTCCATCATATCAATGGTTGTTTTTGGTTCTAAATGTCTTAAACAAGATTGTTACTGAGAAGGCATAGATATATTGAAAAGGAAAGAGAAGAAATATGTGAATATGGCTCCAACGTGCTTGTGAGCAAAATGGAGTTGGTTCTTTTCCTCTGGGAAGCTTGCTTGTGATGATATTAAGTATTTTTATCCCCCTTTAACCAATGTTGCTTTACCCTCTGACGCCACTTCAAATATTGTTTAGCTAAGGAGGTTTCAGCCTTGTGTTGGAGAAGTTTTAGCTGATCTAGGTGTGACCCATCCCCATTGTCCTGCATTTATCTGATCATGGTCATGTCTTGTTTCAACATTTGTGTTTCTTGTTGCTGTACTCTTTGCCTCCATGTGGTGAACCCCGATTGACATAACTCTAGCTTTGTCCTCATGGTGCTGGCTAAATTGTCTTTTATCACCAACTTACTCCAGGCTTGTTTGATAATCTCTTCATGTCCTTCTCTAGCCTCTCAAGCAGTTTCATATCAAAAGATTGATTGTCTTCCATGTCATGTGAGAGCTATGTTTTGGTTACAAATGTTGAAGGGGCAGTGATTTGATCTCATAGCAGTTAAAACATCACATGAAGCAGTTTTGAGTAGGTTGAACCATTCCTTATTTGCCATAGCTCGGTCAATCTTCTCCTTTGTGAACTCTTTACCACTCCTGCAGTTAGACAAGGTGAACCTAGCTCCCCAATACTAATTGTCTTTTAGTCCACAGAGTTCTAGTGCCGTTCTAAAGTCCTCTATTTGTTTATAGAGCCTATGTGCCCCTCTAAATTTCTCTTTCTAGTGCAATACTTCATTGTAGTCCCTAGCACAAAGTTAGGGTGTTGAGTTATTGGGCATTAGTTTCTTGAGGAGTTCCAAATTTCCCTTCCTCTTGGCCCTTTTTTTGTGGCCATAGAACCTAGTAAATTGGCATGGGGTGCTATCATTGCCTTTGTGTACCATGGCAGTAACGTGCCATCTAGTATAATTGATGATCTTGACCTACCACTCATCTTTCCATAGCATGGGTATCCTAGCTCTAGAACCCAAGCTATCTATTGCAAAACAATAATTAGATTTCAACAATCTTTTTACCATCTTCATTCTACTCTTATTGTACTTAGTTTCCATAAGGAAAACTAAGTGGGTTTGCTTATTCTTAGTCAGCTTACTAAGGATCCAAATTATACAAGGGGACCCAAGTCCTAAATTCCATGTAAGGATATTCATCGATGGAATTAGTGTTGGAGGCCAACAACTGCCACATATTCTTGTGTCTCAGGGCAAGTTCTAACTGTCCTTGGTTTTTGGGAAAGGAAAGCAGCTTCCTCATCCCTTCGAAGACCACTTCTCTTGGTGTTAGCATAATTATGGAGGTTGGTGATGTTAATAAGGGTGTTTTCAATAGAGGCCGTTACTATTGCCTTCCTTTTCCGTCTACCAATCTGTGTTTCCTCCTTAGTCTTACTCAAGGTGGTTGTAATACTAGTTGCATAAGTGTGATTCTTTGAAGTCTCAGATTCCTTGCCTTTTAAATGTTGCTCACCCTCAGTCTTGTGTACCTTGTTGGGGGGGGTAACTTAGTGTCTATATCACTGCACAGGTTCACTTCCATTTGACACTTTGAAGTTGTACCTCCCAGCATGATCTCCAATCTGTGGGGAATGAGTGGCCTGTGTTTAATGGTCAACCCAAGAGAGACTCAAGCCAAGATTCTCTGTGTTACTTTTTGGATTGTCGAGGAGAACCAAAGATTCCTTTGTTGACAAAAGGGGCATCACAGGAATCTTTTGTGACCCATTTTGCACTGTTTGTGTTGTGTTGGCATCCTTCTTTGCAGTTAGATTCCTCCCATTTTCCTTTGTCTTGCCTTGATTAGTACTGTCTTGTTCTTTTTCCTCAGTTCTACCCCCATATCTGCGTTTATCAAAAATTGATGTGTTTATGAGTTATGCCTTTAACCATGGGCCAAAAGGCATTGACTTTTTCTCTTCTGACTGTTGATTGAATCTCAAATGTGTGCACATTTTGCCTTTGTGATATAGAACACCATAGTGAAAGTAGAAACTTTGGAGTTGTTCATACTTAAAAGATATCCAACACCCTTGTTGGTCATATTCTAGCCATTTTTCCTCAACAGTGGCTTGTGCAAGTCCACTGCCATGTGAATTCGTACGCATCTTCCCCACGCAAATCCATCAGACTTAGCATCCACACGAATTACATGGCCAAATAAGGTCCCAAATTTGTCACCGAGGTCCTTGTTCATGGCCACTAGAGGAAAATTGTGACATTGAATCCAAAAGGGTTCGTAGAAAAATTATATGGCATTGTTAGACATTGTCTCATCTACATCCTGAAGTGTGATCATGTTCCTACCGAAGAACCAAGGTTCCCCCCCAAGGACCTTTTCCTTATCTGCAATCCTTTCAAACTTGATTAGGAAGCAGTGGTCATTTAGGTCTTTGAATCGAACCCAGCTAGTCAATCTCCATACCTAGGACATGGTTGACCGAAAGGCTTCATTACTAATCCCCTTCTCCTAAAGGATTTTTCCCATAATGCAGACTTTACCTTTGAGAGAGCCTTCTTTAGGGACTTTGGAGTTAACCTTAATTATGGATGTCTCTTTGGTGGACAAGTATAGCCTTTTCCACCGCTTCGTAAGATCCTCTTCCATTGCAGTTGAAACCCTAACAAACCTCACCACCAGTGTGACCATGCTGAGTGTCGAACGAGAACGGCACTTGAAATCCTACTTCACTCAAGAGAGAAAAGA
This sequence comes from Platycarya longipes, assembly GCA_036559045.1. NCBI lineage: Eukaryota > Viridiplantae > Streptophyta > Magnoliopsida > Fagales > Juglandaceae > Platycarya > Platycarya longipes. The sequence continues at coordinate 27,124,708 of CM071790.1, forward strand.
GGGACCTTGCGATGCCGATTTCCAAGATGATCATCTCTCTCTTAATTTAAGGTTTATATTCTTTATTTATCATTTATTTCATGTATGAGCATATGAGAATCGCATCAACACCTGAGCCATCATCATGAGCTACTTAATCATATTGTTGGGCCTCGACCTTGTCAAAAAAATGCATCAACAATATATTAATGGAAATCATGACCAATGAGTAAGGGTGTAACAGGTTTGGTTCGGTCGCGCTTTGGACAAATTTGAAACCAAATTAATATACACAGATTTTGAAAATTTAAGAACTGATGCGGACTAATTCATCACCAAAATCAGGACTTTTGATATATATGGTCTCCATTCAATTCAAATTTTTCGATTTAGCGTTTACACATGACATTTCATAAGACTTTAGAGCTGATTTCTCTAAAGTTTGTTTTCCTTGTAGACACTTTTCATTCCCCAAGAAGCATTTATGAACAGATTTGAAAAGATTGAGAACAAAATAGTTTAATCCATCTAAAATAAAATTATCTTACATTGTATATAAAAAACAGTTTGGCATTATAGAATTGTATAGGAGTGTATCTATATAAAAAATAATCTCGCCACGCATCAAAATGTGATGATAATAAGCATCATTTATAATTGATAGCCAACAAGTAAAGCAATGGCACTCAGCAACATCATTTCTCTGCAATATAACAAATTATAACAAATTGAAAACATAGTACAATATAACAAATTATATATAATATAAAAAACTATATAAGATATTTTATATATAAGATAAAAAAGCATATATATCGGTCTAATTCGATACAAACTGGTTTTCAAAAAAATGAAAATTCATTTTTCTTAAGAATCGGTACTAGACCGAACCACTTACAAACCGAATTATTCAATTAGTTCAACTGGATCGATTTTTTTTTACTCCTATCAAGAAGTTGGGGGAGGGTTGTGGGTGGCCAATGGTATTGGCCAATATCATGAGCATATAAGAGATTATCTACAAGTCCTTCTAAGTTGAGATATTTGACCCACAGAGGAAGAATTTTGTTAAATTACCACTTATTCATAGAGTTTAAATAGATTGGATTGCTCTAATACCATATTAAATCATTACTTATTTTAAAATTCTAAATTGACAAAAATAAATAAATTTAATTATTTATATTATATCTTAATAAAGCATGAGCTCTTTTAAACTAGGTCATTTGTTCCTAGCATATCTTATCTTTCTTGCTAATTCCCAAGTCCTTGAGTGATGAGGTTTCTTTGCAGCTGTCAAGGGATTGATGTGTTACTAATATTTCTTTAAGGAGTTTGGCTTACCTCCCTTGTTGGAAATTGAAATTCAAATGAATGTATCTGTTTGATAAGTGAATGGACAAAATTGAAAAATTGATTGAAAAGGCAACTTATTTTTCACTTAAAACAATCTTGTTCATTCACTTTTCAAACAAGATGTAATAAAGTTTTAATAGGATATAAGCCAAACTCTTCTTTTAGAGTAGGACTGCCCACTAACCATAGATGTGTTCCAGATTCTGACTTCTTAAAAGATCAAAACCAACACATGCACAATTAAGCAAATGTTATCTTAAAGATAAAGATATTAGAGATAGCTTAGTTCAATTTAAATTTGTTAGTTAGTCTAGTTATGGACATATTTCTATTTGTTTAGTTAGTCACCTTTTAAACTCATGACAAGAAATCAGTCATTTTCTAGCGCTCAAAATCGCTTGTATATAAAGTACATAGTGCAGCTTGCATTGTTAAGTTGATGAATACAATACACAGTTTCCACTTTCTTGGTTCAAGTCGTAGTAAAAGTTATACTAATCATATACATACATACATATATAAATATGTATGTATGCATATAACAAATGTAGGGGTGTAAATAACTGGAGTTCGAGTGAGAATACTGAGGTTATATTCATTTAACTATCATTAGGGGTGCTACCTGCACCATACAGTGTGGGGTAACTCCCTGCCGGCACCCTACCCCGCATGGGGTGTGTGGTGGGGTTTTCACCCCCGTCCCTCGTCCCGCTAGGTGGGATGCGGGATGGATTTCCAATCCGTTTCGCTTCATGTGCGTTGCAAAAATAAATTTCATTCTACTAAGTTTAAAAATTATTGCTAGATCAAAAATAAATTTTTAGACCCAAATTGTAAATTTAAATTTTGTAAATATGAATAAATTCTAAAAGTTTTGTAGTTTACAATTTGCTAGTGCATAGTTTATGAACAAGTCTAACAAATTGTAATATATATTTATATATACACAATTTGTAAAATATAAATATATATTTATAAAATATATAAATATATTTATGTTTTTATATATACAAATATTATGTTTATCTATATATATAAATATTTATGTATATATATGATATATATATAAGCAGCCGCGCGCCGGAGGGGGGTGCCCGCCCCTCACATGAGCGGAGTGACGTTGCTGCTCCGTTATGGAGAGTGGGACGAAGGGGCGGAACCAGAATTTTGTGTTTTGGGAGGGCGATCGATAAAATATGCAATAAATGTAAATTTTATAGGGATGATCATCAATGATAAAAGTGTCATGTTTTGTTATTACCGAACTCTCTAAATGTATATTAATCTTCAAATTGTTCACGTCTTTTTAAAAAAAAAATCAATTATTTTTAAGTAGTTGCTCATTTTTCTATGATTTAAGAAAAATTTATAGATTAAGAATAAATTTGAGAATTTTCTAATAAGTAATGATGTAATGCTGTTAAATTTTTAACAAACTATATCTCATAATCATATAAGTTAGACTGAAATTAAATAAGTGAGTATAATCAATCAATTTTACAATCATATAAATTTATAATCCAATTTTTTATTAGAGTTAGACTGTTAATTGAGTAACTGTGAGATTATGTGAGTTGAAACTTGAGTTTAAGTGAAATTAAAAGTTAGAATATAAATAAATATATATTAAGATTTAGATGAATAATTTTAGTAAAAAAAATTTGGAGGGGGCAATTTTTATTTATTTTTAATTTGAGAGAGAATTTTAATTATATATATATATAATTATATATATTTATATTATAAATTAATTTTTAAAAAACTTTGGGGGGGGCGGTAGCCCCCCCAACCCATAAGCTGGGTCTGCCCCTGGTGGGGCGGATGGGGGCGGGATCGTGCTGCCCATCCCTAACTTTTATTGAAACTGAGTCAAACTCAATTTTTTTAGTGAATTTACATCTTATATTTTATATTACCAATGTTTTACTTGTTGGAACAAATTCAACCTTGTTTACAACCTATTTAGTTTTGTAAAAGTTATTTATATTGTATCTCATCAATCTATGTATAAATTCCGGCAAACAAACTTGGAGATTTTGTAAATATCTACAAGTAGTTTACATATATATATATATATATATATATATACACACACACACACATATATCAATGAACATATTCATACGGAATTGAGTCGAATTTGAATTTGATAAATAATCTTTTCCTTGTGGGCTTAGCATAATCTTTTCGTATGAATATAAATATATATATATATATATATATGCATATTCATATGTGTATATATATATATATAGATACATATATCATTTCAAACTAGCTATCGAAATAATCTTTTCCTAATCTTAATCCCTTGTGGGCTTTAATTTCACCAGCCACATGTATTGGGCCTCTAATGGGGCTTAGCATAAGGCCGAGGGCAAAGGAAGACAGATTGTCCATACGTTTCTCCATTATTGGTCCGGGCATTGTTTATGGTTACAGAATGCTGATTGTGCTTCCTAAAATATTACAATGTGCATTATAACTTTGTCTATATACTATCGTTATGACCCAGAAAATGCGAAGCCCATTCCAATCTGAGTCCATTATAAACGAGGTTTGAAAAATAGGACGATTTAATTTGTTAAATTAGAAGATTCTTGATAATTGTGAATTTTGAGTATTTTAAAATTAATAAAAATTTCAAAAAGGATAAAAATCATATGTAATGCAATTCAATAATTTAAAATCATATATAAATAAGTTTCAAAATACAAATTTATTAACCAACTTTAATAAGAATATGATATGAATCTAATTTCATGAAAGAAAATAAGGGAAACAAATTTATGTATAAAATACAATAAAAGTAACACTATTTTCCATCTAACTCCAAATATGATTTTGTGGCCTGTTAAAAAAAAAAAATAGATAAAACTAATTCGATTAGATTTTTGAATCTTGAGATGATAAGGGGATCAACCTGACCAGACAAGTTGCCACGTAACTCATTCACGTTTTGCTTTGAAATGAATGGAAAGAATCAAAGATCGTACGTACGTACTGCACCCACGTTATGGTCTAATTTGGACGGTGCGGGCGTGTTAAAAACTCAAACATTGATTCAAAAGTTATATAATTGTTGGATACTAATTAATTAATCTTTTAATCTTGAGGATTATAACATTCCACTATTTATCAGTATTCAATGACTTAATACTATACTCATACATAGTACAAAGCATTTTAATCAACTTATAATTCGTCTCTTCCATTACTTGAACTCGTGTCATAGTTTATATTCTGATACCAATTGTTAAATACCTAATTGTTGATCAAAAAATCATATGACTAATGGATATTAATTTGATTAACTCTTAACCTTCAGGATCATAACATATTTATACAAAGTAATGCTAAGTACAAATTTTATAATACATTCTATATAAATCTTTGGTAAAAAAGGGATCAACTAAATTAATGAAAAGTGAAGATTTTCACACATTTTCATGGTGAAATTTACTTTTTATAAATTATTTATAAGAGATATGTATATTGGAAACTTGTATGTCTTGTCTCTTTCATATAGGCATCTCTCTGATTCATGTGCAGTCATTTGTTAGTCGTAATTCAATTCTCTCTCTTTTTCATTCATGCAAAACATACTTAGAAGCGATAAGGGCGGCGGGTGCACTGTTACTTGTTGTCTCAAGAAAATTGTTGGAAAATTTCACAATCTCTCTTTCAAGATCACGGGTTAGAGAAATCAATAAGATAGGCAAAGCAGCAACCAAACCTGATTCGCCGGCACAGGGCCCACGACGCGATGGTGGTGAGTATGGCATGCACGCCGTCTGAGACAATGAAGCTCGGTCAGATCTGAAGGTTTTGAGTCCTCTGACGCCAGTGGAGTCGAGTGTGGCGCCAATATCCCCTCTAGTTCGCGGCTGAGCGTGACCAAAGCACACGACATGAACCGCACGTGTGGCCTACGCATTGAGCCAAATAGCGGTCCCCTCTGGGAGTGTGAAGAACGACGGCTGGAGGGGCAGTTGATGTTGCGCATGGTGGTTAGAGGTAGTCGGAAGGTAGTAGATCAAAGGTTGCCAGCGTTGTAGAGAGAGAACTAGGAAACCTGAAGGAAAATCTACTGGAAAGAGAACATAACAGGCCGAAAAGAAAAGTGAAGTAAGGAGAGGACGTGGGTGGAGCCAAATCGGTGGTCGAGAGAGAATAAGAACAGAAAGAGAATAAGGTTTTGTTTTATGAGCCCAGACATAGAATTCTGTATCAATTAGCATAGCTTAAAATATTATTTATGACGTGAATGAATTATTTTCATTATAAAAATATATGAATATGAATATGAATATAAATAAGTGCCTTTCTTACCGTGCTCATTAAAATGTATGTTTATAAAAATTTCTCTGAATAATTGTTGATGATACTGACTCTTTCCAAATAAATTAATGCTCTCTTTATATGGTGGATAAGAACTGGAGCCAACTAATGATAATCAAAAGTTTAAGCAATAACATTACTAGTTAATTAGATTGGGTGATGGAGTACTAGCAATTGTACTTGAGATCATTCTAATTATTTCTAAGCTCTATTATACTTTGACTTTGAACAGTGCTAACTTGTTTTTTCTTTTATTGATTTCTCTTTTATAATAGGGGTACTTAAAGGGAAAAGTAATGAAAAATATCAATTTCATATTGCAAGAAAATTACTTATTTATTATTAAAATGACTATTACTTTTTAAATTGAGTATATTTTCAATATCAGTGGTCATTTTTATCGCAAATAATTCATTGTAAATATTCAATTTTGTTATTTTAAATATTTAGAACTTAGAAAACAAAATTTTGAAGCACTTAAAAAATTGTTGAATGATGTATGCATATATACTCAATCTTATACGAAGAATATAAAATTGGAGACGCTGGGGACCGGTCCGGCTGTCCCTAGCGTCTAAAGCAGACCAACGTTAGTTGGGCTGCTTTATGATGAAAAACACATTAAAATAAAATAAAAAATAAGATTAAATAAATAAATGAAGATTAAAAATATAATAAAAAAATAAAATGAACAAAACATAATAAAAAACACAATAAAAAAATAAAAACATAATAAAAAACACAAAAAAAAAAAAATAAAGATGAATTTAAGGGAATTCGGCCATGGAGCGAACGGAGCCGCCGCCGGTGGCAGTGGGCGACACCGCCCACGCCATCGGGACCGGCGGACTCAGGCGACCTCACCCCTACGACGGCGAGCTCCAGCGAGCTCCGGTGTGCCCCCGGCAGCCTTAAACCCGTTTCGGACCCGTACAGTCCGCCGGTCCCGATGGCGTGGGTGGTGTCGCCCATCTCCACCGGAGGCGGCGGGAGCTACTCCGTTCGGGGGGGGGCAGATGGTCTGCCCCCCAGGATATTCCATATAAAATAGACACTTATATATGTAATCAGGAGAATAGAAACTTTCACACGCGCGCTCGTGCACACACACACATACACATACACACACACACACACACACACACACACATATATAAAATAAGATCTTAAATAGTAAATATGATAATTCCGTACGTAGGAGCAAGGTCCTTGCATGCCATGTGGGAGTCCCTTTGGCGCTAGTCCAATATGATGGCTCTAACGGCATGCATTGAATGAATGAATTTGGACTTTAAACGTGTGATTGATCTAGAACTTCTATTTGCATGGGATTGTGTCATCATGCACTGCATGCATGCATATGCTTTTCATTCCATATACACTCACCCTGGCTACAACTCGACACGTTCGACCTGCGTTTGGGCCTGCCCAACTTGGTAGCTAGGTTTGATCCGACTTGACACGTGTCAGGTCAGGTTAACCTGACATCCCTCCTGTATTTTTTTTTCCTCGATTATGGTTGTTCATCAATGGGGAAAGTTAAGTGTACTGGAGTTCATTATAGCCGTTTGATTGCCTTAGAACTAATTCTAAGGCAATAGATCAACGTGGTCATTCTAGAATTTTCAAGGAGCCTCCTAAGACAGTTCTTCCTTGGTGAACTTGAAGCTTGAGGTTGTTTTAAATACTGAAACTATCCTATTTTATATGAACTTAAAAACAAATTTATAATACTATGTGTGTACAGCTTTGTCTTTTCAAATTTGAAATAGACTCATGTGTGTACAGTTTTGTCCTCCACTTACGTATAACAAACTCCGGTAGATTCAAGCAGTCTTAAGGAATGGGTGAGTCCCTTTATATAATACCACAAGAACCATCAATCTCCACACACACAACAACGACAACAACAACGCAAAAGCGGGTTCGTCACGCTCGTCAACTTTGAATTTGCGTTTTGAACCAATTAACCCGCATCTTGTCGGGTCGACATACTCGGGTTAGGTGGATTGAGTGGGCGGGCGAATTTTTTGCACAAGCCTAATATACAAAATCTTGCATGAGAAAAACTTGAATTCAGATGGGTGATAAATTTAATTTTAAACCCTCCAATGAGATGGAGACACATTGTTCGTTTTCTTTTGCTTACAATAGACCCAAACACAACTGCTAAAATTCTTATTTTTCCTCCTTAAGCTCATGCAATCTCTCTTCAAGCTTGATCTCCCACGAGATGTTTTAATTTCGAGAAGGAGACAAAAAAATTAATAGCGAGGTGATTGGAGTGTGCAACTTTGTCTTTTCAAATTGGTCAAGGTACCTGTTGCAATATATAAATTGCGTAACTTTTCTAAATAACTCTAAACCCTTAATATTAATTAGTTGAGGTTTTTAGAAAAGAACTATTATTGTTGATGCTCTACCAGAGGAATCTAAGAACGTGGGCATTGTTGCACCTCAAAAGAGAAAAAGGATGGTGGTTCTTTAGATATTTGTCGAAGGTATGTCAAACTTCCAATTCTGTTAGATTTTTCTCGGATCTTAGAGTAACATTAACTTTTTTCTTAGGAAATTGTGATATTGTATTTCTTTGCTTCTACGATCTTGTACTCAAGCTTCCTACTTCTAGTTCTAGGATCTTGCTTCTTAAAATTAGAATAATCTGAGGACAGTGAATTGAGAGAGGGAGAGAGTTTTATTTCAAGAAAAGAGGATGCATATATACTATAATTTCTTATAGTAAAGCAGTGGATGAGTCATCTATTTTATTCAAGGGCATGAAAAGAGAATGGAAAAAAAAAAGAAATTAAATAAACGAAAACAAAGATGGGATTTGGGAAGGGAAGACGAAGGAGAGATCGAAATGGATTTGAGACGCCGATACGTGCATCACCTCTTCATTTTTTTTAGATCCGCTACATTTGAGTCCATGGTAACAAGAAAAAAAGCTAACATGGATGTTTTTTATTGGATAGTTTAAAACTTATATTTTTACCCATCTAGACCCAAGGCTTTCTCATCTTGCATTCATGCATATTATTGTCTAATATCATTGCATATCATGTGCCTTAGACACTCTTGGTCATAAGGATGTTCATCCGGGTTTCAGATAGGATATCTGAGTATATCTAGACCGAAATTTGGATTTCAAATTTGGATTGGGCTTCAGCCCAGATATCCGTAGGTTAGGAGCCGGGCCGAAACCCAGATAAGCTAGGTTTTTTGAAACCCGCAAATCTGGGTTCTAGGCTGTACCCAATTTTTTAAAAAAAAAAAAAAAAATTAGCATGACCCCCTCTCTTCCTTTGGTGGGATTTCTCAAATCCAACATCCACAAACCTGAAAATAGGAAATTAATAATAGTTTTGAAGGAAACGTGGCAAGCCGCAATACACTAAAAGTGTAGAACTTTTTGACTAATAAATTATATTTGTCAAAACCTGAATTAAAAAAAAAAAACCAGTATAAATTTATTTCAATCTCCACGAATTAAACCAAAGACAATAACGGGTAAAAAAATTTAATAAGAAGAAGTAAGAACGCAAACATAAACTAAATAGTTTTGAAAAATAGAATGGATAAATTTAATTTAAAAAATAAAAGAAAAACACAAATCATATGCTTCTACATCCCCTTCCTAAACAATCGTTTTGGTGACTCCATTGATTCACATAAGAGCACACATGCATTATGTCCAAAGAAAAAAAAGAAGCTTATTGCTAATCAAAAGAAATACAATTTCGGGAGATACTCTCAAATAATATGGAAGAAGTGGACGATTTTGGAGAAGTTCGTGCCTTCCAAGGTATAGCAATGGGAGATCCAAAAAGTAGGTCCCAATCCTCTATGGTTTCAATTTTTCAAAGAGAGAGAGAGAGGGAGAGAAAGGGGTGGTAGAAACCCTAGAAAAGAGCAGAATAATACGGAAGATTGGGAACTCGGTTTTATATATATACATAAATTTGGGTACTGCATTTTCAAATTTCTCGCTTTTGCACCTATACTCATACCGAATAGATCTAGGTTTTGTAATACAGGTTTCAACTCGGATTAAAAATCGAAACCATAATCCAGGTATCCGAGTTCCGGACTAGGTTGGAAAAATCCAGCTGTGATAAACAGTCTTACTTGGTCGTGTGCTCAATCCCTAGATATTGCATGCCACGCGACTAATTTATTTTTCCCTCACAATCTATCATGGTGGTGACTCAACATGAGAAAACTTTACAAACAACTTAAGAATATTTGTAGGATATCGCTTAGGTTCTCCAAACAGAAAAACCTTTTATATGATATTGTTCCACAAATGTAGCATGTGGTGTGCATGGTTTATAGATAGACTTTGTTAGTCACTTATGATATGTATTGGCTTGGCTTCGTCCAAAACCAAGGAAAATTGCATAATTAGAGTTTGAGCAACAAGTGATAGGACAACCATCCCATTTTGAGTGGGCCTGAATTTGAGTCTAAACTTTGGAAAAAAATCTAGAAGCTGAAGTGAAGAGTCCCCTTTACATATCGCAAAATTCTTTTGATAGCACATAAATGTTCTTTAGTAGGGGCATGCATGTATTAACATACAATGTTGCCAGAGTAAACCAAGTCTGGATGTGTGATAGTCAAAGATTTCAATGCATTAACAAAAAATTGGTACAGAAAAGGAACTAAGAAGATTTTTCTTTTAGTTGTGAGATGTTGGCCAATGATCTTGAGTGTACCAGTTGGTTTACAGTCTTGCAAAGCAAAACACTAAAGGAGATCGCGAGCATATTTGGTTTGACTGAGGAAGAGACCAGAGGTGGTGTGTTAATGTCCTGAAAATAATAAAGGGACCCAAAATCTCTCATGGCAAAAACACGATTGAGTTGATTGATAAAACCAACAAGTAGCTTTAAGATGTTTCTATTATTAATAATATCATCTACATACAATAATAGATAGCACTAGAAAAACTCTTGTAAATAAATAAGCATGAGTCAAATTTGCTGCAAATGAGGCCAAATGTTCAAAAAATACACTGAACCAAAGAAACCAGCCCTTGATGCATGTTTAAGCCCATATAGATGAATTGTTGTAATCAACAAACATGATCAGGAAATTGAGAATTGGTGTACCTAGGAGGTTTAAAACTTCTACATTTAAGGAGTTGTGAAGAAATGTACTCTTCACGTCGAGTTGATGGAGGGATCAGCTAGAAGAGACAACAAGAGAAAGAATGATTCGAACCATAGTAGCCTTAAGAACTTAACTAGATGTTTCATGGAAGTTTAGTCCAAGAAGTTAAGTGTATCATTTTGCTACTAAATGTGCTTTATAGCACTCAATAGCACCATTGGGATGAAGTTTCGCAACCCATTGATAACCTACAATGTTTTTGTTAAGTGGGAGTGGAACCAATGTCCATGTTTGATTGTGATGTAATGCATGCATTTCCTCATCTATAGTTGAAATCCATTCTAAGTGTTTGGATTCAGAGATGAAACTATATTCTTTAAGAGCTAATAAGGACATAATGAAGGAGGAAGCTGGAATATGAGTAATATTGTGATAAGCTTTTGATTATAAGTTTCCAGTTTTACCTCGTGTTACCATGGGATGAGAGTTCATTGGTGTAGGGAGTTCCAAATGCTATGGAGAAGCAGCAGAAGCTTCATTAAGTGATCGGAAGAGAAGATATATAGGATGCGCCCAAGAAGTGCATCTCCTAGATCAGTGATTCTACATTCACCCTCATCAATTTTATCAGTTATATTGACCTTTAGCCTTTTGGTATTGTGTATGTAACTCTTAAGGTTATGCAAAGGGGTAGATTTAATTATTTTTATTATATTCTTAATACTTACCCTCACGTGTTAACCAAATCCTCCTTTAATGATGAGCCAAATAAGTAGAATATTTAATTAAATGAGTTAAAATATAGAGTCATGTTTTGAATTCAAGACTGCTGCTATGATACCCCCATAGATAGAAGCATCACCGTGGAAAGGATATCATTCTAAAGGGCACAACATTTTGGGGTCACACCCTTTAGAATTGCATTTTAGGTTAGAAAAACTTGTAGAAAATGAGTTTTGGGACATTTCCTAGCTAACTTGTAAATCTTCTACCAAACAAAACTCAAAAATTGAAAATCCAAGGATCTTTATGAACAAGGGAAAACTAATTAGGGGTTAAACTTGGATTTAACTTGTCATCATATGATGATCTTTGAGATTCAGTGCAATTTGACTATTGCACAATTGTGGAGATATTTGGCAATAAAAAGGCATTGGTCAAAGTAATATTATAATTAAGAATCAATTAAGGATCCTTTCAAGAAGATCAACTGATTAACTTAACAAGCTCGCTAATTTCTAGTGCATATGAACTAATAGAAATAAAAATGTTATTTTCTTCTTATCATTTGGAAACTATCTTCCATTGAATTCTAATATCGATCTCTAAACATTAATTTGTGGTTCGGGAATTAATCAATCCCAAATATCCCACACTCTCTAATTTCCTGATCATGACATTTACTTGCCTTTTTTATTAGTTCATATATAGACATTAGTTTACCCAATTTACTTAAAAATGTATATAATTAATTAACAAATTGTTGAAATGAAATGAACCTACAAAAAAGGGCCGTATAAGATTTCAAAATATACAAATTATTGCTTAAACAATTAATCATATTTATTCATGATCATTTGATTCAAACTCACGATTTAAAAAAACAAATGAACATTTTTAGTTCGGTAGTAAGCTTGAACTCTTTTCATGATTAAATAAAAATTGAACTCTCTCTCTCTCTCTCTCTCTCTCTCTTTCTCTCTCTCTATATATATATGTGGGAAGGAAGAATATGGCACCATAAAGATATTGTGACGAAGTAACATGACTATCTAACTCGATCTATTGCAGATAGATCTCCGAAAAGTTGCTAAATTAGTTGAGCTTCTAAACGTTATCCTAAATAAATAGGAACTCCTAACTTATTTTCAAGTAAAATTAGTCTGCAACTAGCAAGAATAGTTTGAAAATAAATAAGATCATGATCAGTAGTCCCATGTAAATTTGCATCACAATCATTTTCCTTTTTGGCTAAATGTTGCCCTCCCAATTATATATATATATATAAAGAAAAACCAAGTTCTTTATCCTGATCTAGATCTCTAATTTTTGAGATTTTGTAATATTGCAAAAGGTCAAAGTTCATTTTTGGTGTATGTTCCTAATTACTTGCTCAAATTACAACCACCATCTCCTTAAATTAACTAAACCTAAAACTTAAAAAGCCGTCTATAAAGTGCAAATAGACAACCATGCAAGCTTAAGGATGTAAAGGGTCAAGGACCTTTGAAAAGAGATTGGAGAGGATTTAGTTATTTTAAAAATAAAAGTTTAATTACTACTTTCGTGTTTAGTCAGTATGTAAACACATCTTAGTACTTATTGTGGGATTTAGAATGAACAATTATAAAAACATTCACAATACAAATATTTTTTCTTACAAACTGACATAGTAGAATTTCATCTCAGTGATGTGTTAATTAGCATTGTCATAAATCATGATTCTAAAATGATACTTTTTCGTAGAATAATGAAACATTAATAGTAAGAAGACATGATCTCTTACTTTTAACATAAATTAATAAACATTGCATGAATAATAAAACTTGTTGCCCAATTTTTTAAATCTGTATAGTGTACTTCATCCTGCGTATTTGTATCAATACTTTTGAACTCTTAATTAGTGGTCACTTTTAATAGTTTTTAGTACTTTCTAAATGACATTAATAATTTCAAACTTAATTAATAAAGATCAGAATACATCATAACATACATATTACATACGGCTTCATTTAAATATTAAGCTAAATTAAGATAAGTTGAGTTTATTATGAATAATAGTGAGTTGAGATGGTGGAGTGTGTTTTGTGGGATCTACCTAAGACGAGTTTAAATATGTTTGGATGTTAAGATGTGTTTAGATTTATTTATGAGAAGTTGAAAAAAGTTATGGATATTCTTGCATGTAAAGAGGTATTAAATTGAAAAGATTGTAGGTCTTAAGTGTAAAGAGTTTTTTTGAGTTGAGATAAGTTTAATAATTTGAGATTTGAGTCTTTACATATTAAAATCAATTTAAAATTAAGCTGAATTGAATTAATCTCAATTCAATCCAGATTCCAGACAGGACCTAAAACTACAAAATAAGGGCAAAAGTGCATTGATCTCGCTTGGACATAGATCATGGATGCAGCTACATATAAAGAACATTTGTCATTATCTAGGTAGTAGTACTTAGGGCTATGTAGAAAAGGGTAGAAACCGATCCAACTGTGATGCCCAAACCGAGCCTATTGACAAAATGCAATTTGGAATGCATTGTGGGTTAAATAAGCTAAATGTAAAAACTGACCGATGAAACCAACAACTACGTGTGTCGGTGATGGGAGAATCGGAAGCCTCGTAAAGTTTTGGTGGTATTGTGGTGCCTCTTTTTACCACCGCACCGTGTCTTCCATTGTTGTCGAGCTTTGTGCAATCTAGTATTGGTTTTGTGTCTAGGAAGAAGATGAACAGAGTCGAAGGAGGGTGGCTTCTCTCGAGGTTAAGGGAAATTGTAGACTTATCCATCTGTATGATTTGAATGACCTAGAGAGAGAGAGAAGAAGAAGAAGAAGAAGAATAAGAAGAGGAGGAAAAAAAATGAAGGATAGTCGAGTAACTTGACAAAGGAGTCGATTAGATCGATGTGAACCATCATGATGCCAGGTCGGGTCGGGTCAAAACACAAATTAGTCTTGACGGGTTGCAGACCTAGTAGTACTACCAGTTTATTGGTTGGTGGAACCACAAGAATCTTTGGTTTATGGACAGGAAAGATTTTATCCCATGCATGTGATTGTGGGGTGAACACTGAAGGCAATGTCTATTTTTAATGGATGTTTCTACTAGTTCTGGTATAACACATTTCATTATCTCTTCCATATATCGCTTCTTGTTATTTTAGTTGGACAAACAACCATGGGAGGACATCAACCACTCGATTGATGTTCGATTAATACACTTTACTCTAAAAGTATAACCCATGATTGAGATTTATATATATAAATTAAATATTAGAATAGGTTGAGTATACATATATATCCTCTTTAATTAATTGTCTTATCAAATTGGATGGCCTTATTTTAAAGATAGATAGACATTTAATATTGTGTCTATCTCTTTGTACACTCTAATATTTTAAAACAAAATTTAAAAAATGTAACGGTTGAGTGAATTGTGAGCATATTGCCATAACAATAGTTTATTATATGAGTAGGATTACTTGTACTTACAATTTTACTTAAAAGATTTATTTCATTTTATTTTAATTCAAATTCCATGATTTTGAATCTATCAATAATTAATATTAAAAAGCAAGTTTTTTTTATAAATATATTTAACATTTTCCTTATTTTATATCCCGTTAAGCCACAAGTTTTTGTTTTCAATATGACTTATTGTTTCTCTGGGCCGAAGACATGAAACCCAATAAACTAGTGCAAATTAGTACACAAAAAATTTGTGTTGCATCATAGGCAATCTCTTTCTCCCTCTCTCTACACCCACATTACATCTCATGTACTAACGACATCTTGTAAGCATGAAGCCTTGAGTTGATGAACTTCTAACAATTTGGACCATTTATCAAAATGTTGAGACTATTTTTGTGTATCCCAAAATTTTGTTATATATTTAATTATCAATATTAAGTACTATATAATACTTGTCTACATTGATCAAAAAATATTTTCTCTAATTCAAATGAAATGGGTAATTTCCATTAGTGTAAGACACAATATGTTTTGTTCAAATGGAGAGGACATATATAATAATAATATTTAAGGCTTGGATTTGGAGAAAAATTTACAATTTTTTTTTTTGGTTTTGTTTTTGGGGGCGGGGAAGATTACAACTAGGTCTGTTCATCCGGGCTTCGGATCCAAGAATCCAGGTTCCGGATCCAAAATTTTCTTGAACCTCTTAAATGAAAATGTCAAAACTATTGAAAAATAAAGAAAACTTTAGAACCAGACCGGGTAAAATTCAGCTCGGATAAATAGGCCTATTTACAACATCTATATATGTAAATCTCTTGAGCACTATTAAACACTTGATAAATATTGTGAAATTCACATATTTGTGTTCATTTATCTTTATATCTCCAATTATTGCCTTTTTGTACAAAATAATAAAATCCAACAAAATCACAAACCATATATATATATATACATATGTATATTTATGTCTCCAATTATTGCCTTTTTGTACAAAATAATAAAATCCAACAAAATCACAAACCATATACATATATACAGATATATACATATATATATATATGTATATATGCAAGTTGTAAGGGAAAGAAAGAAATAAAAGAAACAAGAATTAGTACACCTGAGTGGGGTATACATAAAACATATATAGAGAGAGAGAGAGAGAAACGAGAAGAAACACCATTCTCACTCGATGAGCCAAAAAATCAACAGCTTGATTAGCTTATCGATGTGAAATTGTGAGTTCACGTCCTATATTCATCCAAAACTTCCTCTAAAAAATTCTAAAGATACCAAATATTACATTTACCAGAAACAACCCAATCTACAACCACTTTAGAATCACATTTTGGCCTTGGTTTCAATCTCTTCTCGAATGCCAGCAGGTTTCTAGAAACAATTTTTATGAGATGAAAACCAAGAGATGTACACAAAGCTACTCCTTCCATGAGGATCCAAAGCTTAGTCTCTTTATTCATACCATGGCCAAGACAAGTAGAAAAAGCCTCCAAAAACATACCACGACAATTCTGAATTATCCCTCTACCACCACCATTATTAGGAATCCTTCGACAACTACCATAAGCATTTAATTTAACAAAACCATTAGCAAGTTTAAACCAAGAGACTGCCCGACTAGGCTGCCGGCGCACAGGTTGCGTAGGATCTTGCATAGACCGAAGGAGCCTTATCTGATAATGAAAGCGATCCAATTTTAGAATATTCTGCCAAAAGCGAAATCAGCCAACACTTCTAAGACCTCCAAACCCCCTCTGTAGACTCCAAATACCCCTCCATGCAAGCTTTACATCGACGCTGCCAAAGCTTATGTGTGATAAGACTATGAAGCAAACCAATGAGCATCCCCTTTTGAGTAGATATTTTTGCAATTGCAAATCATTTCATTATAAATTTCCACCAAGTACTTGGCCAACTCCTATAAACTCCCAATTCTAGCACCACACGAGTTCAGATTTGCTTCGCAAATTCACCTGTAAACAAAACATGATCAATTGATTCAATCTGAAATTAGAACAACACTCACATATTAAGGCCAAATAAATGCCACAACTTTGAAGCCTTGTATCAACAGCCAAACTTTAAAATCGAGCTCTCCACATACATAAGAATATTTTCTTAGTAAGAATGTTATTCCAAATCCAATCAAAACCATGGAACTTTTCGGATTTAATGCAGATTAATTCCCAAGCACTAGCAGTCGAAAAAATCCCATATGAGGAAGGCTTCCAAATGATCACGTCCATACCCACAACACTAACCGAAGTAGATAAGATGATCTCACTCATAATATCCGCCCCAACAATGCGATCTAGAATTTCAAAATCTCACGCATTATCCACCCAACATTCTTTAACCTAAAGAAGATGATTAGATACTTGGGGGACTCTTAAGCAAATCGGACCGGCCTCCATCCATTTATCAAACCAAAATGAAACCACCCCTCCCCTCACTTTCTAGATCATATTATCACAGATATCTAGGAACACATCCATAATAGCTCTCCAAAACCAAGAACAACTTATGGTATTTAGCTTTAAAAAACCAGGTCCATAAATCATCAACAACCATGAGTCTCCAAGAAAACTTCATATGGAGGGATTTTTGAACATCAGAAAAATCACGAATGCCCAATCCCCTTTCCAATAGTGGCTAACATAAATTAGCCCAATAGAACCATTTTCGTTTAGAAGCACCATACATGTTGCCCAAAAGGAAAGAAGCCAAAATAGAGTTTAACTTTTTTATTAACAATTTTGGAACACTGAGCATATATAAGATATGTAGGCATACAAGAAATAACATACTTCAGTACAATAAGACACCTATCTTGCGATAACAACTTAAATTTTCACCTGAACTTTATTAATAAGAGGCTCTAAAATTCTTACCCTAAGTCTGCCACAAACAAGAGGAACACCCAAATATGTAATAGGAAAAGTACCTTTTATAAATCCAAAATTCCTCAGAAGAACATGCCGGCGTGCAAGAATTATATGCTTAGACATAAAATTGGTCGATTTCTCCTTATTCATTAATTGACCCAACTAACTTTCATACAAAGCAAAAATCTTCATGATTCTTCTCAAGGACCAAGCATCATCATTAGCAAAGACCAATAAATCATCTGCATAAAATAAATGGGAGACTAGAGGGGCATCAACAGAATGATAGAATTTACCAATACATCCATTCTCAAAATTCTCCCTCAGTAATCTAGAGAGAATTTCCTCTATAAGAATAAATAAATACGGCAAAAGTGGGTCATATTGGCGTAGTCCTTGCGAGAATTTGAAAAATACCTTTATATGTCACATTCATCATAACTGAGAACTACGGGGACTTCACACACTTGGCAATTATCATGATAATAGTTTGTTGTATGAGTAGTCCTCTAGGTAATTACGGTTTTATTTACAACATTCATTTTGTTTTTTTTTTAATTCAAATTTCATGATTTCTAATCTATCAATAATTAATATTAAAAAATTAAGCTTTTTTATAAATACATTTAACATTTTCGTTATTTTATATCCCATTGAGCCCCAAGTTTCTTTTTCCAATTTGACTTATTGTCACATGTTATTCAAACTCTTAAACGATCTCGAGATTTCTTCTCACTCTCTCCCCCTCTTTTCTTTCTCGACCAGCTACCAGACCCCTAGAGATTTCTTCTTCTTTACTAGGTGGAGGGGCTCGGCGCCCCGGCACCGACCTCCTCCTCCCCTTACCAGCCCTTTCAACCTTTCATTTCTTAAGTTTTTCCCTTTCTCTCATTTTCCTATAATTTTGCTCCATAGCTTCGATTGCCGCCGTCAATTGCCTTCCAGTGTTCTACATTCAACATGCACCACCTCCCCAGTCATTATAGACGTCAATCTACAAGTTCGAGGGAGGAACTTGTGTTTTTTATGGGTGTGTGTGTCGTGCATGCGTGTGGCTCACAAGTTCGAGGGAGAAAAGCGGTAACACCCCAGTCGCGTCCTAGAGTGGCTGTGGAGGCCACATGCAATCCGTTGGATCTATTTGTTCGTGCTTCTCCATCGGCGGCGCATGTGACGAATGTGCCGCCACCGCCTGTGTTGGACATCCGCCGGCAACTCGGCTCCATTTTTAGCTACTCTATGTTACCACTTTCTAAGAACCATGATATTGAAAGATGGGTCGTGGACTCACCTAAAAATTATCTCCAGACAACAGTCGACAGTGAATTTGCCAACTTTTACACTCCTAGCGGAGGCTCCACCGCCACTCGTGGTGGTTCCTGTGTTCACCTTTTGGCGAATACTTTAATTTCATCTTGTAATAAGATGATGTCCTTTTTTAGGGCATGGGTAAGGACCATGAAATTGGTTCCAAATAATCCCACTTTATTCACTACAAGAAATGTGAGCTGTTATGACCAATGAATTGCGAAGAAAATGCTATTTGCGACTAATTTTAGCTGTAAATAGTCATTTGACTAAAATTAACTAGCTACAAAAAGCCAGTTTTCTTGTAGTAATTTTTTTTTTCATCACTTCGCATTGTTTTTTGTTTTTTATTTTGGGGTGATTGTTAGAGAACTCTACCCCCTTCTCATGTATCTTTACTTAGTTTAATGAAATCCAGTTGCTTAAAATATATATATAACTTATTGTCTCTCTGGGCCGAAGACATGAAGCCCACTAAACTAGTGCAAATTGGTCACAAAAATGTTGTGTTGCATCATAGGCAACCCCCCTTCTCTCTCTACACACATATTACATCCCATGTACTAACGACATGTTGTGAGTGTGAAGCCTTGATTTGATGAACTTCTAACAATTTGGACCATTTATCACAATATTGAGGCTATTTTTTGTGTATCACAAAATTCTGTTATATATTTAATTATCAATATTAAGTACTATATAATACTTGTCTAGATCTACACTGATTGAAAAAGATTTTCTCCAATTCAAATGAAATGGGTAGTTTCCATTTAGTTTAAGACACAATGTGTTTTGTTTAAATGGAGGGGACATATATAATAATAATATATCAGGCTTCAATTTGGAGAAAATTCTACTCTTTTTTTGGGTTTTTTTTTGGGGGGGGGGGGGGCAGTTGGGTTTACACTTCACAGTGAAATTCACATATATGTGTTCATTTATCTTTATATCTCCAATTATTGCCTTTTTGTACAAAATAATAAAATTCAACAAAATCACAAACCATGTATATATATATATACATATTATATGCAAGTCCTACGTGAAAAAAAGAAATAAAAGAAACAAGAATTAGTAGACGTGAGTGGGGAATACATATATATATATATATATAGAGAGAGAGAGAGAGAGAGAGAGAGAGAGAGAGAGAGAGAGAGAGAGAATAGGATAGGTGGTGATTGTCAATTATAAAAACTTAACTATTCCTCCTTCAAAGTTGAAACCCCACAATCGGCCACAACCTCTTTTTGATCCTTTTGATTCATATATATAATTTCCTACCTAACAATTAAGTATTAGTTGTGAACAACTGATATCCTAAAGTACATATCAACCACCCAAGCCCACATGCCATTGCACACACAAACACGATAAGACACGGCTCTATCTCTCTCTTTTGTGGATAAGAAGTCAGTCATATATATTAGAAAGTCGAAGATTCTTCAGTTGGGGAATGGTTGCACCAACCAGGCTAACCGTACAGGTAGAGCCACATGCATGGTCTTATGTGCCCACATGCATATTGCATATATCCTCTTTTGCAACTTCCAATTTATATATTAAAATGCACAAAAACAAGCTGGTCGAAGAAATTAATTAATTAAAAGATGCCCCCCTCCCCCGCCAATCACTCTAATTGCATGCCAGAATATATATATATATATATATATATATAGCTACTTTTGTATTACATGCATTAAAGCCGACTAGCAAGATCGGAAAGAAAATGATCATGAAAAGCGTAATATATATAATTGCTTGCCAAGGCATAGAAAGCAAGCCAAGGTTTAATAGTAATGGAGGATCTATCTAGGGGGACTCTTTTGAATTTGCTCCTTGATGAACGCTAGCTAGCTAGCTAGCTGCGTACGTGGCCAGCTTGGTGACACTGTGTAATTTGCTCATGTACTGTGGTGGGTGAATCTGGTACTACTTACCATATTGTCATGATTGGGTAACGATATGTTCCCACCATAGCCCTATAACTAGGCCCGGCCCCCCAATTAATGCAAAACATAGAGAAGCGCAATCTTACTATTTATCTTAATTAGTTTTTGTCATAATCTCTAATATTAATAACCGTTTGTTATTGATGTTACACATTTTAAATAGTTTCACGTGTATGATCACCACTTTAAGTGAGCAAAAGCTAGCTTTAAATTATGTGATACAACAATAAATATATAATAATAACGTTTAGGATGAAAAATAATCCAGCCTCTTTATTTGTTGATCAATTAGCTAGCTAGGTCCACTTTGATACTAAAATTAGATGAAATAAATTTAGATGAAAATTGAAATTTGAGTAAAATATTATTAAATGATTATTTATTATTTATTATTATTATTATTATTATTATTATCTTGAGATTTAAAAAAATTAAATTGTTTATTAATTTTTATATGAAAACTAGAATGAAATGTATTTTTAATAGATGAGATCAATAAAACATTTTCACTATTTTCACGGACGGTCTAAACGAAGCCTTAATGTATGCATTTGTTAATCAATTAATATATGAACTTTTGGATTACTGAAAACAAAGAATTATGTCTCCGAAGGTTTCTTTCGGCTCAGCTAACTCAATTTTTCCTTCTGGTACTTGCCACGCGACGCACAACGCTAGCAGTACTACTTGATGTACGTAATTTGGTATTAATCCTGATATATTTTTAAAAATGAGATAAGATGAAATAAAATAAAAGTTAAAAAATTAAGTTATATTATTATTTTTTATTTTGTATGAGAATTTAAAAAATTATAATGATAAATCTGAGATAAGATGAGATAATTTAAAAAAATAAATAATTATGTAATCAATTATGAACATCAAATACTGTTAACATCATATGTAATAAAGTAAATATATTTCACAACAGTTTATACAATATATGTAATAAAATAAAGATATTTTTATAAAATAATTTACAAAAGTACCCTAATTGTATAATATGTATTGTATAAAATATTATATAAAATAATGTGTGTTTATTATTTTTCATATAAAAATCTGATTGTTCCCTCTCCCACTTGCTTTTCAATTCTTAAATATATTTGTTCCTTTGCGTAGCCTTTTACTTTAATTGTATCTATGCCATACTTGAAAAATATGACTGTTTAAAAAGTATGTCAGTAGTTTAGAAATTATGATCGTTATAAAAAAAAAATTAGAAAATCTTTTCTGTTGGAATAATATAAAAGTTAAAAAAATTAATGTGTAGTTTTTTAATAATGAATAAATATTCAAATTATAATTAGGACTAAAATAAATGAAAATGTCAAAATCAATATTTTAGTAAAATAATAATAAATTTATTGTGTCTGTTATTTGATATTATTGAAAAGTGACTAACTAATTTTATAAAAATGAATTTTTTAGTTAAGTTCTGACCAAACTTTATTAATATTACTGTGAATGCTCTAAGCACCGGCGCCTGAGAAATTTGGATTTGTATTTCAAATATAAGTGACTAAGAGCATTCACAGTCTACTAATTAAATAATTTGTTTGGTTAAATTTTGGTTAAAAAATATAAAAAAAATACTTTAATAGACTCAATAAAATTAAAATAAATGTAACTTTCTCTTTTCTTGCTCTCCAAATTTAGCTAGAGACGAGAGAAAACTAAATTAATTTTGGAGACTAAAATATTCGGTTTCCGCTTGTTTTATCTCCTGTGCCCCATTTCCTTTTCACTTAACTTCACGCATTCGGCCTCATCATTTTCACTCATTTGCATCTTTGACCGTTAAAAAAAATGACTATGAAAAGATATGACCATTAAAAAAAATATAATCATTAAAAAAATATAACCATTAAAAAAGAATAATTGAAACGTTATAAAACTAACATGTATTTTATAATAACAAATTAATATTCAAATTATAATTAGAATTAAAATAAATAAAAAATAAAAAATTAATATTTTAATAAAATAACTATTGATTTATTGAATATATTATTTGATATAATAAAAAATAAATAGTTAAAATTTGTAAAAGTAGAATTTTAAATCAATATTTGATTAAATTTTAACTACTGAACTGTGAATATTCTTACAATTACAAAGAAAGCCTTGTACGACTTGGGCAACGGTACAAAGGGTTTACATAAATATGCACAGTACCAAATATAAATATGTTTTCTTACGAACTGATCATCATAATATCTTCAATAAAAAAGAGAAACAAAATTGAAAAGATCATACAATAAAAGCAACTAATTTTTTTTTTTTTCTTTTTGGGTCTTAAAATATCGAGTACTTCTGGCTACTTATGCTAGATCGCGACGTAGACGTTGCTTTGTTGTTTTAAATTATATTCAGAAGAAGCAAAACTTAAAACGAATGAAATTTGCCTTTTCATGATTCCAAAAATAAAAGACATTATATAATTATGTCTCGGAGTTGCAGTGAGAATACTTTCCGGGGATAATATCCTCTATATTTTAAATATATAAGAATCTAATTTTTATTTTTCTTCTCCATTTTTCTGGGGGATATAAAAAAAAAAAAAAAAGACAAAAAGAAAACATGTATTTTCAGTGGGATAGATACATGAGAGAGAGAGAGAGAGAGAGATAGAGAGAGACACGTCAAAGCATATGGGGCTAAGTGGTACCCCATAGTCTACACAATGCACATGGCACTCACATGCATGGTAGCTCGTCATTATCAACCGGCCAATCTTCATCAAACTGCTTTCTCATAGAAACTAGAAAGTGTTGGATCTGATCCAAAACTTAACTACGATGTGTGTCTACTGTACTATATATATTATAAAAAAAAATTACTTATTTGCACTCAGTTAAATCTAACAAAATGATAATTTACAGTTAAAATTATTCATAAATAATCTTTTCATCAAAATTAATTAATCACAAAGCTCATTTTTATTTTTGTAGTGATATTAGAAGCGTACACACACGTAAAAACAGAAATTTCTTTCATGACAAAGTGTACGTACGTTTCTTCGCAAAAAAAAATCAAATGTCATATTCGTCAAAATTACTCTTTTTGCAATGAAAACGAAATGTTTCGCACAACAAGAAATTAAATTGCATCCAGAGACATTTTTGTTGTATTGATATATGAATAATTATTAGATATTTTCGTAGTACCATTTTATATATAGGATCATGTCATGCCTATTAAAATTGATATTTATAGAAATATATATCGATTTTAATTATATATATAGCATGTTGTACATGATAAGATGAGAATATCATGTGTAGTCGTCTGTTGTAATCCATGACTACTTAAGAACTTTTCTTGATCATATATTAATAATAATGGATGATCACCCAGAAAATTGTCTATATCGGCCAATTCTTAATTCAATGCTGGATGATGAATAAATCAGAGTTGGTAGAGCATCAATTGTAAGATAATTAAGGCTTTTTGAGATCACTATTATATACACATGTAGCCATGTGGGAAGTTGGTATATGGTGGAGACATTTGGGGTCGACTAGTAAAATACATGCTCATACATTATCGACCCCTAGATCACCTAATTGCTATATATTAGGGTCTATTTGGATATAAAAGTGAGATGAAGTCATCTCATCTCATTTTAATTAATAATTTTATTACTACTCACAAATCATCTCATCTGATTATTTCTTTTCAACTAATTTCAGACCTGTAATCTTCCATATATACATGATTCGCCTAACAGGCGGCCATCTCTTCTTTCATCCATTTTTTTGTTTATTTTTTTACAATATCGATAATATCTATAAAAAAGCAATATTTATATACAGAAACAACAATTCCTTTCCTGATAATGGCTGTCAGATTACTAATGAGTTAGTTATATGGACATTTTCTATTATTGTAATCTGCAGTCAACTGGAATATCTATACATGATGAGGGAATAATATGCATGCAAAATGTACATGAATTCCACCTTAATTTATCGTATTTTTGTTTAATATACTTTGCATATATTAAAATGAAATACTGATCATGTGCCAAAGTCTGATAAGTCAATCAATTTAAAATTTTTCATGATTGGGATTGAAAGATTTTGTCATAGAATATCACGTGGAACTTCTAGGAAATCGCTATCCGAAATTAGAAATATCCTTGAAGAAATTCTTCTGAATCTTACACACATGTTTCATGTACAAATATATATATATATATATATATATATATATAGTTATAAGTAGAATAAAAAAATAGAGATTGAAGAAGAAGAACAGTGAGACGATTGTTAATTTGTCTTTTAGATAAATATTGTCTCACACTCCTATTTAGTTCTGCAAAAAGGAATTAATCAATTCTATTCTCAAGATATAACACTATTTATATAGTATGCAAATTATAAATTCTAAACACTAACCTTTTGAATAAATAGATGTAATAGCAGCAGTCACATTATTTCAGTTTTAATTCGAATGTGACAATTATTTTTTGAATAAATACAATAAAACGGTCATAACAGTTGCAGCCTGAAATAACCAAAATAACTATAACAGACATTTTAACCAACAAATGTCAAAAAAGGTGATCAGACACATCATTTCATTTAATAAAAAGAATTTCGTCACTTGCAATGATGCGTACGTGCTAAATACGTCTAAATTCTAAAGCGTCAATGCGACAAAGCGTGCGATCAGTGCTTTGCATTGGGTAACACTTCTAGAGTGTGTCTACCCTATTATTTATTTTATATATAGCGAAATACATTAATTTATAAACCATTGAATATTTCATTATTTAACCAATGTGGGATTAAAAAAAATCATTAGAGGAAAATTAAAAAAAAAATGGATAATTTAAAATTTGGATAGAGTATTTGAAATAATATTTGAAAATTAAATTTGAAATACAATTTGACATAATCTAACACACATATATATATCATGGTCGGCTCAAACTTCATTGACTTTTTCTTCCACCGAAATCGTTGGCAAGTAGGAACCTTCTTGTGGCAGCCGGCGTTGGAGAAGAGGGCGGAGCTGCGGCTCCGTTCCTCCTCCTTTTCTCTTCTTTTTCTATTTTCCTTCTTTTTTCTTCTGGCCACCGTGGTGCCGGTGGTTTTCATGTTTCTTTTTCCGTTTTGATGGCTGTTGCAGGTCCGGTGAACTATAACTCATAAGGCTGACATGCGCCTAGCTGCTGTTCCCTCAACCCGCCGATCGTTACAAAGAGCTTTTGCTGAACAATGTGTTCCAAACACGCGAAGGCCGATTCTTACACACATCTGTTTTCCAACGGTTCCATCTCACCGTTGTGACTCTTAGTAGATCTGGAGTATCAGCCTCTCTCCGGCAGGATTCCAACTCCTTGTATGGTGCGTGGCTTCCACGTGCCACCACAGATAGTTATTTGTTGCATTTGTTGTATTGTGTTGTTGTTGTGGTGGTTGTTGTTGTTGGTTGTTGTCATGTTGTGTTGTATTTGTTGTTGTTATTGTTGTTGTATGTATAGAGAAAATGTAAAAAGTGAGAAATAGTCTCCCAAACTAAGGTCTGTTTGAAGTTTTAATTTTCTCCTATGGAGAAACTTGGTAACTGCCTCAATTGGATGCAGTATTTGGTTCTCTTAGATTTTTTCTGAGAGATATAAAAGCTGCTCGTTATTATGTAATTAGTTGATCGGTTGATCACAATATAGACTTCTTGTATATTGAGTTTCTATGAATGAAACTATTTCTCAAAAATAAAAAACATATGTATATATATATATATAAATTTCAAAGGATGAACCTTGTTATTGTTGGAAAAGACAGTGTTTCTTATTGTCGTTAGAAAAGATAGGTGAAAGGACAATGACTTTGGTTATTTAAGTTTAAGATTAGAGTTAATTTTATAACCGGTTAGGCTAACCAAAGAAAAAAAAATATTTCCAGTGATTTAATGCCATGTAGGCTTTCTATTTACACTACAATGAGATGCAGGAAAAAATTCAGCTGTCGTGGGTTGATAAGCCTTGATGTCGTCACCTTAGGCAAAAAGTTACATAGGCGTTCCATTTACAAAAACTCGACCACTAATCCACTCAGATCTCCCCCTCTCCTGTGCATATCTCTTCTTCCTATTCAACACTTGTAGCCCCTTGGTCCATGCAACCTTGCAGCCTATCCCAACCCAACGCACAATTGCCAGATTGGTGGTTGCAAAGATAAAAATATATGAAGACACTTAGCGTAGTATATGTGATATGAGTTCTTCCAAGTTAAGAAGGTCAAGGAAGTCCCAGAACTTAAGTGAGGGAAGCGGCAACTTTAAGGGCTTAGCCTCAATGGGGTCATTTGGACAGATGTGTGGCAAGAACTTTGGATGGATTGTTGCTGAAAATGAGTGGATTGATAAGCCTTGGTTTCGACAGAAGGTTTTTGGTAATCAAAAGACTTCATTTGGCGATCAATGACATCACTGTCAGACCCATTCATACGTATAGATAGAAATCCATATGTTTTTGTAGATTTGGGAAATAAGCAAAGTGAAAAGCTATTTGGGTTGAGTAAGTTTTGTTGTGTGTGTCTCGTCAATTGGGTGTGTAAGGGGTTTGAAAGATCTACTATGATAAGGTCTATTATGTTTTAGGTAAATTTGTTGATGTGGCAGATTGTGATTGAGGATTGTTAAGGCTAAAAGACTAGCCCAATCGCTCCAAAGCGATTTTGTTAAGATAATTATTGAAAATCTTGAGATAAATTACATATTAGACAATTTAGAATTTTAAAAGTCTTGAATATTTTGTATTATTTCTTCTATAACGCTTCATCTTCTCTTTCCTTTATATCTAATTTATTACCTTATTTTCTTTATAAAAAAAAGATTACCAAATTAGAAAATGAATAATTCCATGTTGGCTCCAATTATTCTAACATGAACAGATTAATAACTTTGACAACTTATTATAAACTAGGGATGATGAGTAGTCCCGCATACTCGATCTGCCTGCCCTTGCTAGCTAGGTACTTGGACGACTACCCGCTCGACATTTACAGGCAAATGGGGGTGAAAAAAAATAAAATCTAGGGGCGAGCACCTGTATATCAACTACACGCCTGTATATCTTGTATATTAGGGTTGTTAACCCTGATTCTAAACCAAAAGTTTCTCTCTTCTATCTCTGCTCCCCTCATTTCTCCTGCACGGTGAACAATCCATACCTATTCTTCATCATTCCAAACCAAAAGTTTCTCTCTTCTCTTGCACCTGTATAGTAGCTTGTAAAAATTTTGGTCTCATTGTGCAAGTTAAGTGCATGTTAAAATCAGAGTTTGAGATGAAAATGTTGGGACCTACTAGTAGAATTTCATAAATGAAAATTGTAAGGGATAGAAAAAGAAGGTGTTTATATCTATGACAGAGAACTTACATTTAAAAACTTCTCAAAATATTTGGTATGGACCAAATCGAGTCTATAAATACACATCTAGGACAATATATTAGGTTATTTGTAATTCAGGCTCTTAAAACAAAGGTAGAAATTGATTTTATGCAATATAATGTATGCAATAGTTTGTTCCAGACCCGATCTTACTTATGTTGTTAGTATTGTTAGTAGGTTTATAGAAAAGTCTCACTGGCAGGCTATTAAATGGGTTCTCAAGTACCTATATGGTACTGTTAATTTAGAACTAAAATATGAAGATAATGTTGAGAGAGGGTGTGAATTAAATGGTTTTGTAGATTCAGTCTATGCCAAAAATGTTGATACCAGAAAGTCTCTTATAGATTATGTGTTTATAGCTTTTTGCGAGACTATTAGTTGGAAGGCAAACTTACAACTTGTTATGGCTTTGTCCACAATAGAAGTTGAGTATATTGTCATGACAGAGGTAATAAAGGACGCCATATGGTTGAAGGAAAAAACAAATGAGTTAAGTATATTTAGTAGAAATATCAAAGTCCACTATGATAATCAAAATACCATACACTTAGCAAAAAATCAAATATACCATGAAAGATCTAAACATATAGATATTAGACTTCACTTGTAAAGGGTATCATAAAATCTGGGAAATTGGTATGGAGAAGATCCTAACTAAAGATTATCCCTCAGATATGATGACTAAGTCCTTGACATCCACCAAGTTCAGACATTGTCTAAATTTAATTTGCATGAAACCTGTTGGAAACTTGGAGGTCCCTAATAGGGCGACATTGCAGGAACAACTAAGAGGATGATGAAAAGCTTGGAAGGATAAATGCTTGTTAAGGTGGAGAATTGTTTAAATCGAAGTGTCAAACATTTATACATCTATTGACAGCCAATGAGTTGAAGACACCTCTTGATTAAATCACTATGCTGAAGAAGGATCAAGTCTATTGTGGTAATATGTTGTGCACGTGACTTGTAATTATTGTGCTAATATAAAGAAAATGAAAGCCATTGGATCTGATACACGTGCCTACATCTTCACTCTTGTATAGATATGTAAATGAGATATTTTGAGAGAGAATTCTGACATTTTGTGATTTGTAATCCGAGGAGGAGAGAGAGAGAGGAAAACTTAGGGTTTGCTTCGAGGCATAGAGAAAGGAGGGTTTCAGCCATTCTTGTTCTTAAAGCTAAGAAATTGTGTTTGTAAAGGCTCTATTATTCAGATCGATCATCAATAAAGAAGCTTTGAAGTTGTTTCTGTCGATATAGATCAATAAGGTCGAACCACGTAATTTCTTGTGTTTTTGTTTACTTTTTTTTATTGTTTCATACTTATATTGTTTATATTCTGTTCCTGCTATTTTCTAGTATTATTTTGTTATCGATAAACGATTCTTGACTAAAGATTTGCTTCTCGAGTCTTCAAAAGGGAACTCAGTATTGTTTTCTAACAATTGATAATAAATTAATAATTTTATCATATATAGTATCTGACCAGTTGATTTTAATATAGTTTTCTCATACTCTTGCCCCCCCTTTATTACTATGAAGAAAAAATGTATTTAAGAATTCTATCCGGTTTGGCCTTTGAAAGTTCTTGCAGCTAATAAGCTATGGTAGCCTTTGATCGTCCTATATATATATATAGCTAGTAGGCTTTCATATTCTCTTTCTATTGTACAGCTTTCTCAGTTAATTTATCCGAACAAGTTGGTCCAATAAGAAAATTAATTTAAGAAGTCTGTAGTGTTAAAACATTTATAAGTATTTATGGATAATTTACGTTGTAAAATTCAACCCACTGAAGCTTATTATTGAACAAATAAAATGTGATTACATGGTCTTTGTGATATATATGCAACCTAAGCAAAGGTAGGATCAACTTCTGGGCACACGGCCTTTAGGGAGTACTACATCCCGCATATTTTTTTCGGGAAATTTTGTAATATAAAGGAAGATAAATTACTTGGTTTGTATAGATCAAGTCCCATAAAAATAATTTTACACGCTGACGTTACAACCTTTTGCTGAGTTAAGACTGAGATTGTCATTGCCAAATTAGCATATAACTTATCTTTTGCCAACAAGAAATAAAAAATTGTTTAAATATATAAAGGAATTGCGAGATGTGAGGGATTACTGAATCCAATTTTGAGTGTTTCTATAGTCACAGACTGAGATTTTCAACTAGGATCTTGCGTCTTGTACCTGATTATTTATTTATTTATTTATTGCTTTTTGTTTTCAACTATTTTTAACATTTTTATAATTTAAAAAAAATTAGAAAAATCATAATATCTTTGTAAAATACATCTTTAATCATTACATTAAAAAAAATTATAAAGTCACAATTGAAAATCCCAATCAAGAATTCCCAATCAAGAATTTCCGTATGTGGTTATAGTATTATTCATCCAATTTGATAGGAGTTCATTTAAGTGTATAGAGATTTTACACCAATTAATTGACTTTTTCTCCCTTTTGAGCCTGTGGTGTTGTTGGTGGCCAAACTTTAATTAAAACGTCATGATGTCAAGGATATATAGACTCTTAATAAGAACTATATCCAAAAAACCAAAATCTTATCAAAATGCCATGCCCGGCTGATTGCCCCAATTCTTGGTGATCACTCCAAATTCACTAGAGAATGTAAATTCCTCGGGCACATGCACTTTGAGGTCGGTCAGGACTGTCCAATCCAAGTACTCCTGGTGGCTGCATCATCTCATCATCAGATGCATGGGCAGTGAGGCTACAAATAGATAAATAAATAAATATAAATATAAATAAAAAATTAGAGGCCTTTTAATTAGACCCTTTCAAATTTCTGGTAACGAACATTGGCCTACAAGATCTCTTTTCTTTTTCATTATGTAAAAAGATGCAATCGAGTGAAAAGTGTTTAAAGCAATTCCACTGTCTCGCACGCTCTCTCTCTCTCTCTCTCTCTCTCTCTCTCTCTCTCTCTCTCATAACACTTGTGGTTTTGATCTGGTATATACATGGTCTTTCTTTAGAAAAAGTTCAGCACCATCCACCTCAATTGAAGCATGCATAGAAATTGTTGGGAATGATAAAGTTTCGAAGAGATTTTGAGTTTAAAAATATTTACATATGGAAAATTCTGGTTACAAGTAATTTTGAGCATCAACACGTGCATTTATCTAATATAATTGATCAAAGTCAAATTTTATAAACGAAAGTAATAAACATATATTGATACACAAATTGATCTAAAAATTTATTTATATGTAACATTATTATTTACATAAACTTTTAGGTTTACTAAAAGAAGTACTGGGCGAGGGCTAATGAGCACTCTACTGGCAATGAGTCTGCCAATAAGCCACGCGTAAGGTCCACACGTCCAATATCTCTAAGTATATTAAACTTATTCAATCAATCAATACACGAATCAAGAAAAGCCGAGTAATATGAAGCAAAGAAAATGGGAAACTTGGGGATGTCGTCCTAGCAAGCTACCTCATGGAAGAATGATTTACCAAATTCTCAGTAATTACAATATATACTTCTTTAGCAACACTTCATGCATGGGCAACGTCTCATTATTAATTGAACCATAGCTACTTGCAACGATTACTTGTTTAATTTTTTTTTAATCAAATATGATAAATTAACCTTATTAGGAGGAGTAGGGGACTAGGGTTGGAAACTTGGATGGGTCTTTTTCACTATTTATAATGCTTACAAATGGAGGAATTTCTTAAGTGTACTTGTAATATTTTTTGTTCTTTTCTTCTAAGTAAAAAGGGTACGTAAGGTACGAGTTATCAAAATAAATGAGATTTGTAGTGATCTTATCATTTATAAATTTCACGCACTTTCTTTAAGAAAATGATTAACTTTGGAATCAACATAAAAAAAATATCATTTTTTTTTAATGATAAACTCTGTTTTTTTTTTCAAAATGAGCTTCCAATGGTTATATGTCTTAAAATTGTATTTAACATTACTTAGAAGATCAAATATTAATATCGATATTTGGTACTTAAGATGATGTGTTAAGCAACATTTTATATATTTTCAACTTTCAACTTGTTTATATATATATATATAAATTCTTAATGCTCAAAGAAAGTCAAAGCCTTAAATCATAACTAACTCATCCTAGATTGGTCCAATTAATCAATGGCCCTGGCCGGGGGGTTTGTTGTAGATCATAATGCTTTGTGTGTGCCTTTTTGTACACGATGATGAGGTTAGGACCGTAACTAAGGGAGAGAGAGGAGATTCTTAGACAGGAGTGAGTTTAAATTGCTATGATGGAAACCACTTGGTGGTTGCATGGAAACATCATCGTGCCTTCAAAAAGGCAAATAGTGAAGGGCTCGAAAAAATATACTAATTGTTAATTAATTTATATTTGGGTGCGTCTGTATTTGTCAATAAACAAAAAAAATATTAATAAGAAATTCAATAGCCTTCTCTCCTTACGTCTGACAAAAATTAAAATTTCACCCTTTTGAATTTCTTTTCCCGCGTTAATCATTTTATACCAAAATTCCAATACAAAAATGTGCATGGCACAATGTTAGAATTTTTAGAAATTAGAAAACAAATTCAGTTTGCATAAAATAATTACACAACTAAGGTGATTGCCCAATCAATTTGAGCTGGTATTTCGTTTCAAGATTATGAGTTCAAGTCAAAAGATAAGTTGAGACCACTTTGACACTAAAACCTGATTTTTGGATTATAAGATGAGTTTTGGACCAACTGAATATTTTGGAGTTGTCATGGTGATAGGCTTGCTCTTGAAATAATAGTTATGGCTCAAATCGAATATTTTAATAGCAACGAAGAGTTCATATGGTCACACCTAAGAAAGATTATTACGCTGATTATCCCACCTTCATTTTTTCAAAAGAAAAAAATTTAGTTTGCTTGAATGACTTGAATAGTTTTTGTGCAATACATATACAAGTTATAAGTGTATCTAACATTATTCTTTAAAATTAGACAAATTTTCAAGATCGATAGAAATGTCATTTTTATTGTACAACTTTAATGCTCGGGGCCGGGATCACTGTCAATGAGATCGATAATTAGTGAATGTATTCTGGTCTAATTTGGTGGGTTCCCTTTGTAGCCCATATTTTGATCAATCCAAGCTACCTCCATTCACTGATATTTATTTTACTTCACTTTTTTTTCTTTATATAATAAAAACAGAATTGGTACAAGGAAAAGGCTAATATAATGTTGTCGGTGGATATAATGATCTTATCCCGTCAATATTTATCTTCTAATTAATTCATTTTATATCACATAAGTTTTAATTAAGATATATGAAAAGGACAAGATGAATTTAGGGCATTTTCTTTCTTTTTAAGCAAAATGTTGGGGTTTAAATGTAGTCTATTAATTTCAAGGCCTAAATCTTTAGTGCAAATATTTTTTTTATCGAATAAATAAAACTTGTATGTATATGCAGCAACCAATAAAATATGGGGTAGGACGAATCCAATTTCAAAAAACTGAATCCATTGAATAAGAGATATACATTGTATATGATAACATGCTAGAGCGTCGACGGTCCATTCAATTGAAATTCCAAAGAAGCCAAATCGGCCTTAGTGTATCATGTGGAAGTCGGGAAAATAAACTTTGGATACTTGAATTATCCATGACAAAAGACATGGACTTAATTGAAACTTAGAATCTTTTCCTACTCCTTGATGCAAGACATTTATAAGCATGTGAATGGTTTGATCAAATTTGACCAAAGAGCTTCATATATAGGAGATCTTTAGGTTTCAAAACATGATCATCCATTTACACCGATTCTTCTAATTGTGTTATGCATATTTGCAAAATCAAGTATTTGTGTTTATCAATTGCAAGATGTGGTTTTTAATTGACAACCTATTTAAACTCTGTAATCTAACAGTTGGTCGGATAACTCATATAATAATGCTTCTTGTCGTAAAAGAAGTTTGAAATAAATTTATAGAAGTGGTACCTACAAGAAAATAGGTTATTTGCAGCAATTTTAAAATCATTGTAAAATACCCTGATTTCTTGTAATAGATATACATTGAGGTTTGCCCGACCATAATTCCATGCAATGTGAAAAACATTGATTTATTTGGTTCTTCAGCAAAGTCACATGCATGCTGCAGCGAAGTATATGTGATCACATGTTGTTGCTTTGAACTTCTTCATGGCCATGGATTTATTTCAGCTTTGAGTTCTTGTTTGACCTGTCTTGCTGGCTGTTTGGTCCATGTACAAGAAAAATATATAAATAAAACAAAAACATTGAAATAGTTAATTTTAGTGAATAATTATACCAAACAACCAACCCCATAAATTGGGTTGGCATAATTATTAAAAATGAAAAATATTAAAACAGCCTGTAAGCATTATTATACCCTTCATCCGGTTGAAACGTGTTGGGTCGGAGAGTCCAATATCTTGAAAAAGGCCGTGATTGGCGCTTGGGAATGACATCTATTTTATATTTGTTTTAATATATATAATAAAGTAATATAAAATAATATCCACCCAACACATCGACGTTGAAGCCGAATAAATAATATAAAAATAAGCAAAAATAACAATTCTTAAATGTACGACGGTTAGTGACTGTTGGGAGAGGTGGTTCGCCTCGATTACACAAATTAAACAATTTTATCAAAAAAAAAATTAATATTTAAATATTTTATTTTAATAATATTTTATTCAATTTTTAATTTTTAATTTATCTTATATTCTTTGTATAACTAAAAGAAGTCTTAGAATAAACTTAGATTAATTGGGGCCTACACAGAGTATGTCAAAGAAAGTGACAAGATCCCCTCCCTCACTAAAAAGTCTAATTTATCCTCTCTAATTATTCTCTTTCTTCCAATTTGAGTATTTTCCTTATGTTTTTTCCCATTTCCTCTCAAAACATGGGAAAGTAAATTTGTTAGTGCTTAAGGCTTGTATTTATTATAATTCTCGTGATATATATGAAATTTTCTTTATATTATTCTTCAAAAATATGTATGTATGTATGAGAAGGGAAATTTAGAGTTACACTTTTGCTATATTGAATTATCTGAATGCAAAACATTTGTCTCTATCTATAGAAGAATGAGACTAGATAAATAATGGGAATACAATCAATTAATGATAATAATTGATATTGCTTAATTTACACAATAAACTAAATATGGTATAGAATAATTCATATTATCATACTCACTAGAATATTATGAATATCTTTAAAATATGGTAATATTTTAATACAATGAAATAAAATACCAAAAAATTTAATGTAACTCTTTTTTAAGAACACAAAAATTAAGGGATTAAAAATCCTTCAAACTATGGCGTGGGTTAGTTTGTCTAATTTTGGTTTGTGGGGGGGATTGGTTACGGGAAACCTAACCAGGGTCAAACTCGCTCGAGTTAACGCCGACGAAAATATTTATTTCTGTTTATTTATTTATTTTTTAGATTTTATTTATATTTAGTTGTCTTTCTTATTTTTTTCTTTTTTTTTTTTGATGATATTTTCTCGTCTCTATAAAAAGGTCACTTTGTTAGAGCTCGTTCTCTGACTATCTTACTTCTTCTGCTTCTACTACTGCCTCTTCTGCCTTTTCTTTCTCCTCTGCATTCGTGTCTCTCTTCCTCTGCTCTACATTTCCACAGAAAAAAGAGAGGTTTTAGAGGAAGATAAGAGGCATTGAGAATTTGAGAGAGAGAGAGAGGGGCAATGGCGATTTCTCGGAGATGGGTCGGTCTGTGCTCAATGGTGCTGGTGACGATGATGTTGTGCGTGGGCACAATAGCGAAGGTCCAGATCCCAGAAACTGAGTAAGTCTATCACTTTCCTTCTCCGGTTCCCTCTGTGAAATTCCGTACGGTATTTTCTCAGAAGTACATCTTCACCCGCTCTGTTTTCGATTTTGCGTAACGCATTTTCCGCCATTCCTTCAACTTAAGGGTTTTTCAAATACCTGTCTGCTGTCTCTGAAATTTAAACCATATTCCGTAATTTTCTTTCTTTCAATCTGAGACACGATAGGAACAGCTTCTGCGAAAGTTACAGCACAGAACACTGTTCCTCATTTACCGTCTTTGCGGACTCCATTAATGAATGCTATTTTTCTTTTCTTTCTTTTTTCACCGAGCTTTCGTAACTTAGTCCCTCACATTTATTGTTTTTCTCCATGGCTCACCTAATCCTCTCGGAAAAATACAAGTGAAAGTTGAAACCTTAACTTAGCTTCAATGGCGCCTCTACTAATCTCCCTCACGTTCTGTAAAAACTCACTTACAGGAATGGAGGAACAGAAAAACTGCAGAGCTCAAGCAACTCGTTAATGGTTGTCGGGTCAGTGCCATTACCCAGTAAAACCGTTAATTAGGTGCTTGAGCTACCATACAAACTGTACCCCGAACGTGAATGGCCGTTGTCGGTTTTTTGTTTCTTTATTTTGTTATTTTGTCCTCGTTTGTGTTTTTAGACCATTGGTTAATTTCGTGTTTCGTTAAGAAAATCTTGTAGAGCCGTGGTGAAAGAATATCAGCCGTTAGATTCACAGGCCTTGAATATCAGCCGTTTTTAGACCGTTCGTTAATTTCGTGTTTCGTTTCTGATAAATTTAATATATATATATATATATATTACAAATGGGTTTTTTAAATTAAATCACTTTTATATAAAAATTTATAAAAAAAAATCTGATTATAAATGATCTTTACAAATCCCAAAATCTTTATGTGAATATGATCTTTACAAATAATTTCATTCCGAGAATTCTTACAATCTCTCTCACGGTAGAAACGGCTTTTTATAACTGTTTTAATAGAATAGCGAGCACCGAGCGAGCGACATCTGCAATGTCCTCGAGCGTTGCGCACCAACATCACTAGTGTCTCTGTAGACTGTCCCCCACTCTCCTTTACTATTTCTGCCTTACTTGCTGTTACCTACTCGACACGTCGTCATTTCTAGTTTGCTAAATAAATATCCTGTATTTGAAGAAAAAAAAAAAAAAGACTAGAAACACAATTCAGTCCAATATTGGAATCCTTTTGACATAAATTGCATTTTTATTAAAATTATTTAAATTCATATTATATATTTATCAAAACTAAACTTCGACTTATTTATATATGATTTTATATTGTATATGTTTTATATATTTTCAAGCCTTCATCTATTCGTTTCAAGCCAACGCTGTCTGTTAATGAATGAATCGTCAATAGCTTTGCGCAATGAAATTAAGAAAAAGAAAATTGTTAATTGTTTATGTGCCTATATATGCTAATAAGTGGGGTTGTTTCTTCTTCTTCTTCATATGATGTTTTTTTTTTTTTTTTTTGTTTTTGTTTTGTCGGTTGGTTGGATATGTCAGTTCGGAAGTGGCGGAGGGTTCGAACGAGCATGCAGTGGATAATCCCGAGGAGGTTGCTTCCATGGTTGAAATGTGAGTCATCTCTCTCCCTTAATAAAAATAATTTAATTAATTATATAAGTTTTAAATAGACAAATTTTATAATAAATTTTATAAAAATAAAAATAAAAATAAAAAGTGAATCTCATTTAAAAAAAGTGTAAGAAAAAATTAATTTTATTAATAGGTTAGACCTATTTTTTTCAAAAATTTTATATAAGATTTGTCTATTTAAATTTTGTACACTACAAAAAAATTATTTATTTGCGATTAATTATTTCTTATCAAAATAACTGTTCTCATTCAAAATGAGTAATTTGTTTTCATGCAAATAATTATTTTTATTATAAATAATCAATCACAAAGACTTGTTTTTCTTTTAATGACTTGGTAATACTTTTTTTTTATGCTCTCCTAATACTTATAAAGGGTAAAACAAGGTATGCGGAGGCTGTTTGATTTTAGTATCATGTCTGCAGCTGCTCCATATAGGCTGTTGTTTTTGGTTGATCATTTTGCAGTATCAAAGTTATGATGAGATTTAAAGCTTGAAAAGTTGCTTTGTATTGTATGAGTGCATGTGGCATTTATATGGGTGCTGCAAAAGTAGCTAACAAAGAAGATATTGGCTTTTATAAATGGGTGGCTCAATGTCTAAGATATTAAAAGCATCCTTCAACCTTCTATTTTTTTTTTTTTTATTATTATAATAAAGTATGAGGTTTGGCAGAATATTGTAATTCTGTATAAGTTAAGGCCAAACAGTGTCATTCTCCCATAAAAAAAGAAGAAAAAATAAGACACTGTCATTCTGTTCCGTTAAACTGAAAAAGACCCACAATCGACATCGTTGACAAAACTGTCGCTTTTAGGTCCCTGTATGCTTCCCTCTCTGCAGAGCTCAAACTTTGGTCGGTGTAGCACTTTATTGATAGCAGGAAGTGAACATTTTACCTCCACCGACACAACTAGGAGAATTTACTTGTCTTTTCAAGCCACAATAATTCTGTTTCTAATGTTAGTTTAGTAAAATATAAAACTAACTAATTATCTTAGATTGTCATTTTTCAAACGTTGATATACAAAAACAGCTTTAAATGAGTCAAAATTATTAAGTGTGATCGAAACGATAAAATTTCGGGAATCCTTGAACATCATCGGAGATGTTAGTGGTGTGAACTAGAGTAATGTTGATGTTAATGTGTTTGATATGGCAGGAGCATCCGCAACAGCACTGAGAGGAGGAAACTGGGCTACTTCTCATGTGGAACCGGCAATCCCATTGATGACTGCTGGCGTTGTGACCCAAATTGGCAAACTAACCGCAAGCGCCTTGCGGATTGTGGCATTGGTTTTGGAAGGAATGCCATTGGTGGCCGTGACGGCCGCTTCTATGTCGTGACTGACGCCGGCGATGACGACCCTGTCAACCCAAGGCCTGGCACTTTGCGCCATGCTGTCATCCAGGAAGAGCCTCTCTGGATTGTGTTCAAGCGGGACATGGTGATACAATTAAAGCAGGAGCTACTCATGAACAGCTTCAAGACCATTGATGGGCGTGGGACCAATGTCCACATTGCTAATGGAGCATGCATCACCATCCAGTTTATTACCAATGTCATCATTCATGGCCTGCACATTCATGACTGCAAGCCTACTGGGAATGCCATGGTGAGGAGCTCCCCGAGTCACTTTGGGTGGAGGACAATGGCTGATGGCGATGCCATTTCCATCTTTGGTTCGAGTCATGTTTGGGTTGATCATAATTCCCTCTCCAATTGTGCTGATGGCCTTGTTGATGCTGTCATGGGCTCAACTGCCATT
Source organism: Platycarya longipes (assembly GCA_036559045.1). NCBI lineage: Eukaryota > Viridiplantae > Streptophyta > Magnoliopsida > Fagales > Juglandaceae > Platycarya > Platycarya longipes. The sequence goes on from CM071790.1 coordinate 27,164,497, forward strand.
ACCATTTCCAACAACCACTTCACCCACCACAATGAAGTACGTTTATTATTTATTATTTTTATTGCAATTTCTGCGTATTGGTTTTGTTTAACATGTGTTATCGTGATTGGGAGACCGACATCTGCTGTTTTGGGTTGTAAAAACAGGTGATTCTGTTGGGACATAGCGACACTTACACGAAAGACAAACAAATGCAAGTGACCATTGCGTACAACCATTTTGGAGAGGGACTTATCCAGAGAATGCCAAGGTAACATCTACTTTCTGCTTTTCATGTTAATTAGAGAAGGCAAACAATTGACAAATTGGCCACTAACCATGTTTGGGTTGGGCTCCTTTAAATTCTTAACCTCTAAAATGACCTTTTACTGCAAAGAAATCAAGGAAAACTTTGTTCATATTGTTTTGGCTTGGAAGTTTTGATCAATCTGACAAGAAACCAATCTATGATTATATCCAATGCCAGGTGTAGACACGGATACTTCCATGTGGTGAACAATGACTACACTCACTGGGAGATGTATGCCATTGGTGGAAGTGCAAATCCCACAATCAATAGCCAGGGCAACAGATATGCTGCACCCACAAACCCTTTTGCAAAGGAGGTATATAACTCAAAAAAGAACTGCTACATACATACATAAAAGGATTAAACAAAATAAACTAAAAATTGATGTGATTTCATGAGATCCGTTCGATCTACTTTACAATAAATATAACTTTACAGACTAACGTACCATATTAAACGACATCAATTTGTGAATTTACTTTCATGCAATCCCATCTAAAATATTTCCCAAGTCAAAATGTTTGAACTCATTGATTGTGAATGACAAAATTTGTGCTGGGCAGGTGACAAAGAGGGTGGAGACATCTCAAAGCGAGTGGAAGGGGTGGAATTGGAGATCAGAGGGGGATTTGTTGTTGAATGGTGCATATTTCACTCCATCAGGAGCTGGAGCTTCTGCCAGCTATGCCAGGGCATCAAGCTTGGGTGCCAAGTCTTCTACCATGGTTGGCTCTATAACTTCTGCTGCTGGTGCACTTGGCTGCCGCAGAGGCCGCCAGTGCTAAGTCAATTAAATTGGCCAAAAGAAAAGGCCATTACCCCAATTCTCTTCCCTTTAATTTTTCAATATTACAGCAGCACCCAATATCCATATTACTCCCATTGTTCTGCCATCTGTCTTTTCACATATGTCGACGACAAGTGTACATTCTTTACACATGTCATTATAATAGTACTGTTTGCTCCCCCATATCCCCCGACCCCCAACTCTTTTATTTATTGCTCAACCTCCGCCTGCTTCAACTTGATGAAAGCAAAGCTATTTTAAGGAGCAGGTGCGGAAGAGTTGTTCATTGATATTCCACTTCATGTGATTCTCTGCCTCATCTCTCTCTCTAACCACCTCTGGTCTGTCTCTTTCCAGTGTCAATCTTGTCTTTTGGGTTCTATAGCATTTGAGGTTATTCAATTTTTTGTGTTTCTTTTTTTTTTTTTCTTTTTCTTGGGTTCTCTTTACTATATATTTTTTCGATGTTTTTGTCTAATCATACAAATGTATGAAACTATGAATGCCAAACTGGAGTTACGGAAAATATTGTTACAGATGATGCATAGCAATAGCAGTGATGTTTTTTTTTTTTTTTACCTCTCTCTCTATCTCTCTCAAACTTTTTGGCCTCTTCTTTGCAATGAAAGCACCTCTTTACTTGTGGTTGCGATTTGTACGATTGTGGGCTATGTTAGAGTATTATTATAAGAGTGTGCTCAGCTGTCATTGTTGTTTATTTTGCCGGCAATCGTGATTCTTCCATGTGCTCAACCGGCATACGCACATGACATTTGATCATCAGCTAACCAGCCAACAATTATCATCTTTTTCACCTTTTTCTCTTACCAAAACAATTCACTACAAACCCATTGGTTTAACTTTGACAATTTTGCCTAGTTTCCCAAACTCAAGTCAGAAAATTGTTAAAAAAAAAAAAATTCGGAAAATTGTGATAACATATGAGTTCTCAACCTTGTCGGACACATCATCACAAGAGGATAGGAGAGAGACATGGGTGTAGTTAGCATAGGAGAAATATTTTAATCACAAATAAATTATACAAAATAATCTTATAAATTGACGTGATTTTATATATTTCATCATATTATAAAATTATAAAATAAATCTAACAAATTACATAAGATCATGTCAGTTTATAAAATTGCTTGTATAATTTTTTTTGTAAAAATAGCAGTCATCATAAAAGAAAGAAAAAGAAAAGCTTTATGAGAACATGCAGCAGAAGATAAATAAGCCCATGAGAAACTCCAAATGGCCCCACCACTTTGCTTCTAGGCAAAACTTAAATAATGGTTGCCTCCCACCCAACCCCAAACACGTCCATGGAGATCTATGTTTTCATTGCTAAAATGGATGAGCCAAAACCAGAGGGAGCATTGAGGATGAAGACCTAATTCACATGTTAGATGATGTACTATTCAGGGCTTTGCACATGCGATGGGGACCATATTGCACGTGGGTGAGTTTTTTTCTCTTTAAGCGAGATGGGTCCCTTTTCATTCATTTTCCAACTTGCACACTCTGTTAAGACGTGTGATAGCTGAAGAGAAAACCGAGTTTTATGCACTTCTGCCTCTTTTGAGAGCCCCCTTTTCAAGCTCTATTCATACTACAAACCTTAGTTTCCCCCAACTTCAACAGTTCTCAATGCCTTGAACCACTAATTTTCCCACCCAAGCCCCACAAAAATTAAAAAAAATAAAAAAAAACATATTTATACACACTGTCAGAAGTAGTTTCTGATAATCTGATTCCCATCCATGTGGGTGTCTGAGTCAGTTGCATCGAGTCTCCAACATGCGTTGTTTCAATTGCTTGAAGTACAATCAGATCATGCGGCAGAATAACTTGGAGAAAACGTTTCCTTTCATTACAATATCAACGCAGATGTTATACAGTTCACACGTTTCTAATATTGCCAAATTGATATGAATTTTTGCACTCCAGATGCATGTTTTAGAAAGGAAGGTAAAATAATTATTCATGTCTAAAGGTCAGAAGAAGGGCAGCAATGTGCAACAAATATAATCAATCCTCAAACATAATCATATCCTGGATGGATGGATGTCAAGGAGTCACTCCCCGAATAGGCAGAGAGGATGATTACAACAGGCCAGACTGAGACTGAGAAAGTTAGAAATAATGCTTGCAGAGAGGCATTATTCCGAGTTAGCAACAGCACTAGGATCTTCAACCCATCACAAAAAGCAATATAAAGCTGTGTCAATTGAAGGCCCAAAGCTCTAAGCCTTTTAACTTTTAAGGGACGCAACTGTTCTATTTTCAGATACTTAAATATAAAACACTTGATAATTTCAAATCTTCTAACTTTTCGGTCTAATCCTTGCAATTTTTCTTAACTCTCAAACAAAACACAATCTTATACAACTTTTTTAAATTTCTAAATAAAAATTATATTCAAATAATATTTTAATTTTATAATATTTATAATTCAAAACTAAATAAAATTATAAAATATATAATTAATTCAATCTATTTTATTACTATTCACAAACTATTTACTAGTATTAACAAATATATCAAATATTCTTATCAGACAAGAGATGCCCATAAATTTCTATCATGAGCGGTGGCTACATCCTCCGAGTGGATTTAGCCCGAATTTCTCTCAAAAGACTAATTTTTTTTTTTAATATTATTTTGGTAGTTTTAAATAAATTTTAATAATAATAAAAAAAATCATACCACTATTAAAAATATTTTTTTAATTATTTAGTAAAAAAATTAAAAAAAACAAACAATTCGAAAGAAATTCGGTACACGAATCCCTGGGACAAAAAGCATTTCTGTTCTATCACTAGGCCGAGGTCTACACGGTTGGGATAGTCGGAGAATGCTTATCATCATTTCCTAATCCCCCCGATACTGCTGCAGCAAGTGAATCCTATGCTTGCTTCCTTCTCGAACTTAAGTCCCAACTCCTGCAAGAAGAAGAATGGATGCCTTGTGTTCCTTCCAATTCCTCCCCTTTCATTCATGATTGCACCAAAATTCTAAAACATTATAGTCCCAAAACAAGACCTTGAAGGCACTTTTGAAGATTTACATAAAGTTTGGAAGGCAGCAATTAAATAATCACACAAATAACAAGCAACTAAACTCTGCAATTATCGAAGGATCCCATGAGTTTGTCCCCTTCCGTAGATTGAATGAATTCCATTGCAAAGTAGCACTCTTCCTTGGGGGAATTCAATTCCATTTTGCCAAACATAATAAATGTGACTAAGGGCAAAGGAGCGTAAAAGAAATGGAATGATTAAGCTAGGACCCTAATTATTAACCATCTTAAGCAAATAAAATTATATATACAAGGAATAGGCATACTGTTAATCTCGATTGTAGCTGCACATAATTAAGGGAGCCTTTTTCTGAATGGCTTAACCTGTCCCATGTGATTTTCGGAGTGATCAAGTAAAAATTACATACTTTTAATAGCAGTTTGAAGGATCGAAAAATAGAAGAGGGAAAAAATGATTTTTTTTCAACATCTTTTATGCTCCAACACCTAGTATTTTTTCGGTCCGGTCTAAAATCAGGATAACTGGATTCCGAATCCGTATTAAACTTATATTAGAATCATGATTTTAAAAATCTAAACCAATGGATCGGATATGGATTTAAAATCTCGATACGGGAATTAAACTCGGTACCCAGATTTCTCCCCTCACCCCAGAGGTCGTACCTCTCTCTCTCTCTCTCTCTCTCAATTAGAAACCCTAGCCTCCTCCTTGTCATCAATCTCCGTGAGCTATCGTCGTCGCCAATCTCTATCTCTCCCCTCGATAATCGATTCTCTCATCTACTCTCTCTATCTCTCTTGATAATTGATGCCCTTCCGAAATCTCTCTCTCTATCTCTTTCTGTTTTGAGCAACGAAACCCTAGTCATCAACGTCAGTGAATAGCAAAGGCTTCGTTTGGCTAGATCTGCTCTTTTCTTTTTGGGTTCTAGTCTGGTTGGGTATGTTTTCTTTCCCCTTTGTTTTGTTTTCTCTTTGTTGATTTGAGTTTGTTTTGATGAAAATTTTTGAATGTTTGAGAAGTATTTTTTATGGATTTGTTGTTATGTGCATAAAAGGAAAAAAATAGATCTCTTCAAATCTATTTTAGATCTATTTAGAGTTTTTTTTATGGGCAAATCTCTATATTTTGATGACCATAATGCATGCGAATAACTTGGATTTATGTATCATGCAAACATGTTGACCAAAACTATTTATGAAAGATCGTAAAAAAATGATAGATTTAATTTACAGCATGGATATTGTTGGAGAGCACAGATACTTTTTGCATAGACTCAGAACTTGCATTCTCTATTTGTTGTGTTTTTACATGTAGAAACAGCAAATAGAGTGGATGTTCTAATTAAATGCTATAGTTTTTTTTTATGCTGACATATATATTTCTAAGATTTGTTCAGATGTGCTCCGATATAAAGCAGGATTTAAAATTACTTTCAATTTTATGATAGAATGGAGTGCAACAGGTAACTATTTTCCACTCTCCATTCCTTTGTGTATATGATTTGGCTAATCTTTTATGAACTGAGTTGAGTTACAATAAGTAAACCCCAAAAAATTTTATACTTTTGGTTCGAAGAACCTATGGCATAGCTTACTTGGAGAACTTCCTGTCTCTTCATGCCACTTCCAATAGTTTCTTTGGTAAGTTATGATTGTCTATTTGAAGTACTTCCAATAGTTTGTGGTTATAACTTTTTAAATCTTTCTTGTAATATATCAAAGTGGTGGTTTGTTTTTCTTTTTATTTTTTGATGAACTACAGATGGATAGCAAATCAAAATGGGACTAATGATGATAGCAAATCAAAGTTCTTTCATGATGATGCAGTAGATTAGTTCATGTTTAATGTTTTATATTGGAGCTTAATTAAAGTAATGTATGTGTTTTGTAATGTTCAAACAATATTGTAATATGCAGTGAATTCATTTTTTTTTATGTATTTAGTTAAAAAAGTTAATCAGTTGTTTATAGTCTTAGCTATACTTAACATAAATTTAAGTCATGTTTGTTTTCAAAGATGAAATGAGATTAAAGTTAAAAAAATAATAATATATTATTGTAATATATTTTTTTACTATTAATTTGTATTACGATTTGAAAAAATGAGTTTAGAATTTGAAAAGGTATAATATTTTATTATATTTTGTATGAAAATTTAAAAAAGTGTAATGATAAATTTAAGATGAGTTTGGAGTTTTTGGTTTCATATCTCAAAACAAACCGGCCTCTAATTTTTCATTATGATATATGGACAATGATAAAAATGAAAGATTTTATATAATAACAAAATTTTGCTTTTTAACATTATATCTTAAGAAATTAGGTAATAAGATATAAGATTTTTTATAAACATTTTCCCTCAAAAAATCAACAATAGATGGCTTATGCTAAAAAATAAAAAAATAGTTTCAAATGCGGAATCTGGATTTTAGAATCTAGAAAGAACAAGATTTCGGCCCGGATCACAACCCAGATGAATCTAGGCTGGAATCCAAACCGGATTGGAAGCATTGGTTCCGGGCCAGGTTGACCTGGATTGCCAGTTCGGAACCCACTTGAACACCCCTGAATGACGACCTACTTTAAATGAACATATGTGAAATACCATCATGCAAGTAAAACTTAACACTTGCCTTAAAATACATCATTGAATATATGCTTGTCTAATGTCGGCTGCCAACTTAGTTGTGAGGCTGAAGGTTTGCTTCCTAAATAAGAGTATGCAATATGGCTATCAGCTACAGAGGAAAGATTCCAATTTGAAACTTCCTTTTCAATTCACATGAAGAAAGAAGGAAAAACAGAAGCAAAAGCCTTTCTGAAAACAATCCATTCACAAACTGATGCACTCTTCCTTCCCAAGATTTGACATTAGAAAGACATGGTGTTGAAGAAAATATTGACTACCTAAATCTCAGAATTGAAGGCCATTTTCTCGAGCTGCATTGGCTAGGGCTTCAACACGTCCATGATAAGGGTATCCACCTCGGTCAAAGGCCACTTTAGTGATTCCTTTCTCCAAACAGGACTTTGCAATGACTTCACCCACCTTCTTTGCCACCTCCTTATGTTAGAAATTTGCAAAAATCAGGACTTTTTCTCTTGAAAAACAAAGTTGGAAAATAACATTGAAGAGGAAGAAAAATAGCCAAATTATTAATAAAAAAGGGGATAACAATTACCAAATTACCAGCCAAGACACTTGGGTTTAAGTGGACATGAGAGATGGGGCTTTGCCAGCATTTACTCACAATTGAACAATTCAAAAGTACGCAGAAATTACGTATAAGGGTCAAATATTTAAAAAACAAAAAAGCCAAAAAAATAAAACCACCGCATTGGTAACAGAAGCAATAAGAGTTTCAGACCCATGGAGGATCAAATATTTCGGTGACAACAGAGTACCCAAAAATCGAGCTTCAGATGATGATGATGGACAGCACAAGATCAATATTGCCAAGTTTAGGAAGAGTACAGATATGTTTGATGGGGAGGGCAAGAGTCTTATACAGAAGCAAAAATTTTGTATGATGAGGATAATGGATTTGAGAAAAAAATGAACTGGAATATAAACTTGAATATATTTACAACCTGCAATGACTTGGATACACAATAGAAGGAAATACAAAAAGGATGCGCTAGAATGGTTGAAGCAAAGATCCAGCCACACAGATACCTTAAGAAGCTGGTGTCTTTCTTACTTTTTTTTTTTTTTTTCTTAAGCAGAAGGTTGTGTCTTTCAAACAATACATTTTATTCTATTTTGCTTTGACCTTTGAGCCCAAATCTCCACCAGTACATGGGCGTTTGATTTGATCAGAGAGAGAAGAGAGACTAAGATCAAGACTGAGAGACCACCTTTTAGACCAATGAAGACAGTTAGGTAGCAACCAGTTTAGTTCAGATAATAAACAAATAGATATTTGTGAACTTACAATAGTGGCACCAGAGCTGTAATCAAACTCCTCAGATATGGGTTTCTGCTTGGTTGAAGCCGAAGCAAGCGTGTGCATCTTGGTGTCATCAATCACCTGGACATAGAGATGCTTGTTGGAGCGGAAGACACATAACCTTGGCCTTTCTGGTGTCCCTTCAACCTGATAAAACAAAAGATTGATGGCAAAATAGACAGTCACAGCATCACCAACACTCGAGATTAGCATATTTCAAAAATGTAAAAGAAATATATTAACCCAAAGTACTGAAACAAAGATCCAAAGAAGAACAAGATCATTCATGCTCCCTCCTCCATAGGAAAAATTAATATAGTAGGAAAAGAATACCATAACCCATAAATTTCTAAGTATCAATGCAGTTGTAACTACTGTAGAAAGATTTATACATAACAAGTTGTCAACCCGTGCAATGTTCAGGAATAATAAAAGTAAGTAGCTAAGAGGTGAGGAAGCCAAATGGGTAAATAACAAAGAGTCAATAGCTACAATAAGATAACTACTCTTTCTTTATTATTGAAAAAGTAAAAATTAAATGACAGAAAAATTAAATGCAGGAAACTCATAGAAACATGTAATGAGATATTAATAACTACTATAAAATGAAAAGGCTTTATTTTTTTCTATATTGAATTAGTAATCGTAAATGGCAGGAAACCTTTTGTCTTCAGACCTTTTTGTTTTTTAAATCTTAATTTCAAAAACTTGAGTGGGTTTATTTTGGCAACAAAGACAATACGATGAAAAGTTCTTTCTAGCATGTGAAGGTTAAAAATTATATAGGTGATAGAATCAAAGAAAAACAATCGCAAATGTTCATTTTCTAAGGAAAGCTTGTATAACGTGGCAGGTAAGCAAGATACTCCTCGGTTTTAGGTTAGACAGCGATAGAAAATAATTTAGGTACAATCATTTCATTCTAAATGTGCAGATCCTAAATTCTGGGAAGAATGCAAATGGTCTGCTTCTTCCCATTTTTCCTAATATATATAGCTCAGAAGTATCAGCCTCGTGCCACTTGAAATGGATGGCAAGCACCCAGTCACAAAAAAATTTCCATTTGGAAAAGGCGCTCGCCAACACCTCATTATCGTTGCATGTAAGATCCCAGCAACTCTTTGCTAAATCACCTGTAAAAGATTACTGACTACCATTTATATAAGAGAAATTCTTTGTACAAGCCCCAAATAGAAAAATCCCACGCAAGCCTTTGTAAAAAGCTGGACTTTATATAATATCTTGCTCCACTTTTTTTTAGACCTGTAACACTAACTCTAGCCACAGGTAAAACCTCATACAAGCACTGCATGAAGTGTCAATTTACTGACCATGATGAATAACCTCAAAGCTTGTTAAGCAGGAACCCTCAGTTCCTTCTCGTGAAGTAAGGGAACAAAAAATGAAGAGTTCAATTCAACCAAATTCGAGTTTCCAAACCTCAATATCAACTTCAAGACATCAAGTCGTTCAATATCTTGAAATCAGATAATAAAAGACTTCTCTTTATTAGTACATTACGCATCCCAATTAGAAAATGCAGGAACATTAAAAAGCAGCTAAATCTGCTCAAAGGAACCAACAGAGTGGTTTAAAATTGACAAGAGCTACCCACTTGACCAGAAGCAAAGAAGAAAAGATGAGAACGGCGGGGAGAGCCTTGATGAAAGAAAGCAGCTTTGTGCAGCTAAAATAAAAGCGCCGAGATGAGAATAGTGACCGAGGAGAATTTGCATAAAATTTTCTCAAAGAAAGATTAGAGCACCACTAAGATGAACATAAAATTTTCAAAATCACAACTCTTGCTCTGGCAATCAAATCAACTCGGTTACACAAGGTAAAGCAATGATCACCGTTCCATCCAGGCATTTCATTGGCAATTTCCGAAACACAACGCCTGCCAAGGCGGAATTCTATTGTAGATGTTGGGTCAGTAGCCGGCGATGAGTTTGGGCAATTTATTTCAGGAAATTTTGAGAACTCTAATGTGATAATTAAACATATCTCAAGGTCTTCGGTCAAAGCCCAAGAAAAAAGAAGAGATTAACAATATTCTAAAGCCATGGAAAAGATAGCTAAGTTTTACATTGAACAGACTACGATAGAGAACTAGAACAACATTGTGGATGGCGAAGTAGAGAGATGGGCGGAAAAGAAAACCTTTTTTCTAATGCGAGAATGGCGAGCAGTCCTGTCTTCCCTTCTGGTGGTGGCTTTGGCTTCAACAACAAGAGAAAGAGAAGGGCGTGGCCTTTGGGTAGAAGCAGAAGCAGAAGCAGAGCCAACAAACTTCGGCCCCATCCATAGCTGTTGGGAAGAGGCCAATGCACTCTGAAGAAACCAAGTGGAAGAAGACATTCTCTCCAATCCTTCCCCCCGCAGTCCTCTCGGTAAGTGTTAAACTCCTAATACCCTTCACCTTATCCCTTCGCCCTTCCTACCCGACCTCGCTGAAATAGGATAGATCATTACCATTTTTTCTTTTTCTTCTCAAAATAAATATATATAATTTTTTTCTTTCCTATCAAATCTATGCATCTTTTTCTATTTTTGAATTCTCTGATTTGTTTTCACAATTTTTTTTAAAATTATCTCATCTTATTTTATTTAATCATGACAATAATCTCAAATTTTTAAATAAAATAAAATAAAAAATTTAACTTTTTCTAAATATCAAAATAAATATAATATTAAAATTATATATTCTAATAATATTTTATTCAACTTTTAACTTTTATTTTAATTAATTTCATCTTCTTTAATCTCATATATGGAAACAAACTAGGCTTATTGTACATTTGTATATACATGATTAGGAAGAAATTGAATTTCTCCAATTCATGCAATGTAAGACTTCATTTATCATCTTTCTTTTTCATATTTTCAAATTAAGAACGATGCAATCCAAATTTAAGCACATATTTATAAAAAAAAAAATGATTGGTTAATGTTATAATTACAATCGAGTTCTACTACTCAATAGCCCAAATAGTGATGTCATTAATGTGGCAAGGTCTCTTAACCTATTTTATTCTACAGACGTCCTTAGTAGTCTATTGATATCCTCCTATCAAAAGATCGGGGGCTATACTTGTTTTCTTCATGTTTGGTATCATAACGCCCCATGGATGGGATGCCATAGGGAGGCATGTCCCATTAGTCATTGTTGTTTGTTTACCTTACTTCACAAGTAAGTTTAGTCTCTGAACCAAGTATTTCGTGAAGGTCAACAATCCCATTCGAGGATACCTTTTGGGCTCCAACTGTGAGATCCATATTTTGTGCTTCTAATTAATTATTAATTATTATTGATTCCTTTATTTTAAATTTAAGTTATTAGGTCTTATTATTTTTATTTTATTTTATTATTGCTAAGTTGTTTTGTTCTTTTATTTTAATGTGCTTTTTTATTTTATTTATTTTGGTTTTTTCGGATTGGGCCATAATGTTTGGGTGAGTTTCTTTTTTTCTGTTGAGCCGAGGCTGAGTGAGTTAGAGCCCAGTCTGTGTGACTTGTGAAGCCCCAGCCCCATTTGGTTGATATGGCGCCATTTGGCCCCCCACCCTTAAGGTTTCATCATTTTCTCCCCAGTGCCGCACCTCTCTTCTTTCCTTTTTCTTTTTATCTTATTCTTTTTTCCCCTCTTCTCCTTCTTCCAACTACTAAACCTATGACCTTCCCCTGTGTCGTTGGCCTCACGGTCGACCTCTCCGTGCCACGTGTCCAACGTTGTGACGCCTCTCCACTCCGACCAGCACCACTGTGCCTTTTCTCCCAAATTGCGAGCCACGCATCAGTTTTCCTCCGCTTTTGCCTCTACAACCTAGTCAACCCAACCATGGCAGCTCGCAACTACACATGCTCTATTGAGGGATGCCATGCGGTGACTCACAACTCAATCGCACCGCCCCCTTTCACCAATTGCAGATCTTCCTGCGATGGCCAAACCATTCAAGTTGGCCTATAAGAGCACTAGCATTGGTCTCATTAAAGAAATTATCAAACTTTGATAAGAAGTACAAGTTTGATGAGAAGCACATACCTCCACATCTATAACTCCACATTGGATTCATCATTAAACTCATCAAAATAATAATATAATAATATTTTTTTAAAAGAATATTTTTAAATATTTTTTCATATTTTTTAATTATACTAACCATATGTATATTAATAATTTGATTTGATATTTAAATTATTTTTTTCAACAATTTTTTTAAAACTAAGTAAAACTAAGTATAATAATTTCTTATCATCTTGGAAGATCAGGCATATATATACATATGCAATTCGGAAATTTTCCTAATAAAAAATCAACACAAACTGCCAAACACACACAAAACTCTTCACCCAGAAAATCTAGAAAATCATGACATGGAGATGAGGAGAGAGAGAGAGAGAGAAGTGAAAAAGAAGCTGGAATTAACGCGGGAGAGAAGAAAAAAAGGAAAGGAAAATGAGGGAAAGAAGGTGGAGAAATAAAATATATTAAACAATTACTTTAGTGGGTGAACAATGACCCTTTAAATTTGAAAAGTGTGGTTACTTTTACTATAACTCAAAGTTAGACATATATACTTTAATGAGACCAATGTGAGGTTGTTTTTAGTATAAATCATCAAATTTATGTTTAATGAGTCAGTTGGTGAGACCAATGCTTGTGCTCTAAATAGGCTGAACCTCCCTACCCTCAAAGCATCCATCACATGCCCATTCTTCCCATTGAAGCTAGTTTTAGTTGCTTCCCCATCTCTAGATCTAGGTCCTAAAACCGTTAGTTGTATTTTTCACAAAATGCTATTGTGCACTACCATGCACTCTACCATGCAAGCCACCCAACCATCTCGCTTTGGTCTCACAGCTCTCATCGAGCTATCATACTTGTATCCTCATCATCCCTCACCCCTCAAACCACCCAACCCATTGGCTGTAACTAAATCCCGCCACTAATCCATTGTGCCCCACCAATACCTCCAATGTAAACACTCCTTGGCACCCCAAATCCAAAGCCCCTTCACGAAAAAATCCGCCATAGGCTATTGTTCTGCCCTTGTACTGTTGTTTCCCACCGCTGCGATGCCACTTTTGGTGACACCTTGGTGAGCGTTCTGTCCATTTCTATTTATTTAATAATCTGTTGTGTGTTTGAATTGCTAAAGCCTTGGTATCATCTGTGTAGCGACGCGCACCCTTGACCTAACTCGGGACCCGTAGGCCGATGTGTACGAGATCTTCTAGAAATTTTTCCAACCGCGTCACAATTAATCTTCTGATGCGATTGCTTTGAGATTGGAATATTATTTTTACAATAACGCTTTTCTACAGTTTAGTTGGTTGAGTTGGGCCTTGGGCCCATTAAAGCATTGAAAAATTTAATTGTAGTTAAGGTTAGTTTGGGCCTTGGGCCAGAAAAGGAGGATAGAAAAACACATGTAGATATGGTTGTAAAATTGTAAAACTGGATGATTGTGATTGCTATGGTATTATGTGTGTCTGTTGAGTGATCTGTCGTGTCATCCAATATACTGCTTGTCATGCATCTGTGCGTTTTATGTTATTTCTATTTGGACTGTTTATATAATTGTACAGTGCGTATCACGACCCCAATCCGAGATGAGGCATTATCTCGGTGGAGCTCCCTAGTCATTCGAGAGTGTAATAATCTAATATGATGTCCCCTAAGCTGTCACTATGCAATAGTTGGGTAGGTCAAGATGATAACGCTCTTGACACAACCTGTGGGCTCTTGCTAGTGGGGGCTGAAGGACGTCTGGTCACGATATGCGCTAAGCGCGGAGCTTGGCATTACTTGTTATGGAGCCACATATACGGTTGTTACTCGTGGTATAATGAAAGAAAACAAGATATACAAATAGTTCCAATGGGAGACCATGGTATATACATAATAAATGGTTATAACTAAACCAAAATGGAATTTTTGGCATTGAGGTTAAATGTGTCCTTTTTGACAAAAATGGGTGGATTTGTTCTTATATGCTTTACTGGGATGGCTGTTAAATGTGTTGGGTATATAAATATGTTTTAAACTCTTGGATATTCTTGGTTGGTTATTTATTGTGATTTCATATTCCCATTGTGGTACTCTTACCTATGGTTCCAGGTCATGGAATCGTAGACTTTGATGCAGAGGGAGATTATTAGACAAAGGAGTCGGCTCTGCTAAAAGTGTGATTTACTAGAGCTTATATAGCTTTTTTATTATGGGATTTATTTTCCTTATGTTATATGGTTTTTTTCTTTTATTTAATTATCTTGTCGGATGACTGTATAACCTCTGGAAGATATTTATTTTTGTTCTATTGTTCTTTCTTTTTTTTTTTCTTTTTTTTGTAGTACTTAGTTTGAATATCTTTTTTCATCATTCCACTATGAATATTATATGCACACTCAATGCTTGTTGCACATACTAAGCACTTGGCAATGGGGCGTGTGATCCATGTAGTCATCATCGTAGTGTCAAGACTTCCACAAAATCATACGTGGGGGTCGAGGCGACACAAGTGGTATCAGAGCAGTTCAACTTTGAGTAAAACCAAACGATACTTAGGTGTTGTACCAAAAAAAAATTGTGTTTTAATTTGAATTTGTTTGCTTGTGTTGAAGACTGAGGTTAAGGGTTACGTTTTGGTAGGAAGATGGTACAACCAAGAATGGATGACAAAGTTTTTTCATGCCATGGTCAGGGCATAAAAATGGATGACAAAGTTTTTTCAACATAACTTTTGGCCGCAACAAATGGAACAACAAATCGGGTACTCTTATGAGTGCTTCTTAGCATATAGGACTCTCGTCTTTTAGGTTAAGGAGGATTCAATTTGAGTTGGGGGTGGATTAGAGATCTCAAGAAGACGTTTGAGATCTACGATTGTACTGAAGCCCAGAAGGTCCTCTACGCAAGTTATTTGTTGCAAGGCTTAGTGGCAGTTTGGTGGGAGACTAAGCAGGAGCTCCTGGAGATAGAGCTGGGATCATTTGCTAATGTGTCTTGGCAGTGCTTCAAGAAAGTGTTCGACAAGTGGGAGTTTGTTATTCCCATTGGCACTCCAATGGGTCAAAAGAGGAGAAGCTGCACAAGGGTTAGGTTGAATTCTTAAAGCAATGGAAAGGAGCTATAGCGTGCATGCATTTGTTGATATGCTTCGATGAAGAGAGTAGTTTTGGGTCACCAAAGAAGTTTGTTTCAAGAATCGGGGCCCGATCTTAGGCATCTACCGAAAAATGTATAGAAGACCCAGCTTCAGTCTACGGTAAATGCAACAGATCTCATGAAGGCTAGTGTTGACATGGTGGAGCCTAGTGTTTTAAATGCAGCCAAACGAGACACTTTACTCTTAAGTGCCCTAACCTGGCCTACGAGAATCGAGGCAGCTAGCGTGGTGGTAGGACTAACCAGAGGCAAGTAATTTAGGCTTGGGTTTATGCGGTGGCCCCTGATGATGTTGACAACAAGGCTCTAAAGACTCAGGATGCGAGAGTCATCACAAGTATGGATCTGAAATAATCTTTTGGAATTGATGTTTTGTGTGGTTTTATATTTTGATTTCATTGGTACTTTTATAATATGAGCTTTATGCCTGCACTTTGTTTGATTCGGGATACGACTCGATCATTTGTGTCTACCACTTTTGCACAGATGTGCATCCTTGCCATAGAGCCCTTACTGCAGTCTATGGTAGTGGTACTACCCAATGGTAAGATAGAATGGTGCTCAAAGGTCTCTCTAGGTTGTCCTTTAGACTTTGGTGAAAGGACACTTAATGCGGATCTGTTCACGTTTAAATTTCTCAAGTTTGACATTATTTTGGGTATGGACTAGTTGTATGGGCATTTTGCAAGCATCAACTGTCGGAGTTAGGTAGTTAGTTTCCAACTCCCTAGAGGGGATTATTTGGAGTTTATGGGAAGCAAGCTAAAGACAAGACCTGTAATCATATTTGCCATCCAAGCGAAGAAGGACATAGCAAGTGGGATGGATCCTTTTTGGCTCTAATGGTGTCTACACTGTCTGTGAAGAAGTCCGTAGCATATATCCCTATTGTGAAGGAGTTCCTTGACGTGTTTGCAGATGAGCTACTCAGTTTGCCTCATGCTCGTGATTTAGATTTTACCATCGACTTAGAACCCAAAGCGATACTAGTGCACAAGACTCTTTACCGTATGGTACTAGCTGAGTTAAAAAAGTTGAAAGCTCAGCTGCAAGAGCTAGTAGATAAGAGGTTCATTCAACCCAATTTTTTGCCTTAGGGAACGCTTGTGCCATTCATCAAGAAGAGGGATGGCACCCTCAGAATGTATATTGATTATTGGGAGCTCAATAAGGTGACCATTAAGAATAAATATTCACTATCTCGGATTGATGATTTGTTTGATTAATTTCAAGGTGCAGCTACTTTCTCGAAAATTGATTTATGGTGTATTATTAGTTGAGGATAAGAGATAAGGATGTACCCAAGACTACTTTTAGGTTGAGGTATAGGCATTACGAGTTTAGAGTAATGCATTTTGGACTAGCTAATGCCCCTGTAACATTCATAAACATGATGAATAAAGTGTTCCATCCCTATCTAGATTTGTTTGTAGTGGTCTTCATCGACGACATCTTGGTTTATTCTCGAGATTTGGAGGAGCATGCTTTTCACCTTGTCACCTTCGATTGGTTTCGGGAAAGTTAAGGGAGCATCAGTTCTATGTGAAGCACAGCAGTGTGAATTCTAGTTGGAAGAAATCAGATTTCTTGGACATGTTATTTCCTAGGATGGTGTAAGGGTAGATCACAGTAAAGTATAAGCTATTTTAACTTGGTCACGTCCTTCATTGGTGCACAAGATTTAGAGTTTTTTGGGTCTTTGATGGGTACTATCAAAGGTTCATGAAAGGATTTTGTCGATTATCTGGACCCCTCACTACCTTGACGAAGAAAAATGATGAGTTTATTTGGATCGACAAGTGCGAGAGAAATTTTCAAAAGTTGAAAAAAGATTGACTACGACACCTATTTTGGCACTTCTTGAGCTGCAGAAGCGTTTGTGGTTTTCAATGATGCTTTCAAATTCAGTTTGAGATATGTTCTTATGCAGGAGGGGTGGGTCGTTGTTTATGCGTCTCGCCAATTGAAGGATTGTAAAAGGAATTATCCAACACATGATTAGGAACTGACAGTTGTGGTTTTTACTCTTAAGATTTGGTTGCATTACCTTTATGGAGAGGCTTCTGAAGTTTACACTAACCGTAAGAGCTTGAAATATCTATTTTCGCAAAAAAAATTTTAATATGAGACAAAGAAGGTGGTTGAAGTTAATCAATGATTATCAACACAAGATTAAGTATCATCCTAGTAAGGCGAACAAAATTACTGATGCGTTGAGTCGAAAGCCTCATTTGGTTGATGAGGCTGAGCCGTCGAGACTAGACTTTTCTCTATGGGGCGAGAAGACTTATGGTAAAGAGTTTGCAACAAAAGGAGGTGTTAGCTTCAATGCATGATGTCTGAATTGTTGCTTTCAAATAATTGAAGACTGTCCAAAGAAAGGACCTAAAGTTTTTAGATATCCGAAAAAGAGTTAAAAGGTCTAGAGGACCCATACATTTCAGTTTGGATTAAGATGGTATTCTACAATTCTGGAATCATGGGGTGATTCCTCCGAATTCAGAGTTTAAGGAATAGATCCTGGTTGAGCCTCATGCATCCCCTTATTCAAGTTGCCCTAGAAGTATGAAGATGTATGAGACTTAAAAAGAATCTTCTGTGGGAAGGGATGAAGAAGGACATCGCTATATTTGTCGTGAGATACCACTTGCCATAAAGTTAAAGGTGCACATCAAAGGCTTGTTGGAAATCTCTAACCTCTCTCAATCCTTGAGTGGATGTGGGACGATATTGATATGGATTTTGTGGTAGATTTGTCGAGGACCCCTAATGAAAAGAACTCAATATGGGTGATTATTGATCGGCTGACCTAGAGTGCTCATTTCCTATTTGTTACTAACACTGACACATTGGAAAAGTATACTCGAAATTATGTCAAAGAGATAGTGCATCTTCATGGGATACTTAAGAGCATAGTGTCGGATCGAGACCTGAGGTTCATATCCCATTTTTGAAGAGATTGTAGATAGCCTTGGGCACCATATTGAAGTTTAAAAGTGCGTATCATTCTCAAACCAACGTCCAATCAAAAAGCACCATATTCATACTCTCAAGGCTATGTTGCAAGCCTATGTTTTGGAATTCAATGGAAGTTAGGAGAATCACCTGTCATTTATAGAATTTGTATACAATAACAACTTCCTTGCATCCATTCAGATGACTCCTTATAAAGCTCTTTGTGGGAGTAAATGCAGTTTGTATTTGTTTTGGGACAAAGTTGGTGAGAGAAAGTTGCTTGGGCAAGAAGTTGTTCAAGAGATGAAGGATCGGGTTCAAATTATAAGAGACAAGATGGTAGCCGCACAGAGTTGTCAGAAACTTATATGAACATGAGAACAAAAGACTTTTCCTTCGAGGAAGCTGATTGGGTGAGTCTCAAAGTCTCCACCATGAAAGGTGTCAAACACTTTGGTAAAAAAGAGAAGTTTAGCTCGAGGTATGTCGCCTTTTTCAGATTCTAGAGAAGGCTGCGCCTGTCGCTTATAGGATCGCCTTATCAAATTATTTTGGAGAGGTTCATAATGTATTCCACGTGTCATCACTAAAAAAGAGCTTCAGACAGCAGGAGCCCTGATTCACAAAAAGCATTTAACTTCAGCCTAAACCCACTTGTAAAGTTGCGTCAAATTATGGATTGGAAAGAGCAAAAGTTGAGATCCAAGACGTCACCTTTGGTTAAGGTGTCATGGGGAGATCCATTGGTTCAAGACTTCTCTTGGGAGAGAGAGGTAGACATGAGAGAGTTTTACTCTTATCAGTTTAGGTATTATTGATTGTGTGTCTTTCTCAAACTTGACTTGAGCTATACATTGTATCTAGTCTTAGAATCAATGGATGAGTTTGCCAATTTCGATGATGAAATTTATTTTAAGTGGGAGGATGTAAGATTCATATTTTGTGCTTTTAATTAATTATATATTACTATTGGTTTCTTTATTTTAAAATATTAATGTATTAGAACTTATTATTTTATTTTATTATTGCTAAGTTGTTGTGTTCTTTTATTTTAGTTTGCATTTTAATTTTATTTATTTTCTTTGTTTTGGTCTTCTCAGATTGGGCCATAGTGTTTGGGCGAGTTCTTCTTTTTTTTATTCTTTTCTAGGCCGAGGGATAGAGTAGCCTTTGGTGTCTCACGGCGAAATAAGTAACGAATAGAGATTTCATTGATGGAGAGTACGCTAGCATAGGCTGTTTTGATGGAGTGATGAGTCAAGATCTCGAGATGCATTACGTTCTTGAAAAGCAACATTGAAAAGCAACACATTTCTCATTAGAATTCTTAGTGTGAACATGAAAGTATAAATTCACGAGCATTAAGCTATTCTAGCAATAAAATTTCTGTGGGTGCTCAGCATTCTAGGGGTGCGGCAGCTTTTTTTTTTGGAGTCTCAGAGCCTATAGGAGCTCAGGTGATTGTTTTCAGTGACCATGTAGGAGCCTTCCCGCTGAGGGCCTAGCTTTCCCTCATCTCAAATTTTTGTCCTTGTTTCTTTGAGCACGTGGTCCCGACTTTGAACATTCTCAGACGCACCCATTTGTTGAAGAAATGCTTTGCCCTTCTCTTATTAACAGTAGTACTTATTCTCGCTTCCAGTCTAACTTCTTCTAGCAAGTCAAGTTGCTCTTCTAACCACTTATCATTAGGGTCTTGCTCGAAGTACTATGTCATGTAGGTGTGGATCCCAATTTCTATCAACGAAACTGCCTCGTTGCCATAAGTGAGGGTGAAAGGGGTTTCCCTTGTTGAAGTTCTTATTGTGACCCGGTATGCCCATAGAACCTCGGAAAGTTCCTCCCCTCAAGCACCCTTCCTGTCATCAAGTCTCTTTTTTAGCATCCCCATTAATGTTTTATTGGTCACCTCCACTTGTCCCTTAGACTGAGGATGACATGGAGATGAGTATAGGAACTCAATTCCCAACTCGATACTACTTATGGTAGTAGTCGGAGTCGAACTATCTTTCATTGTCCGATATGGTAGTGTGTGGAATGTCAAACTTGCAGACCTTCCACAGGAATCACGTGATGTTGCTAGTTGTAATTAATTTCAATGGCTTGGCCTCGACCCAATGGATGAAGTAGTCTACGACCACTACCACAAATTCCAATCCTCCCTTGCTCAAAGGGTGGGGACCTACCAAGTCAATTCCCCACTAGGTAAAAGGCCATGGTAAGATAATCGACATTAGCTCTTCTGGGAACAATAGGGAACCTTAGAGTATTCTTGGCACTTCTAGCATTTTCGCGCTTACTCCTTAGCATCTCGCAAGGCGCGGGGTTAGTAGTATCCTTCCCTTATCACTTTTTCTGTTAACACCTTACCTCCCGAGTGGTCAGCGCAAATCCCTTTGTAGATTTCTACTTGCACATACTAAGTTTTTTCAGGTAAGACACATCTCAAGAGAGGCATGGAATATTCCTTTCAATGTAGGACTCCCTTAGTCAGAGTGTAGTGTGTCACTCGATTCCTGATCTTTCTAGCTTCTTATTTGTTATCGAGTATCTCAATGGCATCCAAGTATTTTATAACGTCCATTGCCCACTCCAGAGCCCCTTGTTGTATCTTTACTACTTCAATCCCCACGATGGGTACTTTGACAGTTCGAATCACCATTTATTTTGGCAGAGAGAGTCTTCTTGCCCAGATGTCACACATGCTAGCTTGAAAGCTTCCTGAATTTCTACCCTCAACACTTGTTGGATCTGGAAGTACTTGAAGTAAGAGTGCCAAACTTGAACATAATGCCTCGTACACTGCCTCGTTATTCGTGGTCTTGAACCCCGATTTGCTGGCATAATTTTACTCCTCTCTCTCGGACATAACAATATGCACCTTCACTCCCCTTCTAGTCCGAGAAGATGAGCCGTCCACAAAGTCTTCTAGCATTTGCCCCTGTGCAAACTCAATGTCAATCTCGCTCAGCTCCAGGACTAAGTTCATAAGTCGACCTGAGGCATCTGGTCTTTGCAAGACCTTTTTCTGGAGAATCTCTATAAGGTCCCTCTCTAGATGAGCTTGGAAGTACAGGCGCAGCTTATGTGTGGTCACTACTAAGGTAAAGGCGAGTTGCTCTATATGGGGATACTTGGCTTTGGCCCACGATAGGCCTAGCTGGTGTAGTACACTAGTCTTTGGACCCCACCCTCGTCATGTACTAAAGTCGAGGAAGCTACTTGTGGGGAGACTGACATGTATAGAATCAGAGTTTCTCCGCATCTAGGTTGGCTAAGGAGTAGGGGCTTGCAAGATACTTCTTAAGAGCCTCGAATGCCTAGTCACACCCATCGTACCATATTCGAGCCTTTTACAAAACCTTAAAAAAAGGCAAACATTTGTCGGTGGACTTTGAGACAAATTTGTTGGTCCATACTCGCCAAGCCAGTTTTTGTACTTCATCAATATCTCGAAGCAAGGCCATGTTAAGGATGGCTTTCACCTTTTCTAGGTTGGCTTAGATTCTGCATTCTGAGCCCATGAATCCCAAAGACTTTTCGGATCCCACATCAAAGACACACTTCGTCGGGTTTAGCTTCATCTAATATTGCCTTAATATTGTTAACGTTTCTCACAAATCGTTCAGGAGTTTGACTTTTGACCAATAAGTCATCCACGTAGACCTCTATCTTTCTTCTTATCTATTTAGTGTAGTAGTATTGTCATCGGTCAATGATAAACGAAGTTTTGTTCTCGTCATTTTGGTTCATGCAGATCTAGTTATAATTGGAGTAGGCGTCCATAAAACTAAGCATGAGAGGGCATGATTGTCTACCTTGGAGGTGTCCCACATCGCCACTCCAAGACGTCCCTTTTTGAACATTTTTGTTGAACCCAAGGTTTCAAGTTTCGTGTAATTATAAATCTACACATGGATTTTGATAATAACAAATGAATTCAAAGAATAAAGGAGTCTCAAACTCAAGTTGTCCACACAATAGAATCAAGCACATCAAGGAACCAAGCATGAGCAAGAAGAGAACAAGTTCACATTAAAGTCATAGAGTAATGTTGTAAATCTCTTAAAAATTAGAAATTAGGATTAATGCTCAAAATTAATATTTTATCATAAAGCATTAAAATACATTTTCCACATGTGCATGAATATTTTGAAAATTAAATTTGAAAATTTTGAAAGATGATTGATTGTCATCTTTCACATGTGCATGACATGATTAAAGGTTTGAACTTTGAAAATATTAAGATGATTGATTGTCATCTTTCACATGTGCATGTTTTATTTGAATATTTTCAAAAGTAATGGATGCTTTTCTTGACTTATGCAAAAGGTAGATGTTTTTGTTTGAAAATTTTGAAAAGTAAAGTGTGCTCATTTTGTCATATGCAAAAAGTAAAAGATTAAGTTTGAAATTTTTGAAAAGTCAAGTGTGCTCATTTTGTCACATGCAAAAAGTAAAAAGATTAGGTTTGAAATTTCTGAAAAGTGAATGATGATGTCTTTGACATGGGAATCTTTTCAAATTTGAAATTGAAGACTCATTTGCCTATAAATAGCTCACTTGAGTTTTGCAAAAATCACACAAAGAGCTTACACATCTATTGTTAAGTTTTGTATCATTCTTTCAAAACTCTCATTCTCTCTTTTCTAGAGTTTTGAGCCTTAATTCTTGTTCTTTTTTAGAGAGATATAGGTTAAACTGTATTGTTTCTATCTCACTCATTGAGGAGTGTACTTTGATAGTCTACCCACTATCAACTCTTGTATTTATAAGAGGGTGCGTATAACCCTTGTGTGTGTAGAAGGTGTTCTACACGGGGAATAGTTAAACCACCAAGTGTGAGGTGATTGGAAGTGTAGAGGGTGTTCTACACGAATTCTTTGGAGCGGTACTGCTCAAAAGTGTAATAGGTTTCTATCTCCACCTAAAGGAGATTGACTAGTGAATTCGAGATTCTCAAGGGGTAGCTTGAGGCGAGGACGTAGGCAATGAGGCTGAACCTCGTAAAAATACTGAGTTTGCTTTCTCTTACCCTACTTTTTACATTTCTTATAGTTTTATATTCTGTTAATATTTTATATTGTGTATTTGATTAATAAGTGTTAATTTTTATAATATAACCCAATTCACCCCCCCTCTTATGTTAGTCATCTGGGTAACAATTTTCTTGCCATTCCTTCCCATTGTCTCCCTCCTCCCCCAATTCGACACAACTCTCCATACTCATGATCACTTGGTCCTTCTTCGTTTCAGGATTCGTAGGTGGTTGTCTTAAGAGTTTCACTTCCCTGTTGGTCCATGTTTTCTAATGCTGCTTCTTCTAGCTCCCTAGTTGTCTGAGAGAGGGTTGTTGTAAGCATATGAAATACACGTAAAGTCTATAGAAATCTCACAACCAACGCCACTATTAACGTTATGTTTCGTATGCCTTTGGGCTAGATTCCAACAATTCGGGTCTTCTAGGCTTGGACCTACACACACAATGAATATCTGCAGAAGGGTGCCTTAGTAAGGCTAGGAAGTCTCCAATTCTTAAGTTAATGTCTTCTTTTGGAAGTTTGTAAATAAAGTAAAAGAGTATAGAAAGTATTTTTTCGTACCTAAAAGTTGCTATTTATACTAAGAGTCTAAGGGGACATATGTAGTCTGTCCCCGTGATGTCCATGTCCTTTTACCTACTCCATTTGTCAAGATTCTTTAATGTGATGTGGCATCTACAACATTCTCATTAATGCGGCATGTTGTCCGAATAGCGTTGTCATTAATGCGGCATGGCATCTTAACTTGCTTTATTTTGCAGGCATCCTCAGTGGCCTATAATGTCCTCCTATTAGAAGATCAAAAGCTCTCATTATCTTTTTGCTCACCTGGTATCACAAGTCGACGTGTCCTATCAACCACTACTAGTTGTTTATCCCTCATATGAATTAATTCACATATTAGTTCCTGGACCAAGTGTTTCATGAAGACTTGCCAATCTTATTCTAGGATAACTCCTAAGCTCGATCAAATCCGGTCAAAAAGTCTTACAACCTACTAGTCTTTCGAGTTTCGTGAGTGCCTTACAAGCCTATTGAAAGAGGAAAAAATTCCCATACATCTTTAAAATTCTAAATTGTCTAGTAACCATTTACACAAAAGTCTCATATTATTTTAAATTTAAAAAATTAAATTCATGGTCATATAATTTGGTTAGATGACATGAAAAATTAATTTGTTTTTATAAATGAGATAAAATAAATTGAGATAAAAATTAAAAAAAGTGTTATCAATTATCATATTAAAATCTTATTTTAGATTATTAAACTTTTTTGGGACATACAAAGCGAGCTGAACCCCGACCCTTTCAAGTTTTTTTTTTCTTTGAAGATAAAAGCTGTAACACCATCCTTCAACTTCAATAAATTATAAGACCGACCCAATTCAAGATGACGTCGGTTCATGTCTTCTCTGATCATGAACATGAAAACACATCTTACACGGTTACATCCCAATGCCAACTAAACATCAGGTGCACTACTTCCAGTCTTTCTGAGACTTAAAAATAAATAAATAATAAACAATTTTCACCTCTACAAGCACCCACCAATTTAGTCATAGATTAGTGTTAAAAAGACTGAAAATGATGAGTTAACGCAGAAGAAATATGTTATTCAGCCAAAGTAGAAACCATAAAAGCAAACACAATATCGGGAGGGCCAGAGGAGTCGATGATGAGAAATTGAAAATATTATAGTTAGAAGTAATGTCTTGCTACATATATATGTGCAGTCTTAAATTGAATCTTCAGTCTTCTTCTTGTGATTGTGTCTCCTATCTTAATGATTAGGACAAGCACGAGGGTCTCCAACATGAACTGAATCAATTGATTGATATTATCTCCCAAATCTTTCCATTCTCCTACGCCGTAATTCGTCTAAAGGAAGGTCACTAGAATGGCGTGATACCTGACGGTGAGTAAATTCATTGTCATTTCTATTTGTCCCACACATCTCACAAATGCTTAACCAACCAGAATTATCATATGTACATGCTTGGCATCTCCATCTATCGGAAACAGTCATCCCTGTGCCCCGACCAACAATTCCTCTACCAGAAATTTGCCGTCGTGGGCATCGAAACAAGCGCTGTACAATCCTCACTGGCCAGCTCAATGCACCAGCGAGACCCCTGAAGATTGAAGTCAACGGATCTGAGCCTGAATATCTACTTTTCAGCCGCACATAGAGAAGCCCGGCGAGTATTCCACCAAGGTGACCAAGGAATGAGACACCAGGTACAAACATTTGGATGAGAATCAACTCCGCCCATGCAGCATAACGTGCCGGTACAACCACCCCATGCACGTAAGAGTAGTTTTCTGACTGAGAATTCAGAACAACTTTCATGGCAAAGAGAACACCAGAAAATCCAACAGAAAACTCGGAGTAGTAAGGTCTCTCGTAATCAAAGAACAAGAGAAGGGATTTTGCTAGTAGCAGTGTGATTCCCTGGGACATACCAAGAAGAGCAGTAACCATAGAAGCAAATTCAGCGCTTCCCATTGAAGTCTCCAACTGAATTCCCTTCCACAAGAGTGACATCATGTTATAGACCAGGTGAGGTTCACCCACATGGTAGAATGCCGATAAGAAAAATCGCTTCGGGTCCCTGTGCTGCCAAAGAAAAAATTTGATTTTCCACGTGAGGAAAACAAGACATGCAATGATCATAAACACCTTGAAAAAAAGACATGTAATGATCATAAACCGCTTGAGAAAAAAGGTGAACAGATTGTCCCCTACTTCTCACCATAACAGAGCGAATCTGTCTTGAATACTTATGAGGAAGACCCAATCGAGACAATATTAATGATACATAATATACTAGAAATGTAAACAGAAACTGGAAATTCTACAAATTTATTTTCTTATAGAGACATGCAAAATTTGGTAGTTTGGGACATTGAAGCCCTTCGGACATAAGCAGTATCTCACCAAAGATGCTACAGTAGTAATATTAGTCAAGACCAAACTACAAATTTCCACATTGAATATTCCTTTTTCCCATAGAAACCCAAACAATAGGGTTTGTGACCGTTTCCCCTCTTTAAAGTAATTGAGAGTATTTCCAGTCAATATGTATCAGCAATAGAAGGAAAAGAACAAAGAACACAAAATTAACTTCTCTTTGTGGCTGTACAGGTAAGTAAACATCAATTCTTTACAGAGCATGTACATAACGCCTGACATTTAATTTATGAGAGCAACTTTAGGCCGGTTGGGTGTTTAAATGCATTTGACACCAACAAATCATGAGCTGCCACAAAGGGAATGCAACAAATTACAGTCTAAACTCGCACACTTCTTTTCAGCTCTTTGATCTCCCCCCCCCCCCCTCTCTCTCTCTCTCTCTCCCATCCTGTGACCTGGCTGCTCTCCCCCACCCCCTCCATCACTCTCTTTCTCTTCCTCTAGAAATTCATTTCAACGCAAAATCCTAACCTGCAACCACCAGTTCTTGCTGCGTTTTCTCTCCCCTCCTTCATCCAATTGTTGCTATGTAACTCCCATCTCCCAAAATTGTGATCCCATCTCCCAATAAGTTTCCAGATCTCTCTTCCCAGAGGGCCATTCTCCCCTTCATAACTTGAATCTGCTATGTAACTCCTCATGCATTTTTATTGACTTCTTAACATCCTCAGGTTTCCATTTATTCTGTTTCACAAGTTTGGACTTCGGTTGAGCATTTGAAAATTTTAAGGAGTTGTCTTTAACGCTTTCAGTACCAACTTTCTCAACCTTTGATTCATTTTTAGGTGATTGGGGAAGAAGCTGGGTTTAAATCGGGGAGGAGAAGAGAAGAAGGGCTTCGGGGGAGAAGAAAGAGGAAAGAGAGCGAAGGGGGTTTAACTGGATGCACACCCACCGTAATTACCATAAGTCTACTATGTGTTTAGGTTTTCATTGCTGGGTGTAAAAGGAAAATGAACACCCAACCGGTTTTAAGGTTTTCCCTTAATTTATTAGGTCTGCTTGAGAGGTTTCAACCAATTCAGAAGCTGAAGTTATCCCGTCATCTGTCCCAATTCTAAGATAAGTCGGGCTAGCCCGTCAGTGAGGAACTCAGGCTATGTTTGGGGTTGCCTTTTGAAGCTTATAAAGTGCTTTTAATTGCTTAAAAGCTAATTTAAAGAAAAAAAAATGACATTTTTGGTAAGTTTATAAAAAGTACTTTAATTACCTAAAAAAGCTGAGTCTACTTTTCTAAAAAGTACCAAATTGAAGCCTTTATTAAAAAACTTCTGCAAATAACTGTAGATTTTTTAAAAAAATTACTATAACTAACTTTAAAAGCGCTTTAGATACATGTTTGTCAAGCAGTAAACAACTTTTGAATATAGAGTTTATTATTTAAACCATAAAGCTATAAGCCATAAAGCTATAAACTATATTTTTCACCACAATCCTAAATATGCACTCAAGCATCTATCAATATATTCCGCTGTGAATGATATCAAGGTACGGTTCCATTCCAAACAAATAGAAGATTGGCCTAAGGAAATAAACTTAAGGCCTCATTTGGCTATGCAGTTCAAATAAGATGAAATGTTTTATTGAAAATTGAATAAAATATTGTTATAATATAATTTTTTAATATTTTTTGTTATGAGATTTGAAAAAATTAAATTATTTATTATATTTTATGGTAAAAATTGAAAAAATTGTAATGATTATATATGATAAGATAGTTTTGTTTTGGTTAACCAATCCAGCCCTTAGTATCCCACAAACATAATGATAAACCCCACCGCAACCTGAATCAAGTTGTGAACAATCCCCATCATGTTTTTAATTTTTAATTGTTTGCTTTTCTCTCTTAAGTTCCTGAACGGTAGACCCATAAGACTATTACTTAACAGAAAGAAAATCAATATAAATAATTGATTCTGTTCATATCTTGTACTTGATGAACAAACATTGTTTTGTTATTGCCTTGCTCAGGCATCCTGTTCCCTTGGATTGTTATTGGTACTCTAATTATCAAGGCGAAATGGATTAGGGTTTCGCAATAGTTCGAAATACATTCGATTAGCAGAAGATGAAGTTCGTATTTATTTAGTAGGAGATGAAGAATTCAGTATATGTAGAAGTATATACCGACGAAAAAAATTTCATAATACGGAGAAGTAAGAGATGAAATGAGAGAGTGTGTACCTTAAGGATGAGGTGGGGATTGAACCAGACCTCGTCGATGGGAGGGAGAATTGCGTGAAGCAATCCAGGCCTCAGATAAATGATGGTATTGGCGGCGAGAAGGCAAGCAGTGACAGGGGGCTTCCACTCGAGCCTGTAATACTCGCTCGCGGCGTGGAAAGCCAGCAGTGGCAGCATTCTCCCTCTTCCTCTCTCCATTTTTGCTCCTTCGATTCCAAAAATTCAAGGCACGCCCGGAATGCTCAACGTCGGCTAACGGTGAAAAGCTTGGTCGCCAAGTAAAGCATAAGCCACAGGGTATTTATGCTGAGCGCGATGGTTAGTTGATAAAGAGACTTCTAGATAGTTCGTGCTTTGGGGTCCTTTTGGTAAACGCATCGTTCAATTTCGGTTAAAATAATATTTAGAAATTGATGTAAAAACAATGTTTATAAATTGACGATATGCTTCTTCTTCTTTTTTAATTTTTAGTAAGAAAACATTTATAATTATGTGAATTTATTTTTATTTTTTTAAAATTGTGAACTAACATGTCCCATTTAGGCCTAATTTGATTTTACAAAATTATTTCATCAAATCTCGTCTTATCTAAATATCTAAATATTATTCAAATACAAATGTTTTCTAATTTCAAACTTTCAACTTTTTTATCTAATCACTACCTAGTCACTACAAGTTCTTTAAATTTTCAAACATCACATTTAAAAAAAAAAAAAATCAACCTTATTCAAATACAAATATTTTTTATTTAAAAAATAATATTCTTACCCTTTTTGATTTTATATTTTTTGTTCATTTTTTATTCATTTTTTAAAATTTCATGAGAATTTAACCCCAATTATTTATTATTAATATTTACAAATTATCTTATCTTATCTTATCTCATATAATTCTAACCAAACGATGCTTTAATAACTATTGAGCTTTGTCTTCCACCATTGAAGCTCCAAGATTGGGTTTGAGATTGTCACCAATAGCAACTCATGGCTGTTTCTAAGTAATATTGACTCTAGTATTCAGAGGTATGCTCTCAATTGTATATCTTTGATATATCTCTGCATCACTTTCTTTGTAAATTCATTGTCTAACATCTGAAACTAATAGATTTTTGTTCCTCCTAGGCATTACAAATCAACATTATTTACTTGCATCATGGACTAGCTGAGAAGATGGGAGTTATTCTAAGAAATAGACCTAAGTATACTTTTAAATTTCAATCCATTCAGGTTGAAACTTTCTATCCAATGTGTAATCAGATATACCATACCTCCTCGTTCTGTTTTGTTTCAGCTGAGCAAAACGAAAACATTAAGAAATTGTTTGTTTTTTAAATTTATATCAATTTATCTCATCTCATCTAATCATTACAAATTTTTTAAAATTTTCACACAATCAAATAAACAATTCAATTTTTTTAAATTTTAAAATAAAATTAAAATTAAAATTAAAAAAATATTATAATAATATTTTATTCACCTTTCAATTTTTATCTCAATTCAACTCAAAAAACAAAACAAACCTAAGAGTTAACTAATATTGATTTTATAATAATTACAATAGAAAGCTTACGTGTCGATCTTTCATCGGAATGTGTACAATGAGTTTGTCACCGCGTCCTGATTAAAGGTTTACTCAATGAGTTCAAATACATTCTTAAGAATCCAGCTCCTCAAAAAAGTTCTATAATAAAAATGGTGTAGAGCACATTTAATACAGTATTTACATGTCATAATTTGAATTAAAAGATAAATTTTAAACTCTAAATCTTACAAATGAAATTTTATTATTTAAATGATGTAGATGATATGCTCTACATACTGACTTCATAATAAAAAAATAAAAAAATAAAAATAAAAAAAAGCTCATTCTCAAATCAATCACCAAATAAGAGTCAACTTCTAGCAATGCATGCAAAAAGCATCATAGCATCACTATTTACTCATATCCATCTGAGGTTAAGCCTAGTCTTCAGGATGCCATCCTAGTTGCATGGACCTCGAAACAACTTTAAATTGAGAAGGGTATAGTTCTTAAACTCCAAATATACAACTTATGTTGAAAATGAGGCCATATTTCAATTCAAAAGGATAGAGGAAACAATCCAACCCCTTCGGAATAAGCTCCTCTCCATTTTAAATGAAATAAATAAGATCCTTGTTGGCAACATCAAGAAAAAATACTCAACGGACCCATCAATTTAAGTTTTTCTAAACTTTGTGCTTTAAAATGTAGGGATTCTAAAATCAAAAGAAACAGGAATATGATGTGCAGTCTGCTACTGTTCACACCCATTACAAAATCATCTAATGGGCAGAATAATATGATTGAACAAATTATAGCCTTAGCCCCAAAATAAGAATGCTCGCAGATGTAAAGTAAATTAGTAATTCACCATAGCATGATTAATTCAGCACTGGAATCTCAATGGGAATTAAGTGATGGAAGACTTGCAAACTGGGCATGAAGTTTTTCTGCTCAGCCACGGATCAATGCACTGACAACAGAGGAAAACAAACAGAGTCAGATGCTCGCTAGGTTATTCAATAAGAAAGTTTTGATCTTCGAAAAAAGAAAATTCTTACATCTTTATGAAATTTGTGTAAGCAGGGGAGGTGGCGAATGGTTTCTCCAGTAGTTGGGACTTCAAGACAGATTGCACAAGCTTCTTCACTAGCGTCAGTCTGATGTTAAACATACAAAACCGCATGTTATAGCAAATAAATCTCCAAAACTGACAAAATGGCATACAACCAGTGACCGGTCCGAATATTTACGCACACCCACTTACCCGTACAGTAGACAGTGGCAGACAATTAATCTGATTGACAGATGCACCACCGTGTTGGTGATTATTGTCATCAAGGGCCAACAACATTTCATAATCATCTCTACAAGAAAACAAAAAAGAGGCTCAAATTATATTTGAAATTTAAGTTGATATATCCACCAGAAAATAGAAAATATACCATGGCCAATAAGAAACAGGACTAGAATAATAAATAAGTAACTACAAGATTCATTGAAGACTAATCAAAGAGTTAACAGAATGTGCAGATTGATTAACAAAGAATAAAATCTTACTCATTGAAATCACGCTGCATTTGAAAGATGCTATTAGCCCTACTGCCATCACTAAGGTGCCCAACTGCAGTCTCTAATGCTTCCAATATATCAAGTCTCTGTGTACGAAAGCAAAAAAAATAGTATCCCTTATAAAACACCCCGAAAACATTCATTGCATAATAAACAATCCATTGTCACGCTTCATACAAGTGATTACTTTTTTTTTTCTTTTGAGGCAATGATTATAAATAAGAATCCAATTTGACTTTGGCCAAATATTAAGACTTTCAACAAAATCCATATCCATTCTATGGCCCCAAGATTATTGAATCTAGACCCTAAATGAGTCATAACTGGAAGTAGCAAAGACTAACATCAGCTGCATATGAAACCTTAAAGAGTGTTAGGCACCGTTCGGATACAGAAACGGTTTCATCTCATCTCATCTCAATATTACAACTTTTTTCCAAAATCTCATACAAAATATAATAACAATTCAATTTTTTCAAATCCCAAAAAAATAATAATATTATAAAGTAATATTTTAATAATATTTCATTCAACTTTCAACTTTCTTCTAAAATCAACTCATCTCACTATCCAAAATGGGACCTCAAAGAACCATCCACATGATACTATGATAGTGCCTATATATTTATCCATTGGATCAATCAGACTCTCTAGTTGGAATGTCTCAAAATTTCTAATATAATCCTCTATATACAAATTGTTTCAAAAAATCATAATAATGAAGAAGTATATATGAAAAAAACCAAACCATCATCCAAAACTTGAGTAGTTATGCATCCTCAATAAGCACATTAAAATTTAATTCCAATGAAAAATGTGTCCTCAACACTGATTTGCCATTTAGGCATTGTGTTAACATACACTGGTTTGACATATAGGTCAAGTGAAAGCCATATGCACAAGCTTTTGTGCATATAAGCATAATACTTGCCAGATTAATTAAGAATTATTGTCTAACCCTCGTTGGGATTAAACACAGTTTTACTTTCAACTTGCACAAAATTTCCACATATGGGTTCTCCTCTTAACACTTTCTTTTTCTAACATTAAACATACAGCTTGCCAGCTTCCATTTTTCTTGTACTATGCATTAACAATATGGTAATCTCTAAATTCTTATTTTTTCCATAAAATTTACGACCATGGTATCTGAGAGTTGAATTGTGATACCAGCACAAGGATAAGGTGAGACACGAGTGGTATCTTACCAGTTTGTGGGCACCCTTGTTTTATCCTGGTTCGTAAGCTCAAAGCTTTGAAGGACTTGAAGAAGTGGAACATGAACGTCTTTGGGAATGTGGAGGTTCTCTTTAAGGAGTTGCAGCGTTTGGAGGCCAGGGAGGAGATTGGCGCTCTCATGGATAAGGATATTTCACTGAAAACTCTTATTGCTTCTGAACTAAGAAAATGTTTTCAATAGAAGAGATTTCTTGGAGGCAGAAAGCTCAGGCTCTTAGGCTCAAGGAAGGGGAAAAGTGCACCAGTTATTTCCATTGGGTGGCCAATTCCCATGGGAGGAAGAATGCCATTGAGATACTTCACGTGGACGGTCAGCATCTAACGGATCATGTCGAGATCAAGGATCACATCACCAGCTTCTATGAAGAACTCCTTATTGAGCAATACAATCGGAGGCCTAGACTTGATGGCTTAGCCTTCAAGTGAACTGACCCTTTGAGTGCCAATTGGCTGGAAAGACCGATTGAGAAGGAAGAGGTTCAACAAGTGATTAGAGGGATAGCTAAGGGCAAGCTCTAGGTCCGGATGGTTTATCTATGGCATTTTTTCAGACTTGTAGGGACATTGTTGGCAAGGATACCATGAAGGTTTGTCATGAGTTTCATTATTATGGGAAGACTGAGGAAAGCCTTAACAACACTTTTATTGCTCTTAACCCTATGTAGGTCGGGGCTTTGGATGTGAAGGATTATCGTCCCATTAGTCTAGTGAAGCATGTGTATAATATTATAACAAAAGTACCAGCCAATCAAATGAGCACAACTATGAAGAAAATTATCTTGAAGCCTTGGATGGCTTTGTCAAAGGGAGACAAAATTTTAGATCCGGTTCTCATTGCTAATGAATGCTTGGAGAGTAGAATCAAAGATGGAGCGCTGGGTTTATTATGCAAATTAGACATGGAAGAGGCATATGATCATGTTAATTGGGAATTTTTGTATTACTTATTTGGGAGATGTGGTTTGGTTTGGGGGAGAAATGGAGTACTTGGATTAAGCATTGTGTATCCATAATCTATTTCTCTATTTTGGTAAATGGCTTTCTAACAGGTTTCCTCAACCATTCAAGGAGATTGAGACACAGGGACCCATTATCCCTCTTCATTTTTGTTATCATTATGGGCGCACTTAGGCACATGCTAGATGTTGCAGTTGGTGGCGGTTTTATTTCAAGTTTTTCGGTGGGAAGAGCTAATTTTGGTGCTGTCAGTATTTCTCATTTTCTTTTTGCAGATAAGATCTTGCTCTTTTGCGATGCAAATCTTGGTCATATCCAATCTTTGAGAGCATTGGACTCATTAAAGAAATCATCAAAATTTGATGAAAAGTACAAGATCGATGGAAAGCCAACACCAAAATAATTTACATTGGACTCACAAAAAATGCTTTCATCATATTTGCTCAAAAATGAGGGAAATTTGATGGGTTACTATTCAAAAGTCAAACCAAAAGTAATTTTATTTTATTCTCCCCACTTTCTTTTCCTCATTTTTGGGCAAATATAACGAAAGTATTTTTTATGAGTCCAATGTAGAATTATTTTGGTATTGGCTTTCCATCAAACTTG
This sequence comes from Platycarya longipes, assembly GCA_036559045.1. Classification (NCBI taxonomy): domain Eukaryota; kingdom Viridiplantae; phylum Streptophyta; class Magnoliopsida; order Fagales; family Juglandaceae; genus Platycarya; species Platycarya longipes. The sequence continues at coordinate 27,198,790 of CM071790.1, forward strand.
TATTTTTCATCAAATTTTGATAATTTCTTTGATAAGTCAAATGCTAGTGTTTTGAGGGCCCTCTTGCTTTGCTTTGAAGTAGTCTTTGGACTGAAAGTGACCTTATGAACTCCAAAATGACTAGTTGGAAAAAGTTTTACTCGTCCAAGGGGCAGAATTACTTTTATCAAAAGCACTCTCTAAACTCCCAACATATATCCTATCTTTGTTTTTCCCTTACCTGCAGGTGTGGCCAATCAAATTAAGAGGGGGCTGGGATAAGGTATGCACCCCGATTTCTAGTGGTGGGTTAGGAATCTGTAAGTTGAGGATGTTTAACAGAGCCCTCCTTCAGAATTGGTTGTGGTGACATCATCATGAGGGGGAGGCCTTATGGAGGGTGGTTATTGACACCAAGTATGCGAGTGATAGAGAGGCATGGTGTTCTAATGAAGTTAGGGGTGCATACAAGGTAGGGTTGTGGAAAATATTAGAAGTGGATGGAGAGGCTTTTCTACGTAATGCAGATTTGAGGTTGGTGAGGGTTCAAGAGTGTACTTTTGGCATGATACTTGGTGTAGAAATGGGCCCTCAAGACCACACTCCCTACTCTGTATTGGTTTGCTCAAGATAAGGAGACTTTGGTGGCAGAGATCAAAGATAGATCTAGTGGCTCACTTAGAGGAATGTTTATATTTTCAGATCGGCTCAAGATTGGGAGTTAGGTGCCTTCTCTGAATTTTTCAACTTCTATGCTTTGAATATGGTAATGTGGAGGCGGACAGGATGATTTGGAATCAAACCAGAAACAGGAGATTCACAGTTCAGTCTTTCTACAAGGTTCTGACAGCTCGTAACCACAACCCTTTTCCTTGTAAGCGCATTTGAAGATATTAGGTACATGAAGATGTTAGGTGCCTCCCAAGGTAGCTTTCCTTGGCTGGTCTGCTTCCCTTGAGAGAATCCTTACCATTGATAATCTGAGGAAACATGATTGGTTTTATATATGCAAGAAAGATGGTGAAACAGTGGATAATTTATTATAACACTGTGAGGTGGCCAAGATATTGTGGGATGACATTTTTATCAGGACCGGATTGGCAGTAATGCCCAGTAGGGTGTGGATCTTCTGTCCTGTTGGAGGTTGGTTCTTCAAGCTGAACCCCAAACTTCCACTGTGTAGAAAAAGATTCCTTTACATCTGATGCATGCCTTTGGATGAGCTCAAATTGTCAATTCTTTGAAGATTGAGAACATTCATTGGATGAGCTCAAGAGACTTTTCTTTAGCACCTTGTATTTATGGGCTTCGTTCGGTCATTGTCCTCAATGGGGCTAGTCTCTCTGACATTTTTTATTGGCAAGAAAATTTTATTAAGACAAGTAAATAGGCATTGCCAAAGTACACAGGAAGTAAATAGGCTAGTTTCTATGACTTTCTTGTATCATTTCTAGGTCTTAGAGCATTTCTCATTGGATTGGCTAAAAGCCAATTCCAATAATAATTTAGACATTCAAAATCATTTTAACTCTACATTGGATTGTTTAAATACTAAAGTTCTTGGTCTTTGAGCCAACAAACTCTAATAAAATGCCAAATATAGCAAGTTAGCTAGATTGGCCATATCTATTATTTTATTATTTCTCTTTCATATTTCTCTCTTTTTTGATAAAAAAATATAGTTGGATGAAGAATAAGTAAAAATTATTTTTTTAAATATCGATTAATAATTTAATTTAAATATAATATGATTACTAATTATTTTTTTAAACTCATAATATAATTGAAATATGATTATTACTTAACCTATAATAGAAAGAATAGTCAAATATGATAAAATTAATTAATTTAACAATTGCAAATAATTAAAAAAGATGTATTATTAAATATTTTTATTGTTATATTTTGAAAAAATAGCCATTCCAATGTAAGAATTATGTAAATGGAATGGCCAAAAGTTAAAATGAGAATTAGATTGGCTAAAAGTGTACTTTAGCTTTGGACAATCCAATGAGAGTGCCCTTAATTTGTAATTAGGTGTTCTCATTGTATTACCTCCTGTGCACTTAGGCTATGCCTATTTTTCCTTTCAAAAAATAGATTTTGACTATCCAAAAAAATGAAACCAGAAAACACATCTGATCTTCCTAATACCTATAATAAGACATACCTGAGGTAGCATTAGAATATAACTTGACTAACATCAGATATGTCTAATACATCTAGCCATCAAATTATCAAGGTGCCTCAATTTATATCGCATCATCAAATGACAGTTGAGAAAAGGGCCCCGGGGGGGGGTGTTGGGGGAGAAGAAAAATAACGGGTAGAGAGGAGAGAGAGAGAGAGAGATACCATGTCTAAATCCATGTCCAAAGGAAACCGTAGATTCCTTCCATTTGATGACAATGAAGGAGAATGTCTGGAAAAGCGATTCCTCAACCGTGCTATTCTGCTAGAGGTAGGAACTCTCGCCTGGGCTCCCATTGTCTGTGCTATTCGTCGAGATGTAGGAGCTCGAGCCTGGGTTCCTCTCCTAGTTAAAGGGTTTTGAGAAAACCGAGACAGAGGTTGTCTATGTGCATGTGATGCCAATGAGCCTCTCTGACAAATATGCAATCCAATTGAGTTGTTAATGAAATCTAGTAGAATAGTCCAACAAAGAATAAGTTACACCAACTAACAGATGACAAATACTACATATGCAGGGAAAATTGATGTACAGCACAGCTTGCCGGTAAGAAACTTCCTTTATGATTTAACATTCTAATTCATAAAATCAACTTAGTGAAAATTTAAAAAAATACCAGCCACCGTAACAATACGACCATGCTTTCTGAGTGAAAGCTAGCAGTGGGCATTAGCAAAAAAGAGCGATCATTCAGCACAGTCAGACCTTGTAGGCTTGTAACAACCCAGTTCCACATTGGCAAAAGGTATGCCATACAGTGTATAAGTTAAAAAGGTAGTCATGAGTGCTAAGTCTCACATTGGCTACTTACTATGTAAAACTGGTCTTTATTAATGATTATAAGGAAGCACTTAACGAGTCCTTTTAGGGTCATACCACAAATGTGCTATTTATCCTTGGTCATAAAATTTATCCTCTAAATTTGCTATTTATTAAGTTTATAAGTTTTATCTTATGACATTTCTTCCTATGATGAAACAAACATACATTTAAAACATAAAAGTCCTATACAAATCTGAAACAGGCCGGGAATACTCCTAGAAAGTCATATACCCGGGATGAGTACAGAATATCATTACCCATATACTTGGGCTCTTGCCTACTCTTTCAATCGACAAAAATTTGTTTGTGAATAAAAAATAAATATAAATAAATAAATAAAATAAAATAAAAACAAAAAAAATCATATTGGCATGGAAGGGAGAAATTCTTGTCCTTTCTAACCTTATATGGTCCTTTGGGCATGCAGCACGCTTAAGGATTAGCTCGATCTTGGCACTTAATATAAACTAAACAGATCAATATCAAATATTCAAATTTGGCCTAGCTCACCTCAATTGCTGCCGTCAGGACTAAAGACTTTTAGCATTACAAAGATTATCACGCTCATTTGTTAAATATTCATACTATATAGAGGTCTCTATATATTAAATGGCCAAGATATGAAAGTGGCATAATTTTACAACCAATGCTTAATGACAACTGGCTTGCTTTCCAATACAAACTATTAGTAATTATGTCTGCAATACCATATAGTCAATAACATGAATTTGATGCTGCATTCCATATTATTAGCATCAGCAAAAAGGAGGCTCACTCACAAGATGTGATTCATTGTGACTTCCACCAGAAGCGTCATCGAAAACATCTTCCTGCTGCAGGACCCTTGCTAAGTTTTCATCAATCTACAAAAACATCATGAAACACTTACAAGGATCGCTACTTGAAAAAAAAAAATCCATACAAAGAAACCTACCTCACCGCCTCCAACAACAGGCATCTCCTGATATAGTTGTTCTTGGAGTTCCCGGGCCAATAATTCATCTGCTTCTAATTGTCTTGCCCTAGCATCCGAGTCATCGTTATCCATACACTCCAAACCACGTGAGATGGGTTGAGTCATTTCGGGTGATAATTCATCAACTTCAATTACTTGGTGCAAAGTGCCCTGAGGTTGACGATTCCGGCCTCTGATTGATCTTGAATTCAATGATTCCCAAGATGAACCAAGAAACACAATATCCGAGTCATTAGAAACAGATGTAGAGCATTCACCAGGATTCCTTGAAGTCAATTTATATTTCTTTTGCCTTCTAATAAGTGTATTTGCTGCACGATGTGGTCCAGCAATGCGGTCAGCCTCGGAGACAATCTTAGAAGTTGTTTCAGATGCATCATGATCTTTTGCGAAATCAAATTGAGCCCTATGGTTTATTCCACTCCCAACATCTCTTCTCTCCACTCTGTTTTCATGTTGTTGACTGACAAAACTTTCAACACCAGAAAGACACCCAGCTCTCTCAGACAAGGGATGACCAGTTTTCTTTGATCGATTCCGTGTGCTTCTCCAGCCATGTAGTTCTTCAGAGCTGCCAAATGGATCTCCACTGACATAACTACTTCCATCCACCTCTTCATTATTAATGACAGGGCTGCGCCAAAAACACAACACCTATAAGGCCTTAGAATAATATTACTTTAAAGAGATGAGACACCTAAGTTGATCCAACAATTGCTGGCAACAGCAATTACAAAACAGGGTTGAAACTTTTAACCTTATCATATTTTCAAATGTAGCTCTCAGGTGATGTCTAAAACTTCTGCCAGAGTTAAAGACTTAGTCTATACCAGATCTTTCACAAATGTTAGTACAAAGAAATCGGAACTCAATGATTGTCCAACTATTGGCATAATAAGAATGAAAGATATGTCCAAAAAATACAGGCTAAATTGTTCAATACAAGTACATACCACTAATCCCTAACTTTCTGAGAATCCACATCCTTCAAATCATTCTTTAAAATATACTAGAAAGTTCAGAAACAAAGACAGGAGTTGCAATTATGCTGACTGTATATTGATGAAGTCTAAAGGTAGGAAGCATAAGATACTTGGATTTACAAGCTAAAAGATCAGAAAAAAGCGAGCATCCGCAAGTTTATAAGAGAAAACTTGCCACAATTCTCAGAGAGAGAACAGAAGAGAGCAATGAATTAATTTTGTAGTTAAGAACAAACCTCCAAAATGATGATGAATTAAAGACAGATGAACCGATATGATCTTTGGTATTTAAAATTTAAGAGAAACTGATCAATAAGAAATTAGTTGAAAAGGACAATTGGAGAATTAATGACACCATCAGAATAAAAAGAAGCAGGCATAAAGTCAAGTCCTCAAGTGAATTCTACAAAAAGATATAGAATTTTTTTTTACAAGTAAACGATTATATTGATATGAATAGGCATAGACCAAGTACACAAGATGGCATACAAAAAGTTACACCTGGTTAGAGAGAAGTAATAAAAACATGAAAATCATGGCCATGACAATCTATAGTCGTGGCCCAAAGAAAAAGAGTGCTAACAAAAAATTATCTAAGTTCTTCTGGTGAGTGCTCCTAGTCTTCAAATGTTTGTCATTTCACTCCTTCCATAGGCACTGCATGATACAAATCAGGGACCATTTTCCACACCGCTGGGATTTGTGGGAAACCTTGTAGATTTATCCATTTGGCCATGAGCTCTATTACTGTGGTAGGCATAACCCAAGCTAAATCCACTCTATTAGCACTTCATTCCATAACATTCCAGCCACCTCACAATGCAACAGTAAATGATCCACATTTTCACCATTTTTCCTACACATATAACACCAATCTACTATAATCACCTAACGTCTCTGTAGAGATTATATGTCGTCAAGATCTTACCTTATGTTGTTGCCCATACAAGAAATGTCGCTTTGGGAGACAACTTTTTCTCCACATTTTTTCCCCAATGGAATTGTTTATTCTATGGTTGTGTAAGTGACTTAAAAGAAAGAACGAACCAAGAATTCACCTTTACATGTGGGTCTCCACCACAAATTACATGCTCCTTGGGTTCCCTGCCTCATGGTGTATAGAAGAGCAAAGAACTCCTCAAAGCTACCAACTTCCCAATCTTGGGAGACTCTAGTGAAATTCAAGTTCCATTGGACTAATTCCCAAAATGACTCCATGCCATTAGCCACCGAGGCATCTTTCTCGCATGCAATTTTAAAAACTGATGGGACTAAATCCTTTAGGGCTTGATCTCCACACCATTGATCAATCCAGAATTTGATAAGGGTCATCCTACCACCTTCTGAGACATATGATTTCTTCCAACCTGCCAATCTGCATTCAATCTTCCCCGCCACTGTATCCCAAATCGCGATAGACCTTGCAGCTGCCCCCAAAGAAAGACCAAGGTAATTCATGGGTGTAGAAGCTTATGGAGGGAAAATACTTCACTACTCTTATTCATTGATGTACAATAGCATATTATCCTACATACAAATGACGATTATACCCTCACAAGTTACACTTATTATAATCATGTCCTCTAACAGTCCCCACTAGGGCATATATATCATATAAACCCAGCTTGAAACAAATAAGTTTTGACCGACTCCAACACAAAGACTTAGTAAACATATCTATGAGTTGACCGGCAAACTTCACAAAAGGTATAGAAATGTCAGCACTTAATATCTTATCACGAATGAGGTGACAATCAATTTCTATATGTTTGGTCCTCTCATGGAATACAAGACTAGAGGCAATATGAATTGCAGATTGATTGTCACAAATAACTATAGAAGGATAGGAACTCGAAACCCAAATTCTTGAAGGAAGTGTTGCAACTATGCCAGCTCACTAGTAGTGTGAGCCATTGCCCTGTATTCAGCTTTTACACTCGATCGAACTACTACTGCTTGTTTCCTACTCATCCATGAACCAAGTTACCTCCGACAAATGTACAATATCCAGTAGTAGATCTTTTATCTAAAGGGAATCCTGCCAATCAGCATCTAAAAGGGCCTAAAAGGGCTTCAACACTAAGATGTCCATTTGGTCAATACAGTAATCCAAGGTCAAGAGCTTGCTTAAGATAACGAAGAATATGAATTATAACATCCCAATGTGAGACCCTAGGTGTTTGTAAAAATTGACTCAATACACTCACTGCATGAGAGATGTTCAGTGTAGTGGTAGTGAGATAATTAAATTTTCTAACAAGCCTTTGATGCCTACCTAGATCTCCAAACAACTCCCCTTCCTCTTTCAAAAATTTACGACTTGGGTCCTAATTGTAAGAGTGGACATCATGAAGGTTTTTCTCGAATTTCAATCACTAATGAAATTTAAGAGAAGTCTTAACACTTCATTAATTGCCCTTATTCCAAAAAAGGCAAGGTCAATGGAGGTAAAAGACTTCCATCCCATAAGTCTAGTAGGTGGGGTATACAAGATCATTTCTAAAGTCCTAGCTAATTGGTTAAGTGAAGTCATGGGGAAGATCATCTCAAAATCATAAAATGTCTTTGTCAAGGGCAGACAAATCCTTGGTTGTTCCTCATCACAAATGAATGCTTGGAAAGTAGATTGGATATGGAGAAGGCTTTTTGATCACGTTAATTGGGATTTTATGGCATATATCCTTGGTAGATATTGTTTTGGGGAGAGATGGTGTCAATGGATGAAACATTGCATCAAAACCGTCATATTCTCAATTCCGGTTAATGGCACCCCCAAAGGTTTCTTAGTTATATCAGGATTTGTGTAAAACTCCAATGGAAGGCCTAAACCACATAACCTATACTTCAAAAAGACTAATTAATGATATAATCGAAGCTCTATCAAAACCTTATAAAAAGCAAGAACTTCTCCTTCCCAAGCAAATGTAGGATCCCATATACCACCTGTCATTTTCTCATCATATAGGGTAATCTACTCCCCTTAAGTGTCTGACATCCTCATCAAGTTTATCCGTTTTAAGTGGTACAGCTCAAATCTCTAATTAGAATAGGCTCTGATACCATTTGTAACGCCTCAATAGAAAATCCAAACTACATGACCTATACTCCAAAAAGACTAGTCAATAACACAAGTGGAGCCCCATGGAGACTTTATAAAGACCAAGAACTTCTCATTCCCAAACAATGTGAAATCTCATACATTACCTACATTTATCCTTATCATATGAGGTATCACAGTTTGAGACAAGAAGTCCCTCTGTCTCCTTTCTTGTTTGCACTAATAAATGGATGTGTTGAGTAGGATGGTGAAGGCGGTGGCGGGTAGGGGCTTAATCTCGAGTTTTTCGGTGGCCAGTTCATCAAATGGTTGCTTGAATGTCTCCCACTTCCTTTTTGTTGATGATACACTGATTCTTTGTGAGCCAAACCCTAACTCGATTTGTTCCTTTGAGGGCTCTATTGCTTTGTTTTAAAACTGGCTCCGACCTTAAGGTGAATTTATCAAAAACCGGAATGGTTCTTGTTTGCTCAATTCATAACTTAGGCAAATTGGCTACTATCTTGGGTTGCAAGGTGTCATCCTTGCCTATAAAGTGCCTCAGTCTTCCCGTGAGGGCTCCTTATAAATCCACGGCAATGCGGGATGGGATTGTTGAAAAGATTGAATGCAGATTGGCGGGTATGAAGAGGCTTTACTTGTCCAAAGGCGGCGAAATCACGTTAATCAAGAGCACGTTATCTAACCTACCAATGTGCCTTTTATCTTAATTTCCTTTGCCTACAGGGCAGCATATAGACTGAAGAAGATTTTTTGTGATTTCTTGTGGGAAGGTCTTGAGGATATGAAAAAATTCCATTTGATTAAGTGGGATAAAATATGTACCCCTTTATCTTGTGGAGGCCTGGGGTTTAGAAAGTTGAGAACCTTCAATTATGCATCATTAGGGAAATGTTTAAGGCGATACCATCAGGATGGTAATGCCTTGTGGAAAGATGTTATTAATGTTAAATATGGGAGCATTTTGGGAGGTTAGTGCTCAAATGAAGTAAGAGGGGCACACGGTGTGGGTGTTTGGAAATATATCCGGAATGGATGAGAAAATTTCATAAGTAATTTCATATTTGAGGTGGGAAGGGGAACACAAATCAAATTCTAGTATGATATTTGTTGTGGTGATGTTGCTTTGAAGAATGCTTTCCCTTCTCTTTACAAAATTGCATTGGATAAAGGTCCTTCAGTGGCTGATAACATTGACATTTCTTCTGGTTCTCTCCAATGGTCTATGTGGTTTATTAGAGCTATCTAGAATTGGGAGGTGGGGGATATTACTGAACTCTACAGTGCATTATAATATGGTAAATCAGCAAATCATCTTCTTCTTCACTGTGATGTGGCTAAGGCTTTATGGATAAAATCTTTACTAGGCTTGGTATCGCATGGGTAATGCCAAGGAGGGTGGTAGATCTATTGTCATATTGGAGAGATATCCGGGGCAATTGTCAAATCATGGCTGTTTGGAAGATGGTGCCTCGATGTTTAATGTGGTGCATTTGGAATGAGAGAAATCGCCGCTGTTTTAATAATAGGGAGCATTCATTGGGGGGGTCCAAGGACTTTTCTTTCATACATTTTACTTTGGGCTTCAGCTATTTTATTGAATGGGACTGGTTTTAATGACTTCTATTGTGTTTTTTACAATGCTTAGCTTGTAATTAGGTCATCTCTTGTATATTTCCTGTGTACTTGAGTTTTGCCTAATTATGTGGACTAATAACATTGTTCTTCTTACTTATATTAAATATATATATATATATAAGAAATTTGAAAAAAAAAAAACCCTCTAGTCAAGCCAAGCCAAGCTTAATTCAGCACTTGAAAACTCAATTCAAGCTTGAGCTGGATTTTCTACAAATCAAACGAAACTCAAGCTGAATTTTAGAGCCTGACTTCTATACAAAACAAGCTTGAGCCGTTTCGAGATATTCAAGCCAAGTTTGAACAGCCTTAGCTCACCTGAGCTTGGAATGAACCTTAGTAGATCTTCTATTTGTTCATCCGATTTTCCTTCATCTCTCTTTTTCTTCATAATTGTTGTGGAGATTTCACTTACAATAATCTTTTATTGTTGGGTGAGGAGTGGAGATGGGGGCTTTTCCTTGTACAAGGCCCATTTATATCAACTTACGAGCGCACGCACGCGCGCGCACACACACACACACAGAGCTATTAGGGTCTAAGGTGGACTAGACATCACATAGGGCAGATGAGATCTTTAAGCTAAAATGAGAATTAGCACACGAAAGCACAGCTAATGCAAAAAAGATGATGATGGCAAAAAATATATAACAACTGCTATTAACATTGCCAACGTCAGTGCAGGTTCACAGCAGAAAAATAACCAAGAAGCAGGCAAGAAGCAACAAGCATTAGGATCTAGCTGTATCAAACAACCAGATTTAATATCAGATCTTCCTTAGTTTAAAGCACCTAGAATGTATTTAGGCATTTTCATTTGTATACACCCCGTGTACTTGGGCTATGCCTTTTTATATTCACATCAATAAAGTTACTTCTTATTTATCAAAAAAAAGATTTAATATCAGATCTGTAAAAGCACTTGAATGGACTTCAATAAAAACAAACCAACCTTGAGAAGAAAACAAAGGCTTCATGAGAAAAACAAACGAAAGATTGATATTCAGGACACTGATGAATTCCTTGTTATTTATGAATGCAAAACTGAAAAGTTTGGTCCTAAATAGCAAGAATACAACTATCATATTGGAACATCTACATAGGAACAAGCGCTGCAAACAAATAAATTACCTGCCAGTTGAACAAACAATATGAGCACCTTGCTCTCTTGATGCAGAAGGATGAATACAAACACCTTTTCCTTTCACTCTATCGCCACTACTGTCTTCCGAAACTATGTCCCTTATATTTGTCAGACAAGATGGACTTTTGGAAACCATTGCCCCCAAATGACTCTGTTCAACTGTGGAATTGGTACTTTGCTGTTCAGCTAACTGTTTTGCCCTTGTTGCTATATTAAGTGGAGAGATACAACCATTTCGAACCAACCTTTTTTGCCCACTGAATCTTGGAAGGGTAAGGGAACTAACAGGCATGGGCATTTGTTTGCCAGTTTCATGTTGAGAATCAATGGACATATTAGCTCCTTTTCCGAGAGCCAAAGCCAAACCAGGAACTTTAAATGTCTTATCCTCTAATTTTTCCTTCCCTTTATAGGCATTTCTAGATGCCTTAGAAGAACCTGAAACGAACCTCAAAGTGTCTTCTTGGCAACTAAATGACTTAGAAGGAAGCATAAAGCGTGTGTCTTTCTCCTTATCCATATTTTCAGCTCCATTTGAGTGTCTGGTCTTATGACTATAGCTTTCATCTTTTGCTGGTCTCCTAAGTATGCAAGCATTCCGGGGTGCACATGGGTTTTCCGATGGGGAATGAACAATAGAGTTGTTGGATCCCTTAGATTCATCATTTCTGATACTTTTCCGGGAACGAATAACCAATTTTCCATTTTGGCCTGTATCATTGAGCAGCCTATTTCTGCCTCTCAGTCCATTCATGCATTTTTCATCCACAAAATCAGGAGTCCTCAAATCAACAGCCGATGATACATTTCTTTCTAGCTCCATACAATTTTTACCAAAACTATGACGGGCAGCTAACCTATCAGGTGTGTCAGGGACATCAACTACCTGATCAAGGTCCATTTCCTCCATGTTCTGCATCAATTTAAAAGGGGGGAAAAATCCAGACAACCAAGTCAAATCAATAAATTTCGTAGCCACTACAACTAACAAGAAACTTTTACAGATAAGATAGATTTCTTAATCGGATAAGAGCACTGCATAGAATGCAACCATCAAAAGAACTACAGACTACTCAAAAAAAATCAGTTAATAGTGCAAGCAGTATTACAAAGTCAATATGATATTAATCACGTTTTAAAACACTAAAAGAGCTAGTTGATTGGACTTTCCACATCTGATTTATCATGAGTTTATCTTGGATTCATAACCGCAAGCCCTATCACCAATGGATTCGTTGTCAGATTTGTTTAAACCATGCACAGTTCTAAGAAATAAAAGCCATTAGCAAATATAAAGCAGGGTAATAGAATCATGAACCAATGTTCTGAAATGGGCTAAAATTAGGAAAGCTTCATTGCCCTCCGAAATTTTCACCTTATGATTAAACAGAACGTCATTTTACCTATCAAAAGAAAATTACATACAGAACAACTGGAATAAGCTTTCACAAACACATATTCATTTAAATCCCCGACATCACCGTCCGTAAAAGAGATAATACGATGAATATTTTCTTTTTTTTTCATGCAATCCCCCATAAAAAAAAAAGGATTGCATGAAAAAAAAAATACCCAGAAAATGATATTAATCATATGAAATGTGTCATAAACAAATTGTATAAAATTGTATAAAACTAGTAAGTAATATTAAAATAGGGCATAAGGCTAAAATTAAAAATAAAATGTCTAAATGCAAGTATATCTACCCCCACAAATATAAAATATCAAACAATATTAACTAATCAATTAACTAAATAGTATCAAAACAATATGACCGATTCAAGAATAATAAATTAATTTTTTTAATTAATAATATCGTAACAAAACAATATGACCGATTCAATGAAAAATTTTTTTAAAAAAAAAAAATTTAACATATAAGAGAATCAGAAGTAAACCGACCTCAAAAATAAAATGCGATTTAAAATCCAGAGAACCCAAAGAGAGAGAGTAAATACCCGATCTTGTTGCAGGTTCAAATCCAAGAGAGAGAGAAGACCTGAAGTTGAATTTAAATTCGAGGAATCCAAGGAAGACGACGATGCCATATACTCATCATGTTTCAACTCATCCTCCTTTCCCCTGTATTTAGAGCCTTCGGCCCGTTGTTTCGTTTCCAGGAGACGCGAAGGGTCGGGTACCTAAAGAACGGGCCGGGTCGAGTTAGCCCAAGGCAATCATCCAACCCTCTTTTATCTTCTTCGACCCAAAAAAGTTCAAAAAATTAAAAACCCTAAAATCTGATGTCATCTAATTATCTGTTTGGGTTTTAAATATAAGAAATGTTAAAGCCACAGAGACATAAAGAATAAACTTTAATATTCTCGATTGGAGATTGTGATTAGGTTTTTTTATTTAAAAGAGGCATTTTTTAATAATATTATAAATTTTTAAAAAAATATTTAAAAATATTAAATAAAAATAAATAATGCCTTGTCAAAATTTCAGTAAGAATCTCTCTTGTGTTGCTGTAAAATTACTCTTTAAACATCTAATAAATGAACATAAAAACATGATATCCTTACATCTCATTTATTGTTATTTTACCATCCATTTTTTTCTTTTTTTATTTGAATATGAATTAAAATTTTCAAAACATAACCTTCTCGCATAATTTAGAAAAAAATAAATTCAATCAAATAACATAATTATGTAAATTAAATTAAATCAATTTAATTTATAAAAATCGATTCAAAGAATAAAAGAATGTCAACTTTTATAAAATGTAATTTATTTTTAATTAATTCTACAACTACGTTAATTAAAATTTTTTTATTCTAAATTATGCAACAAAGTCATATTCTGATATTTTTAATCTAGATTCAAAAAGCAAAAGAAAAAAATAATTGAATGGTAAAACAATAGTAAAAATTATTATAAGGATATCACTATCTATATGCATATATGAATTATTTTTAATAGTTCATGAGTCATAAGATGCATTTTTATTCGTAGTGATGTGACTTAGTCACGATTTCTTAAATTATGTTTGGGTATTAAAAAATATGAAAAATATTATAAAAAATAAGTAAAAAGATAATAATAAAATATTAAATAATAGTAAAAATAAAAAAGAATATTAAAAAATATTTGTCATCCAATTCTATAACAAAATATTCAAAATGACCGAAGTTGAGAGTATAAAAATAAAATAGTTTATTTTAAAATGTTAGTGATTTTTTTTTTTCTTTCTGGACCATAAAAAGTTAGTGACTTATCTGTCCCATGGACTATTTTAGTATTTAACATTTTTTTAACCCTTAACATTTTTTTGTTCTTAAATCTTTTAGATATTGTGAAATTCTCGTCTCATTTCATATTATCTTAAACACCACAAATTTAATTTCAATTTTTAATTTTTTTTATCTAATCATTATAACTTTTTCAAACTTCTAAAACAAATTTAAAAATTAATTCAAATTTTAAAATAAAATTATATTAAAAAATATATTTTAACAAGATTTTAAACTTTATAATATTTTTACTTAACTTTTTCTCTCCTTTCCCAAAATCTCATAAAACATTTCAACTCAAATTATTTTGTTTCTATTTACAAATTAATTCATTGCCACTCACAGATCATTTCATCTCATTTTATCTTTCATAAATAAAAAATATAATGCAATTTTTTTTTTCAAACTAAAAAATATAATATGACCAATTATTAAATGAAATAAAAATTACTAGTTAAACATTGAATAGATCGAATGACTCGTATCTAATATATATATATATATATATATATATATATATATATATGTATTACAATTATAAATAATAAACCGCTTAATGTATACATATTCGTGCATACATACATAAATATACACATGCATAATTATCATCATATAAATTTGGCTCCTCAAGATCTAATTTTTTTGGTTCTGCTATTGAATAAAATAAAAATTGGACAACGGTTCTATTTATCAGTTTCAGTAGTTAGGGAGGATTTTGTTTTAATAACTTAAGATTCAGTAGTTTGATTATTTGATATATAAAATATAAGTTATATAACACATAATAATTGACAGTACAAACGCATTTTTCCAAAAGAAAAAATTCTCCTAAAATCTGATGTCATCTAGTTAAGTATCTGTTCACTGTTAGTCTGTTGGGGTTTTAAATATAAGAAATGTTGAAGCCACACATTTATATTCTCGATTGGAGATTTCGATTAGGTTTTTTTTTATTTAATAGAGGTATTTTTTAATAATACTATAAAATTTGAAAAATATATTTAAAAGTATTTTATTTATCTCAGTAAGAATCTCTCATGTATTACTGTAAAGCTACTTTTTAAATATCTAATGTGTCAACATAAGAAAATGATATCTTACACCTTGTTTATTGTTATTTTACTATTTTTTTTCTTTTCTCTATTTGAATATGGATTAAGAATTTCAAAACATAAACTTCTTACATAAATTCAATCCATCAACGTAATTACATAAATTCAATTAAATTAGTCTTATAAATATTAATTCAAAGAATAAAAGAATGTCAACTTTTATAAAATGTAATTTATTTTTAATTAATTATATGATTACGTTAATGAAATTATTTTATTCTAGATTATGCAACAAAGTCATATTTTTAATCTAGATTCAAAGAGCAAAAGAAAAGAAAAAATGAATAGTAAAAAAAATTATAAGGGTATCACTATCTATATGCATATATGAATTTTTTTTAACAGTCCATGAGCCATGAAGTGCATTTTTTTTTTTAGATAGGAAAGTTAACCAATTCATCAAATATGGGAATACAACAAAACATTATACTTAATGATATGGGAAACAAAGTCAAGAGGATTGTTCCACCACATCATCAAGTCAAGAAGATGCCTAGAATATTTAGCCAAACAGTCGACTGCAACATTGGTCATTCAGCCTCTATGTTGGATTACAATTTTAGGAAACCTACTTAACAAGTTTTTAATCTCAAAAACAAAGTTTTCCCATACAAACATACAACCTACTATGCTAGTAACATCTTGCACAACTAACAATAAATCACTTTCAATAAAGAGCTCAGATATTGATAAAGGAAGATAAAGTTGCAAATCTCTCAAAAGAGCTAGAAGCTCAACTTCTATATGATCCACTATATTGTGTTCTAGTTTGCAAGCAATGAAGATCACTTATTTATAATTGTCCCGAAGAATCATATCAACCAATGTTTTAAATATCGTACCAGTGGGCATACTAGTCAAAGCACTCGAACGAAATATTTCAAAATCGATACCATTTCGTATACCATTTCAGAATAGTTTATACATAAAAAAAAAATTATATATATAAATAAATACATAAATTATATTTCAAAATAATAGTCAATATATGAATAAATTATATATATATATAAATAGTCTAATATGAATTGAGGTAAAAAAAAATAACAAGAAATGAAAGAAAAAAAAAAGTAAAAAGCTGAAATTTCAGTATGGCTAAAAGACAGATGGCCAGTACAGCCGAAAAGTACGGTCGGTATTTAAGCCGGTACAAAATAGGCCTAGGCCGATATTTGAGTCGGTACGAAACAAGCCTATTACTTGTACCAGACAGCTGGCCGATATGGCATATTTCGATCATACTAATCGGTACAGTACAGTATTCAAAACTATGAGGCCAACCCTTACTTGCCTTGCTCTAAAATAAAGTTCCATCAACATTCAATTTCAAAGTGCAACTTGGAGGTGCTATCCATCCACAATGAGGTCGAGGAGCTTGCTTCTATACTGCTGCAGATTTATATTTCATAGCCACTAATAAAGCATGATCAATAGCTTATGCTGGTGAAAATTCTCTTGTCCTCATGAATTAGCTGGTTTTGGTTATACTAGATACCCCATGCACATAAGAATAGTTTTTCAAGTTCACATTCCTTATTTCTCTAGATCATCTGTTGCACAAGCTTAACGAAATCCCTTTGTACCATAGTTTCTTGCAGAAAAGACAATTGAGAAGTCAAAACATCACCTAACCGAGGACAATACAACAAGACATGATTCAGATCCTCTTCAGTTGAGTTGCACCATCTACATGTGGCTTCCTTGAGGATTTTCTTTAATTTCAAATTAGAAAAAGTTAGTAAAACATTTTGACATACCCTCCAAGCAAAAATTCTGACTCAATGACGGATTTTAAGCTTCCAAAATTTTTAACACATTTTACTTTGTTCTGCATCATAGGACACTTCACCAACCTGCCTACTTTTCTTGTTGAATAGATTTAGCACTTTGAACTGGCAACATACTAGCCTTTTTAGCTTCCCAAATGATAACAACGGGTTTGGTAATTATTGGGAGAGCTAAATTAAACACCTCATAAGTTTCTATAAGAGGGAGAAATCTAGATATTCGATCCATATCCCATCAGTTTGTGTTATTATCTATTAGTTCAGAAACTGTCCAATTTAACTCCTTTAATAAAATTGAATTGGATACAAGGATCAACTTATGCTGTGAAAGCCAATAATTAGACCAAATGTTAATAGCTTTTCCATCTCCTACTCACCATTTACATCCTTGAAGCAGAAGCTTTTTAGACTCACAAATACCTCTCCACACATAAGAGGGTGAAGCTCCTAAATTAACATTCTGAAAGTTGGTGTTAGGGAAGTACCTGGCCTTATAGATTTTATGCAACAGAGAGTTGTCTTTTTTTAAGATCCTCCATCCTTGCTAAGCCAAAAAAGCCACGTTAAAAGTATGTAAATCTTCAAATCTCATGCCTCCTTGAGCTTTTGGTTTGCATAACCTCTTCCAGCTTACCCACTTCACTTTATTTTCCTCTTTTCTTTATCCTCCCCCAGAACTTTGCAATAGGATTTTCCAAATCATGACACAAAGAGAGAGACAGTTTAAAACAACTCATAGTATAAGTAGAAATTGAGAGTACCACAGCTTTGATGAGTACTTCTTCCCCCCTTGTGAAAGGAGTTTTTCTTTCCAACCTTAAAACTTTTGCCATACTCTTAATCTCAACTCTAAAAATGATCGGTTCTTACTCCTCCCAACCATAGAAGATAGCCCCAGATAATTATCAAAATGGTGACATTGTTGAACACCCTAAAATTGCATAATATCAGTTTACAAATTATTTGGGACAATTTTACTAAATACCATGGCAATTTTGTCTCGACTTATCTTCTGGCTTGAAGCTTGCACATATAATTCCAAGAGGTTTAAAAGCGACTGGTTGATATGGAGATTAGTCTTACAGAACAACACACTATCATCAACAAACATGAGATGATTAATCCTTGAGGCTCCTCTACATACCCGAATGCCTTGCACATCTCCTAGCATATTAGCTTTCTGTAACAGTGAGATTAGACCTTCTGTGCATAGTAAGAAAAGGTAGGGGGATATGGGATCTTCCTACCTTATGCCTCGAGTAGGATAAATTGGTTCTTGGGATTCATCATTAATCAATATTGAGAAGGAAACTTATTTGACACAATGCATTACTAAACCAGACCATTTAATCATCACTTGTTCAAGGTATTCTCACTCTCTACGATCATAGACTTTACTCATATCTAGTTTAAAGGATATGAAACTATTTTTACCTTGACTTCTTTTGATGAAATGCACAAGTTCATAGGCTATAAGTACATTATTAGAGATCAATCTATTTGAAACAAATGCACACTGAGAATGGGATATCAGTTCATGTAAGATATATTTTAAATGATTGATTAAGACTTTTGACACCAACTTATAGACCACATTGCATAGACTAATTAGCCTAAAATTATAGACAAGTTTAGCCTTCTTTTTCTTTGGTATTAATGTAACAAAAGTGTGATTTAAAGCCTCAGGAAAACTGCCACTATTCAAAGCATGTAAGATAACATTAGTCACATCCCTTCCAACAGTTGACCAATATTTTTAAAAAAATAAATGAGTCATACCATCAGGGCCAAGGTTTTTGTGGGGTATATTTCATTAAGGGCTCTTTTTACTTCTTCTGTCACAAAAAACCTCATCTAGTCTGACCTTCATCTCAGGAGTTACCCGATCTTGCAAATTGTCCAAAAACTGCCTAGTACCTCTTTTAGTTGAAGCAGAAAACAAATTTTGAAAATAACTAAGGATCATTGCATCACATTCAACAACTACTTGCCAATTCCCAAATGAATCTCTAATACCCTTAATGCAATTTCTAGATCTTCTGTGTGAGACTTTATGATAAAAAATGTTGTATTTTTGTCACCTGCAGTCATTCATAGAATTCTAGATCTTTGTTGCCACATAATTTCAAACCTATGTAGCCATTTCTACACTTTTGCCCTGGCATGCTTTAGTTCCACCAGCCTATGTCCCCTCGAGTCTCACTCTTGCAATAGCTGTAACTGCCCCTTAGCTTCCTTGAGTTTCTTTTAAACATTACCAAAATTGTTCTTGTTCCAAAAAGTTAATTTTTCTCCACATCTTTGGATCTATCGCATAACACCCTACATACTCCTTCCACTTTCACCTAGCCTCTATGCATTAGAGATCATTGTATGACAACCATTATCCTCTGTCCACATAGCTTCAAAGCGAAAAGGTTTCTATCTATTCATCATTGGCATATTACCTACTATATTCAAGATTAAAGGCATAGGATCAAAATAAGCTATGCTACTATGTCTTATCATTGCCATGGGATAGAGTGTTTTCCAGTTCAAATTTGCCAAGCCCCGATCAAGTCTCTCACTAATACTGTAAGTTGTATCCCTATTATTACACTAGGTAAATGTATGCCATGATAACCCAAATCCAACAATTCACATTTGTCTAATGTTTCTCGAAAATCTTGCATTTGCCTGTCGGTGCATCATTTTCCTCCACATTTTTCAGTAGAACCTAATAACTCATAAAAATCACCCATCAATAATCATCCTTTATTTCT
This sequence comes from Platycarya longipes, assembly GCA_036559045.1. Lineage (NCBI taxonomy): Eukaryota > Viridiplantae > Streptophyta > Magnoliopsida > Fagales > Juglandaceae > Platycarya > Platycarya longipes. Next base: position 27,218,475 of record CM071790.1, read on the forward strand.
GGGTACCTTTAATGACTTCAACAGATTCCAAGTATCCTTTCGTTTGTTGGTTTCATGGTGATCATACACCTCAGTAAAGAACCATAGCTCTAAGGATTCAGCTTCCTAGACTTTAGCATGCACATGGTATCTAGAGTAGTTAATGACTTCAACTTTAAACTCCTGGTTCCATAGCAAGGCAATACCTCCACTTCTGCATACCCTGCTAATTTCCAAAACATTATCAAAACCCAACTTAAATTTCAATCGCGACATATCTTGTTCATGAAGTCTTGTTTCTTGCAAAATCAACAACACGAGACCTTCCTCTCTAATTAAATCAAACAGACCTCGTACTTCCCATGGGTTCCCATGTCCACAGGTATTCCAATTTAAAAGATTCATAGGATTCAACATGGTTGATCAACAGCCGCTACTGATATCAAGGAAATAGTTTCCCCATCCATACCTCCCTTCACAGATTGAATTGTCATCACCCCATCAGAATAACCATGGAATTTGCAATTCTTCACACCTTCTCAATTAGAAATGCCAAGGCCTAGAACTGTAGTACTATGATCCCTACCTATTATAATAGGTAGGATGGAAGAGGACATCTTGTTTGTCGAGCACGCATGTTGCTGAAAAAGAATGCACTTTGGCGATGTGTTCAGCAACAAGATGCTTCCGGGTTAAGAACGGGGAATGTTTCGAAGATGCTTCCGGGTTCAAAAACAAGATGTTCACAGATGAAAGATATGTGGAAATGGGTTTAAGCAATAAATTATGAGTTTGTGGGTATGGGTTTATGATGTACGAGGATTGGAAACGATTTAGAGGAAATGGGTTTTTGTAAACATAAGGAGAAAGGGAATCTCGAGGAATGAAGAGAGAGTGGCTGGATAAGGAGAACGAAGCCTTTAGGCTTCTGGGTTTCATATTGAACTAAGAAGAGTCGCTCATGAAGAGAACTAGAAAAACGCTCATGGGTTTCTCATATAGCTTTGATGGCACTGGTTTTGAAATTGGGTTTGTGGGTGTGGATTTGTGAGGTTTGTAGAGGACAAAAATAATTGAAATGGGCATTTTGGAAAATGGGTTTTTAAAAGATGAAATAAGATGGAAATGGATTTGAGAGGTTTGCAAAAGAGGAAAGTTGTGACAGGGGTAAGGTAAACGCAAACTCACGTCTGGTTATCGAGATCTGGAAATAGGGTGGGCACTCACATGGGAGCCTGGAAATCACTCATCGGAGAGAGCTGGAAGGGAGATCATCTAATACACTTTCTTCTCTTATTATTAAAGAAGTTCAAACAAGAAGATAGGTGCATTTTTATTTGTAGTGATGTTGCTTAGCCACGAGTTCGTTAGTTAGTCTAACAATTCTTTAACGTCAATCTACAAAAGCATAAAGCAGGTTTCTAGTGTCTGACACAATAAGTTTACAACTTATTGTAAACGTCAAACCTCCATAGCTCAAGTCAGTCATGGGATCATTCAGTAAGTTTACAACTTTCAGAACAACCCCCTCAAGTTGTAAGGACTGAATCCTCATTTCCCTACAGAAAATCACACCTAACATCAGAGCAAAAGTCTCACCACTAAATGGACAAACCCATAAAGGTCGTCTAGCTCTCATAGTCCCAATCAAGTTGCCACCACTGTCTCTTAAAATAATTCCAACTCCAATAAGTCACAATTCATCTTATTGGGCAATTTGTATCTTCAATATCGTCATGATCTTCCATCAAAAGTAGCTTTTTATGGGTCTTCACTAAGGCTGGGTTTGGTTCCTAAACTAGTTAAGTTGCCTCGTTTTAAGTTGCTTCAACCAACCAAACATCCAAGTGAGTTGGATTTTAACTGAATTAGGTGATGCACGTACAAGAATCATTGAAGTCTGAAAAAGCTGGTGGATTTTTTACTTCTTTTCTTTGGTTTCAGTCAACTATTTTCTCTCTCTCTTGACAAAACTATTTTTTTGTACTTTTTCCCTCTCTCTCTCTCTCTCTCTCTCTCTCTCTCTCTCTCTCTTTGTATCAGTAATAAGGGCTGACCGAAATTTTTTTTCCCATCAATTTGCCTACAGTCAACAGCGCTTGTGGGAATAAAGAGTATAGTGAACAATAATGAGACCCACAAACTTTACAACTTCTCATATATATATATATATATATAAAACTTATTCTAACATTCAAACACATTTTAAACTCATTTAAGTGGGTCTTACTAAACTCACTCAATCATCTCAACTCAATACTATTAAATAAGAATTCAAATCAATTCAACATCCAAATGCAACCTAAGCCTAAGGAGAGGTAGTCAAGTTTTTCTTTAGTCGTCTCAAGTTCCACAATAGCGTAAAATTGCTTCATCACCTTGCTTTTCCTCATTGCTAGCTCATCCTGTGGCATTACATGCCTTTCGAGATTGGGTATGTCAATAATAGATTGACTCTTAGCATTGATAGTTCATTTGTCTAAAACATAGTGTTGTGGCAAACTATATAATTTATCTTTCTTGCAAAGTACACACATGATATGCCTATAGAGAATTCCTACAAACTCGAACATATGGCATGTACAAGTCCTCTTCTCTCTTCCTTTCTCCAAGGTCACAATATAGCGAAGGGTATCTTTGGCATGAGGTGTCATAATATAAGTCTTGTTTTCATTGTCTTTACTTAATTTGGTTGACTTATAGTATGGACTATTGAAAAGCTCATTTTGGAAGATCATGAAAGACTTTTTTGTGTATACTATGGAAGCCTCTACTTCAATTTTTTGAATTATTTTCAATATGGCCTGAGTAGATTTTGTTTGCACATCATTTTCTTTCTCTTTAAGATAATATGCATCTAATGCTTTCTTACATTGATGCACAAAATCACTAATCATAGTGCTAGAACGAAAATAATTTTTGAAAAACTTATTCATATTTTCACTTCCTTGAGTTGTTGACATACCAGCACAAATTGTTAAACACAAGTAAGCCAGAACCCACTTCTCCCCCGGGTATAAAGATTATGCAATCATGTATTATCTCCTAGCTCATACTTGACTAAAATAACACTCAATTCCAGTTCAAATTCATCAATTGTAATAGTCTCATGATTACAATGATTGAATTCTCCTTTTTGTGAAATATGTCACAAGCACAACCTATGAATTGTATTTGGGAGTATCTCAATAATGGTCTTCACCATAGCCTTGTCATCATCGGTGATTATAGTTGCAGGGGCACATCCAAGCATTATCCCTTGTCATGTTCTCAATAACTATGTATATGACTCGGCTATTTATGTAATACTCGCTCTCTCTTTTCTCTAATGATTAGCAAATTTCGAAAAGATGATGTAACGGTCCATTTCTCCCTCCTTCAATTGGGATGAGCATCGATGCATATGCTAAACCTCGATGCATGTGCTAGACCCCGATGACATTTTTTAAAAGATAACATTTGATCTTAAAATACACTTAGTGTTTTAATGCTCTTTAATATTTTAAATGTCCTGAAAATATTATATGAGGTATTTCCAGTATTATTAGACTTAAGCCTGATCTTTAAGAAAATACAATTATAATATAAAGAGCTCCAAAATATTATAATTGTATAAAATTATTTTATTAGCATGATTTTAGTCATTTAAAATATTCTAGATTTAAATTATACTTTAAATCTCTAATTTAAATATATGATTTTATTCTTTTAAAATAATTAGTAAAACTTCATCATTTAATTAATGATGAATGAATATTATCTTATAAACTAAAGTTAAATTAAAATAATACTCTATCTCGACTCCTCCCATTATTTTAAGTTAAGTTGGTTTTATACATTTTCAAATCAGTATTTTAAGCTCATCGTCTATCTATTTGAAGACCACAATGTGTAGGGTCTATAAATACCCCAAGAGGAAACCCTAACCCCTCATTTTTTCCCCTCTTTTCTATCTTCTCTCTCTTCTCTTTCTCCCCTCTCTCGCGCATGATATAGCCTCTCCTCCCTTGGCCATTCGATTTTAGCTCTGCCCAAGCCCCACTGCCAGCTATCCACCGTCATCGCCCCTCTTGCCGAAACCGCATCATGCTAGCAACCATGCCCCTGCATCGGTAGCTCCCTGCGACCCTCCACCTTCCTCTCACATGTTCAAACCCGAAATGGGTTTTCTTCTATTCTAACCACCATGCACCACCCCTGTCGGTCCTAACCACCTCTAAACACCACCAAGATCACCCCAGGGCCACCCCCACTTTCCCATAGCCTTCTTCTCGCTCCCTCAGCGGGAATGCACAACCCAAGGAATGGGTTTTGCAACCCACATGTGTAGCACCATAGCGCCGTCGTGCGCCACCTATGGCATCACCGCCACCACCAACAGCTCATCCACTCACCAGCGATCTCCCCCCGAGTTTCACTCCTTCGGCCGAGCCTTCACCTCCCTCATGTAAGCATAAACCCAAAAATAGGTTTTCACATTTTTCAAGTTAGAGTTGCCACTCTCCGGTGGTTGCATCGCCTCACCTCCATCACCATGAGATTCCCCTTCGTCTGATGGGACTTTTCCTAAATTTTCATGACGAACCGAGAACCCTATCCCAAATCGTTATTGTGCACGATTGTACGTCACTATACACAGTGTTAGCCATCACATACGACCCTTCTACCTCTACTAATGAACTTCCCACCATGTTGGCTACCATCACACGGCCCAGATCTAGTAGCCAAAATCCTAGATCTGAATTTCAAGATATTCTCATTTTGGGGCACAGTACTGACCTCGATGAAGTAGTTACCGCTTAAGCTAGTGGATTCCGACGCAACTGACCGTGCTAAGATGCGAGCAGCGTCTAGGTTTATCCCGCAATGATATAACACTCTCTTATTTGTATTTATGTCAATTGATTGGTTATGGACTGTGCTGTTAGTATTGTGGAATTTAGTGGATAGTTGTGTGAAGCTAGTTGGTTGTATTGTGGTAGTTATCGTTGTGTATCGAAGTGTTGAGAACTGTGCTATGAAATAGTGCTGTGGATTGTTCTATGAAGTTTGGATGTGCAGTGTGTACCGTTATGGTGATGCACCACTGTTGTTGTAGGGTGTACACATTGAGTGTACTTCATGGGATTAAACGATACATCGTGTAGCGTGTATCTGATGGAGACCTCGGTTAAGCTACCAGTTTCCTAAGGGGTCCTCCTCGCCTTGTTGCTCCTTAGGTGACCGAATAGGCTCATTTGCTTGATGTTGATCATAAGTGGCACAATGGTGGTTAAGTTAAGATAAGGCTTACGGTATGGTAGTATTTAGGCTAAGGCAATCTCAAGTGGAAAGGTTTGGTGAGTTCGGCTATGTTGGTTTGGGTATGCTAGACGCCATTTGCATAGGTGTATAGGCTTTGGAAGACAATTGTTGGCTAGGGTTTGGAGTAGGCGACAATAAGGCTAGGGAAAGTATGTTAGACAGCAATGCTAGGGTTTTAGGAGTGTGAATTTCAGCTAAGGCCACTTGTGAGACAAATTCCTAAATTTTAGGAAATTTGAATTTCAAATTGGTAAAGGGTGGCTGGTTATGTATTGGGTGGTTAAGGATGGAATTTGAATAGGGATTTGATGGTGTTTGATAAGATTCAATTGCATCAATTAAGGGATAATTAATCAATTAAATCAAATTAGAAAAAATATGATGGATGAGGTGGCAAAGGAATTCGGCAATGCCAAGGATGTAATGATCGAATATGTGGTCTTGTGGGATTGAGATTGGCTTTGACTCAGTCAATCAAGAGATTATTGATCAATCAAGATATTTATGAAAGATATGAGTGGAAATATATGATTGATGATGTGACAAGTGGGGGATTCGGCTAGGGCTTATTGTGAGGTGGCTGAGTAGGGTAATTTAGGTAAGAGGATTTGGTGATAGGCGGCTAGGGTTAGGTGTTGATGTGGTCGAGATTAGGGAGGCTAGGGTTGGCCGAAACTTGTGCTTGGCACTTGAGAAACTTTAAGATCTTAAGAACTCCAAAGAAATTGGATGACCAAAGAAGAATTTGATGAACCAAGGCACAAACCTGAGAATCACCAATGGTGGTTTCGGAAATCATACTTCAATGCACAATGACACAACTCTTCACATCACTCACTCACTCACACTCAATTCTCAAATTCACAAGCGGTGTGAATTCGGCACTCTCACAAAATACTCACTCCAACAATAATCAAACAATCCCAAGAATACAAGAACACCAAAAATGAAAAAATATCTCAAACGATTTTGTTAATAAAATGATAGATATGGTTTACTCTTATTCACAAATTGCAATGAGCAAATCTTTTTAAGGGGATTCACAAATTGCACCACAAGAAACTCAAGTGCAAAAGCATCGATGACAAATCCAAACCACACTAAATAGCCGGCCACACTCTCTCTCAAGAGTTCTATCAAAATGTCAAATATCCAAATATGCCAATATGTCACTCATAAAAATAACTAATTAAAATAATATCCAAATGAAGCAAATAAATAAAATAAAATAAAAAGATAAGTGGTGGGCACCCAAGGGTGGTGTGGTCGTGGCATGCATGGCCATGTGGTGGCCTAGTGTGCGGCATGGCCTACGGCTGGGCTGGTTTGCGTGTCGTCCTGCATAGTGTCTGGCTGCGTGGCATGACATGGTGCCATGTGTGGGCTTGGTGATGTGTCGGGCATGGTGCTATGTAGAGCCAGCTGATGGTAGGCATAACAGGGTGTCATGAGTAGGCTTGATGGTGGGTACAGGGCGATGTCATGCTGCTGTGGTGTGGCCTAGTCAAAGGACTTGGGCGGTGATCCTGCATGGCCTGAGCTGGTGGCCAAGGCGATGGTCATGTATGGCCCAAACTGGCGGTCTAGGCCCTTCATGCTATAAGGAGCGGGCTGGAGCCGCGCTCTAGATGACTTGCATGGTGTGCATGCCACTCGCCTAGCCACTAACCTCGCTTGCAAGGCGCGGGCTGGTGCTGCGCACTGGATGGCATGCCGTGTGGGTATGCCACTAACCTCGCCTGCAAGAGGCAGACTGGTGCCGTGCGCTAGATGTCATGCATGTGAGGGCATGCCACTAGCCTCGCTAGGGTCTACCTACGTGTCAATGATGGGGCCAAGGCATGCAAGCAAGCCCACTAGTGTGGTGTCATGGCCTGTCATGGGTGGTGTCGAGACGTGGCCCGAGGCCACCATCCTAGGGCTTTTGACAGTATCGTATGTGACGTGATATAGCATTTATGACGGGAATACACATTGAGTGTACTTTGGGGTAAAGCAATGCATCGTGTAGCATGTATTGTATGACATATGACGTATTATATTGTGGAAAGGGTACACGTGGAGTGTACTCTACGTGGTGTAGTATGGATGACAATGGAATACGCATGGGATGTACTCCATGTGTGTAGTCATGACGCACTGTAAGGCGAATCATGAATATGGATGGTTGTGTGATTGAGGAATGTAGAGTGCGTAAAGTGTCGGAAACTATGAAACAATGTCTTAGAGTAGTTGTGATGTGACCGACAGTCCCAGTGATGGATGTCATTATGTAACCATGTTATGTTTTAGAGTACGTGCGAAGTGACAGAGTCGCGTAGTAGTGAAGTAATGGGAACGTGATAGGGTGTCATGATATAATAAGAATACGTGAGGAATAGTACTCATGTTGAGTTAAAAGTTAGTGTAAAAGTCACATGGGGTAATGCCATGTGAAGTTATGGGTGATGATGTAACTCGATAGTAGTCTCGAACTACGCGACACGACGGAGATACAGTTAAGATGAACCTTGTTATGTCAAGTGCTAGGATGAAATTGTAAAGGGCCGGAAAGTAGGAAAATCCTGAGAACCGATATGGAGAAGGTTTCTATCGATATATGGTGCTTCTTTATACAAACAAGTGGTCAATATATTATATGATTGATCTTAGGAGATAAGGAGGTAGGGTATATGTGTCTAATGAGACACGTATATCGGAAGGTATGCGATATTAAGTCCCAGAGCTTGCCTAACATTGCATAGTATGCATGGGTGAAGATGAGGATGATGATGAGGCGTAAGCTTGGATGCGATAGTGTTGGGTGTGTCGTAGAGCATTAGGATGTGTGACTTAGTAAGCCTAAGTTATGCATCGGGATAAGGTTGATCAAAAGAGTAAGATATAAATCCTAGTGTCTTGACCCTAAGGTAAATCATAAGGTTCACTTTAGTGAATAAGCACCCAAAGTCGAACGTTTAATTTGGAAGAGGTATTGTCCGTAAATTGATCCCCGCAGGTTAAGCATAGTAAGGGTCACGTGAGCTCAGGGATAGATGGGAAGTGTTCTAGTATCCGTAAGTGACTCCCCGATGAGTTTAACATAGTAAGTGAGAATCCAAGACATGGGGATAGTAGGAGAGTGTCTTAAGTGAAGTATAAATCCATTCTAGTTTAATTGATTGTGTGTTAGATAGATATTGATGCTAGTTATGTGTATGCATGTAGGTTGATTGTTATCTAACATGCATATGACTAGACTGCATGGTATGAGAATAGTATAGAGACCAGATAAGTGTTATGTTCATACACATCTAGAGCTTAACAAAGAGTAATAAAGAAATGAAAATAAAACTAAAAATGCTTTTATATGTACGTATTAGCCATTCTTGGTATACCCTTTTATTGAATCCCAAGTACGTATTTGTATGCTTGTAATTGGATGTCTATACGTAGTAGTTATTGGACATATTCTCTCAAAAATAAAATGAAAACTTGAGATTTCTGTCTCATAATTTTATGGAAAGATGCCATGAACTAATGCTATGAGATGACACTATACAAAGACCCTATGTGATGACCCTAGGTCTCGACGATGTTTAAATTCATGCGTAAGCATTCAGGTCATGGGTATGCTTTCTAAAAGATGTTTTCTATAAACGAACTAACTAAGAAAAGAAAAGAAAAGAAAGGAAAGACGAGAAGAAAGATAAGAAAGAAAAAAATGAATGATTGCTATGTTATATGAAAATACGTATGGGCCATTAATGAACGAATGAAAAGAAATAAATGAAATAAGGGTACCCAAGAAAAAGGAAAATAAAAATGACAGGGAAAATTGTAATGTCAGGACGTAGTGCAAGTAGTGCACCCAATACTGCGAACCAAATGGATTCCCAACCCGTGGCCACGGGCAAAATCAAGGTCCAAAAGAAAACCCAAGGTCCAAAGAAAGATCCACTAATCCCAGCACATAGAGTGTAATAGTGTGCAATGGCCCAAGAAAGTAAAAAGAATAAGAAAGAATGTCATGTCATGTATGATATAAATGAATGGTTATTTGCTAGGTGGTTGCTAATTGTTTGTAGTTGCTAGTTGTTATTCTTGCTTGTTAATTAATAGCTTGCTTGTTTGATAACCGCTTGGTAGTAGTGGCTAATTGTTGTGCTCAATTGGTTGTTAATTGTTTGTTTGTCTGATGATTGCTTGTTTGTTAACGACCTAAAGAAATTGTTAAAAATAAAAATGATCTTTAGATTCTTTAAAAAATGAAGGCATAATAAGGTTATAGTTTTGAAAAAGAATGTACACATTTTCTTGTATGTATGTATGTATGAGTGATGATTGTATGACTGAAAACTTACGTTGTTATATTTTAAATGGTATGAAGTAATGCTTACTGAATATTTAACTCATTTTAGTTTTTATATGGGCCCCTCTCCCTCACAGGAGTACGCATCAGGACGATGACGGTCAAAAGAGAAGAGCACGTCAGTCTAGGCACGAAGAGAAAATGTATGAAGGGGCTTTTATTTTATAAATAAAATATTTTTCCGCTATAAACCTCTTTTATTAGAAAATCATGTTTTATTTTATAATGTGGAGTCTTGCACCTTGGGTATGAACTGAGAGGTTTTAAAACGGATGAAATTCGTCCATTTTATAAAACTATTTTGAAAAATAAAGTCACATAAGTTACGATTCCACCCTTTACAAGGCGGGGTTGTGACAGTTTCATTGACTAACAAGGCACAACCAAACATGATGATTTGGTGATGATGGTTAACTCCAGAAAATGAAACAAAAGACATCTTATAAATATTTATCACATAAATAGCATCAAATGTTACAACATGTCCAAAATATTGGTTTATAGTCCTTGATCGGGCATTGGCATAAAAACAACTTCCCATATACTCATTTTCATCAATTTGCATAGAGTATACAAACTTAGGCTCTGTACATTGTCGCTCAAGAAAATACGCATAGCACTTTTGTGCATCTCCCTCTTCAAATATTTCTCTCCTTTTATTCTCTAAGTAATTTTCCACATTCTTGCCAATACACCTTACATTAAAATCACCATCTGCTTCTTTATTTAACACTGACATTATCTTCCTTGTCGATACACCGAATTCATTCAGTCATAATAAGTTTTTTTGGATACATGTCACTGTCCTATGTCCATGAAAAAAGCTAGTACTTCTCAGAATAAGTAGCATGTGATTATGTTTGAGCATAAACTTATATATTATCCACTTTTTCCCTCTTTTTTTTTTATCCACATCAATGCTTTAAAACCAATTTTTGTCTCAACAAGTTTCGGAATTAATCGTTCTTTTTTATTTATTCCTTACCCTTCGAAATCCTTCCTTTGAGCAAATATAATCTATAACAATTAGTTTTTTTTCCTCCTTTGACAATCAAGTATGCTGAATCTGAATGGCAAAACATTTTCTTCTTGCATACACCTTGTAAAATGCTTGGAAATCTTCTACATCATCAAGAATGGCTCCATTGGACCACTACTTGAACAAGGCCTTAAATTCACTCCATCATCCACATTGACTCCATCACTTTCACGGACTCCATCTTTCATATTTACTACATTTTTTACATTCACATCATCACTCAAATGAACATCATCTTCCAAATTTACAACATCTGCTACATTCACATCTTCACATTCTACATATGTGTTAAATCCAATTATCTCAACTTCATCACTAACAGAACTCCAAGTTTGATCCTTCGTTATAAAATAAGAATCAAAAGTCAGTTCACAAATCACTTAAAATCGAAGAAACCATGAGAGTAGCCAACCTACAATTACATTAAAAAAAAACAAAAAAGAAGTGGCATATTCACAATCGAAGAAATTCGGGATATATTGGATTTTCTTGCATCAATTTGTTGAAACTCAAACATAGCTCACTTAAAACACACTGGCATACTCACAATTACATTAATAACGATCTCAGTATTTCACCCAACTGTATGCATTAATAATTCATTTTCTCAAACAAATTTCTTCTAACAGTTCCAAACTTCAACATTAAACCTATCCAAATTTCATTTCAATTCACCGTAAAGTTACATCCACTACACACAAGTTTAGACTCTCACCCATCACAAATTATACATCTATTTACAAAAACATCACTTAAAGGCAAAGACAACATCATAAACAATATACAAGAATACAAGGCTTCAATTAAGGAAGATTATGCATGTGCTTTATTATATATAATCTGCAGTTTTGAGGCAAGGTTTATTGAGATGAGCTTCTCTCAGATTTCATAATATGATAACCTTTTAAGGTGGGCATGTATTTTATTAATTGCTTTTGAAGTTTTGATTACTTTGGCTCTATTATAATCAACAAATAAAGATATTAGTATTCAACTTTTGCAAAAACAACTTTCACCATAGGTTGTTAGTTTGCATATGAGCATATTTATGGCTAGTTTGATTCCCACCCCAAAATCAATGCTCTGGAAATGCGATTTTAAATATTAAACAACACAAATTGCTCCCCATATTGTTAGTCGTGGTGGGCAGTGGGAAGTTTGGTCCCCTGTATGAAGATGGCAACAGCAATATCTCAAGCGAAAGTTTTCTTTTTTGCAAACACCATAGAAACGTCGATGGGGAAGGGAAAGCTATGCAGTAGGTCTGGTGGGGAAGGGGAAGCCAAATTTCTGGAAACCTGGAAGACAAATTACGAAAACCTAGAAGTTGAAGGTCAGTTTTCCCTCTATCTTGAGATGGAATCCCGTGTCTTGGTGTAGGGTGCATATGGACTAATCTCTTATGTGTCCTATTGTGGTTGGAGGGCTGGTTTTCCTTAAAGACCAGTTGTGTTGTCCTAAAGTGGGACTACTTCAACCAATGGGTTTTTGATGATGTCCCTAGGATACCTCCTAATTTTTTTGTTGCCCTGGATGTGAGATACTAATGTTATTGATCTATGTAGATGTCATTATTCTGACAAGAAAGTCAGCATCGTCCATCACCAAATTGTTTCTCATTTTGTCTATACCATCTTCCACATGAAAGACTTGGAAGATCTGCATTACCTCCTTGGTGTTCAAGTTGCTCAAACTAGTGCATCATTAACCCTTACACAAACTAGATATCTCTTATCGTCACTTCAGCATTTTGGTTTTGAAAGGGCCAAACCAATCTCCACACCACTTGTTGGTGTTCATATTTTTCTGTGAAAGTGTTCCACTATCCAATCCTACTCTTTACAGGCAAATGGTGGGAACTCTCCAATATCTCACATTGAGTCATCCTGATGTTGCTTATGCGGTAAATTTTATTTATCAATTTATGCAAACTCCTCGTGCACCTCATTTGATTATTAAAAGAATATATAGGCATCTCAAAGGGACTCTCAGCCTCAACCTTTCATTTCACCCAAGCCCCCATTTCCGCTCTAGTGATTTTTGTGGTGCCGACCGGACTGGCTCAAGAAATGATAAATGCTACATAATTGGTCTTGTCATTTTTATGGGAAATAACTCGTTGTCATGGGGAGCAAAGACGCTAGTTACAGTAGCTCGATCCACAACCAAAGCTCGGTACCGAACTTTGGCATCCATGAGTATGGAACTGATGCGGTACATGCATTTGCTTAAAACTCATGGCTATGATCTTCCTTCTTCCACGTTACATTCACATAACGACAATGCTGTGAGTATGGAAAAGGGTCTCGTTTTTCTACAATCGCACATAACACATCAATATCAATGTGCATTTTATGCGAGAACAGGTAGCTCGACGCATGATACAACTAGTCCATGTCTCTGGTCTGAATCAAATTGCAGATATCTTTACAAAATCTCTTTGCAATCCGGAATTTGTCCCAAAATCTTGAGGGATCAGGAAGAGACAAACTCCATATATCACTTCATTTATCACTACTAGTCTGCTAGTCCATTTATGTATTTTATTATTTTGCATCATTTTAGCTCTCTGTACATAGTTATACATTGGTCAGTCTAGAAAGGTGGCGGCTGTACATTCCATTTTTATTCTCCGTACAGCTCATAGCATTGTTGTACGAATGGTTCATTGACCTATGTAAATTTTCTAGTGTTAATAAACAATTCATGTACAAGTGTGCATTTCACATTTACATTTTTATTATCATGAACAATTGACAATGTTCGTTTTTTATAATTTATTTAATTACCTTCATTATTTATTCAATACTTTTTTCCTTGAAAAGAATTTAGTAAAATAGAGTTTTAAAAAATAAAATAAAGGGTACAACTCTAATAACCGGCTGATTACACACTCAGGTCCAGGTATGGCTGAGTACCCAAACTCGCACCCGGATGAACAGTCTTTAAGTGACGATAAATAAGTCACCATCGTCATTAGCGATGAAGCGTGGTAGAATGTTACAATGCATGTCCCACGTGACAAAAGCAAAAGCTTAATTATGTTTAAACAAGATCTTGGACATCCTCCCTTGCAAGCTGAGTTTTCAATAGTGAGTCCTACCCAAGTAGGTGTATCAATCCCTCCCAAAACCCATTAAGATAAGCAACATGTTCGTACTTCATTTATGCAAATTAAAAAAGTATTGGTTCGAAAGACTATGGAGAGAAAAAAACTAGTTCTACCTGAAACAATAAAGAGCAGATAAAGTAAAATTTGCCAGAAATCCAAACTAGCCGCAATAACAGGCATGTACTCTACGGGCTGGCTGCCACACTACTCATCAGTCACGCATCCCTTTGAAGCCGACTGCACGTTCTTGATGTACTGGAAATAAAATAGGACGCTTCTTTAATAAATACATCAACTAGTATACACTGAAAATGGATGTCTAGGCAGAGTCTCAAAGTACCTTGAAAAGCACTCCTCTGTTGACCTTATATGCAGGTGGATTCCATTCCTTCTGTCGCCGCTCCATCTCCTCATCTGTTACCTGCACATCTATTCTCCTGTTCTGAACATCAACATTGATGATGTCTCCATTTTCAATCAAACCAATCGGACCACCTTCCTGAAAAACAATTGGCAATGCATTATTTTGGCCTCCTATTTTTAGTAATGTTGTAGAGGTTTTTTTTTTTTTTTTCCTTAGAAAGATGGAAAACTTTTCCATGCTCTAGTATTTTTTTAAAATTTAGTTATCCATCTAGATGATAAATAGCTGGTGCACCTGTGCTTCAGGGCATATGTGGCCAACAACAAATCCATGTGAACCTCCTGAAAACCTACCATCAGTCAACAAAGCAACATCCTGCAGCAATCGAAAGCAATATCCAAACAAACACGTCATATTCTTAGGAAACAACATGCATAGTCAACCAAGTTCATGCATTTAGCTTTAAAAGACATTTAACGAATTTATCAGTTTTGTTGTAGATTCATGACCTTGATGAATCCCTACAGATGAGCCATTCATAAAATTTGAACACAAAGAAGTATTTAATAAGTGTCCATGTCTCACGATCCAGAAAACTATAGGATAATGAGCGGACCCAAATTCTGAAAAGAACAGACCATAGGTCAAACCAAAACTGGGATTTAATAAAACCAAACCTTTCCAAGACCTGCTCCCATTATTGCACTTGTTGGTGTCAACATTTCAGCCATGCCAGGTCCCCCCTTCGGCCCCTCTCCTCTAATAACGACTACCTTTCCCTGAAGCATGGCAGACATAAACATAATATCAAGAAAAATCACACCACATCTGAGTTCCACAATAATATCTATGACTACACAAATAAAACCAGAAAATATACCACTATCATGAGGGACACTGCTTACACTTGGATGTGACAGAGAAATGTTCAAGACTATGGGATAGTATCATTGGAAAGCATCATAATTGCAAGTTAAAAATAGAAAATATCAAAATTTACAATATGTAGACAAAATACCTAGGAGGTCTAACAAGAGCAGTGAAATTGAAATATGTTGATGCAAGAAATAAGGATTTAATATATGAAATCCTAGAAGAAGATATTTCAAACTCCAAATTTATGAGTTTTCAGCAGATAATTGATATTAGACTGGTCTGCATATAATGCATAAGCAGCAATCGAGGCACAACTTCTAAAGAAGAAAACAAAAAAATTAAACTTTCAGCCCCCTCAAAATAGAGTTTGGAAAGTTCTTCCAAGTATGAATTCCACTTCAATCATTGGAAAGATAAAATTAAAAAAATGAGGGTAATGCAAATGAATGTTCAGGATGAATATCATATAGGAGACAAAATTGATAACTTAACTGTTTCAGGCCTCTCCTTGTAGAAAAATCAACAATAAAAATCAAAGTTAAAAAATGATCAAATGAATCATGCTTAGTCCTTTGGGCATGACAAGTCTTTAACAAATAAGGTTGTAAGTTCAGCCAATTCAAGAATAACTCGTTAAGTATCACCCAACTGTTGGAACACAAACCCAAACTCGGATTTACTGGATTTCCATAGAGAAAGCTCAGTTTGGAGAACTAAAATCGACACAAAAGAAAATATCATTCACTACCAGGCCAAACGATATGAGAGAAAAGCAGCCATCTAGAAAAGAAGCAGTGCTTAGCAATGACGCTTGCTTTTAGCTATTTTTTACCCAAAACAATTCCTAATTCTTCTTGTTTTATCCTTTTTATTTTATTTTATTTTTTGAGATAAAAGGTGGCCATTTTTAGTAAATAAATTATATCTGAAACAACTTTTTGGGCAACAGTCATTCTTTTCCCAAAAGCTAAAATTTTTAATGAGGAATCTCGAAGATCATGCGTGCAACATGTATTTTGACCAGTTAAACCTAGACCGTGTAAAGCATCCCCATCACCCAGATTAGATAAATCATCGGCTTTTCATTGATGGGAGAATGCCCAGACATTTATCCAATCCTCTTGTTTTATCTTTTTGGGTTTGACTTTAACAATCAGTAACACGGTAGTAAAAACTGCTGCCTATATAGACCTCATTTAGTAACATTGATGACTAAAACACATACTTTAAAGCTCATAGGATCCTTTGAGATAGCTGCAATCATAGATTCCTCTCCTTCAAATATAAGTGCAGGACCTGGAGAAAAATTTTGTAATAAATACCTCAATACTTTTGCAGTAAAATATAGAAAGTGGAACTTAAAGAATAATAGTACAGAAGTAAAACATAAAATGAACCAGAGAAATATAGCCCTTCTTTTCCAGTGATTTTTGCTACAGAACCATTTGGTGCAAGATTTCCATATAATATC
Source organism: Platycarya longipes (assembly GCA_036559045.1). NCBI lineage: Eukaryota > Viridiplantae > Streptophyta > Magnoliopsida > Fagales > Juglandaceae > Platycarya > Platycarya longipes. The sequence continues at coordinate 27,234,971 of CM071790.1, forward strand.
TGGATGTGGCCTGTTTTCTTTATGGGGTTTTCCAATGGTCGTATTACATCCTGAATGAAGGGGAAAAAACAAGAACTGCACTGCTTGCATTCAAATGTAATTCAACAATAAATGCAACAGAAAAATTGCAATCAATAGCTGATGACGATAACAATATAAATGCCATCGAACCTGTCTCTTGGCTAAGGGAGGGAACATTGCTGCATTTTCAGCCAGTGTCTTTCCCGTGACTACAGAGGAAACAGTTCTAGGTTAATATAAAAACACAGCAAAAAAATGCATTTTCTGATGAAAGAGATCGAAATAAATGTACCAGTCATACAATCCCCATCTAGAAGACCGTGCTCCAAAAGGTAGCGAATGATAGCAGGTGTTCCTCCAATCTATCAAAACAATTATTCTTGGCTCATCAAGAGGAAACGGTGACAAATAAAAACCATATTAAAAATGTCACATGCTCTTGCCTTGTTCACTTTCATAAACACTCTCATCTCATCATTACTACTTTTCCAAATTCTTATACAAAATAAAATAAACAATTCAACTTTTTTAAATTCCAAAACAACTTTTTCGAATCGCAAAACAAAACTAATATTAAAAAATATATTATAATAATATTTTATTCAATTTTTAATTTTTATTTCATCTTATCTATGAAAACAAACCAGACCTTAATATCTCCAGCCAAATTCATTCATAGAAGTTGTAAATTAAAAGCACAAGACGATATTTATTATAAAGCAGACCTTGTGTACATCCTCCATGACATATTTGCCACTAGGCTTAAGATCTGCAAGAAATGGAACCTCATCGCTGACCTTTTGAAAATCATCAAGAGTTAGTTCCAGACCAACAGACCTGCAAAGAATTTCACCATAAGGCACTTCCATTTCATTCAATCAATGGTATTCATGGAAATCAGGTCCCAAGAACTCTCCTCACCTTGCAATAGCAATCAAGTGTAATACAGCATTTGTAGAGCCACCTAGTGCCATGACAATAACCATCGCATTACGTAGGGATTTTGGAGTGATAATATCTCGTGGTTTCAAGTCCATCTTTAGTAATTCCAAAAGATACTTTCCTGCTAAACGGCACTCATCCAACTTCAATGGATCTTCAGCAGGTGTTGAAGAGCTTTTGAGAGAGAGAGAGAGGATAAGAACAACAATGATAGCGGATGCCAATTCAAGTGATCAGACGTTGAAAAATAATTCTACCTGTAAGGCAGACTCATTCCCATTGCTTCAATAGCAGAAGCCATGGTATTGGCCGTATACATCCCACCACAAGCCCCTGCCCCAGGGCATGAGTTACGGACAACAATCTTCCTCTGCTCATCAGTTATGGATCCACTAACAAATTCCCCATAACACTACAGTGAGAATTGAATTAAACAAAGATGAGTTGCAAAGTTAGCATGATAAAAATATGAGTTACAGCATTTACACAATACAGATTATTCTTAATATTCAAAAGCTAGGCTATTCATATTGGCACAAGCATTCCATACAGAGGGAAGTAGAATTTTTAACAATTTAACTAAGACAAGAAATACAAACGTGCCTTTCCAAGCACAGCTGCATGTGAATCACACAAAAACATGCAATCAACCATAGCCACATGAGTTGCAGTCCCTCCTTACCAATGCAAAAAACAATCGATTATCTTACTCTTATAAGATTTCCCATGATTATTTATAAGCCAGGATTAGAAAAATATTCCATGAGCAAACTGTCACCATAAAACTTCCATATATATATAGATATATATTTGTTTTGCTTGTCTATATTCACAGTTTTGGGGGACTTTCTTTAGAGCTCATCATTAAAGAGGCCGCTTATATACCATGCAATGGAAGTTCAGACGTAACATGAGAGACAGACAAAACGTTAAATCGCTAGCCCCATTTCCCAGGTCCATGTCATCCTATCATACATTTCTTCCCCAACAATTAACTCCAAATAGTTATTTTCAGAAAAGATTGGATGTCATCTTAATAGTTTTCTTAAACACAACATTTTTCATGTTTCATGAAAACCAATGTTCATGAGAATTACCAATCTGACTTCCACAAATTCCAAGACCAGTACAACTTCTTAATTGGCAGCATATGCAGCTCAAATTGAATAATGCAATTTTTTAAGACGTCGGTGGATGGAATATTCAACAACATTAAACAACCTTCTAGTTATACAAGAGAAGTACTATTAAATTGTTTAACAGATTATGAATATTTTGGGTTTGTAGAGATGGTGCGTGGTTGGTGGTTTTCGTATCAACTCTCTGGCACTCCCAGTTTTATCCTTGCAGGTAAGTTGAAAGTCTTGAAACTTGACCTGAAGAAATGGAACTTAGAAGTCTTTGGACACATCGATAATCAGAAGTCTACACTTCTAGAGGAATTGCAAGAGGTAGAAGGTACAGAATTTTTGGGAGACACCTCAGAGGACTTGCTATTGAGGAAGGGCACAGTTATGGGGACCTTGGAGAGGGTTTCGTTGGAAGATGAGACATCTTGGCGCTAGAAATCCAAGACTCTTTGGTTGAAAGAAGGTGATAAGTGTACGAAATTTTTTCATAAAGTGGCTAACTCTCACCAGCACAGTAACACTATTGAGTTGTTACATTTAGGTCCACAAGAACTTTCCTCTCCCTCTGAATTGCAAGACCGTATTGTGCAATATCACGAGTCCTTTCTCACGAACTTGGCCTCTTGGAGACTGAAACTTGATGCATTGCCTTTTGAGGCCATTAACTCCTTAAGTGCAGGTAATTTGGAAAGACCGTTTGAAGAGGACGAGATCTTTAAGGTCCTTGCTGGTATGGCTAAGGATAAAACGCCGGGTTTGGATGGTTTTTCAATGGGCTTCTTTCAAATTTGCTAGGAAATTGTGAAAGATGATATCATGCAGATTTTCCACGAGTTTCATTCTTTTCAAAAGTTTGAAAAATCTCTTAATGCGACTTTCATCCCTAAAAATTTTAAGCAAGGGGCTTCTATCATCGAGGATTTTTGGCCTATAAGTCTGATTAGTAGCATCTACAAGATTATCTCAAAAGTTCTTGCCAACCGTTTAAGCCTTGTTCTGGTACAAATTATCTCCAAGCCTTAGAACGCTTTTATTCATGGGAGACAAATTCTTGATTCGGTGCTCATTGCAAATGAGTGCTTCGACCATTGAATGCGAGAGGCCAAGTCAGGTATTCTGTGTAAGTTTGTTATGGAGAAGACCTATGATCATGTCAACTGGAATTTCCTCTTATACTTATTTGGGAGGTGTGACTTTGGTGTTTGGTGGATTTCCTAGATGCGCCATCGTATCTCCACGGATCAGTTCTCATTTTAGTGAATGGTTTGCCAGCTGGCTTCTTTGATAGCACTCGGGGCTTGCAGCAAGAGGATCTTTTATCTCCCCTTTTGTTTGTTATAGTAATGGAGGCTCTCAGTAAGATGGTGAAGGCTGCCGTTGATGGGAGATTCCTATCTGGTTTCCAGGTGAGTAATGGCACCAGCAGCTCTATTATCATCTCTCACATTTTATTTGCAGACAACACATTACTCTTTTGTGAAGCATACAATGGTCAGATTCAATCTCTTCGAGCTCTATTACTTTGTTTTGAAGCAGCGTCAGGTCTCAAGGTGAATCTTGGCAAGTCCGAGATGGTTCCTGTGGACGAGGTTTCTAATATTATTGGTCTAGCAAGCTTATTAGGTTGCAAGATGTCTTCTCTGCCAATGAAATATTTGGGCCTTCTGCTGAGAGCAACATTTAAGGCTATAGCTATTTGGGATGGGGTGGTGGAGAAGATTGAGAAGCAGTTGGCAAGTTGGAAACAGGTATATCTCTCGAAAGGGGGTCGTCTTACCCTTATTAAGAGCACTCTCACTAACCTACCTACTTATTACTTATCTTTGTTTCCTATGCCTGCAGGTGTGACAAACAAGATTGAGAAACTCTTCCGAGTGTTTTTATGGGGAGGAAGGGGGGTTATGGAAGAGGAGAAGAAATTTTACTTGGTTAGGTGGAAGACAGTTTGTGCTCCAGTTATGTATGGAGGGCTGGAAGTGTGTAACCTGAGAACCTTTAATAAAGCTTTACTAGGGAAATGACTTTGAAGATATCACTCAGAGGGAGGGGCTTTGTGGAAGGAACTAATTGATGCTAGACATGGGGTTGCTTGGGGAGGGTAGTACTCCAACAAAGTGAGAGGGGGGTTCGGGGTGGGTGTATAGAAGTTTATTAGGAGGGGTTGGCTATGCTTTGAACAACAAATCCGCTTTGTAGCCAGTGAGGGTAATCGAATCAGTTTTTGGCGAAACGTGTGGTATGGAGAGCATGCATTAGAGAGGTCATTTATGGCTCTATCGTATTGCTAGTAACAGGGAAGCGTCAGTGGCAGATATGCGGCTAATTTCCAATGGGTCTATTTCGTGGAATATTCTTTTTAATAGAGATTTCCACAATTGGGATACCTATTGAATCTAACTTCTCCAGTTTACTTTATTCTATGGGGACTCCTGTGGCTCAATGTGACAGATTAAAGTGGAGGTCCAACAATCACAAAAAATGTACTGTTAAGGCGTACTACAAAATTTTGACATCACAATACCACTTCCCATTCCCTTGGAAGAATATTTGAAGGTCTCGTGTGCCCTCAAAAGTAACCTTTTTTGTATGGTGCGCCGCCCCTGGGAAGATCTTAACTACAGATAATTGAGGATGAGGAGTTGTGTTGTGTTGGACTGGTGCTATTTGTGCAAAACAATGGAAAATATGTGGATCATCTTCTTCTACATTGTGAGGTAACAAGGGTGCTACGGAATGAGATCTTTCAAAGGGTTGATGTTGCTTGGGTCATGCCTTCAAGGATGGTGAATTTGTTGGGTAGTTGGAGGAAGTTGTAAGGGTGTCCACAAGTGGCAGCAGTGTGAAAAATGATCTTGTTATGCCTTATGTGGTGCATTTGATCGGAAAGGAATGCTCGATGCTTTGAAGACAAAGAACGCACCTTGGCGGAGCTCAAGAATTTCTTTCTCCATACTCTACTTATTTGGTTCTCTGCTATTATATTAAATGGGGACAATGATAATGATTTTCTATCTTTAATTTCTCACTCTTAGAATGTATCTAGGTGTTCTTCTGTATATTTCCTATGTACATGGGCAATGCCTCTCTTTCTTTTTAATAATATTTATCTCTTACTTATCAAAAAAAAATTTGATTTTTCACTAAGTCTTAATAGTTTTAGTGCTCCAAACAGAAGTGAAAGAAAAAAGGTCAATAGATAATAGGGAAAAAAAGATATGGTAATAGGTGAATTCTTTTGGGAATGAATGTTTCATTTCAAAGCCAAAGGTTTTCTTTTAGCAAACCATCAGAGTTCCACCTTACTTGCTCTTTCAATTAAGTACGAAGTTTTAAAATCCCTTCGTCCCAAAATAGATGAAATACTTCCTTGTTTGGACTGTTTGAAAATATATAGAAGTGTTGCATGTGCAAAAAACATGGGGAATCAGTAGATCATTTACTTCTCCACTGCGAGGTGGCCAAGAAGTTGCAGGATGAGTTTTTCACAAGACTAGGCTTATCTTGGGTCATGCCTCTTCACTTGATGGATTTTCTAGCTAGTTGGAGAGATATCCAAGGTAACCAATAGGTGGCGACTATATGGCGTATGGTTCTTATTTGTATGTATTGGTGCATATGGAGAGAGAGAAATGCAAGGAACTTCGAAGATTGTGAGAGAACTTTGGAGGAACTAAAACTTTTCTTCTATAGGACATTGCTTTCTTGAGCGGGATCTATTGCTTGTAACGGACTTAATATCCATGAACTTCTTTCTTCTCTATAACACTAGTTAAGTTTTCTCAAGTATACTTCCGATATACTTGGGCTTTACCATTTTTATTAATGAAATCCTTTTGATTACCTATCAAAAAAAAATATATAGAAGTTGTGAAGGATGAAAACATTGATCCACCTAGCTTCTCATATTATCAGTAAATGATAACATAACTTTTCCTCAAATTTGAAGCCACTATTTTGTATCAAATTTGAACCACCATTCTCAGCCCACCTAAGGTCTTTTTAAGAAGATTGTTACATTTAATTTGTTTCATCCAATGCACACGATTTGGAATCACCCCATCTCTTTTTGAGATGGAAAGAAAAAGAAAAAGGAGACACCATAAGTATACGGGGGGGCGCTGGGGGGGTGGGGTTAAAATGGACACATCCAAAAGTAAACTTCAAGTCATATGATGAGTGCAAATTAGACCTAAGCAGAATCAATGAACAGTCAACACCATTGAAGGTCATGTTGTTCCTCTTCCTCTAAATAGTCCATATCATACCCCGTATACTTGGGCTCTTGTGTACTCTTTTATCAATAACAATTTGTTTACCGATAAATTAAAAAAATAGTCCATATCATAACTAGAGTAGCATTCCATATCAGCTCATAACTAACCTTCAAAGGCATCACCTAACTCCAAATAAATAGAAGACATAAGACCACAATCTCAGGCAATAGATGTCCACCTAATTCTTCACAAGAATTACACAAACAACAGCAATTCACAAGAACCATTTTTTATTTCATGAGATTATCCAGAGTCTGACCCTCGCCAATGCACGTGTCCAAGCAAAAAAGTAAACTTCTAAGGGTTGGCTCAAGTGGCAAAGGTTTTGATCTTGGTGGTATGGTCCCTCCAAGGTCCAAGGTTTGAATCCCACTAGGTGCAAATAATCTCAAGGGGCCATCAGATTGAGAGATTTTTTCCTTGAATTATCCAACGTGCACTTGCAAGAAACTCTTTGCCGAGGGCCTATGCATGCCCAGGATTAGTCGGGACGCTGTTTCGAACACCAAGGGGCAATCTAAAAGAAAGTAACCTTCTTAGGGACTTTGCTGCTCCAAATGCCTTTTAAAGCAAATTCCCCACACCACCCATCATGTGTAAAAAACTCTCCCTGATGTTCCCCAACATAAATTTTAAAAGAGAAGGAAAACCTCCCTTATCTTGTCGTTTCACTTTTCAAAGGCCCAACCCCGTTTTACTAAATAAAACAAAAATGGTTCTAGTGAATTTCAATGCTTTCTCTCCAACTGGCTTCACTAGCAGTTCAAACAAGAATGTAAAGGGATGCTTGGGGAATTAGATGAGATGAAAATTTTATGAACATATGTGGAAAGGTTTGTGAATAGTAGTGGAGTGGTTTGAGTTAAGATGTTTTATTGGATTTTAGGAAATGAGAGAAAAAGTTGAAGAAAAAATATTATAAAGTTTAAATATTGTTCTAATATATTTTTTTTAATATTATTTTTATTTAAAATTTTGAAAAAGTAAGTACTATTTTTCATGTTTGATTTGGAAGTTTGAAAAAGTTGTAATGATTAGAAAAGGTTGAAAATTTGAAATTAAAAAGTACTTGGTGTTTGAGTGATGTTTAGGAAGAATTTTATGAGAAATTTTGATATGAGTCTTAATTTTTTTATAAGTGATATGAGTCTTATGATATGTGTTTCCCAGACAAGCCCCAAGTCTCAGAAGCAGTCAGACATATCCCATAAAGCAGCGTTTGCCCAAATGAAGTTTTGCAAACTTGAGCACTAATCTAGGCTGACAAAAGACCAATATCACTAAAAGTATGGTTGAGTGCAAAGTGCCAAAGCTAAAGCGCTTCGCTTATGAAAAGCAAAGCAGATTCACAAAGCTTGCTTTTGGGCACCTTTTTAGTGAGCTTAAAGTGCAAAAGACCACACTTTTGTAATTCTTTTAAATAATATATAAAAATATGAGTTTTAACTGCCACACTTCTTGTCATGGTTTTGTACAATTTGTAAAGGACAAGATTATTATATAAAATCTTATTTTAATTTTTATGTAATTTCTTTTTTATTAACAAATTAAGTTAATAGCTATTATATTTGTTACTATCTTTCCTTTTTAAAACATTTTTATATTTTATTTAAATGGCAGAGAAGTTTTGATATTTGTTTATGATATTTTGCTATTACACCTGGGCTCTAGATTGCTTTGAACTTAAGCATGCCAATCGTTTCCACCAGAACTGCAATTGACAACTCTCGATTACACCAAACCATCCAGAAATGACAGAACAATCACTAAAAGCAGTCAAGAGTATAGGACCCAGATGAATCTGCCCAGAAAAACTTCTCTACTTTTCAAATCAGTTCAAGATGATTTCTTGTAACACTAGAAAATCACTCCTAGGCATTGCTCTTGTATATGACCCCGTGTACTTCGGCTTTTGCCTATTCTTATGAGTTATGATCAATAAAATTTTATTTACCGGTCAAAAAGAAATCCATTCAAGACACCAAAGGCATTGCAGAAGGGAGAAAAGAAGTGCGTGACAGTAAAAAATAATTGAGGGTTAAAATTAGACTCCAAAGAACTCGTATATAACTTTAAGCTAGAAGAAATAGCCTCAGTAAGTATACCTGAAAGGCAGAGATGATATCATAAGAATGGCCTTGAAAATGACCAGGCTGCAAAACAAACAATTAAAGAAGATACTTTATAAACACATTAAAGAAAACTTCAATTCTCTAATAAGCTACAACTTGAATAGGAGAAACCAAGAAAAGAAACAGTAAGTTCAAACATGTCAAGTAAATAGTCGCATCAGAATTGTTTATAATTATTTGATATACAACATTGTGTCTTAATCATTAATAAACTAATCCAGATATAACATTCTGAAAAAATGCTAGATGAATTTTTTTTATTTGTACAAAAACCGTTTTAAGTTGAAATATTAGATGGTTCTAGTTGATCAAACAGGTCGATGTCTTGCCATTTGCTCTGGCATCATACTAACACAACTCCCATTACCAGCTTAGCTATAAGACAAATTTGTGCTAACAACCCTAAGTCACAGGAGGCAGGACATGCTGAAATTTGATAGCAACTTGGGAAGAACTTCACGAGGGAGTTTCTGGAATATTTTAATTTGGCTACCCAAAAAAAGAGGACATCTTCACAGAGTATGACTTTAAACTAAATGGAACAGCAATTCATTGAAACTGGATTTGTTTCCCTAAACAAAATCTTATTGATTATAAGAATAGGCAAAACCAAGTATACAAGAAATATACAAGAGCATAACCTGTGATGTCACATATAGGTGGTGAATGGAATCCCACATTGCTTGGGAGGGAGAATTTCTTACACATTATAATAATTCTAGGGGCTCCAATTATACCACTGACCAGTCCTTTTGAAGCATAGGCCCATATGTGGCATGAACCTTCCTTGAATCGTTAAAACTTTTCTTTTTCACAGAGTATGCCTTTAAACTTTTTTTTTTTTTAAAAAAAAAAACAGTATCTTTGCAGAGTATGACTTTAAACTAAATGGAACATCAAGTAACTGAAACTGGATTAGAACCATAAGTATATTAGAAGGGTCCATAAGGTATTGGCCAACCCATCAGTTAAGATGATTATTTTGGAGTCATTTCAAGACTTCAAACAGCACCTTCTTTTTTCAATTATTTAAATTAAATTTCACTGATCTTTAGGATACTGGAAACCTAAAACAAAGAGGAAACTTTTATTTTTATAGTATATGATTTTCTAGACGCATGTCCTATCACAAGACTATGTAAGATAAGAGATCCTTTAACATTACCTGCATGGTGTTTTAGCAATTTAGAGCTCATGCTCATAATTACAACAGTTTTTCAAGCCAAGTAAGCAAAATAAATCCAGCAAAAGGTAGGCACTCATTGGTTCGAAAACAATATTAACTCTTCCACACCTACTTAATTCCACGACTGTTGACTTTCTAAATTCCAAAAAACAATTAACAAAAGAGGAACACTTTGGACCGGTGTCTCCTATAAAGAGGAGTTATCGGAGACCACTAAAAACCTGCCACGTAAGACATTCTTCAAGAAATCGAATAAGATGCATGGTAGGGGATCTGACTTCCATCCCTTCATCTTCCCCACAGGCACGATTCCCAACCCCCATTTCTTCCAGTCATTTTAGAGGTCATTCGTTCTCCAGAACCCACAAAGCGAACACTAGTTCATATCCAAAATTTAGAGAAGAAAATTAACAAATGAAAGAAAAAAGAGGAATAAATTCATGGCGTTTTCACCATCACCAGCCTCGATCAAACAATGGTACGGAATCTTAGAAAAGCCCTCAAGATCCCATAATTCCAGCACTCAATTAGCTTCCAGTGAAAAGAATAATTACGAGTGTCTGATCTCGGGTGGCGTTACTTATAAAATAAGAAATGAATGAAAGACAAACCAAAATTGTGAGTTGATGAGAAAATATAATTTGTAGTCGAATTTAAACCTCGTCATGATTTTCTTGGGTCTCAAGTTAAGATGAACATCCGCATTGTAGAAAATGGGGAAAGACTTGATGGGCATAGTTCTTGGGTTTTGTTCGTTAAATACAAATTAGGGATTTTGAGTTAGGATTTTTATGAAGGAAAGGGAAAAAGAGACAGAAGGAGAGAGAGACTTAGAAAGAGAGCAGGGTGAGAAGAAGAGAGAGAGTTTGTGAGAAAGCAAACAGAGTAGGAAGAGAAGAGAGGGGGGGGGAGTTGCAAGTCTTGAAGCGTATATCCTCTACTATGCATTAATTCGTTTTCTTGAAGAACTCTTTACATGTCATGCTCTTATTCGTCTCCGATTACCAGCTCTTGTAGGAGACACCAGTTTGAAGTTATTCTCTTAACAAAAATTAGACTAAAGCATTAACCCCAATGCTAGACCCTTTTCTCATGTCAATAGTTATTCAAGGAATATTTGGGTAAGGTTCATTACTTAAAATAATGAACCAACTATTAACATTAAGTTTATAAGCAGTCAAAGCTAAGTCTCAAACCTTGATAGTTCCACCATAAACCATAATACTTGGTCGATTAAGCCGGCCCATTGCCATAATTGTACCTGGCATCTGCAAAAAAATTACAACCTAAGATTCACAAAAAATTTTAAATTTTTACAGCTGCAAAAGAAAACAGCCACACACTCAAATCTACTAAAAAGCCATAACGTCCTGCCCAATCACAACATGTAACATCCAAACCCAAATTTTATAGGCTTTATAAGTTTGGACTACGGGACCAATTTTGTTGCAGCTAGAAGGAAGATTATTTTATTAGGCCATTAGCCCATACTTATAATTTGAGGATCTGGTATTGAGAAGGATTGGATATAAAATTATGGACCAAGATTCAAATGAAGTAGGTTCGGCCCAATAGGCCTAAACATATATGATAAGCCCAAGTATCATGTATCATGATACATTTTCATTTATGATTACAATAAGCTATGTCACTATATGTTCTACATGCAACATGGTAAGAAAGATAAAAGATAAATTATCAAAGAACCTTTAAGATGGCCATAAGAGGAGCATCATACCAATGCAGTTATGGGGGGATGTGCAAGCCACAGACTTGAGTGTAGTGATAAGTTAAATGGTTCCCCTTCTGGCCACAAGTAGTGGAACCAGTGCACAACCTTGCATAATGAGGTTAAGATGTGCAAACTATCAAAAAGGGAGAAAGACAAGTTTAATGAGTTATACATGGTACATGTTACATGTTTATGTTAGTATAAGTATTGAGTATGCACACTTTTCAAGAAAACAATATGTTTATTATGTTCAGTATATGATCTACTACTTATTGAATATTCGAGTCGTTTTTATTTTTTGTTCCTTTTTTTTATGTTTTTAAAATGTCCAACTTAAGAAGATAGTGTGAATGAGCTGACGGCCAGGCATAGATTATGTGTCAAGGGGATTTCAGACTTAGTTAATAAGTGTTTTTTTTTCACAAAAAGATCAGTTTTAAGTTTTATTCTATGTGATTATGTTTTTATGTTATGTTTTTATTTTTTGAAAAAAAATATATTTTTATCAAGTTGGGTCTCCTAACCAGGCACAATTATGAAAGCCTGCTAAAACCAAAACAAGACCCACGTAGACCTGCTTATAACAACATTGCACCTCTGACCGATTAAGATCCTCGAAAACCAATAGAGCTCACTACCAGTGATTATCCCTATTTATTTCTACCCTATTCTCCATCCTTCTGGACTAAAAAAGATCAGTCTTCAGCTAGCCCACCAGAGACCCAAGTCTTACTCAAAAGCCACTATTTGGCCTCATACCCAATCATGCTAAACTCACGCAAGCTCCACCAACGCCTACTTATAACAACACCCCTTTGGCCAATTAGGATCCGTAATAGCAACAAGGTGCTCCCAAGAGAGCCTAGGAACCCAATAGAGCTCACTACCAATCAGCATCCCTATTCATTCCTACCCCCCACACCATTCTCCATCCTTTTGGCCATGGAAAGACCAGAGCCTCCAGGTTTTGGCTATATAAAAGCCGAGATGCATGCCTCAAGTTAGATAAGTGGATAGGTTAGCAATAAGAGGACTTGAAAAAACCACATTCTTAGAATCAACTAAACGTTTTCTTGTATGTAATTGAGAGTTTGTTGAAGAACTCAAAAGGTGTAGCTCAGGTACCCACAACGTATTCTAGACTAAACTAAAACATTAAAACTTGATCGAGAGATCCGGGGGAGCTTTATTGACTTGTCAGAACGGATGGAAGGGGACATTATTTTCGGGAAGCAGTACTCAATTTCCATCTCTATTGGGTTTTTAGTTCGAGGGTGATTGAGGAGTCCCAAACTCTCTCCTCTAGGGAGGCTTATTTCGTATCAAGAGTATGTTGTGGACGCCAGGGAAGACGGATTGTATCAAGTTTGATCACTTTTCCTTCTTTAAGAAAACAAACACACCGAGGCATTGAACAATACGAAGAGCCTTCCACGCAACTAAGCATACCAGCAACGAAACAAATATCGAAAAGAAAATAGGACAACAAAGCGAAAATGACCCAAAAAAAGGGGGTATAAAAAGGCAAAGAGAAGAAATGAAATATAGAATTTTGGGTCATTACTGAAAATATCAAGACGATAACAACAAAAAAAAGCAATCGCAATCACTAACACCCATCACAGAAAATAAAAAAAAAACAAGCAAAAACCCATCAGCCAAAAGCTTCCAACCCCCTATAAAAAAGAGTTTTCCGACTCACATTCTTGTCACAACCAGGAATAGAAATATTCCCATCGTACCACTGAGCACTCATCACTGTCTCAATGCTATCAGCTATGAGGTCCCTGGACTGCAGGCTGTAGCACATACCTCTGGTCCCCATAGAGATAGCGTCACTGACCCCAACGGTGTTAAACCTGAACCCAACCATACCGGCCTCCCGAACACCTTCCTTGACAGCCTCGGAGAGCCCGAGTAGATGCATATTGCAGGTGTTTCCCTCGTACCAGACGGAGGAGATGCCAATCTGGGGCTTCAACAAATCGTCTTCGGAAAGGCCCACGCCAAGGAGGATCGCCTGAGACCCACCCTGGGACTTGGGCTCGGTGACGCGGGAGCTATACTTGTTAAGCTTGTGGGTTTGGGCGGTGGGAGGCGCGGACGAAGAGTCGACGGTGACAGACGGGGGAGGTGGGGAGGAGACGGACGCTCGGAGAGAGAAGGAGGTGCGGTATTGACTTGGCCCATAGTTTGAGGCAATCAGGGCGGCGCGCGGGGTTGGGGCTACTAGAGTAGCTTGCATTGCGGCGCGTCGTGTGGCGCTGGGGTTTAGGGAGGGGATTGAGCGCTTTTATTTTTCTTTCTCTTTCTTTTTGGTCTTTATTGTGAAGAAGCGAGGTGGGTTTCGCACGGTTATGGACTAAATTCTGGCAGCGCAGATTTTTGGGAAGGATCTTCAAAACGATATAGAATAAAGGGAATAGTGGCCTTGGTGGTTGAGGAATTTCTGATACTCAAATTAATAATTACCTTTATAAACTAATCAATAAAAAAAAAATTAAAGAATTTTCTCGTACCTGTGAGTCTTCTAATTATACCCAAAGTGACATTTATTCTAGCGTAATTAGTGTGACACAAGGCTAAGGTCGCACATCATTAATGTGATATGGCCTCCTATTTTGTTTTCCTTCAAGTTTTGCTAGTAGTTCGTTGATACTTTCTTGTTAGTGGATCGATGGTCCTTCCTTTCTCGTGTGACACCTCAAACAAGTTTTAAAGATGCGCCAGGTTCAATCAATTAGAATGAGATTTGAAACTTTTGTTAGTCCAACAATTTGAGTGCAAACATGTCATTCTTGTTTATGCAGTTTTCATTAGCTTTAAAGAACTATAAGGTCTACGGGTGTAAGAAAAAATCAAAAAATTGGACCAGACTAGTCCAAACCGACAAAATGGGTTTAGTTTTGGTTCAGTATCAGTTCGGAATCGGTTCCGTCAAAATTGGTGAATACCAGTCCGGTTCCAATTCTAAATTTTTTAGAACCGGACCAATTCAATAGAATATATATTTTATATCAAACTTTTTAATATTATATGTAATATAAAATAATATTTTTTATATTATATATAATATTTTATACATTAGTATATAATGTAAATTAGTTACAATTTACATTTTATGGTTTAATACTAAGAGTCTAATACTATATTACTATTAGTAATATATTTTAAGTATATATATAAATTATTATACTAAATAATTACTTATAAAATAATGATATAGTAATACTAATACTAATACTTTTTTTTTATAAGAAGTGTTGAACCCAAGATTTCAAATCTCGTATCTATGTATAGATTTTAATAATAACAAATAAATTCAAATCTCAAGCTTAAGTTGTCTACGCATGAAGGGAACTAAATACATCGAGAAATCAAGCATGAGCAATAAGAATAACAAGTCTACAAATGAAACTCATAGAGTAATTTTATATATTTCTTAAAATTTGAAATTGGATCAAGACTCAAAATTAATATTTTCTCATAAAACATCAAATTGCGTTCTTCATCAAAATGCATGAAATATGCAATGATTTCATCAAAATACATGACATATGCAATGACTTCATGAAAATTTGAATTTTGAATTTGGAAAATGATTGAGTGTGACTCATTTGCCTATAAATAGCTCACTTGAGTTTTGTAAAAATCACAACAACAATAGTCTTTGCATCTTTCTTTCAAAACGTTCATTCTCTCTTCTCTAAGTTATGTATCTTAATTCTTGTTTGTTTTGAGAAAGATATAGGTTGTGTTGTATTGAGCAGTGTATTCTGATAACCTACCCACTATCAACTTTTGTATTTGTAAGAGGGTGCGTATAACTCTTATGTGTGTAGAATGTGTTCTACACAGGGAATAGTTGAATCACCAAGTGTGAAGTGATTGCAAGTATAGAGGGTGTTTTGCCCGGATTCTTTGTAGGGTGTTACTCAAATGTGTAATAGGTTTTTATCTCCACCTGAAAGAGATTATATAGTGGATTTTGGATCCTCAAAGAGTAGCTTGAGGCAAGAACGTAGGCAGTGAGACTGAATCTTATTAAAATACTGAATTTGTTTCTTCTTGCCTTTACTGTTTATATTTCTTACTACTTTGTATTTTTTTTTTATATTTTGTATTGTGTATTTGGTTTATAAGTGCTAATTTTTTAATATAACCTAATTCACCCCCTCTTGTGTTAGTCATCTTGGCAATAATTGGTATTAGAGCAAAAACTCTATTATAAGTTTAATTATCTGTTGAGTTAAGATCATATGGCTAATATTGCAGCTACATTCGCTGAAAGTCAATCTAGTAGTCGGCCTCCACTATTTTATAGAGACAATTATACTTTCTAGAAAGCTAAAATGAGAATATTTCTTCAGTCTCAAGGTCGAGAAATCTGGAAATGTATTGTAAATGGATTTTATATTCCAACAAAAATTGTTGGGAGTAAAGGTCAACAAGGAAGAAGAAGAGTTTGATCGTGAAGATGATAGACTTTATACAGTGAATTTAATGACTATGAATTTTTTATATAATACTCTCAATGACAATGAATTTAACAAAATAATAAATTGCAGGATAGTAAAAAAAATCTAAAATAAATTGGAAGTAACTTATGAAGAAATTTCGCAAGTCAAATAATTAAAAATTTATATTCTTACGCATGAATATGAAATGTTTAAAATGATTGATGATGAATTTATTTCCTCTATATATAATCGTTTTACTAACATTATAAATAGCTTGACAGCTCTTGAAAAAGTTTATTCTACCTTGGAGATAATAAGAAAAATTCTCAACTCTCTACCAAAACGTTGGGAATAAAAAATGACGGCAATTCTTGAAACTAAAGATCTCAAAAAACTTTAAAAAAATGAACTAATCGAGTCACTTATTACCCATGAGTACGCATTAAAAAGAGAAGATGAAGAATAATGAAAGCAAAAGAAGTACTTGACACTCAAAACTGTTCCCCATGAAAGTAAAAGCGATGAAGACGAGGGAAGCGATAACAAAAATGAAGAAATTGCAATGATAACAAGAAGATTTCAGAGATTCTTAAAGAAAAATAAAACTCTTCCAAGGAAATATTTCAAAAGGTCTTCCAACAAAGATACAAGTAAAAAAGATTCATTAATTTGTTATAAATGTAAAAAGCCTGGACATATCAAAGCAGATTATCCTCTACTAAAAAAATATCGATACAAGGGAAAAAAACAATGAAAACTACATGAGATGATGATTCAAGTAGCTCAGACAGCGACGCAAACAATGAAGAATCTGTAAATCTTTATCTCATGGCTAAAGATGAATTTGAGATAACAAATTCTAAAAATATTGAAAATCCTTCTTATGAAGAATTGCAAGATGTTTTGGAATAGGTATATGAGGAATTTGAAAAATTGTGTATCCAGTATACCGCTTTGAAAAAGAAAAATTTTTCTTTAACAAATAAAATTGATATTTTAAGAAAAGAAAACATAATTCCAAAAGATGAAAATGATGAGCTGAAAAAAAAATGACTGATTTAGAAAAGATTGTTGAAAACTTTACAAATGGAAAAAGAAATTTTGAAAAACTTCTTAGTAGTCAAATATGTGTTTTGGATAAGGTAGGTTTGGGATACAAGTCAAAAGAAAAACTCAAACCCTACAAAAATTTCTTTGATAAACCGACTAAATCAAAATCAGATTTTCAAAATTATTTTCATAAAAATAATTTTTTTTTTAAAAAATATTATTACAATCACTCAAGATTTTCAAATATGTTATATGTTTTTTTATAATTTTAGTAATAGAAATAGTTATAATTACTATATTTGTCCTATTAGAAGAAAATATACAATGACTATTAGGGCCATTTGGATACTAAAGAATCTTGTTTCTTTTAATACTAATAAATAAATGACCCAAAGAACTTGGGTACCAAGAAAAATTATTGAAATTGCTTTTGTAGGTATGCATGAAATCCTCCATAGATAAAAGTAAATGATTTTTAGACAGTGGATGTTCAAGACACATGATAGGAGATAAAATTAAATTCATTGGCCTCAATTCTAAATAAGAAGGACATATGATATTTGGAGACAATTCAAAAAAAAAGATCATGGGAATAAGTAAAGTTAGTAAGAAGTCTTCTCTCATAATTGAAAATATTATGTTTGTTGATGATCTAAAACATAATGTTTTGAGTATAAGTCAATTATGTGATAAATGATTTACAGTTACTTTTAAAAAGGATAAGTGCATTATTTTGAATAATCATAATTGCAATATTTGTTTTTATTAAACTCAAGATTTCAAGTCTCGTATCTATGTATAGATTTTGATGATAATAAATAAATTCCACACTCAAGTTCAAGTTGTCTACGCATGAAGAAAGTTAAGCACATCAAGAAATCAAGTATGAGTAAAAAGAAGATCAAGTCTACAAATGAAACTCATAGAGTAATTTTGTACATCTCTTAAAATTTGAAATTGGATTAAAGTTCAAAATTAATATTTTATCATAAAATATCAAAATACGTTTTT
Organism: Platycarya longipes; assembly: GCA_036559045.1. Lineage (NCBI taxonomy): Eukaryota > Viridiplantae > Streptophyta > Magnoliopsida > Fagales > Juglandaceae > Platycarya > Platycarya longipes. The sequence continues at coordinate 27,252,909 of CM071790.1, forward strand.
TACTTTTGCATAACTTTATTAAAATATTTAATTTCAAAAATTATTATTATTTTTTTACATATGCATAAAGATTTGAATTTGTAAGATGATTGATTGTCATCTTTAACATGTGCATGTGTTATTTAAAAATCTTGAAGGGTGGTTGTGTGTTTTTTTTACAAATGTAAAAGATAGATGGTTTTGTTTAAAAATCTTGAAGGGTGATTGTGTGTTTTTTTTATAAATGCAAAAGATAGACGATTTGTTTGAAAATCTTGAAAGGTGGTTGTGTATTTTTTTGACATATGCAAAAAGAAAATGATTTTGTTTGAAAAATAAATCATGCTCATGTATGAAAAGTAAAAGATTTGATTTGATTTCTTTGAAAAATGAATGGAGTTGTCTTTGACAAATATAAAAAATGAGATGTTTTTATTTGAATCTTTTGAAAAGTGAATAGTGCTCTTATTTGACATGTGAACTTTTTCAAATTTGAATATAAAGACTCATTTGCCTATAAATAGCTCGCTTGAGTTTTGCAAAAATTACAACAAGAGCTTTCACATCAATTGTTAAGTTTTGTATTATTTTTTCAAAACTCTCATTCACGGTTTTCTAAATTTTGTGCCTTAATCCTTGTTCATTTTAAGAGAGATATAAGTTGCGCTGTATTGTTTTTATCTCACTCATTGAGGAGTGTATTCTAATAACCTACCCATTATCAGTTTTTGTATTTGTAAGAGAGTGTGAATAACCCTTGTGTGTGTATAAGGTGTTCTACACAATGAATAGTTGAATCACCAAGTGTGAGGTGATTGCAAGTGTAGAGGGTGTTCTACACGGATTTTTAGTAGCGGTATTGCTCAAAGGTGTAATAGGTTTCTATTTCCACCTGAAAGAGATTGAATAGTGAATTTGGAATTCTCAATTGGTAGCTTGAGGCGAGGACGTAGGAGTGGGGCTGAACCTCGTTAAAATACTGAGTTTGTTTTTTCTTACCCTTACTCTTTATATTTCCTGCTTCTTCGTATGTTATTTATATTTTATATTGTGTATTTGTTTTATAAGTGTTAATTTTTTTAATATAACTCAATTCACCCCCCTCTTATGTTAGTCATCTGGGCAACAATTGGTATCAGAGCGAGAGCTTTATTATAGGATTAATTATCTGTTAAGTTAAGATCATATGGCTAACATTGTAGCTACATTTGCTAAAGGTCAATCCAGTAGTTGACCTCCGCTATTTTGTGGAGACAATTATACTTTCTGAAAAAATAAAATGAATATTTTTCCAATCTCAAGATTGAGAAATTTGAAAATATATTATAAATAGGTCTTATATTCCAACAAAAATTGTTGATGGAGTAAAGGTCAACAAGGAAGAATAAGAGTTTGATCGTAAAGATGATAGATTTTATACAGTGAATGTAATGGTTATGAATTTTCTGTATAATGTTCTCAATGACAATGGATTTAACAGAATAATGACTTGCAGGACAGTAAAGGAAATCTGGGATAACTTGGAAGTAACTTATGAAAGAATTTCACAAGTCAAATAATCAAAAATTTATATTCTTACGCATGAATATGAAAATTTTAAAATGATTGATGATGAATCTATTTCCTCTATATATACTCATTTTACTAATATTATAAATAACTTAACAGCTCTTAGAAAAGTTTATTCTAGCTTGGAGATAATAAAAAAAAATTTCAACTCTCTTCCAAAACATTGGGAATCAAAGTGACGGCGATTCTTAAAGCTAAAGACCTCAAAAAACTTGAAGTAAATGAACTCATTGGGTAACTTATTACCCATGAGTACACATTAAAAATAGGAGAATAAGAATGAAAGCAAAAGAAGAGCTTGACACTCAAAGTTGTTCCTCATGAAAATAAAAACGATGAAGACGAGGAAAGCGATGACAAAGATAAAGAAATTGCAATGATCACAAGAAAATTTCAGAAATTCTTAAAAAAAAATAAAGTTTTTTCAAGGAAATCTTTCAAAAAATTTTCCAACAAAGATACAGGTAAAAACTACTTATTAACTTGTTATAAATCCAAAAAGTCAAGACATACTAAGGCAGATTGTCCCATGCTAAAGAAATGTCGATACAAAGGCAAGAAAGCAATGAAAGCTATATGGGATGATAATTCAAGTAGCTCAGACAGCGACGCAAGTAATGAAGAATCTACAAATATTTGTCTTATAACTAAAGATAATCTTGAGGTAACAAATTTCGAAAATATTGAAAATCCTTCTTATGAAAAATTTCAAAATGTTTTGGAAAATGTACATGAGGAATTTGAAAAATTGGGTATCAAGCATACCGCTTTGAAAAAGAAAAATTCTTTTTTAACAAATGAAATTGATATTTTAAGAAAAGAAAACATAGTTTCAAAAGATGAAAATGATGAGCTGAAAAAGAAAGTGATTGATTTAGAAAAGATTATTGAAAACTTTACAAATGGAAAAAAAAAATTTGAAAAACTTCTTGGTAGTCAAATATGTGTTTTTGATAAGGTAGGTTTGGAATACATGCCAAAAGAAAAATTCAAACCCTATAAAAATTTATTTAATAAACTGACTAAATCAAAATCAGATTTTCAAATTTTTTTTCATAAAAATAATTTTTTTAAAGAAAAATATTATCACTCAAGATTTTTAAATATGTTACATGTTATTTGTAATTTTTGTAAAAGAAATGATCATAATTATCATGTTTGTGCTATTAGAAGAAGGCATACAATGACTTTTAGAATCATATGGGTACCAAAAAATCTTGTTTCTTCTAATACTAATAAATAAAAGACCCAAAAAACTTAGGTACCAAGAAAAATTATTTTAATTACTTTTACAGGTATGCATGAAGTCTTCCACAGGGAAAAGTAAATTATTTTTAGACAATGGATACTCAAAACACATGACAAGAGATAAAACTAAATTCATTGACCTCACTTCTAAAGAATAAGGACACGTGACATTTGAAAACAATTCAAAAGGGAATATCATGAGAAGATATAAAGTTGGTAAGAAGTCTTCTCTCATAATTGAAGATGTTCTACTTTTTGATGATCTAAAGCATAATTTTTTGAATATAAGTCAATTATGTGATAAAAGATTTACAGTTACTTTAAAAAAAAATAAGTGCATTATTTTGAATAATCGTTATTGCAATATTTGTTTTATTGCTCTTAGAAACAATAATGTATATACAATCCAATTTGAAGAAATTGCCTCACAAGATGCTATTTGTTTATCAGCTCAATATGAAAATAGTTGGTTATGGCATAGAAGGTTAGGTCATGCAAACATGGAACTTATTTCCAAACTTTCAAAAAATGATCTTGTGAGAGGTTTGCCAAAAGCAAACTTTTTTAAAGACAAAATCTGTTATGCATGCTAGTTTGGTAAACAAACAAAAACTTCTTTAAAAATCAAGAAACATATTTCCACTACTAGACCTTTGCAACTAATACACATGGACCTTTTTGGACTAAACAGAGTTGCGAGTCTAGGAGGAAAATATTATACATTTGTTATTGTTGATGATTTCTCTAAATATACTTGGGTCATCTTTCTCGCTCATAAAAATGAGATACATAATACTTTTACCAAGCTATGCAAAAGAATTCAAAATGAAAAGGGTTATACTATTTCAAACATCCGAAGTAACAGGGGGAAAGAGTTTGTTAATAAAGATTTTGAGTCTTTTGTGATGAAAATGGTTTTCTACATAATTTCTCTACTCCTTAAACTCCTCAACAAAATGAGGTAGTAGAGAGGAAGAATAGATATCTTCAAGAAATGGCAAGAATAATGCTTAACAAGAATAGTTTACCTAGTTATTTTTAGGCCAAAACAGTAAGTACTGTATCTTATGTTATAAATAGTTGTGTTTAATTTAGATAAAAAGCCCAACATTGGTTACTTTCATGTATTTGGATGCAAATATTTTATACTCAATGATAGAGATAATTTAGGCAAGTTTGATGCAAAATCTGATGAAGGTATCTTTTTTGGGTATTCAACAAATGGTAAAACTTATAGAGTATTCAACAAAAAAACTTTGACTGTACAAGAATCTATACATGTAGTATTTGATGAATCTAACCCTCTACTCTCCAAGAAATCTATTGATGAAGAATCAGAAGGTACAAATAACACAAATAGTCTCAATCTCAACAAAGAGAGTACAATGTAAGAAATCTAACATGGAGACATCAGGAAAGATTATCAAAACTTAGTACAAGATGCAACCAAACAGTGAAAACATGTGAAAGATCATCTAGTGGAACAAATTCTAAGAGAACCTTCATGAGGTGTAAGTACTCAATCATCTCTTAGAAATATTTGCGATCACACTGTTTTTCTATCTCATATTGAACCGAAAAATATTGACGAAGTACAGCTTGATGAATCATGGATTCTAGCTATGCAAGAAGAGCTAAATCAATTTAAAAGAAATGATGTTTGGACACTTGTTTCTAGACCCAAAGATCATGCTGTTATTGGAACAAAATGAGTTTTTAGAAATAAGAAGGATGAGTTCGGAATTATCACTAGAAACAAGGTTTGACTTGTAGTCCAAGGTTTCAATCAAGAGGAAGAAATAGATTATGATGAGACATATGCACCTGTCGCAAGATTAGAAATTATTTGAATGTTACCTGCATATGCATGTTATAAAGATTTTAAACTTTTTCAAATGGATGTTAAAAGTGCTTTCTTAAATGGTTTTATAAATGAAGAGGTATATGCTGAGCAACCTCTAGGTTTTGAAAATTATATTTCTCGTAATCATGTTTTTAAACTTACAAAAGCATTATACGGACTCAAACAAACTCTTAAAACTTGGTATGAGAGGCTTAGTGGTTTTTTGATTGAAAAAGGTTTTTCAAGACGAAAAATCGATACAACTCTTTTCATCAAATATGAACAGGATGATATTCTTCTAGTTCAAATTTATGTGGATAATATAATATTTGGTACTACTAATGAAAATATGTGCTAAGATTTTGCTAAGAGTATGTAGGAAGAATTTGAAATAAGCATGATGGGAGAACTTAATTTCTTTCTCGGATTGCAAATCAAGCAAGCAAAAAGTGGAACATTCATTAATCAGTCAAAATATATCAAAGAGTTACTCAAAAAGTTTGAAATGGAAGGTGCGAAGGTAATTGGAACACCAATGAGTCCAACCACCAAACTTGATAAAGATGAAAGCGGTAAGCCAGTTGACTCAAAAGTATATCGAGGTATGATTGGTAATTTATTATATTTGACAGCTAGTAGACCTAATATTATATTCAATGTATGTTTATGTGCACGTTTTCAATCATCTCCAAAGCAATCTCATTTGATTGCAGTCAAGTGTATTTTTAGATATCTTGTCGGTATCATTGACCTAGAGTTATGGTATCCTAAGCACACTTCTTTTGATCTTATTAGTTATTCAGATGCAGATTATGCTGGTTACAAAATTGATAAAAAAAGTACTAGTGGAACATGTCATTTCTTAGGTCGTGCACTTGTTTCATGGTTTAGTAAAAAATAAAATTATGTCGCATTATCTACTACTGAGGTAGAATATGTTACTGCAGGTAGTTGTTGTGCTCAAGTTCTTTATATGAAACAACAGTTTGAGGATTTTAAACTTATGTACAATCACATTCCAATCAAATGTGATAATACTAGTGTTATAAATCTTTCAAAGAACCCAATACAACATTCTAGGACTAAGCATATTGAAATTAGATATCATTTTCTTAGAGATCATGTACAGAAATGTGATATTGTACTAGAATTCACAAGCATACATGATCAATTGGCAGACATTTTCATAAAACCCCTACCAGAAGATAGATTATGCATGATTAAAAAAGAAATAAGAATGATGCATGTCATGACTATCTGTTAAACATTTTTATTCCATTATCTCAAATGACTTATAAAAACTTGAGATTTATAACCTCATCTTTCAACTGCATTTGCTTTTCATAGATCAACATGTTATTTTCATCTAAAGGATTAGGCAGTCAAAATGAAGAGGCAAGTAAGGATTTTAAATCCCTATTCTGTTTCTTTAACTCTACTATTTTTCTATTTGACTCATAAACAAGTCATTGAATTACAGAGACAGTCTCGTTAAACTTCTCAATTGCGCGAGTTTTGGACTGCAACCGAGCGGAAAAAGCAACAATGGATGATGAGTATCAAGTCCCGAGACCCACAAGCTCATAAAAAGCATCATGATCTGATTTATTAGCTAAATTAATCTCTTGTTACTTTATGACACATACGATAGAAGCAAAAATAGATTGATCACGAGAAGTACTGAAGGGAAATTGACGAGCCATTAAAAATTTGTAGAATGAGAATGCAGGCGAATTACAAAGATGAGAAGAAAATTTGATGTAAATTAGATAAAACTAAGGATTGCTCTTATAGAGACGGAAATAAGAACAAGATACACTATCATCTCTTCAAATCTTACTTAGTCAAACTTACAAGATATGCTGGATGAGACGGAGAGAGATGACTGATTGAGACAGTTCTTAGTTCAAATCCGGAAGATTACCAGAAGAAATTTTCTTCCCCATTCTGACATTTTGAATAAACAGATACTTGATCAATGAGGAATGATAGATTTTTCTTGTGAGTATTCGATGGGTGAAAATGGTTATTTAAATAGAAATCAAAAGCTTTCAAATCTCTACGAAATCTCGTTTGTCAATAACGTCAAACGGATTTGAATCTTCTTCCGCACCGAATTGCCAGAGTTAGGCCTCCAGCGTTTGCAGATTTTGTTGGACACAGATGACTCTAATTATTCAACTCTCTACAAAATCTCCTTCTGCACTAAATTGTCAAAGCTAGGCCTCCAGTCTTTACAGGTTTTGTCAGACACGGACGCAGGAAGAAATCTCCTTCCGTACCAAATCTCGATAATATTTAATTTGTCAACAACATCAAGCGAATTTGAGTCTTCTTCTGCATCGAGACGATAAAGTTAGGCTTCAGCCTTTGCAGCTTTTGTCAGAAACGGGTGGCTCCAATTATTCAACTCTCTATAGTTTATACTAACGCACCGTTTTATTTGGTTATTAGTTATTGCGGGAAGAAATCTTACTGAAGCCAATTATGGTTCTCTTTTTAATGATGCCAAAAGGGGAGAAGTCTTATACTAGTATTATACTACTGTTATATATGCTAGAATCATGTCTATATTTTATTTGAAAAACTAACACATATTTTCAGGGGGAGCTTAAGTATTACTGCAGGTCGCAGATTTCTACTAAGTAGTTGTCATCATAAAAAAGTGTGAGATTATTGAACCCAAGGTTTCAAGTCTCGTATCTACGCATAGATTTTGATGATAACAAATACATTCAAGACTCAAGCTCAAGTTGTCTACGTATGAAGAGAGCTAAACACATCAAGAATTCAAGTATGAACAAAAAGAAAATCAAATCAACAAATGAAACTCATAAAATAATTTTGTATATATCTTAAAATTTGAAATTGGATTAAGGCTCAAGATTAATATTTTCTCATAAAGTATCAAATTACATTTTTTACTTTTGCATAACTTTATTAAAATATTTAATTTCAAAAATTATTATTATTTTTTCACATATGCATAAAGATTTGAATTTGTAAGATGATTGATTGTCATTTTTAACATGTGCATGTGTTGTTTGAAAATCTTGAAGGGTGGTTTTGTATTTTTTTGACAAATGCAAAAGATAGATGATTTTATTTGAAAATCTTGAAGGGTGGTTGTGTATTTTTTTTACAAATGCAAAAAATAGATGATTTGTTTGAAAATATTGAAATGTGGTTGTGTATTTTTTTGACATATGCAAAAAGAAGATGATTTGATTTGAAAAATAAATCATACTCATTTTGTCATGTATGAAAAGTAAAAAATTTGATTTGATTTCTTTGAAAAATTAATGGAGTTGTCTTTGACAAATATAAAAAGGAGATGTTTTTATTTGAATTTTTTGAAAAGTGAATAGTGCTCTTCTTTGACATGTGAACCTTTTCAAATTTGAATATGAAAACTCATTTGCCTATAAATAGCTCACTTGAGTTTTGCAAAAATCACAACAAGAGCTTACACATTAATTGTTAAATTTTGCATTATTTTTTCAAGACGCTCATTCTCTCTTTTCTAAATTTTGTGTTTTAATCCTTATTCTTTTTTAGAGAGATATAAGTTGTGCTGTATTGTTTTTATCTCACTCATTGAGGAGTGTATTCTGATAATCTACCCATTATCAGCTTTTGTATTTGTAAGAGGGTGCATATAACCCTTGTGTGTGTAGAAGGTGTTCTACACAGAAAATAATTGAATTACTAAGTGTGAGGTGATTGCAAGTGTAGAGAGTATTATACATAGATTCTTAGTAGTGGTGTTGCTCAAAGGTGTAATATGTTTTTATCTCCACCTGAAAGAGATTGAATAGTAAATTTGGGATCCTCAAAGGATAGCTTGAGGCGAGGACGTAGGCAGTGGGACTGAACCTCGTTAAAATACTGAGTTTGCTTCTTTTTACCCTTACTCTTTATATTTCCTGCTTCTTCGTATGTTATTTATATTTTATATTGTGTATTTGTTTTATAAGTGTTAATTTTTTTAATATAATCAAATTCACCCGCCCTCTTGTGTTAGTCATCTGGGCAACAATTTTATTGCTCTTAGAAACAATAATGTTTATGGCATAGAAGGTTAGGTCATGCAAACATGGAACTTATTTCCAAATTTTCAAAAAATGGTCTTGTGAGAGGTTTGAAAAAAGTGAACTCTTTAAAAGACAAAATCTGTTATGCATGCTAGTTTGGTAAACAAATAAAAACTTCTTTCAAAACCATTGCACCTAATACACATGGACCTTTTTGGACCAAATATGATTGCAAGTCTAGGAGGAAAATATTATGCATTTGTTATTGTTGATGATTTCTCTAGATATACTTAAGTCATATTTCTCGCTCATAAAGACGAGGTATATAATGCCTTTACCAAGTTCTGTAAGAAAATTTAAAATGAAAATGGTTATACTATTTCAAACATCCGAAGTGACAGAAGGAAAGAGTTTGTCAATAAAGATATTGAAACTTTTTGTGATGAAAATGGTTTTGTGCATAATTTATCTACTCCTCGAACTCTTCAACAAGATGGGTTAGTAGAGAAGAAGAATAGATCTTTTTAAGAAATGACAAGAACAATGCTTAATGAGAATAGTTTACTTCGTTATTTTTAAACCGAAGCGGTAAGTACTGCATGTTATGTTATAAATAGAGTTATACTAAGTTCTAAATTAGATAAATCCCTTATGAGTTTTGGAATGATAAAAAATCCAATATTGGTTACTTTCATGTATTTGGATGTAAATATTTTATTCTTAATGACAGAGATAATTTAGGAAAACTTGATGCAAAACTGATGAAGGTATCTTTCTTGGGTATTCTACAAATAGTAAAACTTATAGAGTATTCAATAAAAAGAATTTGACTATACAAAAATCTATGCATGTAGTATTTGATGAATCTAACCCTCTATTCTCTAAGAAATCTATTGATGAAGAAACAGAAGGTACAAATAATACAAATAATCTCAATCTCAATAAAGATAATACAATGGAAGAAGTCCAACATGGAGATATCAAGAAAAATCATCAAAACTTAGTACAAGATGCAACCAAACAGTAGAAATATGTGAAAGATCATCCAATGGAACAAATTTTAGGAGAACCTTCACGAGGTGTAAGTACTCAATCATCTCTTAGAAAAATTTGCAATCACACTGCTTTTCTATCTCATATTGAACCCAAAAATATTGACGAAGTACTGCTTGATGAATTATGGATTCTAGCTATGCAAGAAGAGCTAAATCAATTTAAAAGAAATGATATTTGGATACTTGTTTTAGACCCAAAAATTATGTTGTTATTAGAACAAAATGGATTTTTAGAAATAAGAAAGATGATTCTGGAATCATCACTAGAAATAAGGCTCAACTTGTAGCCTAATGTTTAAACCAAGAGGAATGAATCGATTATGATAAGACGTATGCACCTGTCGCAAGATTATAAGTCATTCGAATGTTACTTGCATATGCATGTTATAAAGATTTCAAAGTTTTTCAAATGGATGTTAAAAGTATTTTCTTAAATAGTTTTATAAATGAAGAGGTATATGTTGAGTAACTTCTAGGTTTTGAAAATCATATTTCTCTCAATCATATTTTTAAGCTCACAAAAGCATTATACGGACTCAAACAAACTCCTAGAGTTTGGTATGAGATGCTTAGTGGTTTTTTGATTGAAAAAGGTTTTTCATGAGGAAAGATCGATACAACTATTTTCATCAAATATGAACAAGATGATATTCTTCTAATTCAAATTTATGTGGATGATATAATATTTGGTGCTACTAATGAAAATATAAACTTGATAAAGATGAAAGCGGTAAGCCAGTTGACTCAAAGGTATATCGAGGTATGATTGGTAGTCTATTATATTTGACAGCCAGCAGACCAGATATTATGTTCAGTGTATGTTTATGTGCACGCTTTCAAGCATCTCCAAAACAATATCATTTGATTGCAGTTAAGTGTATTCCTAGATATCTTGCTCGTACTATTGACCTAAGGTTATGGTATCATAAGCATACTTCTTTCGATCTTATTAGTTATTCAGATGCAGATTATGCTGGTTGCAAAGTTGATCGAAAAAACACTAATGGAACATGTCATTTCTTAGGTCATGTACTTGTTTCATGGTTTAGTAAAAATCAAAATTCTGTTGCATTATCTACTGCTGAGGTAAAGTATGTTGTTACAGATAGTTGTTGTGCTCAAGTTCTTTACATGAAGCAACAGCTTGAGGATTTTAAGTTTATGTACAATCATATTTCTATTAAATGTGATAATACTAGTACTATAAATCTTTCAAAGAACCCTATACAACATTTTAGAACTAAGTATATTGAAATTAGATATCATTTTCTTAGAGATCATGTGCAGAATGATGATATTGTACTATAGAATTCACAAGCACAAACGATCAATTGGCGGATATTTTCATAAAACCCCTACTAGAAGATAAATTATGCATGATTAGAAGAGAAATATAAATGATGTATGCCATGAATATTTGTTGAATATTTTTATTCCATTGTCTCAAATGACTTACAAAAATTTGAGACTTCTAACTTCATCTTTCAACTGCATTTGCTCTTCATAGATCGACATGTTATTCTCGTCTAAAGGATTAGACAATCGAAATGAAGAGACAAGTAAGAATTTTAAATCCTTATTCTGTTGTTTTGTCTCTAATATTTTTCTGTTTGACTCGTAAACAAGTCGTTGAAGTACAGAAATCGTTTTGCTAAGTTTTTCAATTTTACGAGTTTTGGACTGCAATCGAGCGAAAAAAGCAACAATGGATGATAAGTATCAAGTTTCGAGACCCATAAGCTCATAAATGACATCATGATCTGATTTATTAATCAATCAGTCTCTTGTTGCATCATAGTATGGGTGGGCAAATTTTTCGACTTCCGAACTCCGATTGTAGTCCGCTCCGATTCCAACTTCGATCGGAGTCGAAATTTGAAATTTTGGAGTTGGAGTCGAAAAATTCTGACTTCGAAATCAGAGTTCGGAGTCGGAACCGGAGCTCACTTGCCTTTCGAGTTCCAACTCTGAACTCTGATTTTTTTAAATAAAAAAAACGTTCACATTTATTTAAACAACGCCATTCCGTTTAAATAGGAATGACGTTGTTTAACTGGCCAAGTCCTTAGCCAACTAAGACTTCCTCTTCTTTCTTCCTTCTTCATTTCTTTCTCCTACTCCTCTCTTCTCTATTTCTCTCATCTCTGCACTTTGTCCGTCGACCACGTTGCGATCTCACCTATCAGCCTCCGCCGTCAGTTGCTCACGTCGTCGTCTATCATGGACTCACAACCCACCGCCCACCACAATCAAATAACTTTTCTTTATTTCTCTCAACTCTGCACCTCTCAATCTTTGCCTCTGCCCTCTGCCCTCTGCCCTCTGCACTTCGTCCGTCGACCTCGCCATGATCTCACCTCTCCACTCCGCCGTCAGTTGCTCACGTAGTCGTTTGTCATGGACTCACAGCCCACCCACCGCCCACCATGATCAAATTTTCGAGCTTTGGTAATTGATTTTTGATTTTAGGGGTTTTAATTTAAAAGTATTATTTTTTTGTTCTTTGATTTTGGATTGTATTAATTTTGGATTGTATATGCTTTTTTAGTGAGGAAAATTTGGAATGATTGTTGAGATTTATGTGGTTGGACAGTGTGTGCAAGGTGTTTGAGAGAATGTCACTGTGAAAAAAAATTAGGTTTTAATATTAATTTCAAATTTTAATCTTTGTCAAAGACTCAAATTCATCTAGTATTAGTTTTTTTCTTTTGGGTTGTGAAACAGAGAAGAGATGTACAGTGTACTACGTTGGCTAACTTGGCTTGAAAATAGAGACAATTAACTTACTTGTTTTAACATCATGTTGGGTTCAAGATAATTATTGATATAGTCATTGCTGCCAATGGAGAATACAAATATGGACTTTGACAAGTACTCTGAGAGCTCGTTTGAGCCGTTGAAATGCATTGGCAACTCTGACTTCACTGTTCTTTCAAACAAGTCCATCTGATCATTTAAATTCAAGCATTTCCCCTGCAAATTAACCACCATATATGTCAATACGAGCCTCTGCAATTTTTATTTGCTTTAATTTTAATCAATGTACTGTACATAATTGAGATGCTAATTAAATTTAATTCATTAGGCCGATAACTAATTAGGCCGACAACCTTACTCAAATAGGTTAAACTTTGCCTATATACTTGCTAATTTTGTCAATATGTAAGGTGACAACACTTTGTGGTGATATCCTTGCAGTCAAAAGTAATCATTTCAATGTGGGATCATCCTTTAAAAATGTCACCCACAGATTCTACTTATTTTAATTTGTTCTGTTGAATAATTAGTCTCCTTATTTTAATATATATATATATATTCATTCCCATGCATTAATGGACACTTTGTATTTAGCTTAATTGGCATGCATGCATGGCATCATATGTAATTTATGTAGGATAATGATGAGCCATGAGGCCTTAGTTGTTGAGCATGCACGTTGCTATGTAGGATATGTATAGTTAGTGTCCCATATTGGAATAAAATTCCATTCAATTCTTATATAAACGCAATAAATTCATTAAGCATTTAATAATATTAAAACTTTGCATGAATAAATTATAATAACTATTCTAAAATTAGACAAAAAACCATGAAATATATTCTTAAATAAGTGCAGCACAGATAGTTGCTTTAATGCTTATATGGTAAGAAGTAGGAACTTGACAAACCCACTTACCCAAGAATGGAAGTGAGACGACCACCTTTGCAAAACAACAGCATATGAGCAATAAAAGTCTCCATTGGAAAACAATTGCACATCAGCAATAAAATTATAAAACTATAAAAGCCTCCTATTGCAAAACAACAACACCTTTTTACTTGTTCTTTCCGAAAATTAAATATAAGTTTATATTTACTACCATACTTTTACTTTTTATTATACTTGAATTTCAGGCTTCATCACTAATGGATCTCTCACTTAGTGCTAGTGGAACTCCGACTCCATATGAGACTTCGGATGCCAGGACTCTGTCGGCGTCCCAAGCAGCAACATCGAGTCGGACTCGGAGTTGACTACCTAGCTCCACTCGAGCACAGACCTCGTGTGCTAGCAGTGAGTTTCCACTTCCAGTCAACATAGAATTAGAAGCGGAAGATCTCGATCAGTTTATAAAGGAGGAGGAGATGGGTATTGGGGATGATCCGATTCAGGATCCGGATGTACCAATACACCCTGAAACTGCGAGGCCACCCCGTCCACGATCAAATAAAAAAAAGATTGTGGACATGGGAACATTTCACAAAGGTTGAGAGTGGAGATCCCGAGAAGCCATGAGATGAGTGCAACCATTGTGGCGCTCAAGTTGGGTGTCATTTAAAAAATCAAGGTACCGCTTGTCTATCATCACATCTCAATGGTTGCCAGCAGTACCAAATAGCGAAGTGATAGCGTCAAGAGGTTAGTGTTTTATTAGTCCCATAGGGCCATATGAATGCTACTTGATTTGTTCATTTAATTCCATTTAGTTTTAACTTAAAACAAATATTGGGCCATAAATTATTAAACGCAGACGCAGGTGGGTCTCAGACTAATCTTAGCTACGAGACCTCTACAGCCACTGATGGGACAGGAAACTAGATGAGGAATCTGGTGGTCCCTCAATACAGTGAGAATGTGTATCGTGAGGCACTTACAGAGATGGTTATAGAAGAGGAGATGCCATTTACCACCGTAGAGAAGAGAGGGTTCTGCAAGTTTGTGAAGCTACTTGAGCCAAGATTTCCACTGTCATCTCGTTATACAACGATGCGCGATTGCATGAAGAGGCATCTGAGGGAAAAGACGGAAATGAAGAAGATGTTCATTATCATTGGCCAAAGAGTGTCATTTATGATTGACACATGGACATCTATATAGAATACCTCGTAAATGTGTATCACAGCACACTACATTGACAGTGAGTGGAATTTTAAAAAAAGAATTATTGGATTTAAAAAAATAATTGATCATAAAGGTGCATCGATAGGGGCAGAGATAGATGATTGTCTGATGGACTGGGGCATCCAAAAATTGCTATACATTACAGTTGATAATGCTGGTGCCAATAAGACCGCCATCGAGGGGTTTATGCGAAATACGAGGGCGAGATACGATGTGATTAAAAACCACCAGTATGTCCACATTTAACACACTGCTCACATACTCAACCTTATTGTTGGTGAGCCATTTTGGTTTTGGTTTTGTATTTTATATTTTAATATTTTTATTATTAAAGATTAAGAAACTAGGATATTTTTTATATTTTATAATAGAGTATTTTTCAATGATGAAACAGTTGAAGGGATGAAAAATGTGGATGCCACCATCAAGAAAGTCTGCAACATTGTGCGGTATGCGAGGGCTTCTCTCCAAAGGCTGCGGAAGTTCAAGGCAGTAGCAGAATAGGTTGGCGTTGAGTTTGCAAAAATATTGTGTCTGGATGTTCCCACTCGATGGAACTCCACAAATCTGATGTTGGATGTGGCACTGAAACACCAAATGGTATTTGAGCAGTTGGAGGTTGAGGATGGGGGTCTGAGGTATGCCCTGTTGGAGCCTAGTGGAACGAGGCTCGGTCCACCAGACAGTACGGATTGGCAACATGTATCCAAGTTTGTCAGTTTTTTACAGATTTTCTATGAGATCACTATGCAGGTATCTAGATCTGCATATGTGACGGTAAATATGTGGTTTAGCGAGATCTCAATGGTACACCACCACTTGAAAGAAGGTTGTGCTGATCCGAGCGGATTGTTATCTAGTTTGGCATTACAGATGCAATCAAAATATGATAAATATTGGGGGCAAGTTGAGCAGATAAATCAATTATTGTTCATAGCGTCGATCATCGACCCCTGATTGAAGTTGGCGGTGATTGAATGGTGGGCAACTGAAGTTCTCGGGGCAGTTAAGGCAGCTGCATTTATCAGATCACTTAAAACAGATCTAAACGACTTATACACCCACTACAGCACCAATAGCCAACCTTCATCCTCAGCAACCGCAGGTAGCTCACGTTCGAGCTCGAGGTCATGACCTCCTTCAGATGCTCGTACCCTTCAGGCCAATGCAGACAGTTTCAGTCGATCTAGAGACTTCAACATTATGATGTCGCTTCATGCACGGTCGGCGAGAAATCCATTGCAGTGTACGAATGAGGTTGAGCGGTATTTATTGGCAGAGGTTGAAGAGCCTAGTGATGACTTTCAGATCTTGATTTAGTGGAGGGCTAATTCCACCAAGTACCCGATCCTCTCACATATTACTCGAGATGTACTAGTCGTTCTTATCACTACAATTGCATCTGAGTTGGCGTTTAACATTAGAGATCGAGTGTTAGATGCCTATTGGAGTTCATTGGCACTGTCAACTGTGGAGGCTCTCATTTGCACGTTGAATTGGATTAGTGATATGCCTTCTGGACTAGAGAGCATTGTCATCGATGTTGTCAGCTATAAGCTTGAGTCGTGTAAAATTAAATTAATTTATTTACTTATTTTTTTTATGATTAAAGTAACAAAATGTATATAATTATTTAATTATTTCAATGACTATTTTTTATGATTTCATAAATCTATTTAACTTATACTATCTATGACTCTATAATTTCACAGAGCTACATGTCAACCCCGACATAATTGCCGATGACTGATCCGCCACATTACGGTTGCATTACTCGTTTATTTTTTCTATAATTTATGGTTACTTGTTAGTTGTTTGGTTAATTTTTATTAATAATAATACTTTTTAATGTTATCTTAATCTCATATTCTTAAGAATGACTAGCCCCAGGCTTCGACGACAAAGTTACAACTTACAATTTGCTGCAATGTATTTTTTTCTTTTTAGTAATCTCGAATTTAAGTGTGAAGTGTATGCAGTATGGTAGTTAGTAATTGCTACTACGCCGAATGGTTTAATTTATAGTTTGTACTATCATTTGTATTATTCAGTTTAGACTATTTTTTGTATTAATGTTAACTATTAGCATTGTCAATTATAAATTATAATAATATAATTTGTATTATTTCTTTGTCAACTTTAACCGTTAAACGGATTACAACGTTACATACAAAGATGGGCTCAATTGGGCCCATTTAGAATTAGAATGGCTTAATTGGTCCCATTTTGTTTCGAAATGGGCCAATTTCGGGCTGGGCTAGGCTAGGCCAATTTTGTATTAGGCCAATTTTGGCCCATTTCGGTTGGAAGTCGGAGTTTCGAACTCTACTCAGAGTCGAACTCCGACTCCCATCGGAGTTGGAAACTCCGAACTCCGACCTCTTCGGAGTCAGAACGCCTACTTCATGGCACCTACGATAGATGCAGAAATAGATTAATCACGAGAAGTACTGAAGAGAAATTGATGAGCCATTAAAAATTTGTAGAATGAGAATGTAGAGGAATTGCAAAGATGAGAAGAAAATTTGATGCGAAATAGATAAAGTTAAGGATTACTCTTATAAAAATGGAAATAAGAACAAGACACACTATCATCTCTTCAAATCTTATTTAATCAAATTTACAAGATATACTGGATGAGACGGTTGAGATGATTGATTGAAATGGTTTTTGGTTCAAATCCGGAAGATTACTAGAAGAAATTTTCTCCGTCATTCTATCGTTTTGGATAAACAGATACTGGATTAATGAGAAATGTAAGATTTGTCTTTGAGTATCTGATGGGTGAAAAGAGACTTTTAAACAGCGACTCAAAAATTTCAAATCTCGGTTATATCTCATTTGTCAACAATATCAAATGGATTTTAAATTTCTGCACCGAGACGATAAAGTTAGGCCTCAGCCTTTGTTTTTTCGGACACGGTTGGCTCCAATTATTCAACTTTCTACAGTTTCTACTGACACACTGTTTTATTTGGTTATTGGTTATTACGGAAGGAAATCTTACTGAAACCAATTGCGATTGCTTTTTAATAATGCCAAAATGGGGAGGAGTCTTATACTAGTATTATACTACCTTGTTATATATGCTAGAATCATATTTTTTACTTGAAAAACTAACGCATATTTTCAGAGAGAGCTTAAGTAATACTGCAGATTGCATATTTCTACTAAGTATTTGTCATCATAAAAAAGGGAGAGATTGTTGAACCAAAGTTTCAAGTCTCGTATCTACGTATAGATTTTGATGATAACAAATAAATTTAAGACTCAAGTTCAAGTTGTCTACGCATGAAGGGAGTTAAGCACATCAAGAAATCAAGTATGAGTAAGAAAAAAATAAGTCTACAAATGAAGTTCATAGAATAATTTTGTACATTTCTTAAAATTTGAAATTGGATTAAGATTCAAAATTAATCTTTTCTCATAAAACATCAAATTGCATTCTTCATTAAAATGCATGACATATATAATGACTTCATCAAAATGTATGACATATGCAATGATTTCATGAAAATGTATGACATATGCAATGACTTCATCAAAATTTGAATTTTGAATTTAGAAGATAATTGAGTGTGACTTATTTGCCTATAAATAGCTCACTTAAGTTTTACAAAAATCATAACAACAAGAACATTTGCATCTTTATTTCAAAACGCTCATTCTCTTTTATCTAAATTTTGTGCCTTAATACTTGTTCATTTTGAGAGATATATAGGTTGCATTGTATTATTTTTATCTCACTCATTGAGGAGTGTATTCTGATAACCTACCCACTATCAGTTTTTATATTTGTAAGAGGGTGCATAAAATCCTTGTATGTGTAGAAGGTGTTCTACACAGGAAATAATTGAATTACCAAGTGTGAGGTGATTACAAGTGTAGATGGTGTTCTACACGGATTCTTTATAGCGGTGCTACTCAAATGTGTAGTACGTTTCTATCTCCACCTGAAAGAGATTGAATAGTTAATTTGGAATCCTTAAAGGGTAGCTTGAGGCGAGGACGTAGGCAATGGAGCTTAATTTCGTTAAAATACTGAGTTTGCTTCTTATTGCCCTTACTCTTTATATTTCTTTGCTTCGTATTTTGTTTATATTTTATATTGTATATTTAGTTTATAAGTATTAATTTTTTAATATAACCAAATTCACCCCCCTCTTGTATTAGTCATCTGGGCAACAAAAAGTAATACTAATATTATTAGTATTAATATACTAATACTATCACTATTACTATCAATGATATAGTTATAAAAAATTGAACTTATTATAAGAAATATTAATATAAAATTATTTGAATCACTATAACTAATGCTAATAGTTTAATAGATTAAAATATATTAATTTAAAACTGGAAAACTGAACCAAACCGAACCGAACCGGACCCGAACCGGTAAAATCGGTACTACCAGTTTTAAAGGGGTAACCGGTGCGCAATCGGTTTTAAAAAATACAAAATCGATGGTACTGGTTTAATTCTAAAATTTGTCCAAAATCCGACCGAACCGAACCGATTACACCCCTAATAAGGTCATATGGTTATCACACATACTATTTAGCCCCTTCTAAGGAAACACATGGTGAGGGATGCAATTGATACTAAAATCTTTAGCATTTGAGCTTGTGCTTGCCAAATTAATAAGCTAGAGCATTTCAAGCTGCGAGTTTTTTTATGTTCAAGTTAGTATATAAAACACACCATCCATATCACTTGTGTTTTATAATCGATGCGAATAACATATAATAAAGTGCTTACATAATATAATTTGATTTTGATTAAAAAAATTTAAAATCTGAGCTCTGGTTTGGATTCACAACTCATCTTAACTTATCTCATCTCATCATTACAATGTTTTTAAATTTTCATACAAAATATAATAAACAATTCAACCTTTACAAATCTTAAAACAATAATAATATTAAAAGATTAATATTCTATCAATACTTTATTTAACTTTCAACTTTCATATAAAATTATCTCATCTCATCTTATTTCACTATTCAAATGGGACCTAAATCTTACAAATCACAATTTACTATTTAATTGATGTGAATAGTGTGCTCTACCCACCAACTTGAGGATAAAACACCTCCAAACTATAATTGTGTTGGTATTTAAGAGCATTTTTATTGGATTGTTCAAAACTGAATTTTAAAAAGTATAAGTTTGCAAACATATCAAAAAAATTTGAACACGTTTGATTAGAAATAAGGAGAAAAAAGCGAAAAAAAAAAAGAGAATAAAATTCTTTTTTCTTCAAAAGTGGATGGTAAAGTTAAAAATTTGTGCAAATTTGCACAAACTTTTAGCTTTACTATTTGCTTTTGAAGACAAAAAATACTTATATTTCATTTTTTCACTTTTTTTCTTCTCATTTTTGATTAAATTTAATCAAATTTGCACAAATTTTTAGTTTTATTATTCATTTT
This sequence comes from Platycarya longipes, assembly GCA_036559045.1. NCBI lineage: Eukaryota > Viridiplantae > Streptophyta > Magnoliopsida > Fagales > Juglandaceae > Platycarya > Platycarya longipes. The sequence goes on from CM071790.1 coordinate 27,272,954, forward strand.
TGAAGATAAAAAAGTATTTTTATTCTTTTTTCCTATTTTTTTCTCCTCATTTTTGATTAAATATGACTAATTTTTTTTTATATATGTGCAAATTTGTATTTTTTACAGTTTAATTTTGAACAATCCAATAAAAATGTTCTAAATACTTGCTATATATCTCTTTTGATATTGGTGTCACCTTTTTCAAACTAATTAACTCCTATATTGCTGCTATTTTATAGATTGGGACAAGTCTCCATATGGTTGGTGAATCCAAATGCTCATCTCCGAGAAACTCTAAAATCAAGTCTCCATAACTAGAGGGTTAGATAATAAATTGAGAGGAAAGTTAAATGAAATATTTTTTTAATATAATATTTATTTTAAAATTTAAAAAAGTTGAATTAGTTATTATATTTTGTATAAGGGGTTTAGAAAAATTGTAATAATTAGATAAAATTAGATAAGTTGAATTGAGTTGAGAGACTCTCAATCCAAAAATGATTTTATTGTCGCTATCCGGAGCATTGACATTAGCTTCATTAAAAGCCTAGTCAAATGCAAAATATGTTAAATTTCATCAAAATATAGCTGCATTAGATTTGTCAAAGAGTTGGCTTTGAAGCTTTGAGCTACAATAAAAGTAAGGGATCCTTCAAATTTGTAAGGTTACTGTTCACTCATCAAATATGTATTTTATTCAAGTTTAATCCCCAACTTCGACTCTCTCTCTCTCTTGTGTTTCATTGCTATGTTTTTATTATATAGCGAAGTGCTCAATTTCGTTGCTATGCGATGAAAGAAATAAAATAAGATTCTCTAATTTAATCCCCAACTTCAACTCCCTCTATCTCAATTTCGTTGGTGTGTTTATCTTGTTTCCCCTTTGATTTTAATTTGCCATAGATTGTGGCTAGATTTTATATATCCAAAAAAAGAATAACTCTAGGTACATTTAGCTTAGTTTAGATTGTTATGTTGCTTGATTCAAATTGATGTTGTAATTGCAAAATATGAGAAAAAAATAAAAAATTATTATTAAAAAAATTATTATATTATTATTTTGATGAATCCAATAGCTAATCTAATTTAGGATTACGGATAGAGAGATTTTAGATTTATGAAAAGTATGTAGTTTTCATCAAATTTTGAAGATTTTTTTGATGAAACTAATGTCAATGCTTCAAGCACATAAGTAATGTTACTATGTTCCTCCATTTTACCTCCTATTTTAATTGCTCATGCATTTAATTATTTTTTTTTAAAAAATTCTTTTAGTTATTGATTAAGGGAATTACAATTAGTCTATTGATATATTTTATCTATTTTTTAAAAAATATTCAAAATTTATGAATAAGAATAATTAAAAAAATAATTTTTATTTAGAAGTATGCCAAACGGTCACACTAGGGCAGCACCCTAAAATCACTCTTTACACATACTGAATATGTGAGTGTGGTGGTTGCCCTCCCATACCACCTTTTCTATTTTAGGAAAAAGTTATACTCAACGGTTGCTTAAAAATTTCTTCAAAATTTGATTTAAAATTCTACTTTTTAAAAAAGTTCTCTAAATTTTACTCATTTTTAAAAAGTCTCATACATCTCATTTCCTATTATTTTCTTCAAATATTAAAATAATATTCTTATATTCTTTCTTTATTATTTTTTCTCTCACCTCGATTTCAATTCTTAACTAATTAATCTTTCATCTTATTATCCACTATTTCTATTTAAGTATTGCAATAATTGAGGTAAACACGTATACATTTTTTTAATTTTTTAATATTTTATATTAAAAAACCCAATGTTTTTTTTCTGTTAATTTTAAATTTTTTCTTTCAGTTTGCAATTTTGTTTTTGAATAAAATATTGTTTCATCGAATTTTTATATCAAATGTAATATCGAACCCATTTCTTGTTCTGCCTTCCAACGGTAATATTTTTTGTCTACTCACCAACAATCATTTCTTTTATCTTTGCATTAACAGTCATATTTTTTTGTATTTTCTCTGACGATAACATTTTTAACAAATAGTCCAACGATAACTTTTTTGAAATACCCTCAACAGTTTTTTTTTTTGTATTTTTTCCAACGGTAACATTCTCGTCTACACTTCAACGGGACTAAAATTACCATTGATCCAATGGTCATATTTTTTGTTTTTTCTCCAACAATAACTTTTTCTATCCTACATGTAACAGTGATTGAAACATGGATCTATAAATTGAGAGTTATAAATCCGATTCTATCGTGAAGAATAGGGGTTTGAAATCTGCAATTTCAATGATTCTAATCAAATCCAAACACAGCAAAACAGTTGATAGATTATAGAGAAATCATTTCAATAGCCACAAAAACATTGGGCTAGAAAGAAAGCCCTAGAAAATTTGGAACGTTCGTGAGGAATAGGGGTCCCAAATCGACAATTTCAAGGATTTTAATTGAACCAAAACACAACAAAACTCTTTATTTCAGAAGAGAAGTCATATTCAGTAGCCACAAAAAACAGTTGATTTCGAAAGAGAGAGAGCCACAATCAAGGAATATGCGTCGAAGATGGAACTTACCGAGAGGGAGACTCAATCAAAAGTTCAATCGGCAATGAGAAGGGGCTCGAATGTGTGTGTCGAGCTTTAATCCAAGTGAAGAAGAAGGAGAAGGTGCAGCGAGAAGGAGATGGAAACAGAAAGTCACGCACAAAGTGAATAATCGAATGCGATGAGAGGTTATAGTAGCCCATCTCATATGATCCCCTTAAAATGAGACACACTTCAAATTATAACTTATACAAAATTTTGAGCAACTGGTTGGAGATGCTCTAATAATCCTATATCATACATCTAAAGTAAACTTTTTAAAAAATGAAAAAAAAATGATAATAATAACGCACCGCACGCGTATCAGACACTCACACCCTTGTCCCCCTTATCAGAAAAACCAAGAATGTAACACACAAAACGAAGAAACAAGCAAAAACAGCAAGATCATAAACTGGATCAGATCTAACGAAAACCTAAGAGAAATATTGATGAATTGTGAGCTTAGATTGCATGTTCGGTGCAATGCTAACGTTTTTCTGGGTCTGCTGGATCTACCTTTCTGGATTTGATCCAATAGAAGATTCATGGGATGGTTTTAAGGTGAAGTCAAGCTCCTCTGAATGACATTCGCAATTTCGCACCAACAAGAACTCACAAAATGGTAACTTTAAGAAGAAAATAGTTTAGAAGGCATCAACAAGTAAGTTCCTTGTAAATGACCATTTGGGAGATAAGAGCTAAAAGTGGCGTTTATGTTAGCAGGAGGAAAGAAAGAAAAACAAGAAAACTAGGTAAGCAAATGTGTGGTGAATGGCTGACACTGTTGAACAGTAGAATTCTTAGATCTAGTTTGGATATCTAGACACTATAATTATAATTATAAGAAAAATAGATATTTATAATCAAATATTGTAACGAAAATAATTATTTACAATAAAAATAAATTTATTTTAACTAAAAATAGTCATTTTATTGTAAATAACTAATAATAAATAAGCAGTCTTTTAGTAATATAAATACAAAAAATTTAATTTTAAGTTTAAATTTTTTCATTTCGTAATTATAACTTTTTACAACTTTCGAATAAAACACAAAACAAACCATTCAAAATTTTCAAAATCTAAAATAAAAATAATCTTAAAAATTTATATTCTAATAATATTATAATTTTATAATATTTTTATTCAAAAAATTTCTCATTTTTAAGATTCTATAAAACATATTAATTCAAGTCATTTTACTATTATTCATAAATTATTTTATTATTATTTACGATTCATTTTATATCTTCTCACTATCCAAATTAGGCCTTAATATTAGTGTTTGCAGTTTGAGTACTACGACTGATTTTTATAACTATTTTATAAATTATTTTATAAAATTACAACTCATTTACAATAAAAAATAAAAATATATATATTGTTATTTTTATAGAACTTATTATCATTATTATTTACATATGTGAAAGTCCTCCCATATTTCGGGAGGTCCTTTTTTTTATTTATTTAATGTATGTGGAATCTTACATTTCGGGGACTTATTTTTCGCTTAGAAATATTATTTATACATTATTTATGTATTTTTTGCATATATGTCATATATAAATATTATTTTTAAATATTTTTTAATCTAATTATTTTTATTTTTATTTTTATTTATTATATATATATAATATTTTAATTAATGTGATATTTTTACCACGTCATTGATCCATAAAAACTACACCAAGCCGTGTACCTTTTGTCTTTTGATTGCTCTTTGCAGATAGCAGGTGGGGAAGCTGGGCTTAGTGAATGTGAATGGCTGCTCACTGCTAAGCGCAGCCGCCTCGTGATTGGTAGGTGAAAGAAAGAAGCACCGTTGTTCAGAAGAAAAAATCTTCCCTGTTCAGAAACCCACTCTTCATATGATGCGGCGAACCCATCTAGTAATCTACTTCGTCCAAAACCCAATAATGATTTTAATAAATAATAATACATTCTCATTGAATAAAAATAATATTTATTCTACGCCAATATATACTCCTATAATTATAATTGGAGTGATGCTATTATTTATTCTCAACTGACTTATTTGGTATGCCTCTAGTGTAATATCCACTTTTTTAGTTTTTATATATTTTATTTCAAATATTTTTTAAACATGTTTAAATATTTTTAAAAAATATCACTACACTAATAATCACTTCTTTAATCATTAAATAAAAAAAATTAAAAAAATTAAATACATGAGCGATCAAATTGAATAGGTAAAGTGGGTTGACATAATAGCATTTTCCTCGTAATTATGCATAAGACTTTTATTTCCACATTATTGAATTTTAGGATTTTCCTCAATTCCAATTAATTCCAAACTTTAGTTTTTATAGCTATTAATTAGAATAAATGTACTTATAAGATTTGGTTTATTTTTACATATTATCTCCTCTCATCTATATATTACAACCTTTTCAAATTGTCAAAAAATATATATATAAAATAATTTAATTTATTCAAATCTTAAAATAAAAATTATATTAAAAATTATATTCTAAGAATATTTTATTTAACCTTTATCTCATCTCTTTTCATTTCATCATTATAAATAAATACTGACTGTATCATATTATGAACTTATATAAAAAAAAAAGTAATGTTATATATAATCTCGAATGTGCAAATCTCGTGCACTCTATATAAAAAATTGGAGCCCAGTAAAAAAATTCCAATTTTTCATCTAAATTTAAGTTGTTCTCTGTTTTTTTTTTTAAATGAAATATGTGAAGTTTAAGCACTTCAGGTCTGCATAAATCATTTTTATAAAAGAAAAAAAAAAGGTATTGGTGGTTTTAACTCTTTTTATAAATACAATGGGTCAGGTTTAAAAGTACAACAATACTACATATAATTGTGGATGGTGTAAAAGTCGTGCAACTGCTTTAAAAAAGAGTGGAGTCTACTATTAAAATATTTAATTTAATTTTTTTATGTGAAGCTCAAATTTATTTACTTTTTTCAAAACAATTGCTTGATATTTGTGTATTTCTCAATTATAAATATCATTTCTCTAAAAAGTAAGTGTCGCACGACACACTAGATTGATAAATTGTATAAATCTACTAATTAATATTATTGATGTACTCTAATTATGTTTCCTTTGACATTTTTTTTCATTTTAATATTTAGATTACTCAAGCTTTTCTATTGCAATTTCAAATAATTCAAAACGGGTACATTACACCTTATTTTGTTCAATTATGATTGCTAAAATAGATTTAAAAAAGACATGATACTGTGATCCTTATAATGACCTATTTATCATATCTTTCTTGCATTTGTATAGATCTGCCGTTTGACCAATATTCGTCCATTTTTTCATGACATTTTTTTTTAATACGATCGATAACATTTAACTAGTAGTTATGGATCAAATTGAATTGTCAGTTGAAGCATGCGTGCCAGATTCCATTTTGACCATTTATTAGATGCCTTTTGCAATTCATCATGATCTTCATACATCACATATCACACTTATTTTTATATATTTTTTTAATTCTTTTATTTTGTTCTTCTCAAACTAATTAATTTATTCTATTCTTCATTCATACACAACACATTTAATAAAAGAAAATTAAAACAAATAATGTGTTGTATATATATATATATATATACATAATGTGATGAGATGAGTAAAATTGTTCTTATTGAATAATCTCGAAATACAGAAACATAAGATCCTTGTAATATCATAATATATGATCACATGATATCTATTTATATATATAAAAGCGGAATCACTCGAGCGTATGTGTCAAAGAAGCCGTAAAAATCGGAAGTCGGTTAAATTGAAAAATACGGAAGTCGGTTAAAATCGTAAAACTCGCTTAATTAATTTACATGGTTACTTTATTCATTTACACGGTACCACTTGAGACATGTAAGTGCGTTAAATCGGTGATCTTATCACAAAATATAAAAGAGTTGATCCAGTAAAATATAAAAAAAAGAAAAAATTGATCCGCTTTATTAGACCCAGTAAAATATATAAAGAATAAATTGATCTTATCATTAAAACAAAAAAAAAAAAGTAATTGATCCGCTTTATTAGACCCAGTAAAATATATAAAGGATAAATTGATCTTATCATTAAAACAAAAAAAAAAAAAGTTGCTCTTTCACGTATTAACTTAAATATTTGACACGTATTCACTTTTGAGATACTTACTGGCACCGACAATAGAAGCCATCGTTATTTCCTCTGCTTAAACGTGAAGGCGCCGACAACATAGAACCCTTCGTTAGACCTAAGAGCTTTGAAGGAGTTGAAACGGCAGCAGCCTCCAAGTCCGGTGCCGTCAACTTTGCGGAGTGGGTTTCTCCATTTTCCGTCAATGATGATTCGGGTTGGAAAGAAAAATAGCTGGGCACTGGAAATGGTTACGTTTATTCCCCTTTATCCATCGCAAATGGTGGAGCAGAGGGCGGAAGTAATGCTCCAAGTCCGCTGCCGTGTAATTTGTTGTTTGGGTTTGCCTCAAGTTTTCTATCACCTCGAGTTTTCTATCAGTGATACCTCAGTCTGGTGCCGTCGATTTTGTGGCCGGAGACCTCTTTGTTTCCTGTCGCAACTGGAGAGCAGATGCAGGATACCGGAATTTCCCAAAGCTTCTAACGCCATTCGACCAAATCAGGGACATGAGCGGACGTGAGTGGGAATCCGTAAAGGTAATCACAGTGCTTTTCCTTTTTTTTTTCGTTTCTTCCCAGTCTTATTTTCTAGATAGAGGTTTTGTAGCTTCCGTTCAAGGAATTGGAGCATGTAGTGAAGGCGCTTGGAAGTTTACTCGATGAAGTTGGAAGACACGACGTCGTATTTTCCTCTTAAGCAGTGTTTGAATGGCCACCAACCAACGCCATCCAAATGTATGACAAAATAACCGACTGGAAAATAACGTTTTAAATTTTTTTTTTTTTTATAGGAACGTTTAGAATTTTGAAAGACTGTCAGAAATGTATTTTACATGGTGTTACACGGTGCGTGTGAAGCGGCATCGATTTGAAAAAAAAAACCGCTCAAACCGTATTTATTTTGAAAAAGTAGTCTTCTTTTTTCACTTTCTTCTCCTCTCGCTCTTTCTCTCACTCTCACTTTCTTTAAACCATCGTTCTTACTTGCTAACTGTCAATTTAGTTTTTTCGAATTGTTCTAAAACTGGTAAGGAACAGTCAATTAATGTATTATTCTTCTTATATTGCTATTATTTATGTTTGTTCTAAAACTGTTTCATTTATGCAAGAAACAGTCAATCCGTGGGAAATTTGTTTCTTTGGAGGCTCTCACTCAGTTGCACGAAGCCCCCTTTATATTGTTGAACTGTGTGTTGGTTGTGGAATTGTCGTTGCCTCATCTAAATTGCACCGGTTAGTGATTTATTGTTTTATAGAATGAAATATTTTTTCGTTTGGTTGGTTGTAGATGATAATTCTCTCTTTAAAGTTGCATAATCATTAAGTAAAACAATTACTTAACAAGAAGTAAATAAAATTAAAATTAATTTTTTTCTGAATTTGGGAGAAATTTTCAGTGGATATGTTGGGGCAATAAAGAATTTATCATACCAATCACAACATAGACTAAGTAACAATGCAATTCAAGTGGCAGAACTGCATTCTTTATCAACTGCATATTTCAAAGCTACCCAGCGTTGGAATACAAAAGCAGTTGGAAATTAAATTTAGGTTTAACATATTATATTGTTGTAGATGATATTTAAACATGATCAGTAGCAGTTGGTGTTTTTTGGCTTTAGGATTTTATCACTTCTGAGCATTTTACCCACTTTTTAAGCATTATGTGAATTGGAAAACCCACAAAAAAGACAATAATAACAACAACTATAGATCCAAAATAGATTGCATTTATTTCCATTAAGGTCAGAAGTTGACAATTTTAACAGATTGGAGTGATCATGTATGTATCATCATGCTTGCAAGAATCTTTAAAATATCCATTTTCAAGCAATAGATTCTATTGTTTTTTATATACTTTGTATTCCGTAGCATGACTTCCTTATGTGGTGTCAACCTGGCATGCAATATAAACGGTAAAAGACTATTTTTAAGAACAATCGTAGATCCAAAATAATAATGACGATAACAGAGATAATATCAGATTGCAAGGAGGATTAGCTCTCAGAGAATTTGCTTTAGAGACTGCCATTGTCACTATCGGATCAAATGTGGACTTAAAAAGTGATAGGTATCAAGAGGAGTACACTAACAATAAGTATAAGCCCGTGTATCCACTTGCTACTAACAAAAAATCCCGAAATTATTATTATTATTATTATTATTTACGCATTTTATCAAGATGATTGATGATTGATGATAGATGATTGATGAATATTTATTATTATGATTGATGAATAAATTGTGGAGGTTTTTGAGTATTTTGGTGGGTTGGAGTTGGAAAATGAGATTTTTCCCATATCATTATTAGTGTCTTAGATTTTGTTTTTGGGCAGTCACAAAGAGACTAGACCCATGTTAATTTTTTTGTGGTCTTGAAGATAAAAAAAAATTTTTGCAAAACATAGATAGAAGTGCTAAAACATAGATCTTTGATAAATTATAATGCACTTTATGCATCATATCATAAATCGTACATGAAAAATTTATAAAACATAATTAGATATGACTGAAAAAGTGGCAAGATCAAAAAATGTATGCAGCCATAAACAAAAACCCATAAAAACCTGCTTCATTACCTGCTTCTTCATTTTCTGATCCATACCCTGCTCTAAGTCACAAGGAAAATAAATATAAACCAAAATAAAAAACCAAGAGTAGATGATGCCAAATCTGGGTCAATTACCAAGTGAGACTTGGTTAAATAGTTTAGATAGACTTACCTGGATATTTTTATATGTTAAATAAATGTTTATTTAATTGGATAGCAGACTTGATAATAATATGGATCAAGTCTTAATGCTTACATTAGTGAGTCTACTATTGTTTTAATTTTTTTTTCTTTTCAAATCTGGATATAGATATTTTTTTTTAAATATATGAATGTGTTTTTTTTTTATATTGTTGCAATTGTGTGTTAGTTGTGGAATACAAAGATAATAACAGAGATAATATCAGATTGCAAGGAGGATTAGCTCTTAGAGAATATGCTTTAGAGATGATAAAATGTGGACTATCGGATCAAATGTCACTATCGGATCAAATGTTGACTTAAAAAGTGATAGGTATCAAGAGGAGTACACTAACAATAAATGCTTAAATATACATCATCTTGATAAATAATAAATGATAAAACATTACCAAAGGATTAAAATTGCAAGGCCTCTTGCACCTTCTCCTAAAGCCAAAAACACCTATTCTATGGCTAAGTTTTTAATCCAACCATAATATTGCCTTTCACGATATTGAAATTCGCGGGGGTAAAAATTAGAAAACCTTTACTTTCTTTATTTTATCAAAATTCTCCTATATTTTTATAAGCTTATTAATATAAGATTCAGTTTCTCTTTCTCCATACAAATAAATACAATCATTAAGAGCATACTCTATATTGCCATAAGAAAAAGACTAAAATAACTGAACCTTTTTATGTTTCCCTCCAACTCCTATTTGTTTACCCCACTAAAAAGTAAGGTCCTTAGTGTCTACTTCCACCAAGTTTTCATATCACGTCTCTTTCCAAGCAGATAAAAAATAAGAACCTGAGATAGCAAAAAAGTCACAATTTTTTTAATACATTTCAATATGAGAATAAATGTAGAGATAAATAAACAAACTCATAAATACACCCATAGCCAAACGATATATATAAAAGTAATGAATAAAATGATATATGACAATTATTGCAGTTTAGATTTTCCACACAAACCATGACAGAGATTTCACAATATTTTTCTAAAATGATTTAATTCAAATAAAAAGGAATGCAAACTGCACCAACCAAAGTTAGCACGAAATATCTATGAAAATAGAACATTAAGATATTGAGTTCCAACATAGGGGCCGTAGTGCTAATGCTGTAGCTCATAGTGTAGCAAGGTTTTCTTGGCATCTTGATGACCATGTAGTTTGGTGGAGTTCCTTTCCGGAATGTATTTCCCAAACTATATGGCATGATGTGCAAGGGTTACTGAAAATAAATCCAAAAATTATTATTATTATTATTCACCCATTTTATCAAGATTGATGTATATTTATTTTTTATCAACCAAGTTTATTATTATTATTTAAGCATTTTATCAAGATGATTACCAAGTGTATATTTATTATCAACTAAATGTGATCAATATCATTACCAACCCTTCTATCCAAATATCAGATCAATTTCTCAAACATAGCCATTATTGAAAAACTTAAAACTTGCGAAAATATAGCCATAATTATCAATCGTGGATGAGAAGCGTAATTTCCCCAAATTCCAATTTGTATCTGTTTAGAGTTTTACTTCTGTGCTAATGCAGAATAAATACATTTTATCACATACATGCATCTCTTAGTTAAACACGCACGCACGCACGCACGCAAGAAATTACCTGCCCTGTTATGAGATACAATTTGGTATAACCAACTTGGTACAATTTTGGGTGGACATCAAATTGCTTTAGAACTGCAACTGATATGCTTAATGGATCATGAGATACATTTGTATTGGAAAGTAGGAACCCATACCTGAATATATAATGGCACACGAGAAGAATTAAAAAGCTCAGAGATTTAGTTTCTAATGGTGACCATTAGAAAGGGAAAGTGATGGCAATAATTTTTAAATCTGAACAATCTTTTAATATATGAAAAGAACAAAAAAGATAAAACCTAATGGAAGAATGCATATAAACTTTAGTTTTTACATATTGTAACGGCTGTAATTCAATAGCAAACATATATATATATATATATATATATATATAAACTTGGCGATTAATTAGCGCTTAATTTCTTTTTAACGTTATATTTTTTTATTTGAAAGGACATGGCATATACACTATCAAGATGCAATGGCCATTTGTAGGTGGGCAGGCTATCCTGATTTATTTATAACATTCACATGCAACGCAAAATGGACAGAAATTGAAAGTTTTCTATCTAAGAATCCTGGACAAAGAGCAGAGGATCGCCCAGACATAGTCACAAGGGTTTTTAAAATTAAACTCGATCAACTTCTACGTGACTTAAAACATGGGCAACACTTCGGGCGGGTGCTTGCTGGTAATACTTTCTTTATCATCTGTATACTCATTACTATCCTAAATTATAGAAGCATGTGCATATCTAATTATATCTATTTTCTCTATTTTCAGCTATCTATACTATTGAGTATCAAAAGAGAGGGCTACCGCATGCACATATACTACTATTTTTGCATTACAATGACAAGCATCCAACTCCATCACAAATAGATAGAATAATATCCGCAGAGATACCAGATGTTAACCTAGATAAAATTGCGTACGATGCGGTGAAGCAATATATGGTTCATGGTCCATGTGGAATTTTAAATCCAAAAGCAAGTTGTATGATTAATAGCAAGTGTAGCAAAAGTTTTCCGAAAAGATTTTGTACGAAGACGTCAATTGATGAAGATGGATTTGCAATATATAGGTGAAGAGATAATCCTGATATGTATATCGAAAAGAATGGTCTTAAGCTGGATAACAGATTTATAGTGCCTTACAACGTGGATTTGTTGGTGAAATATCAAGCACATATAAATGTTGAATGGTGCAATCGTTCAAGATCTATAAAGTATTTATTCAAATACATCAATAAAGGACCTGACCGTGCAACTTTAATTATGGAAGAAAATCTTCATATAGATGATTCTACAGGATCACAACATGTTACTAATATTGATGAGATCAAGACGTATTTAGATTGCAGATATGTATCTGCAACAGAAGCAAGTTGGAGAATATTTGAGTTTGACATTCATTATCGTGAGCCAGCAGTTGAGAGATTAAATTTCCATCTTGAAAATGAGCAATCAATCATATTTGAAGATTCCGATTACTTGGATAATGTACTCATTCGACCAAATATTTTAAAGACAAAATTTACTGAATGGATGAAGACAAATGCTATGTATGAGGAAGCAAGAAATCTAACATATTCGGATTTTCCATGTAAATGGGTTTGGAATAACAGAGATAAGGAATGGACTATGAGAAAGAAAGGACGATGTGTAGGTCGAATATATTACGCACATCCTGGTAGTGGTGAACGATTTTATTTACGTATGCTTCTTAATATAGTCAAAGGACCTCGATCTTTCGAAGAAATAAGAACAGTGGATAACGTATTATATCCATCTTACAAGTCGACATGTTATGCCCTTGGTTTACTTGATGATGATAAGGAGTGGCATGAAGCTCTAAATTATGCTTCACAATGGGCATCTGGGAAGCAACTACGTGAATTGTTTGTTACAATATTAATCTTTTGTGAGGTCGCAGATCCTTATCAATTATGGATTGATAATTGGGAGTTATTATCTGAAGACATTCTTTATCATCAAAGAAGGGTGCTTTGCTGTGATAATTTACGTCTTACTGAGATACAGATAAAAAATTATGCACTCTATGAAATTGAACAGTTGTTGTTAAAAAGCGGGAGATCATTAAGAGATTTCGAAAATATGCCGTATCCAGATGTATTATTACTTGGGGAAAGCAATAACAGATTACTACAAGAAGAGTTGGACTATAATAGAACTGGATTAAAGGAGGAGCATAAGAAGTTATTTGACAATCTTAATGTTGAGCAGAGAAGAATATATGACTCTATCATTGAATCAGTGAATGGTGACAATGGCGGTTTCTTCTTTGTATACGGACATGGTGGTACAGGAAAAACTTATCTTTGGAAAACATTGATATTTCGATTACGTTCCGAAGGGAAAATAGTGCTTGCAGTTGCTTCATCTGGAATTGCGGCTCTATTATTGCCTGGTGGTCGAACAGCTCATTCAAGATTTCAAATACCAATTAATTTGTCAAATAATTCAACTTGCTCATTTAAACAGGGCTCTCAACTTGGAGAGTTAATGGTAAGAACAAGTCTCATAATTTGGGATGAAGCACCTATGGCTCACCGAAATTGTTTTGAAGCTGTAGATCGTTCGTTAAGAGATATTTTACGATTCACTAATGCAAATAGTGCAGAAAAACCATTTGGAGGGAAGACAGTTGTTCTGGGCGGTGATTTTCGTCAAATATTACCAGTTGTATCCAAAGGTCAAAGAGAGCAAATAGTTGAGGCCACTATTAACAGATCTTCATTATGGAGGAATTGTATTGTTTTTACAATGACTCAAAATATGAGACTTGAACAAAACACGGGAGATATTGCTACAAGAGATTTTGCAAATTGGATCTTAAGAATGGGTGATGGTGACTTGAGTTGTATTGACAGTGAAGGAATGATTGAGATACCACCTGATTTAATTGTTCAATCTAATGATGATCCTATTGCAGATATCGTAAATGCTACCTATCCAGAATTGAAAGATAAATGTAATAATTCTAAATACTTGGGCGAAAGAGCAATTCTAGCACCTACAAATGATGTTGTCCAGGATATCAATGACTACGTGATAGACCAGCTCATCAATCTGGATGAACAAATATTTTATAGTGCTGATTCGATATGTAAAGCCGGAGACAATATTACAGAACAACAATCAATGTTTCCAATAGAATTTTTAAATTCTTTAAAATTTTCAGGTATTCCGAATCATAAATTGAGATTGAAAGTTGGGGTACCAATCATGCTACTTCGGAATTTGAATCAGTCTAATGGTCTTTGCAATGGGACACGACTCATAGTTACTCAGTTATCAAAATGGGTTGTTGAGGCAAAAATCATGACTGGAACGCATGTTGGAGAAAAAGTATTTATTCCTCGCATAATTTTGTCTCATTCCGATCCGAAATTGCCTTTTATATTGAAAAGAAGACAATTTCCAATATCTGTATGCTTTGCAATGACGATCAATAAAAGTCAAGGACAAACTTTAGAACACGTCGGACTTTTTCTTCAAAACTCAGTTTTCTGTCATGGTCAGTTATACGTTGCTGTATCTAGAGTAAGGAGAAGAGATGGTTTAAAAGTTCTCATCACAAATAAAACCGTTGATGGTCGTTTCTGTACAAAAAATATTGTATATAATGAGATCTTCAACGATTTGCCTAAAGGTATTTAAATTTAATCTTTTTTTAGTTATATGTTTTTCCAAATTTTATCTTTATATATGTTTTATAATTGCAATAGATGATAGTTTGGATTACTTCTAATATGTTTGACTTAAAATTTTCTATAGGTACGAATAAGAGATGAGTATGGAATGCACGCCTCTCAATAAAATATCACCTGACAAGGAAGGGTGGAATATCGAAGTCAGAATATTACGTATGTGGGATGCAACCATTATCGGAAATCAACAGGAGCTTCTTAGCATTGATCTGATTATAACAGATATCGATGTAAGTTGATTTAAAATATTTTGTGAAATAAATTCTTACTTTTAATTACACACTATTCAAGCTTAACTAATATATTCTCCCATTTATTTAAAGGGGACTTTAATTCACTCAACCATAAGGAAAAATTTGGTCCAACGCTTCCGCCCGTTGTTGACAGAAGGGTGTACTTATGCAATAAAGAATTTCGTGGTTGAAGAATGCAAAGGAAAATATCGTCCTGTTGGTTCAAGATGTAAGATTCTGTTCACATCGACTACTTCGGTCGTTAAACTTGATAGACTGAGTGAATCAATGCCGAAGTTGAAGTTTGAATTTGCAAATTACGCAACTGTAGAGAAACGATGCAATGATCCAACATATTTGACTGGTACGTATTCTATTTTCTATGGAATGAAAGTTTACATTTCATTTATTAAATTTAGGTTTTAATATTATTTTTGAGGTAACAAAATATTATTATCATATTCTGACTTCGAATCATTATCAGATGTAATTGGAAGATTAGAATCTATTGGAGGTATAGAGGAAAGAACTTCTAAGGGTCAGCCTGTGATGCTACGGACGATTCAACTTCTATTAGAAGAGTACGTACAATTTATCTGCTCAAAAATATTAACTCAAAAATAATTAATTTATCAATTAAGAATATTACATATAAAATGACTGATATGCGCGTGTTTAATTTTAGGAATAAAATTATACAGGCAACTTTGTGGGGGTCTACTGCACTGCAAATTGATGATGATTTTTTTAAGAATAATCCAGGACCAACTGTGGTGATAGTTACTTCCACAATAGTAAAGACATTTAGAGGTAACATGCACATTTTATAATAGTGTAATAAAATATACTTATAAAAAATCATATTACTGCTGCATATGTAGTTGAAATAATTTTTTGCAGGCGAGTTTAATCTATCATCAACTAATGCTACAAAGTTGTATGTAAATCCTGAGATTCTGGACGTCTCAAGAATTCTGCAAGAGTAATAATAACATCCTCTACTTTATATTCTCTAAAAATTAAATTATCGTCTTATTAATATCTAATACATTTTTTGATTAATTAGGTTGCAAGATGTATCACAAAGGGAAGTCACAACCATCAAATCAGAGCATCCAGTCATATCTAATACAGAACTACCATTCCACAACAGGAAAAAAATTGCTGAAATTAAAGAACTGGAATGGACAGCAAATACAAAGGTTTTGATTTTATAGTTTGAATTTAATATAATATACAATTGTTTAATATTTTACATTTTGTGTGATAACGAAAGAATTAAATATTATAGGATTTACTGGTGACATGTCTATGCAAAGTTGGAAAAATAGACACCAAATATGGGTGGTATTATAATTCTTGCATCCAATGCAAAACCAAAGTTAAGTTCATTGAAGGATTGTCATGGTGTGAAAGATGTAAGGCGGAACCAAAGTTGATTGTACCAAGGTAATATTACAAAACAAGCTTCTTATCTATATATATATATATATATATATATATATATATATTCATTTGCACAAACACACACATAAACATCTTTATTTTTTATTAAATGTGCAGTTTATTTAACGAGTTTTACATTTTTAAGGTATCGGATAAATATGGAGCTGGTAGATGACTCAGGATCAGCGTCTTCAGTGCTATTTGACAAGGAGGTTGAGAAAATCTTAAATAAAACTGCAAAAGAACTTATCGAAAAAGAAAACCAGGTAACAAAATAGTATAAATAATATTTTGAAAATATATATTACTATAGGAAGGTTGATAATTATATTAAAAAATCGCTAAAACTTAGTATAACATATTTTTGTATTTGTGTAAGAACAGAATAATGATGGGTTCCCAGATGATTTACAACAATTTGTTGGCAAAGAATACATCTTCTTATTGCGACTTGATGAGTACAACTTAAAATATGGACGAGAAAACTACACAGTTCAGCGCATATTTGATTCCGAATGTATAAAATCAACGACAATTAAGAAGGTAAAAAAAGAATTGCATGGTTTGGTATTTAATTTTAATTTCTATCATATTCTATATTTTTATAATGGTATCAATCTCATTTCTCAATCATTTACTACAAATACTATTTTGTCATTTACGACAAATATAACTATTATAATGTTTTTTATATAGACAATAGTTGACGATAATATTTATATTATAGGAAACTATTGTTGACATCGATCTTGACATCAACACAAATATAAAGGAAGATGATCATTGTCAAACTTCATCATCCAAGAGGAGAAAGTTGAAGAAAAAATTTGACATATGATGATAGATTTCATTAGTAGACGAAGGAGAAGTGGATGTGGTTTGTGATGTTGTGGCTGTGGAATCGTGTTAGGTGTTGTGATTAAATGCGTCGTTGTGATGAAGATGTTAATTATGTTATCTGTAAAGTGTTTAAGATTTCTTTAGTTAAAAAATTTGAGAAAGACCATAGTTATTGCATTAGTGTAATTAATAAAATTATGTGATTAGTCAGGTTTATAGCATGTTTTAAATAGATTATAGATAAGATTTATGTATTGTGTTTTATGAAGCTTATGAATATTCATGTATTGTCATTATGTTCGATTATACAGATTGTGATGTTGTAATATAATATATATATATATATATATATATATATATATATTAGTAATAGTTGAGAAATTGATTATATATATTAAAATATATAATTGTAATTTTCAGCTTAAAATTAAGTCCGCGCATTGCGCGGGTTATATGCTCGTTAATAATTAATATGCCAATTAAAATTTTACTTATTCAAATAGATTTAATTAAATAATATATTGTAATGGGATGCAAGTTTAATTCGCGACATCCATTCTTTGAAAATACCTAATAATTAATATTTTCTTTTTATTTTTAAATAGATGATTTATAAGTTTAAACATTTTTTTTACTAGATAGACCAGCAAGCCGCTTGTATGAATTAAAAAAAAAAAAAGAAAAATGATCCCGTACAAACAATATCTAAATATTATTACAGTCAACAAGTATAAGAAGAAAACGATCAAATTAATTAACCATGGTGACATGCAATTAGTTGGTTAGTTCCTATCATTTATTGATGATGAATAGGTAAATTAAATATTAGGATAGGGTTGCCATCCACCAACATGTTTTAACTTAAAGCAAATTAATTCCATATAACGTAGAATTTGCACAACTCCAAACCTTAAGTCCTTTAGATCTGATCACAAAATCAAGCCATATATAATTACCAAATAAACTAGAATGAGATAATTTGAAAATTTAAGAGGAGATGAGTTGAAATAAAAGTTAAAAGTCGAATAAAATATTATTAAAATATATTTTTGTTTTAAATTTTGAAAAAAAATTAACTGTTTATCTTAATTGTATAAATATTTGATAAAATTTTAATGATTAGATGAGATGAGAGGAGAATAATTGTGAAAACAAATGAGAAGTTAAGTGATTCATAATTTTCATATATCACAATAATATACTTTTAACTTCTTGTTTTAATTCAAAGTTGTAATTCAAGGTTATTGAATTTTGTACCTAATTTTCATGATGTAATCATGTATTAATTTTCTCTCTTTGCGTTTCGAAATTATTTCACACTATATATACTGATCATGTATGATATCAAGCCGGCCATGATGTGCTTATGTTAAGTTGACAAAAACACTTATAAATAGCTATTTTCTTTCTAGTATCAAAATATATAGTCGACTTCAAAATTTGACTACGTTTAATCTTATATACTATATGTGTTGGGTCTACTTATTACAAAGAGCGAAAATACTAAAATATAACTTAAATAAATAAATATTCTCTTCAACTTAAATTTTTGGAATAAATAATTAATGAGTTCTTAACGAGTCAATAGACACTGATTTCATCGCTGAGGATGCGATATGATGCTTGCGAGCGGTTGATGATAGATATAGGTTTTCATACCTTTTTTTTTAAGCATGTAGGTTTTCATACTCGATAAAATTTAGGAAAGATTAAAAAAAATGAAGAGAAATGAACATAGTGGAAGAGAAAGGGTGAAAGAATGGGAGAGATAAGTTGGGAACTTGTCTCATTTCTTCTCCAACTGTTTCAAAGTGGGGAGTGATCCCCAAAGAAGCTGTTTTTTTTTTTTTAAGAGACTATATATTATTAGTTTTTAATAATATTATTATTTTGAGAATTAAAAAAATTAAATTATTTATTATATTATATCAAGTTTTAAGAAAATTGTAATAATATTATAATTAGATAAGACAAGACAAGAGGAGTTGAGATAATTAATTCTCAATCCAAATGGAGCCATACACTACAAGGTAATTGATCTTTTTCAGCAATTTTAAATTCGTTGTACCAAAAATTGCCGCATATAATAACTATTAGCAGCGAGTTATTAATCGCCACAGAGTTATTACATGTGTTGTACACTTTGGACTTTTCCAGCAAGATATAGATCTATAGTGGCGAATTAGTCCACTGCAAAGGACTTCATTTATATCAAAGCGAAAATGATTGCAGCTGATAAACTTATTTGTGTCACGACGTTATAGTTCATCGTAATAATTTCTTATACATTTTTTAAGTAGTTTATTACGGCGAAATAAGTCGTTGTAATATCACCGAATAGACCCGTATAAGAACTAAGGACCATTATCAGCGAATTAAATTGCTGTAATAGGATCTTTTATAAAAAGCTCGGCTTTCCTCTTTTATTATTCTCCCGCGCTCGAATGTTCCTCCCACAAATACCTTGGGTTTTCGAAAACTTCTGAATCGCACATCGGTGAGAGAGCTCGAAATCCCTCCCTTTGGCTTTCGAAAACCTCCCAAATTGCACACTGCTTCTAGCTTGGCGGTTCAAGTTCTCTGGCCATCGCATTTCCGGCCTCGATGGTTCTCAATCCTAGCCAAATGTTTGATTTTTCCTCCAATTTTCTTACATTTACCTTGTGTGTGTGTCAATATTGTTTAGGACGTATTCCGCAGTCTGGTCTATCAAATCCCGATTGACCGGAACCTGCAAAATAAGAACAAGGAAGATCGGAGTCCGGGACCGCTCCGACGATCAAGTTAGTTTGAGAGGAAAAATATATAGAAGTTTGTTTGAGAGAGTTGTCAGAATGTACCATTCTTTGGCTTTTTCTTAACTTTATTTATAGGTGTTTCCTTTGAATGAGGGTTTTTATGATAAAAGATCTATTAATCGGGACATCACTCGATCGTCATCCTCGATAGGGAAAAAACCTGATCTGATTCGGTCGGTCTCGTCGCATTAATTGGGTATCCCTTCATTTAATGCTCAATTAGACCCTTTTGGAAATGGGCATTAAATGCTGCTCTATCTTTCGTCAATCTAGCAATTAATGATGTGCGTTTATAGTGTCTCCGCATTTAAGAGGGGAGATCTGTAGACCGGCGGTTGTCTGGTCGTTCATAAATGCGGGAGTGATCTTGATGCGAGGTGGATCCAAGAGATATGTTAATACATGAACCGTCGTTCTGGCCTTAGCGTATTCTCGAAGCCGATTTAATCTCATTCTTTCGATTCGGGATAACCAGGGACTTGGATCTTCCCCGGTTTCCGTACCCCTAGTTGAATTCGGACACCGTGTGGTGATGGGTGCAGATTACGGGCCTTGGGCCTGACAATCCTTTTGGGCTCAGGTCCAGTCGAGTTGGACACCCTTTCAGTACCCTGCGAGTTTTTATCGAAGGTACTTCGATGGAAATTCTAAATGTTTTAGGGCTAGAGTCTTCCTTTTCTTTGTTTGCGCTTTCCTTCAATACCTGGCAATATTCTTTTAATTCTCCTTCCGAGCGGAAATACGAGGTTGGATGTACTCGGGTGGTTCTCGTTGGTATGTCGTTTCGTTTACCAGTTGGATTCCCAAGGGACGATTTGAATTCTTGACAACTTAATGCTAGGTCATAACTTGTCAAATTCCATGTCAGGCATTTAATACTTTTCAAAATTTATTTGTGCCGTTGTTCCGATTTCCAAACCGTCAGTGGCGTTTATGGTTGTGCTGTCGATTCACGATTCGCCCTTGATATGCACGCCTCTGATCATCATTAACTGATCTGTCATTTCGGTGCATGCTTCTTACCTCTGATTGGTCAGCCTTGAGCGTGCTTTCTGTTCCCAAGGGTCACGTCTGAGGCCATGATTTTCGGGGTCGCTTCGTTTCTCGTTTGCTTTGAATTCGGTCTCTGGGTATAAATTGCCCAGAAGTCTCCTCACCGTCCTTCCTCTCTGTTCACTTTCTCAGACTTGCTCTTCGTTGCCTTCCTGCTCTTTTGCTGTCCTTCCTCCTCGCCTTCGCCTTTCACTACTTCCCCATTCTCTTTCTGCTCCTTATATTTTTCTCAACTTTTGTTTCCGTGGCTTCCTCTGATCCGTGCCCTTTCTTCGCGGGTAATGGTTGGACTTCTTCCATGCAGCCTTCTGACATGGATGCGCTCAGGAAGAAACATCGCATTTCCTAGCGGCATTCCCTGGAGGCCCCAGGGGATGGCGCTAGGGCTTGTGAGCGCAATGGGAGGGCACAAAAAGTTGTGCTTTTCTACCTCATGTTCTCGAAGGGTTTCTGCCTCCCCTTCATCCATCCTGTTCGTGAGGTCCTTCATTTCTTGGGCTTGGCCCTTGCGCAACTCATGTCGAACGGGTGGTGTATTCTTCTGGCTACCTGCGTGGCGTTCCGGATCGTTCTTTCCGGGAAGAACGATCCCTATCCCGACTTGACTGCTCGGGAGTTTTTCTCGATGTATCGACTCCTCTGTCGGGACGGGAATGTTGCAGGCTTCCAGATAAAGCCCAAGTGCAGGCTGATTCGAATGGAAGAGAGGAATTCGAGCGCCCGAGACTACCACAAAAAATTCTTCTTTGTCTCGGGCAGGGACTGGGAATTCCCAGAGGGAGAAGGGAATGAATTCCCAATTCAGAAAGATTGGGGTTTTCTTCCTTCCCCGACACATATGGAAGTTACCCTTACCGCCCAGGAAACTGAGAGGGTGAAGGCTGTCGTCTCCTGGGGGGCAGAAGACCCTGACCGGCTGTGGTCCGACGCTCTTCTGACTGAGGAGAATATTGAGGAGTTTCTGACCCGACCGGACCGGTCTTATGCCGAGGGTCAGAATTTCTTCAATATTTCTGAAGAGCCCCCTACCTCCTCTCGCAAGCGGGCCTCTGATCGGGAGGTGGGGAGGGAAAGACGTACCAAGAGCTGGGCTGGTGAAGCCACTTCAAGTCGTGGTGCCCGTCCTAAGAGACAGAAGAAGGGGAAGGGTCCACGTACCGAAGATCCGGACGAACGTGTTGCCCCCACGGACTCTCCCGTTCGCAGTCCCGAGCAGGCCTCCTCATCATCGTCCTCGGATGGGCTCCGATTCTTGCAGACTGGGGGGATAAGGGCTGAGGCCAGGAGGCTGATCATCGAAGCCCAAATTGAAGCGACCGATCTGGCCGGGGTCGAGTCATCAGATGGAGAGGAGATCGACCGTGCCTTTCAAGAGGCCTTGGATCGCGCCGCCGACTTGACTCCGGGTGCCATGCCCTTCGCACAAGTCTTCCGACAGGAGTCGGAAGAGCAAGTCGCCAGGGCGAATCAATTGCCCACCCCCCCTCCTTCATCTTCCGAGCGTCACTCGGATGCTTCCGAGGGGGAAGATGAAGTTTTTGGTGGATCCGACTCCGAGGGCGATCATGGGGGAGTCGGTCAGCAAGGAGGTTCAGACGAGGGACACCGGGGAGAGGCCGTCCCCGGAAGGTCGAGCGAGTCTAGCACTCCGATGGAAGGGATCCACGTGGAGGCCCCGGATGAGGGCGGGCAACCCGTCGTCGAGCCCGATGAATCTCCTGAGCGTCCACCCCCAACCTTTGAGAGGGGGTCGACTTCGGGGGTCCATTTCGAGGATGGGTGCCCATCCTCGGACTCGGAAGTTCCCCCGTCCCCTTTTCGATCTCGAAGTGGGGTCGCGGTGCTCGATCGATTCTTCGAGCCTGATTCGGAAGGAGGGCATCAAGCCGGTGAAGCTGGTTCAGAGCGCCCCTCTCGTTTCGAACAAGCCAAGGCGGACGCTTCCGAACGAGTGGCCTTGATGTTGGAGCCTTTACTGACACAGGTTTGACTTGTAGATTTTGTCGAATTTTGCATGGTCTTTTCTTTTCGAGTTGCTAAGTTCTTTTCCTTGTGTTCAGGTCGCCAAGGAGATATCCCAGACTGTGGGTTCCGAGTTGGCAGAGCTCGCCGAATTCAACAATGAGCTCGGAACTGTCTGCAAGTTCGGGCTTTACAAGTTGCAGCAGGCGAGGGATCAGCTCGAGCTGTCGCAGGAAATTTGCGGGGGTCTGATCAAGACGGTTGAGGAGTTAGGGGTGGATAAAAGCAGGCTAGAGAAGGCCAAAGCTTCTCTTCGGGCCGAATTGGAGGCGACCCGGGAATCACTAGCAACAGCCCATCGGAGAAACGCCCGTCTCGTAGATGCCAGGTCGGCCACCGAGTAGGACAAGATCCTCCTTCAGTCCGAGCTAACTGCTCAGACGGCGGAACTAGCCGCTTCTTCCCAGATTCTTTCATTGAGGGAAGAAAAGCTGGCAGTTTCCGAGCAGGCTTGGATTGCTCGGGAGGAGGAATTGGCCGGTTCGCGGCGCGCTCGAGAGGCTTTGGGGGCGGAGTTGGCACGGTCTGAGGAAATTCGGGCTGCTCGAGAGTCCCAGCTGGAGGGGGCTTGCCATGCTTTAGAAGAGGCCCATTCGAGAATTGCTGATTTCGAGCAGCAGATATCTCGAGTGGTGGCCATTCGCAACTCGGCCTGGGGGTACGGCTATGCCGAGGGCCTCCGCCGGATAGGAGCCCAGCTTCTGGTGGACCCTCAGCTCGAACCCCGGAAGATAAGTCTGAAGTCTCTTCGTCCAGACCGGGCTGCGAAGAGATGTGTGAAGAAGATGGGGAAGCGCTGCTACCCTCCTTTCGACGACTTGAATCCTTCTCCTTCCCCTCCTGAGGCTTGACCTGATTGATGTATAAGTTTTTTTTTGCCATTTCGAGATATTGTAACTGAACATAACATTCGAGTTTGATTCGAGCGAGTTTGTATAACTGAATATATGACATTCAAGTTTGGTCTTTCTTTAGATGCTTTGTTCGCTCTGTCTATACCCCGCGAAATTTTTGGTTAAGTGTAAACTTAAGAAAAAATTTTATCGAGCGTAATATGTGTTCTTGAGATCGAGGTTTAGGAGTTGTGAATTACTTCGCGTGGGTGGGTTGACCGACCCCACGGGATTTCGATCGGGGATTCTGAATGGATGTTACTTCGCGTGGGTGAGTGGACCGACCCCGCGGGATTTGTGAAGTTTACTTCGCGTGGGTGGGTGGACCGACCCCACGGGATTCCGATCGTTTACTTCGCGTGGGTGGGTAGACCAACCCCGCGGGACTTGTGAACGTTACTTCGCGTGGGTGGGTGGACCGACCCCGCGGGACTTGTGAACTTTACTTCGCGTGGGTGGGTGGACCGACCCCGCTGGATTCTGATCGTTTACTTCTCGTGGGTGGTTAGACCGACCCCGCGGGACTTGTGGATATTACTTCGCGTGGGTGGGTAGACCGACCCCGCGGGATTCTGATCGTTTACTTCGCGTGGGTGGCTAGACCGACCCCGCAGGACTTGTGGATGTTACTTCGCGTGGGTGGGTAGACCGACCCCGCGGGACTTGTAAATGTTACTTCGCGTGGGTGGGTGGACCGACCCCGCGGGATTCCGTGTTGAGAACTTTATAATTTACAATGCATTGGATAACAATAACAACGGGCTTTTTATAATTTCAAGAAGTAAAATACATCGGTAAATGTTATACATAGTACCTCTTAAGCCTCTCACTATTCCAGGGGTGCTGTAAGTCGGTTCCGGAGCTGTCATTGAGTCGGTAAGATCCGGGCCTATTTGTTGCTGTCACTATGTAGGGTCCTTCCCATTTTGGTCCTAGTTTTCCTTGTGCTGGAGTCGTAATGCCAGTTTGTCTTAGTACTAAGTCCCCGACTTTGAAGTTGCGCGGCTTTACTCTTTTGTTGAAGTATTGTTCTGTCTTGCGTTTGTTGTTGACAATTCGGATGTCGGCCTCTTCTCTGTGTTCTTCTAAGGAGTCTAAGCGTTCCATCATTTTGGTATCATTGGTAGCAGCGTCATAGTGCTGGATTCGAAGCGTAGGTATCCTGATCTCAACTGGAATTATTGCTTCGCAGCCATATGTAAGGGCAAACGGCGTTTCGCCCGTGGGGGTTCGGACTGCTGTGCGATATGCCCAAAGGACTCCCGGAAGTTCATCGGCCCAAGCCCCTTTGTGCATTCCGAGTCTTTTCTTCAGCGCATTAAGGATCGTCTTGTTGGTCGCCTCGGCTTGCCCGTTAGCCTGCGGGTGGCCGGGAGAAGAGTATTTCATTTTGATTTTCAAATCGGAGCACCACTCTCGGTAATGATTGCAGTCGAACTGTTTTTTGTTGTCTGATATGAAGCTCTGAGGTATCCCGAACCGGCAAACAATCGATTTCCATAAGAATTTTGTGATGACTTGAGAAGGGATGCTGGCGAGGGCTTCGGCTTCTACCCATTTTGTGAAATAATCCACTGCTACTATAATGAATTTAGTTCCACCCCTCCCGACTGGGAATGGTCCTATAAGATCTAGTCCCCATTGATCAAATGGCCAGGGGGATGTTATTGAAGTGAGTTCCTCCGACGGGGAATGTAATGTTGGGCTATACTCCTGACATTTCGGACATTTCTTAACGAACTCTTTTGCTTCTTGGAACAAACATGCCAGTAATACCCTGCACGTGTTGCGCGGGTGGCTAATGTTTTAGACCCCGTGTGAGCCCCGCAGATTCCTTCATGGATTTCAGCTAATATATACTGGCCTTCTTCTTTCGTCACACACCGAAGCAATGGTTCGGAGAAACCCTTCTTGTATAATGATCCGTCAATCAGTGTGAATCTGGCTTATCTATTCTTTATCTTGCGGGCCTGGCCCGAGTCAGGAGGTAATGTGCCTGTCCGGAGGTATTCTGTAATATCGGTTGCCCAGTCGGGATCTGCAATGACCACTATCCTAACTTCGCTGCCGGTGGAGGGAGTGTCTACTATTCTGATCTCTGTGTTTTCTGAGGGCGGGTGTTCATCTTTTCCCGATGCTATTTTTGCCAATCAATCTGCTATATGATTTTCTTCCCTTGGGATCCGCAGCAGACGGAAGTATCTGAATCGATCTCTCTCGATGCATACTAGCTCCAGATATTTTTTCAATTTTTCGCTCTTGGTGATGTATTGGCCTAGTACTTGATGAAATACTATTTGAGAATCAGTTCGGGCCTCCAGCTCTGTTGCCCCAAGGACCCGAGCAATTATCATCCCAGCTATGAGGGCCTCGTATTCTGCTTCGTTGTTTGTTACTTTGAAAGTTAGGCCTATACCGTAGTTGTGCTGGGCACCCTGGTCGGTGACGATGTGTACGCCTGCTCCACCCCCAGCTCGACATGAGGACCCGTCAACATACAGCTGCCATGCCTATCCCTGAGGTTTACCGGGGATCTCTTCTGGAAACCCGGTGTACTCTGCTACAAAATCCGCCAGTGTTTGTGCCTTTATCGCTGTCTTGGGCTGGAACGTTAGATCAAACTCGCTCAGCTCGATTGCCCACTTGGCTAATCGACCGGAGGTATCAGGCTTCTGGATAATGGTTCCGAGGGGCTGATCGGTCATTACTCTTATGGTGTGAGCTTGGAAGTAAGGACGCAGCCGACGCGCTGCTGTCAGTAAGGCGAATACCATCATCTCCGTATGGGGGTATCTGGCTTCTGCTCCCTGAAGTGCCCTGCTAACATAGTACACAGGTTTCTGACCCTGATCGGTTTCTTTTACTAGAACTGCAGACGTTGCATGAGGCGAGACTGCCAAATAGGCCACAAGGGTTTCTCCGGGAGCCGTCTGGCTAAGTAACGGAGGACATGTCAAATAGCCTTTGAGTTGTTCGAATGCCTACTCGCACGACGTGTCCCACTCGTGTGCTTTCTGGAGGACTTGGAAAAAGGGAAGGCATCGGTCGGTTGACCTTGCTATGAATCGGCTGAGAGCGGCGACTCGACCAGCTAATCGTTGGACTTCCTGTAGGTTCCTCGGGGATGCCATTCCGAGGATAGCCTGTATTTTCTCGGGGTTGGATTCAATTCCTCGTTTAGAGACCATGTACCCCAAGAACTTCCCGGATTCGACCCCAAAGGTGCACTTGGCGGGGTTGAGCTTCATCTGATAATGCCGCAGAATAGAGAAAGCCTCTCTTAGGTCCACCAAATGGTCGTTAGGGCAGCGGCTCTTGACTAGGAGGTCATCGACGTAAACTTCCATGTTTCTCCCGATTTGGTTTTTAAACATACGATTGACCAACCGTTGATAAGTAGCCCTTGCGTTCTTGAGTCCAAAAGGCATGGCGGTGTAGCAGTAGAGTCCGCGATCTGTAATGAACGCCGTTTTTTCCTCATCGTCTATGCTCATTTTGATCTGATTA
This sequence comes from Platycarya longipes, assembly GCA_036559045.1. Taxonomy (NCBI): domain Eukaryota; kingdom Viridiplantae; phylum Streptophyta; class Magnoliopsida; order Fagales; family Juglandaceae; genus Platycarya; species Platycarya longipes. Next base: position 27,300,522 of record CM071790.1, read on the forward strand.
TAACCCGAATAGGCCTCCATGAAGCTGAGGAGAGAGTGTCCAGCAGTTGAATCTACAATGAGGTCGATGCGTGGCAGAGGGAAGCTATCTTTAGGGCAAGCCTTGTTCAAATCGGTGAAGTCAACACACATACGCCATTTCCCGCTTGTCTTCCTTACCAATACTACGTTAGACAGCCATTCCGGGTAGTGAACTTCTCGAATGAACCCCACGGTCAGGAGTCTGTCCACTTCTTCTGCAATGGCGGCATATTTTTCAGCACAGAAGCTTCTTCTTTTTTGTTTAACTGTCCGGGCTGTCGGGTTGACACATAGCCGATGTTCTATTATGGACCTGTCGATTCCGGGCATGTCAGCATACGTCCAAGCGAATACGTCTTTATGCTCAATGAGGAGATTCTTGAGCTCGGCGTGTATTCTCGGATCTATTCTGGTTCCGACTCGCACCGTCCGATCCAGGTTGTCGTGATCGATCGAAATTAGTTCCAAAGGTTCGTTGGCTTCCGCTTGACGTAGTGTCCCTTCGTTCCTGATTTCATCGTCCCACACCGCTCAGGGAGGAGCAGGTGGGAATTCGGTACGCTCGCCATCCAGGGAGATCGTAGCCACGGAATTGACCTTGTATTTCAATTCCCGGGCGTAGCATTCCCTAGAGGTGACTTGTTCTCCTCTGACTTCACCTATTCCTCTGTCGGTTGGAAACTTCATTTTGAGGTAGTAGGTAGAAGTGACTGCTCTCAGGTTATTTAGGGTCGGCCTCCCTAAGATGGCATTGTATGAGGATGGAGCTTTTACTACCAGGAATTTGGTCATGACTGACATGGTTTTGGGTGCGGAACCCATCAAGACCGGGAGTGTTATCACGCCTTCGGGGTGTATTGCTTCACCCGTAAATCCTTTAAGGGGGGCTTGGATGGGCTGAAGTTGGTGGGGATCGATCCCCATCTGCATAAAGGCCTCCCAGAACAAGATATCGGCCGAACTCTCGTTGTCAACTAGTATCATTTTGACTGTGAAATTGGCTACCAATACTGATATCACCAATGCGTCATCGTGCGGAAAGGCGATGCTCTTTTCATCCTGTTCGTTGAAAACGATTGATTCTCCTTTAGGACTTGGGTTGCCCTGTCTCAGTGTTCGTCCCAATGTGTAAACTTCTCCATACCTGGCTCTTCGTGCGTGTGCCCTTTGAGAGGAGGATGTAGTCCCTCCTTGGGACGGTCCTCTAATGATGATTCTGATCTCGCCTGGCGGGTGGTTAGGTGCGGGCTCGCCTCGGTGTCGGCTTGACTCTCGTTCCCGAATGGGGGTCATCGACCGGGTTCTATTTCTTCGATTGCTCATCTGTTCATCTCTTTGTCTATTCTTCAAAACCTGGCAGTCTTCAGTGTTGTGGCCCGTAGTCTTGTGATATTCGCAATACATATTCCCCATTTTTCTTCTAATGGATTCTCTTCTCGATTCGGATCGGTTCTGATCTTCCACCGCCAAGTTGGATTGAGGCCATGATGATAGTCTGTGTTCCCGTGGGGGGTCTGTTCTCTTCGTTTCATCTGGGAACTTCCTCCTCCCCCGATGCCAGTTGAAACTTTCTTCGGCATTGGTTATTTTTCGATCATGCTGTCGTAGTTCTCCTCGTCGTGGGGCTACCAGGGCTTCGAGTGTATCTTCGACGTTGATGAACCCGTCAGCTTGATCCATAAACCCGTTCAGAGTAGTGGGAGTCTTGCAGGCTATCTCCGCCATGAAGGGGTTCCTCGGCCATATGCCGCCCAGGAGGGCCGCTAGGGTGATTTTTTCATCTTAGTTGTCGGTTGTCATTCTTTTTTTGTTGAACCTGGTCAGGTACCCTTTCAGGTTTTCTTTCTCTCCTTGTTTGACGGTCAATAAGTACGCCGCAGAGCACCTTCTTTTCCTACTGGCCATGAATTGGGTGGTGAAGAGTCGGGCTAATGTCTCGAAGCTACTGACTGATCCCGGAGGAATGGTTCCGAACCATGTCCTAGCCATCCCCTTCAGTGTGAGAGGGAACGCTTGACATGCTACTTCGCCAGGGTAGCCATGCAGGCTGATATGTGCTTTAAAGGCTTCCAGGTGTTCCACGGGATCCTGAGACCCATCATACGGTTCTACCTGGGGGACCTTGAATCTAGACTGGAGAGGGACGGCTAGGACGTCTGCACTGTAGGATGTCCCTATGCTTCCTTGAGAGGAGAGGTGCCCTGCGGCCGAGCTTATTAGTTTTGCCATTTCAGCATACTTGTCCCCTAACTCCTTTAGCTCGGTGTGCATCCGGCGTCGTTCTCCTTCAGAGGTCTCGCTCTCCTCAGGGTGCCGGGAGCTCACATTCTCCTCAAGATTGGTCTCGCCACGTGCTGACATTTCTTCGCGGGGTTGCCGAAGGGCGGCGTTCTCCTCTTTCAGCTTCCTCACCATTTCTTCCAGCCCTTCTAGTCTTTCTTCCATGGCCGGGTCTGAACGCTGGTTGTGTTCGGTCGTTTAGGATAATGGTAGGGTAGACATGCAAAAAGTACGTTTATCAAAAACAAGAGAATCCCACAGACGGCACTACTGTTAAGGACGTATTCCGCAGTCTGGTCTATCAAATCCCGATTGACCGGAACCTGCAAAATAATAACAAGGAAGATCGGGGTCCGGGATCGCTCCGACGATCAAGTTAGTTTGAGAGGAAAAATATATAGAAGTTTGTTTGAGAGAGTTGTCAGAATGTACCCTTCTTTGACTTTTTCTTAGCTTTATTTATAGGTATTCCCTTTGAAGGAGGGTTTTTATGATAAAAGATCTATTAATCGGGACATCACTCGATCGTCATCCTCGATAGGGAAAAAACCTGATCTGATTCGGTCGGTCTCGTCGCATTAATTGGGTATCCCTTCATTTAATGCTCAATTAGACCCTTTTGGAAATGGGCATTATAAATGCTGCTCTATCTTTCGTCAATCTAGCAATTAATGATGTGCGTTTATAGTGTCTCCGCATTTAAGAGGGGAGATCTATAGACCGGCAGTTGTCTGGTCGTTCATAAATGCGGGATTGATCTTGATGCGAGGTGGATACAGGAGATATGTCAATACATGAACCGTCGTTCTAGCCTTAGCGTGTCCTCGAAGTCGATTTAATCTCATTCTTTCGATTCGGGATAACCAGGGACTTGGATCATCCCCGGTTTCCGTACCCCTAGTTGAATTCGGACACCGTGTGGTGATGGGTGCAGATTATGGGCTTTGGGCCTGACAACCATTTTAGGCTCAGGTCCGGTCGAGTTGGACACCCTTTCAAATATATATATATATATATATAAATATATGTAGAGGAAGGGGTAGAAATCCGGGTTAAAATGAATTTGGGTCTTGTTTCAGATTTGGGGAGGTTCGCAATTGCTAACGTTGGTTTCTGGACTTTTCTTATGTTTAAGCCTTCTTCATGTGTTTTCATGAACTTTCCTTAGATTTTGAGACATTTAAATATTGCGATTTTAGTATTTTCATGGACCCTCTGTACATGTGTTCACTTGTTTCGGTAAACATTTCCTTTCCATGGACCCTCTGTGTTCATTTTTCTTTCCAAAAACTCAAATCAGGCTGAAAAACAAATTTATAACACTTAAAATGTAGTACGACACAGAGAACAACCAATTCCTGAAACTAGTATATCACACCAGGTACAACCAACACAAAAATGGACGCTTGAGAAGCAAGTGAATTAAAACCGTTCGCAAGTGAATTAAAACCATTACTTGAACATCATCAACACAAGCAGGGAAGTAACGTATGATAATACTCTCTTTTTTTTTTTTTTTTTAAGGTAACCAAAGATAACAGACTCATTATTGTTTTTTATTTCAAGTATATATAATCATTATGGTTCAATAAAAATACAAGCTTAGATGTATTCTAGAAGGGCAATGTTATATACAGTCCAAAAAATTGGACTCTTTTGTAGTCTAAGCAAAGGCAAAACAAAAAAATTTAGTTTGAATGAGTTAATTTACAAAACAAAATTTAGGGAGAGACAAATATTAATTTTTTATATAATCTATTTCATAAAAATACCTTTCAAAATTTGATTTTTATCAAGTTATAAAAATTTTAGAAGGTCAAAACCTCTCAAGCCAAAATGTAGTTCCGTCCCTGAGTTCAAATAATAAACAAATAGATAAATCCCTATTTTAGAATAAAATTAATTAAAATAAATATATTTACAAATAAAAAACTTTAAAAATCTAAAAAAATTCATTTGATTTAATCATAAAATTAAAGTATTTCTATGTGAACTGCAATGCAGTCCATATTTGATGGACTGCAAAAAAAATTATTCATTCTAGAATACATCAACCCAAATATGGACTGCAAAAAAAATTATTCATTCTAGAATACATCAACCACAACATTTTTGCTCATCACGGAATGGTTCCATATAGTATATTATATTTCTACTTGCCACCTTATATAGTAATTATGTAAACAACATTTCAGACAAACATTATTAAATAGCCTGATGATTAGAGGATAATAAACAATGCGATAATGAGAGGGGTAGATGCAAAGCCACTAGAAACCCAAGCTTTGGGAACAAGCATGCGTCAATCGTGTGTGCCCAAAAGGATAATACCAATATGGCCCTAACAGTTGAACTCAATGTCAAGCTTAAATTTGAGTATTGCTAGCTTGGTTTGAAGTTTAAAAAGTAATTTTAACAATAAGTATTTTTATAAATAATAAAAACTTTCATAGTTAGATTTAAAAGGATCTTGCTACCCAGAACGATGTAGCAGTACTAACTTACATTTTTTTTTTCATTTGTTTTAATATCTTAAAAAAAGAAAAGCAAAATGCTGCGACCAATGCCCGAGGTAAACAACTTAGGATATTACCATTAGTTTTATTAAAATAAATTTTTAAAATTTGATAAAAAAAATATAAATTTGATGATAAATCAACATTAAAATAATTCTACATTTGACTCATTAAAAATATTTTTGTTATATTTGATCAATGAGAAAAAAAAACGAGAAAATAAAATAAAATTTTTAATTTAATTTTTAAATAGTAATCTTTCAAATTTGATAATAAATATTTTTATTTTATTCTCTTTACTTTTTTTTCTTCATTTTTAATTAAATATGATAAAAGTATTTTTGATGAGTCTAATATGAGATTATTTTAGAATTAGCTTCTCATTAAATTTGTACTTTTTTTATTAAATTTTGATAATTTATCTTAATAAGATCAATATTAATGTTCTATATTTATTAAATATATTAATTACAACAACCCAGAAGTACTAAATCTAAGATGGTATGAAAAATGATATTCTTATTATTTGGTATTATTGTTTTAAAAAATTATTTTTTATTTTTTAATTTAGTAATTAATTTAATAATATTTTTTATTTTTTTCTAAAAATTATTTAAAAATATTAAAAGATACATATAAAAGAAAAGCAAAAAAATAACTTTTAACTAACGGTGACTCCAACGAGAGCTAGAAGCAGTGAGAGTCGAGACTGTGAGCGTAGAGGGGCGTAGGGGGGTCCAACATAATATATCATGATCGAATATGGGAGCTGCTGTCGCCTCATGAGTTGTGGCTTGGATATTATTTTTTTATATTATTATTATTTTTAAATTTTAAAAATTGAATTATTTATTATATTTATATAAAAAAAAAATGTAAAATATAATTAAACAATAAGATAAAATAAAATATTTTTACTATCCGACCTTATTTCTTTCACATGGAGGACACCGGTTGAGATTGGTTGTGATCATTGTGTCGTTACGAGGACGGAAATAATTTATGAAAAGTAGTTGCCGCCCGTACCGAAAGAAAATTCAAGAAATTAAGGGCCCAAATGATGCTGACGATCATTGCCCTCTGTGGATAAACTGCCGTACAGATTTTCATAAAAATTAGGGATGTATTATTGTATATATATATTAATGAAAAGAGAGCATTGTATTGCAATATGTTAATAATAATTAAAGTTATAGGGAGTTTTTATATATAAGCTCACATACTATATTTCTTTTTTAAATTTTTTATTAAATTTATTCTTCTTAAATAAATTTATTCTTCTTAAATTTTTTATATGCCAACATTTTTATAAAATAAGAAATTAAAAAAATATATATATAGTGTGTGGTGTGTAGACTTATGTTTAGAATTTTTCAAAATTATAATTTTAATCAATAGATATAAGAAAGAATTTATAGTACAAGCCAAACTATTCACTAATCTGTGACACTTCCGCACATATATATATATATATATATATAGCGGATATTATCTTTACTTCTAAAATTTTCAAGGGTCAAAGCCTACATATATGACCTTATTTGTATTATTGTATTTGGTGTGCCAAATTTGTATTAATAGATCCCTTTTTTTAAGGACTAGGATGTGTCTTGTTATATATTGATTTTGCAAAAGTGAGTAGGAAATTAAATGAGAGGCCATTTTTGCTTGTTTAATTGGAGAAAGTTTTATATATTTTTTTAAGGTGTTGGGGTTTGTAAAAAATAGTCTAACTGTTATGCCTCTCCTTTTGTTGAGAAATCCTAACTTCCCAATTTTATTTTAAGAACACTCTCATTAAATTATCCAAAATTAAATATAGTTTTAGTCATTATAAAGAATAATTTCACTTTGAAAAATACTTTAGTTACAAAGAGATTCCACAAAATAAATCCTACAAACTAATGTGGCTTCATGTGGATTGCCAGATTATGAAATTATTTTAGTTATAAAGTAGATTTAATATATCATATGAAAACACGCTAGTTTGTGAGATTGATTTTATAAAATCTCTTTGTAGCTATAGCAGTCCTCATTTAAATTAAATTACTCATAAAAAATTTGGCAAGAGAGAAAGATACTAATAAAAAATTAATCAATAATCATATTTTATGTGATGAGACATGAAAGAGAGAGAAACTAATAAAATAAGAGTTTGACAATTGGTTTGGGCTACCAAATTTAAAGTTTATTTAGTATTATTGTTCATTGGAATCAAAATTTATGACTTTTAAACAATTTAATGTAGATTTCTTTTAAATTTTAATGGCTGAATTTTTATTAAATTTAACTTTTAACTAATCTAATAAGAATGTTATAACCTTATCATAGAAATCTAATAATATAAAATTATCGGAACTAGACGGAATGCAACCGGCCTATATCTAAATGGATTCATTGGAGTAGCATTTTAGTCGGAGTCAGAATCTAAAATATTAAAAATATAATAAAAATAATTAAATCTAACTCATCCATCAATTTAGATTTTCTAAATAAGTGATGGTTTTATCTGATATCAAAACAAAAAAAAATCTTGAATTGGACTTATACTTATAGAACACCTGAATTTTGTCTCAAAGGAATTGGAGCCCATGCCTAGTCTTCGAGACGTTGTACTTTAGGGAATGGGAAAATGAATGTACCAAAACTAGACAGAGGAGGCTCATTTAGTTTGGTAGGGGAGAGCAAACAACGTCCACAAAACATACCAAACACCACATGAGGTCGCGTGCCACCGATACGTTTTGAAGTTGTTGGGGGCTTCTCTTAGGATGTAGGGGAATTGGTCAAGCACGTGATACCCAGCTAACACCTCTCTCCTTATTTCGTATAAAGCCTCTCTCATCCCAAGTGTTGCAGCCATCCATTCATCCATCTAAGCATCAAAGTCCAGCACTTGGGCAGCCATATTCAAGCAAGGTGCGTCTAAGTGCCCAACCTTTGAAGATGGTGACAGTGGAAGATGTGCGCAGGGCTCAAAGGGCTGAGGGCCCTGCCACGGTCATGGCCATCGGGACGGCCACTCCTGCCCACTGTGTCGACCAGAGCACATACCCTGACTACTACTTTCGTATCACCAACAGCGAGCACAAGACTGAGCTCAAAGAGAAGTTCAAGCGCATGTGTAAGTTATTTGTCTCTCTTTCTTTTCTTTAATTTTCCTCTAGTTTTATATTGATCTCTTCGTGTACGAGTACAAGCAAGTTCTTGTCTTCTTTTTTTCCTTTAATTTTCGGGTAGTCGATCTAATTATAATCTCTTCATGTTCACTAGCTTACCTTTTGTACTTTTCCTTCTCCTTTTGTTGAATTGTTTGTGTATTTCATGATCACCAAGAAGGAAACAGTGCCTGAATTGTCAATTGCATGGCCAGCTACATAAATTATAAAATAACCAAAAGTCAAAGCTAGAGGACGGCTAGGTAATCACTAATAAGGAGGCATGTACTGTCAAGATTATTTGTAAAACAAGGAAACCAATACAAGGAAGCCAACACCTCCTTTGTTTTTTCAATTATTTTTATTTTATTTCATCTTATTTAATTATTATAATTTTTTAAAATTCTTATATAAAATAAAATAAAAATTTTAATTTATTTAAATTTTAAAATAAAAATAATATTAAAAAGAATCGTTAACGTCATTACAATAACCGAAAAAAAATCTAACAATTGCATATATAATAATCGTTAACCTATGAAAGTCATTTTGTATAGTTTCCTAATGGGGGGCTACTACACCTATAAAAGTATTACATAAAATAATTTTATATAATGATTTAGTTTTATCTAATTTATTAGACTTATTTTATAATTAAAATAATTTTATAATCTAATAATTCATATTAAATCACGTAAATTTGTAAAATTATTATTTTTAATTAATCAGATTATTTTCCTTCACTAATAACTATTGTTTCTATCATGCAAAAAAAATTACAGGTGAAAAATCCATGATCAAGAAGCGGTACATGCACCTGACAGAGGAGATCCTAAAAGAAAACCCCAACGTATGCGCATACATGGCATCTTCCTTGGATGCAAGGCAGGACATGGTGGTAGTAGAAGTCCCAAAGCTAGGCAAGGAAGCAGCCACAAAGGCCATCAAGGAATGGGGCCAGCCCAAATCCAAGATCACCCACGTCGTCTTCTGCACCACCAGCGGCGTCGACATGCCCGGCGCCGACTACCAGCTCACCAAGCTCTTGGGTCTCCGCCCCTCCGTCAAGCGCCTCATGATGTACCAACAAGGTTGTTTCGCCGGCGGCACCGTCCTCCGCCTCGCCAAGGACCTCGCCGAGAACAACAAGGGCGCCCGCGTGCTTGTCGTCTGCTCCGAAATCACCGCCGTCACGTTCCGTGGCCCCAGCGACACCCACCTCGACAGTCTGGTCGGTCAGGCCTTGTTTGGCGATGGCGCTGCTGCGCTCATAGTTGGAGCAGACCCAGTTCCCAGCGTCGAGAAGCCTTTGTTCGAACTAGTCTCCGCCGCCCAGACAATTCTTCCCGACAGCGATGGTGCCATCGACGGCCATCTTCGCGAGGTCGGGCTTACATTCCATCTACTAAAGGATGTTCCTGGGCTGATTTCGAAGAACATTGAGAAGAGCTTGGTGGAGGCTTTTCAACCTCTGGGCATCACAGATTGGAACTCCCTTTTCTGGATTGCACATCCAGGAGGTCCGGCAATCTTGGACCAGGTCGAGTCGAAGCTGGAGCTGAAGCCGGAAAAGCTGCGCGCCACACGTCATGTGCTCAGTGAGTATGGAAACATGTCAAGTGCTTGTGTGTTGTTTATCTTGGATGAGATGAGGAGGAAGTCGGCCGAGGATGGACTGAAGACCACCGGCGAGGGGCTCGAGTGGGGCGTGCTGTTTGGGTTCGGTCCTGGTCTGACGGTCGAGACCGTCGTGCTCCACAGTGTCTCTGCTTAATTAGAGTCCACCATTGTCATCGATTTATTTTGGTTCCCCTGTTTTTCTTTTGCTTAATTAGAATTGAAAACTTCTCATTTCTTCTCCAACTGTTTCAAAGTGGAGAGTGATCCCCAAAAAGTTACTTTATATGAGAGATAATATATCAAGGGCAGGTTGGCTTTCTAGGCTTGATCTATATGAAAAGCTCATTCACGATTCTACCCATAAAATGAAGTGCGTAACATTCCAAAAACAACAAGCTACATATAACATATAAATTTTTGTAATATTTTTGTGGTACATACTGGCAGCAAAGGCTAAAGTTTATTACAAACTTCAGAGGGTAATGATAAACTGATCATCATTTTTGCAATTATTTATACAGTTATATTTTAAATTGAAGATATTTATGTAAAACAATGTTATTTTTATAAATAATTTTCTAAAAATTACCCCTCAAATTAGATTATGTAGATAATGTTATATATATATATATATATTCATCACGGAAGATATGACTCATTGAGCCGGGATCGCTAACTAACACTAACATTGAATGACTTTCTCGATGGGAACCTCTTAATAGAGTGGAAAATCAAGCCAAGATTCATCGCCTCCATGTTAGAAATATTTACCATTAGAAAAGAGGAAAAAATTGGAGTTATCGTCTAAAGAAATGTCTTGGATAAGCCATACATGACTTCACATGTTTCTAATTATTCACATAACATCATCAAATGATGCAAGTCTTTTACTCTTCAAGATGGTTTTCTTTGTGTGTGTGGTAGTCACCAGTCGTTATAATCTCATTCTCAGTATATATATATATATATATATATATATTCGTTTGTAGAAATTCAAATTTTCATTTTTTTTTTATAAATAAAATGAGATAAAATAAGATAAAAATTAAAAATTAAATAAAATATAGTTATAATATATTTTTTAAATATTAATTTTATTTTGAGATTTGAAAAAATTATTTTGAGATTTAAAAAAGTTAAATTATTTATTTTCTTTTATATGAAAATTTAAAATAATAATAATAATAAAATAAGATAAGATAAGAGTTTTTTGTAAAAACAAATCAGTCCTAAGTCTACCTTAAGTAATCTACAACGTGGAGGATTAATAGTTGAGCTCGTTGTCAAGCTTAAATTGAAGTGCTTGTTTGGGTTCATGTTTGGAAGTTTAAAAAATATTTTAAAATCTGGATTTAAATATGAGATGAGATGATTTTAAATAAAAAATAAATTTAAATAAAATATTATTAGAATACTATTTATTATTATTATTATTATTTTGATATCTAAAAAAATTAAATTATTTATTATATTTTATAGAAGAACTTACAAAACTTATAATAATAATAAAAATGAGATCAAGTATTTTTCAAATGTAAAAGAGGACTTAAAAATACCTTTATAAGAATAATAAAAGTTTTAGTGGTGTTGGGAGTGAAAAGTCAAAAAGAAGGACGGTATATGCCCCACTGGCCCACTCCTTCTTTTCCTCGTGTTCCCCTCTTCTTTATTTTATGAATGACCACCCTGATGCTAGAACTCTCTATATATATGAGAGTATCAGATCATTTTATAAAGAAGAAAAAAAACTTTAGTTTTTGAGTAAAAAGAGTTTTAAATATTTTTTATTATAAATTCTCTTGCAATAGTATTTTCTTTTTAATTTTATAACATGTTATCAGTACGAGATTCTATCAATTCTAAAGCTAGTGATCTTTTATTTCAAGTAAGTCTTCCAACATATTTATTTTATTATTTGCATATGTAGAAAATATCAAATATTACAAAATTAGAATCCATTACTCTTGACATTTCTAGAAAAAAATTATTTATCATGAATTCTTGATGTTGAAATCCATCTGGATGCAATGAACCTAGGAGAGACAAGAAAATAAGGAAATCAATCGTCTCTGCAGGACCGTGCTAAGGCAATGATTTTTCTTCATCGTTATCTTCACGAAGAATTAGAAACTGAGTATCTCACGGTGAAAAATATCTTTACTTTGTGGAATGATTTTAAGGGAGAGATATGAACATCGGAATACTGTAATCTTCCCAAAAACTCGTTATGACTGGTTGCATCTGAGGTTGTAAGATTTTAAGAATGTTAGTGAGTATAACTCTGCACTCTTTAAAATCAGCTCAGTATTAAAATTATGCGGTTAGAAAATCACCGATGATGACATATTAGAGAAGACATATACTACATTTCATATCTCGAATGTGCTCTTGTCGCAGCAGTATCGAGAGCGTAAGTACAAAAAATATTCTAAACTTATATCTTGTCTCCTAGTAGATGAGCAAAATAATGAGTTTTTATTAAGAAATCACCAGTCACGTCCTACTTGTTCAATTTCATTTCTTGAAATAAATAGTATTGGATTTACATCATTCTCAGAAGTGAATGGTGCATCGTTTCGAAGAAATCGATGGCGTGAACGTGGTAGGAAAAATTATAAAAGTGTTGATCCCATAAGTGACAACACTAAAGGAGATAATAATAAAAATACACTGTATCATCAGAAGTGGTACAACTCATATAAGGATAAAAGCTCTCAAAATAATTTTTCAAAGAAATGAGAAGATGTATGCTATAGATGTGGCATGACTGGACATTGATCATGTACCTGCCGTACGGCTAGACACTTGGTTAATCTATATCAAGCTTTTATAAAATAAAAAATAAAAAAGTTTGAAACAAATTTTGTTGAACTATCAGATGATTCATTATGTATAGATGGAGAAGATATCACTTATCTTGATGTTTCTGATTTCTTTGAAGACCTTGATGGTAGAATTAATAATTTAATTGGAGATGGAAATATTCATTCCAATTAATGTATTTTCTTTATTTTGTATTAGAACTTTTTTTGTGACTCTTTAAAGTAATATAAGTCTTATATATTTTATAAAATCATGGATCTTATTGATGAACTTTTTGTCTCTGAAATGTATGATAGAAATATATGTTTGGCTGACAGTACTAGAACTTATACAATTCTTAAAGATAAAAAAACTTTCAAAATCTAACACTAAATAAAATCTATGTTCATACCATATTAGGTTTATCAAATCTAATTGAGGGTTCCGGAAGAGCTTATATTGTGTTGCCTAATGGAATTAAAATTTGTATTGATGATACTCTATTTTCTTCACAATATAAAAGAAATTTTTAGAATTTTAAAGATATACGTCGGGATGATTAGCATATTGAAACTATCAATGAAAGTAGTAAAGAGCATATTCTCATTACTAAAATAATATCGAGCCAGAAGCTCGAATTAGAAAAACTATCTGCACTCTCTTCTGAATTGTATTATGCAAGAATGAGAACAAGTGAATCATATATGGTAATGCACCAGAAGTGCATTGACCTCAAAGTATTTATGACTTTGATGAATCCACTTTTCCAATACTAGGTAATGAAAAATGATGAGATGAATCATTGATAATTCATATGGGCATGCCTTAAAGAATCAAAAGATTATTTTACCCAATGAATATCCATGCTCTACTTGTTCTTAAGGTAAGTTGATTATTAGACCATCTCTCTTAAAAGTTGTTGTCGAGTCCTCATCCTTTTTACAAAGGATTCACGGGGATATATGTGAGCCTATTCACCCATCAAGTGGGTCATTTAAATACTTTATGGTTTTAATTGATACATCAAGTTGATGGTCACATCTTTGTCTTCTTTCCACTAGAAATGTTACATTTACTAGACTTTTTGCCCAAATAATTAAACTACGAGCACAATTTTCTGACTATCCAATTAAAACTATCCGATTGGATAATGCAGGCGAATTTTTGTCTCAAGTTTTTGATAACTAGTGCATGTCAATAGGAATAGATGTTGAACATCCTGTTGCCCATACATACACTCAAAACAATTTAGCTAAATTTTTAATCAAAAGATTTCAGCTAATCGCTAGACATTTATTTATGAAATCAAAACTACATATTATTGTCTAGGGACATGCTATATTTCATGCAGCATCATTGATTCAAATTAGATCATCTGCATATCATAAATATTCTCCATTACAACTTGCATTTGGTTAACAACCAAATATGTCTCATTTTTATACTTTTGGATATGTTGTATATGTTCCAATTGCACCTTTACAGCGTACAAAGATGGGCCCTCAACGTAGACTTGAAATATATGTTGGTTTTGATTCTCTATCTGTTATTAGATACTTTGAGCTTCTTATAGGGGATATATTTAAAACACGTTTTGAGGATTGTCACTTTGATGAATTCACTTTTTCAATACTAGGTAATGAAAAATCAGTGCCTGAAGCACGATAAGAAATTACTTGAGATAATAAAACTCTGTCTCAATTTGATCCTTCTACAAATAAATGTGAACTAGAATTTTAGAGGAGTATCCATTTGTAAAATAATATAAGTCAATTATCTGATGTATTTACTGACACTAAAGGTGTGGTAAAATCACATATTTTTGCTGTTAATACTCCTGCATGAATTGTAATCCTTGAAAGATAAGTTGTCAAGATAGCAATAGATGAGTCTAAGACACGCCTGAAGTGTGGACGACCTATTGGTACAAAAGTCAAAATTTCTCAAAAGAGAAATATACAAAATGAATTTAGTATTCCTGAAAAACTCATACCCATAATACAAGCCACAAGCATAGTTGATGCTCTTGAAGAGATCAAATCTTTTATTCCAAAATCTCCTGAAAATGGACATACTAAAGAGGTATTTTATGAACTATTTTTTCCTGAAGAGGAACAGGTACCTGAAAATAATGAGATATCGAGACATTTTATGAATACTGGAGAAATTCTAGACGGAAACAAAACTATTGTCGACAACATATTTTCATATAAAATGACCCTTAACATTACCAGAAATAATGAAGAAATTGAGTAAAAAATGGTCAAAAAATGTTGATGTAGAATTGATTGGTCAAAATAAAAAGTAGCTATTTAAGCTGAATTACACTCGCTAGCAAAATGAGAGGTATTTGAACCTGTTGTCCAAACACCAAAAGGGTGTAATGTCTGTCGGATATAAGTGGGTATTTTTACGAAAATGTAATGAGAAAAATGAAATTGTGCGGTAGAAAGCACGACTTGTCGCACAAGGTTTTCTGCAGAAACCCAAAATTGCAATCACATTTAGATTTTTGATTAGTTTGGCAGTTACAAAAGGATTACATATGCGGTTGATGGATATGGTCACTGTACATTTGTATGGATTATTAGATCATAACATATATATGAAAATCCCTGAAAGATATAAAATGTCTGAACCATCTAATCCAAATACATTTAGAAGTATGTACTCTATCAAGTTTTAAAGATTTTTATATGGATTAAAACAATCCAGACGCATGTGGAATAATCGCCTCAGCGAATATTTATTGAAAGAAAGATTTGAAAATAATCCTATATGTCCATATGTTTTTATTAAGAAATCAAAATCCGAATTCGTTATTATTGTAGTTTATGTTGATGATTTAAATATTGTTGGAACTCCTAAAGAGATCACAAGAACCGTTATATATTTAAAGAATAAATTTGAAATGAAAAATCTTGGCAAAATAAAAATTTGTCTTAGCTTGCAGCTCGAGCATTTACCAAATGAAATTTTTATTCATCAGTCAATCTATACAGAGAAAGTCCTGAAGCACTTTTATATGGACAAAACTCATCTCCTAAGTACTCTAATGATTGTTCGATCACTTGATGTGCGGAAAGATGCATTTCTTCCTTGTGAATATAATGAAGATATACTTGTTCTTGAAGTACCATATCTCAGTGCAATTAGAATTTTGATGTATCTTGCAAATTGTACTCGGCCTGATATTACATTTTCAGTTAATCTACTTGCAAGATATAGTTTTGCACCAACTCGAAAGCATTGAAATGGTACTAAACATGTCTCCTTCGTTACCTTCGAGGTACAATTGATATATGATTATTTTATCAACATGGATCAAGTCTACAATTGATTGGATATGCAGATGCAGGTTATCTTTCAGATTCACATAAAGGTAGATCTCAAACTGGATATGTTTTTAATTATGAAGATTCTATCATATCATGAAGATTTATCAAGTAAACAATACCTACCACATCTTCAATTACTCAGAGATCATTGCAATTCATGAAACAAGTCGGGAGTATATTTAGCTGAGATCAGTGATTCAACATATTCAAAAAAAAATATGGTCTTCCCATAATCAATGATAGTCCAACAATTTTATACGAAAATAATACTGCTTGTATCACTCAAATCAGAGGAGGATATATCAAAGATGACATAACCAAACATATTTCACTTAAATTCTTTTATACTCATAAACTTCAGAAGAAATGTAAAATTAATGTCAAGCAGATATGATCAAATGATGATTTGACATATTTATTCACGAAAGCATTATCAACTGCTACATTCAAGAAAATTGTGCAGAATATTAGAATACGAAAACTTAAAGATCTATCATTATGCAATTTTCTGGGGAGTAAATGTTTTGAAAACTTGTGCTGATTGTACTCTTTTTCCTTCGCTAAGGTTTTGTCTAATTAGATTTTTCTTGGCAAGGTTTTAATGAGGCAATTCTAAAGCGATTGGCGGTACACATGAATATCGTACTCTTTTTCCTTCGTCATTGATTTTTTTTTCTATTGGATTTTTCTTTGACAAGATTTTAGCGATGCATATTATTTATGGATGGTCATTCAAATGGAAGTTTTGTGAATGAAAAGTCAAAAAAGGGGGGGGGGGGTATGCCCCCCTCTCCTTTTTTTTTCTCCTCGTGTTCCCATCCCATTTGTTTTGTGAACGACCACCCCTGACGCTAGAGCTCTCTCTATATATAATAGCGTCATATCATTTTGTAAAGAAGAAGAAAACTTTAATTCTTGAATAATAAGAGTATTAAATATTTTTTCTTATAAATTTCCTTTTATTTTTCTTATAGACCAATGGCCAAACCTCAAACACCAACCTCTAAGACCAACATCTCTTCCCCTTTTACCAACTCTCCCATCTTCACCTCAAATATTTTTCCTTCCTCAGTCATTCCCCTTCCAAAATATACTCCTCTCAAGCTTACCTGAGATAATTATTTATTGTGGAAGGCCTAGGTTGTTCTTTATCTTGAAGAACAACACCTCTTTGCATTTGTTGATGGATCTTTTTCGTGTCCCTCTCCAATGCTCACCACTGCCACAAACCAAACCATGACCAACCCAGACTTTTGGCAATGGGCCTTATAGGATCAGTTGATCCGCTCGACACTAAATTCCTCTCTATTTGAAACTGTGCTTGACCATGTCAACAAATGTCACACTTCCCATGAAGTTTGGTCAACGTTAGAGAGTATGTTCACCTCCACGTCTCGAGCTCACTCCATGAACCTCCACTATCAATTAGCTACACTCAAAAAAGGAGGATCCTCAATAACTGATTATTTCCAAAAATTCACTACCATACCCGACACCTTAGTCGCTGCCAACCAACCCCTTAATGAATTCGAATTAATCTTTTTTTTGCTTGCAAGGCTTGGACCGAAATATGACTCATTTGTTACCTCTGTCATAACTCAAGTTGATCCCTTATCTCTGGATGATCTCTATGGTCAAATGCTTGCCCATGATTTACGGCTGGAACATCACCAAATGACCACCTTAGATCTTTCTCAGGCTGGTGCTAATATTGCAACCCGATCACGTGGCGCATGTGGTGGTCGCATCTTCAAATCTGGCCGTGGTTCCAATCAAGCTTCTCGGGGTTCTAGTCGCAACAACCTTGGCAATGGTCGAGGTTACAGCAATCCTAGTTCATCTGAGACTCGACCAGACTGCCAAGTATGCAACAAATCAGGTCACATAACCATACGTTGCAACTATCGGTATGATGATACCTATGATCAAGAACCCTCTCTGCAAGTGTATTGCACTGGGTCCTCTCAACCCAACAACATGAATTGGTACCCTGACATCGGTGCAACACATCACTTGACCTTGGATCTCTCTAATATCAACCTCAATGCTGAAGAATATAATGGCTCGGATCAAATTCGCGTTGGTAATGACAATGGTTTAACCATCACACACTTCGGCACTTCATAACTCACTACACCTACACTTTCATTTTTACTTCATAATGTGCTTTGTGTGCCGCAAATTACCAAGAACTTATTATCTGTTCAAAAATTTATTGCAGCCACTGACACATTTTTTGAATTTCATCCCACTTTTTTTTTTGTGAAGGATCGAACAACGGGGAAGATTCTACTGCATGGGCCGAGTAAAAATGGACTTTACCCTTTATCTGCTTCAAATAAAAATTATACTCCCACTGCTCTTGTTGAGGAACATACCTCACCCTCTCAATGGCATTCTCGGATGGGTCATCCTACTTTCAAAATTGTTCGTCGTGTCTTGTCACAATTTTCGTTACCAGTCATTGAGTCTAAGTCTAGTATGTTATGTTCTGCATGTTTGAGTTCCAAGAGTTGTCAATTACCATTTTTTGAGTCATGTAATCGTGCCACAACACCACTCGAATTAATTTTTAGTGATGTTTGGGGTCTATCTCCTCTTATTTCCCATAATGGCTTCAAATATTATGTTATGTTTTCAGACTCATATAGTAGCTATACTTGGCTCTACCCGATAACTTGCAAAAGTGATCTTATAAATATATTTCGTCAATTTCAACCATTTGCAAAATGACAATTTAATTGCAAAATCAAGCTGTTCAATTTGACTAGGGCGGTGAATTTCGTTCCCTATCATCATTCCTTACATCTCTTGAAATTTCTCACCGTCAATCTTGCCCCCATACTCATCAAAAAAATGGTGCTATTGAACGTAAACATCGTCATATTGTTGAGACGGGTCTGGCACTCTTAACCCATAGTCAAGTCCCACTCAAATATTGGGATTATATATTTGCCACTGCTTGTTAATTAATCGAATGACATCTCCTGTCTCCAACAACCAATCCCCTTTCATTCATCTCTTCAAAAGTGATCCCGACTACTCCTTCATTCATGTTTTTGGTTGTGCTTGTTGGCCTAACCTACGACCATATAATCATCACAAACTACAACCTCAGTCTACTCGTTGTGTCTTCCTTGGCGATAGTCTACACCATAAAAGCTATATATGTCGTAATCCTCTCACCAACAAAATCATTATATCCCACAATGTTGTCTTTGAGGAGTTAGTATTTCCATTCAAAATCTTGTCACCTCCTTAAACCCAAATAGAGTCCTCCTCAATTCCACTAGTTATACCCACCATTCGGTCTATATCTTCCTCGCCTAATGCAGACGGATGCCACCTAGTTGTGCCAAGCTCTCTACAGAACTCGAGTAACCAAACTCCACAAGACCATTTGGCCTCCTCTTCCCCAAGCACCAACCCCACACATTTTTCCTCTCCACCTTGCCATTCTTACCAAATCCTAGCCCCTTAGATCAACCGAATACTCCCTCTACTGTGCCTACCCTTAACCCCATCACCCTATGAACACTAGATCAAAGAACAACATCACCAAAACCCACATAGATGGGACTATCCGATATCCACTCCCTAAAGCTCTCCTTGTCGAAACCGAAGCTGTGATGGCTGAACCCTCTTCTTGCTATACCAATGCGGTCAAGCATCCTCAATGGCGCCATGCCATGAACTAAGAGTTCGATGCCTTGCTGAAAAATGGCACCTAGATTCTAGTCCCTCTTACGGCTGCCCGAAACATCATTGGTTCAAAATGGATCTATCGGATCAAAAGAAAAACAAATCGTGATATGGAATGCTACAAGGTGCGCCTAGTAGCCAATGGCTATTTTCAGCAAGTAAGTGTTGATTTCTCTAACACCTATAGTCTAGTGATCAAACCCAAAATGGTAAGAACAGTCTTATCTATTGCTATCTCCTCAGATTGGGTGATTAGAAAAAATTGGTGTGCACAATGCCTTTTTACATGGCAAACTTTTTGAGGAGGTCTTTATGACTCAACCTCAAGGGTATGTTTACCCCCAATTCCCACATCATGTATGCAAATTGTAGAAGGGTTTATATGGCCTAAAACAAGCCTCCTGGGCTTGGTTCTCATGCCTAAGCAATTGGCTCCTTGATCTAGGCTTTCATGGGTCACGTTCTGATACATCTCTGTTTATTCACACGTCATCCAAATTCACCATGTATATACTTATCCATGTCGATGATATTTTGATCACCTGCTCACACAACCAAGCAACTGATGATTTATTGAAGACTTTGCATGGTGACTTTGCAATAAAAGATCTAGGCAATCTGATTTTTTTCTTGGGAATTGAGGCTATTCACTCCAGTGGGCAGCTCCTCTTATCTCAACAAAGATATATATATATATATATGTCATAGACATAGTCCAAAAGACCAATATGTATGAGGCGAAACCAATTAGTACTCCTATGGCTACTTCCACCAATCTAAGTGCATTTGATAGTGAGGATTTCAATGATCCTACCTTATTTCATAGTACAATTGGAGTTTTACAATATCTATCAGTCACTCGGCCAGACATAGCATTCATAGTCAATAAGTTATCTCAATTCATGCATAAACCACAACTATCTCATTAGCAAGTTGCGAAGTGTCTTATTTGGTATCTTAAACAAACAATCAACTATGGTTTGTCATTCAGCAAGTCAACCACCACTACTCTTCAAGCATTCGCAAATGCTGATTGGGCGGGTTCTCATGATGATAGGCGCTCAACTAGAGATTTCTGTGTGTTCTTAGGGCCGAACCTTATTTCTTGGAATTGCAAAAAGCAAGCTACTGTAGCTCGCTCAAGCACTAAAACTAAATATAAATCACTTGCCAATACGGCGGTTGAACTTCAATGTCTTCAATCCCTATTGCAAGAACTAGATTTTAAAGCATTATCTCCTCTTATCTTATGGTGTGACAACATAGGCAATACTTATTTATCAGCAAATCCAGTTTTTCATGCTCTTACAAAGCATGTGAAAATTGATTTTCACTTTGTGCGTGATATGGTAGCCAAGAGACTCATTGAAGTTAGATTTCTATCTTCTAAAGATCAACTAGCGGACATTTTTACAAAGCCTCTTTTATCATTCCAGTTTGCAACACTTCACTCCAAGCTCAATGTAGTTTCCACTTCATTGAACTTGCGAGGGTGTGTTAAGGATAAGGATGCAAATGAGATTCAAAATCATGATAAAATTGTAACTATTCAAGATGAGATAAAATAGCAGCTATGTGAGATAAAGTAGCAGATGTAGTTTAATAGGATTGTTTAGTTGAGCTTGTTTTTATATTTGAATTATTCTATTTTGATAATTTCTATCTTATTGTTGGTTAGCATTCCTACCGTACTATGTAATGCATACTCTTCTATTTAATAAGATGCAACCACACAATAGTGTGTGGAATTATTTTCCTCAATAATATTCATTTATATTCATTCATATATAACCATAGCTCAATCCAAAAGCCAATATTAATTATTTGGATGATTCCAACCAAAAAGAGGAGCTTATGGTTCTAAAAAATATATAGAGTTAGAAGTTATTCATTTATGGTTCTAAAAAGAGGTTGTGTTGTAATTGTAGAGAAAGAATATTTTAAGAAATTTTAAGCCTTCTGAATCTTTGGGGTTTACTAAATCTACTTGTCATGTGTAGATTGGTGTAATGATGGAGTACTTCGACTATTAACGTTGCAAATTTTGCAGTATTTTGTGTTCCTTTTTTGATGAGGTTTTCATGGTATTCTTCTAAGTCCAAATTTTATTTTTTGCTGGTTTGTTTTGAAATTTATGTCTATCTGTGCTGTTTTGTGTTCAAATCATTTTCTAACATGATTTTGAATTTATATTAGGAGTAGAACTTGATCCCTATATAAAATATATTTTTTTTAAACCTATCAAGCAATTTTAATACATTTGATTGCAGGATGCCATCTATAATTTTAAAGATGGGCTTTGTATTTTTGGAGCAGAGTTCCACATGATTCTGGTACCAATATGTATTCAATCAATGTTTCTTGTAGCGGCACAAGATTTTATTATCAGGTACTTCAAATGGTTGACAAATTGACAATTTAATTTCAGTATGTTAAGGGAGGGACCAGCATCTGAGGTATTTAAGTAGAATTAGGATAGGTAGAATAATAGTTGAAACGTATATCTCAAATGCTTGATGCTTTGATGCACGATATCTAACAGACTTTTGGTCACTCTTTGGCATGTTTCTTAATCAGAAGTTTAAGTTGTATCCTACATTGTAAATTGGTGTGGTTGTATGCTGTTTTATTACATGTGAACTAGGCTTTGCTCGACTCATAACCATAAAGAAATTTCTCATAGAAAACTCCAATCGCAAAGCCAACAGTATCATCACCAAAGAAAAAGATGTAAAGACATCGAATATGATTGAAAGAGCTAAGGAAGAGATTGAAGCAATCATTCACACTAAAAAACCGCCACACCATCACAAGGAAACGCATGGAAGGAGTGATGGCATTGATGAGAACACCCGGATAGATGACGCCAATTATCAAAGGCCCCAATGTGTTTGAACGTGTGAATGTGATCATAATCACTTGGAATGTGATCTTATTTGCTGATATCTTTTTTAATTTATGGTTGTTTGTTAGTGGAAGGAGAATGACCTCAACTAGTCAGCGAAACCTAGACGTTGTTGATGTTTTGGTTTCAGATTTTGGTGCTTTGACATCTATTTTTACTCAATTATGTTAATTTTGATATGTTTAGTCTATCATTCAAGATTTCTTGCATATGAGGATGAAACAAGTAATCATAGGTTAGAAGGTGACACCCTTGAGACAACTTGCTTATTCGATCTTTAATGTTGAATTGGGGAGTTTCACTGCTACTAATTCCCCACAAAATCACTACGCACAAAATCGCCAAGCAACTCCCCTCCAATTGAACAAATGAAGCATTTTCATTCACTCTATTCTCCATCAATTAATAATTTGGCCCATAAAGAATAATAATTATATTGTATTGTCGTCGTCCCATTTATTTACTTTTTTGAAAATTTAAAACAAGAGAAGGAAAGAAGTAATAGAAAGAATCTCTCACAGAAGGGCATCAAAATTGCAACTAAATTGGTTACTTTATATACAAACTTGAAAAAAGAAAGAAAGAATATGATTATTTAGTAACTGATAACAATAAAACTATATTGTATCCAGAGATTCTTTCTTGTACTTTAATCTTGGTAAGTGTAGGTACTGAACTCATCCCATGACAGACAGCACTTGAGCTTCTTTTGTTCTGGTATGTGGAACTTTGGTTCTCTAGGTACAGTTGGATGCTTCATCAATCTTGACA
The DNA here is from genome assembly GCA_036559045.1 of Platycarya longipes. Taxonomy (NCBI): domain Eukaryota; kingdom Viridiplantae; phylum Streptophyta; class Magnoliopsida; order Fagales; family Juglandaceae; genus Platycarya; species Platycarya longipes. Next base: position 27,323,634 of record CM071790.1, read on the forward strand.
AACAAAAACAAACAAAATAACAAAATAACCAATATGAGAGACACCATCCAATTTATATTGTTTATTATAAGGGGAGAACAAGGATTTTAATAGCTCCCTTTAGACATGAAAATGCAGCATATATTGGATGTAAATATTTGATAAACCAAAATTTTTGACAAAAATCCCCCTGCTCGAAAAATTTTCGACATGTAGAAAAGGGTGAACAAAAATCAGTCTTTGAGGCTAATCTGTTCAGAAACAACGCCGTTCTGAAAGTTGAATATAAGTCATATTTTTTAACTCTTAAAAGTTGCATCCAGATCGTAAAAAGAGGATCATAGTAATTGTATTTTTGGTAAGCTATAACAATGAATGATTTGGCATCTTGTTTTGTATATAGCAAAGTACCTCAACCAGATTCAGCTAAGAGTGGCATCTCGAAAAAATGTAGCATACATATCAACAAGTGCCGAAGATAAAGAAGATGATTAAAAGAAGTGCTATTTTCCAAATGTAAATCTCGTTGTCACTTTGGCCTTATCAATTGTTGTAATTGGCCTATATACACAAGATACCTTAGAAGGAAAGTGTGCGAATGAGATAAGTTCTTTATTGTTCTTAATATCTTATGTTGGTTTTTTCAAATTAATGAGGTTCTGACTTTTCTAAGACTATTATTTTCATCAGTGTTGAAATACCCAAACAAGAAAGAAAGTCGAAATGAAACCAAGCTCTTATGGAACTAGATGAATAAAACTAGATCACCTTTTACCTTTTGGGAATGAAAGGTTTGTCAACATAGGGCATAGGATGTACTGTAGGAACGTGCTCCTTTCTCAACCTTCTTATTTCTTCATTTCTGCAGTCTACAAGAGTGATAGGAACACATACATTTTCGATGTATAATTTAAATCTCGTAACATGGGCTTGACATTTGACAACCATTTCATATCATGTACCTTCTGCTGTCTTTCTCTTTTCATGCTCAATCAGGAACATCTTCTCTACTACTTAATGTATAATCAAACTAACAATCACACATGTATAATCAATGGATAATGCATACTCATACTCATACTCAGGCGAAACTTTTAGAATGTTTGTTAGCTAATTGAAGAAGATAAAGTAGAGTAGGATAGAAACAACATAACAACGCATATACTAACTTAATGAAATCATATAGAAAAGCATCTGATGGTCAAACTCAGCATGTTCTACTGCTCGCAAATCAGTGTAAAGCTTCAAGTCTATTGGCCTTGTGTTCTACTTCACTAGGAACTTTATCAAGCAGTGAGTGGTGAGTGGCCTTGCTCCACGGGAGGAAACAATTTGTGGGTTTGGGTTGTCAGTGCGAAATTGAAGTGTGCGTGTGTGTGTGAGGGGGGAGAATGTGAGTGTGACGAGTAATAACAAGAATTAAGTGAGAAATTTAGGAAAAACGCTTACCGGCATCGAAATTGCCGAGAAGAAGAAGCCACTCTTGTCGCGATGCCGTCCAAATCTGTAGTTGATCGGGCAGTGGGGTAAAAAGCAAGCTTCGAGGGCTTCACCCAAAAGAAACATAGTGAAGGAGGCTTTGGCCAGTGATTTATCAAGAAGCATTTTGGTAGTGGGAACACGAAGGAGGAGGCCATGGAAATGATGGGTGCTTCGAATTTCAAATGGGTGAAATGAAAAATAAGAGACAGGGAACGGGCAGCTGTAGCAGGGTGAAGTTAGTAAATTCGCTTAAGCCACGTCATGAGTGTTATTTAGTTGCTACCAATGGATGATCTCTACATCTATTCGAAAAGGAATGTACCAAAACTAGGAGTACTGCTAGGGAGCAGCCACATTTAAAACACTCACTCTCACATGTACAGTAACATTTATTATTCATATTACTATTTATGTGAGGGTGAGTACTTTGAGTGTGGCTGCTCCCAAATAACTAGACGAGAAATTCTACTTAGCAACTACTGTAGCTGAACACTGAATGCACTCATTATGTGTCTATTGTTTTTTTTCAAAACTAGCATTTTGAGAAACTTGAAGACCTACAGCCATTTCTTTTTCTTTCATCTTGCCCATTAGAATTATCGTTTCCCATTTCTCATTGGCGATCTCTTTTTTCACCTTCAAAGCTTGTCATCGTGCCTTCTCTGCTCTAGGTGTTGCCGTTGCCGTCGCTCCTCCTCTGCTTTGGGTCCCCTGTCGTAGATTCACATCCTCAGCCCAACACCCTGCATCATCGTCTCCCATCCTCTGCAAGACAAACAACTTTTTAAGAATTCGGTAAGTTTCCATCAGGCAAGTTTCCACTAGGGATTTTCACCCGATCCAACCCGACCCGATAACCTCGATCCCGACCCAACTCGCTAACTCATATATTTAGAATACCCGATGCTCGTTTGGCAGATTACTCGATACCAACAGATTCTTTCAAACCTGACTAGATGCAAAATCCAAGCAACAAAACCAAACCTCTCAACAAAATCAAAGGAGATTCAAAGCAAACCATGCAATAAAAGGACCGTTGCTCAATATACAACCCAGAAGACTAAAAATCAGAGAAGAAGATTCAAAATCAGAGAAGATGATTCAACAAAAGTAACCTCTCAACAAAATCAAAGAAGAAGATTCAAATCAAACCATGCGACGAAAGCACCATTGTTCAATATACGACCCAGAAGATTCAAAATCATAGATGAAGCTTCAAAATCTTGCTCGCGAGAACGACTACATGTACGGCAGCCAAATTTAGAAAAAATTTCTCAGAATCTCGACCCTAAAATCCTTGAAATTGCTTTTGGCAGTGAATCCTCATCCTCTTCTCGGTCCTCCATCCTCGAAATCGCTTCAAGCTCTTCAATACCCAACAAGAATGGTGTACGATTGTCTCGTACTCGGTGAGTTCTTCCACACTGGCATTCTCAAAAGACATGAGTTGTGGCTCCTAGTAAGAGTCTTCGTCATTGCCATCTAAGCAAGAAGGTCCGGTTGCTGTCTCTTCTGGCGTGCCCCCGGTACAGGGTAGCCCTTCTTCCAGCGTCGTTTTTGGGCCTCTTTGTTTTCATCGCTGAGAGACGATGTTTGGAAGCCTCTAGAATCCATCTCATTGTAACAGGTAAAAGAAAAAATGTTGGCAATGGGGAATTGACTAATTCCACTTCTGTTGTTTTAACTTTTCGGGTTGAAAAATCGAAGAAACAGGTCGAGTAGGTAGTTCGGCCTTTTTGTTCAGCCTTAGTTTCCACATCGCCCATACTCAATGTCTTCATCCCATTCTTTGCAACTTTAGGCCTTTGGAGGCAAATTGGTTGTTGTTCATAGATCTTTTGCAAATTATAGAAAAGGGAAAAGTCCATTATCTCAAACTTAAAGAGAATAAAATGTCGATTGATTTGAGAAATAATCATTGTCAAACTTGAATCCTTTGATTTTCTTATGGGATTTTTTCCTACTGTAGATTGTAGTTAAAGAGTAGCTTTGTGCATTATTCGTTCAAACTTGCCTTTTCGCTATGCTTTGTAATATTTCATCAAAGATCTAATTAGAAAGTGAGAATCCAATTTTAACCCATTTCACGAGAAGGATTTCATCAAGTTAAATCCTTTGGATGCAAGAAATTAAACTATATCATTTGTTGAAAAAAAAACATGTAACTCTTTCAAAGACTCTTTAGAGAATAAAACATGTTTCGAATGCTATAAACAGAGAAAAAAAAAATCAATATCAAATTTTCTACAAGCAGTGGCTTCATTTTATTGGATTCCTCTTGATATCTTTCAATGTTGTCTCCTAACTTTGTCAGGAGACCTGTTAGAAGTTATTCATTTATGGTTCTAAAGGTGGTTGTGTAGCTTGTAGAGAAATAATGTTTTAAGAATTTTTGAACCTTTTGAGTCTTGTGGATTTTTCTTTTTCTTTGGTTTATAATGTGTTCTTAACTGGTTTTTAATTTCAACACCATTTTTTGTGGCTTGCACAACAGCTTTTTTTTTTTGGGGAAGGGGGGGGAGGTAAATAATTTATTATGGAATTGATATCCTGTGCTTTACTTGGTTTCAACATTTCTTCCAAAATGTTGGTGGATTATTGTATTAATGTTTATTCATTAATAAGTTCTTGTAACTTGATCGGACTCGTATCTTGGTTTAAGTTTTCCTTCTATATTTGCTGATCTTATTGATGTGCGTAGTGATCTTATCTTGGATTCGTATCTTAGATTGGTATTAATGTTGTGCGTAGTGATCTTATTTGTTAGTATCTTTTTTATTTATGGTTGATAATGGAAGGAGAATCACCTCAACTGGTCAGCAGGACCTTGACCAAGTTGCTAAGAGGATCGTTGGTGCCCCCTGATCAATTTATTTGGATAGATCTGGTAGAGCACTAGTCTTTTTTTTTTCAAATAAACGAACTGCATTCAATTTATTAATAACGGGCATTATAAACAGACTTGAAACATACATAACAAACCAACTAAACGATGATCTGTAGCTCTTTAGAATACTAAAAGTGACTGATATATTTTAACCCTAGTTGCACACCGCTCTAGAACCATCCCTAGTTGCATACCTCTCTAGAACCATGTCTGACAGACAGCCCAACTCCGCTCAAGACAGAGTTACAACCACCAAATCAGCAAAACAAACAAAACAACCAACCTCGCATTCGTACAAAGACGAATAAGGAGACAAACTCTAAGGACATAAAGTCCTAGAGACAAAGTGTTTTGTGTTTTTTTTTAATAAAAAAGAAACAACAAAATGGAGATAAAATGGGAGAAATCAGATAACATGGACATGGATCCAACTCTCAACTTTGGAGAAAATGTAAACCAGCCAAACAAGAGAAGCCACGGTTGTGGAAGGGGCGTGGGTAGCACGCGCTACCTTGTGGGATGGTAGAAGGAAAAGGACGATGCAACTGGAGGCCCTGATCGCGGTGGAGATGCGCGTGGCAATCGAAGGCCATCACAGGACCGCGTGTACTCCTCACGCGCGCCTTCGACCAGCAAGAAAACCACCCCTGACTGAAGATTGGGACCTTGTGAGTCCATTGGAGTGGCACGTTGGGGCTAGATGCCGGAGACTAGATGTGCGAGTTGCTCATGGTGCACAGGGCATGGTATCGCATTGCCGTTCGCCGTGTCATTGTTCACTTTTGTTTCCCCCGAAGCACCAATACACCGGTGGAGTCCTTGCAAACTGAAACAAAGAAAAAAAACAAAGGGAAAGGAAAAACACATAGGAGAGAAGGGAAGGGAATGGGAGATGGAGATGAAGAGCAGGGCAAAAATAAACAAAATGAAAGGGAAAGAGAAGGGATGGGGTGGGGGAAAGGGGGGGGGGGAGGGAGGGAGGAAGGGGCGAGACTCCCACCCGCCTGGTGGCGCTAGGATTGGGAGGGGAAGTTAGGGTTAGGTTGGGAAGGGTGGGCGAGAGGAAAATGAAGGTCCCCAATTGGTTGGAACTCAGCAGAGGGACTAGACTTCAGTAGAGCATTGGTCTTACTATTTAGGTTTATACTTTTGTTGAAATGTGGCAACTACTACGAATGATTAAGATAGAATTTTGTCCCATCTTCCAAATGTTTTGTCAAGATAGACGTTGTTTATGTTTTGGTTTTAAATTTTGGTGCTTTGACATATATTTTCACTCAATTATCTCTAATTTTAATATGTTTAATCTACCATTCAAGATATCTTGCATGGACCAGAGCATTTATTTTCTGTTGAAAATTAATCCTGCATATGAGGATGAAACAAGTAATCATAGGTTAGAAGGTGATTCCCTTTAGACAACTTGTTTGTCCGATCTTTAATGTTGGATGGGGGAGTTTCATTACTAATAATTCCACAAAATTACAACGCACAAAATCGCCAAATGGGCCCCCTTCCAATCAATTGGAAGCATTTCCCTTCACTTCGTTCTCATCAATTAATAATTTGGCCCATAAAATAATAATAATAATATTGTATTGCCATCATCACATTTATTTACTATTTTGAAAATTTAAAACAAGATAAGGAAAGAGGTATTAGAAAGAATCTCTCTCCAAGGGCATCAAAATTGCAACTATAAATTGGTTGCTTTGTATACAAACTTGAAAAAAAAAAAAGAATATGATTATTTAGTAACTGATGACAATAGAACTATATTATATCCAGAGTTTCTTTCTTGTACTTTAATCTTGGTAATTGTAGGAACTGAGCTCATCCCATGACAGATAGCATTTAATCTTCTTTTGTTGTGGTTTGTGGAACACAATTGGATGCTTCATTGATCTTGACAAACAAAAACGAGCAAAAAAATAACAATATGAGAGACACCATCCAATCCATATTGACAGGGCTGCAAACGATCTGAATCGAGTCAAATTTGAGCAGGGGTCAAAAGCTCGTTTAACATATTTCACTACTCGAACTTGACTCAAGCTCGAGAAATTTTAGAAATTTCTGATTGAGTTCGACTCGTTTAACATATAATCTGATCGAATTCGATTCAAACTCGAATATAAAAAATACTCGAGTTGATACAAGCTCGAGTAGCTCGACTCAAGCTCGTTTTAATCTAATACACATTTTTTTTTCTTGGTTGGCTGAAGCACAAATAAGATTATTTCTCTCAATCAGTTTGAACTAAAATTAGAGTTGCTTATTCTTTATAAACATTTAATTTAATAATTTTTTTTATGAATTTAATATATTATTATTATAAAGTATATAACAAAATATGTTACTTATACATAATAACATAAAGTAACAAAATATATTACTTATACAAAATATCAAAATTAATAAATATAACCCATAAAATATATATAATAAATAAATAAAAAATATATGTAAGAGTGTGTATATATATATATATATATTACGAGTATTATGACAAGCTCAAAACGAGTCGAATTGAGTTTATATAAATATTGTTCATAAGCCTAAATCGAGTCGAGTCGAGATTATACGAGTTTTGCTCGTTTAATATTCGAACTAATACTGGTGTTCATGATCAACTCATTTATTAAATAAACCGAATCTGAGTCGAATTTATACGAGTTGAGCTCGAATTGTTCACGAGCGATTCTATTCATTTACAGTCCTACATATTGATTATTATAAGTTGGGGAACAAGGATTTAATAGCTCCCTTTAGATCTGAAACTACAGCATATATTGGATGTAAATATTTGATAAACCAAAATTTGTCAAGGCATGTAAATATTTGATAAACTATTAACTCTTAAAAGTTGCATCCAGATAGTAAAAAGAGGATCATAGCAATTGTATTTTTGGTAAGCTATTACAATGAAGGATTTGGCATCATGTTTCGTATAAAGAAAAGTACCTTAACCAGATTTAGCTAAGAGTGGCATCTCGAAATAATGTAGCACATAGTACATCAACAGTTGCGATTCAAGTAGTTCATTGATAGACAAACACTTAGTGGTCCAAAACTGAAGTGGGCAGGAGCCTCTTGATCACAATGCACCAAACTTTGTCACCTTGAGTAGTAACCCTCTCTATAATCAAGAAAGAGATCAGGAAGAGACTATATTTGTTAACCAAACAATTAATCAGAAAAGAAGAAAATAGAGCAATATCTCATTCAAACAAAAAAGAAGATCAAAGGGGCAAATATAGAAGGAAAACTTAAATCCCATACAAATCCAATCGAGTTGTGAGAAGAACTTGTTAATGAATAAACATTAATATCAGTAATCCACTAACATTTTGGAAGAAATGATGAAATCAACTAAAGCACAGGATATCGATTCCATAAACTAAATGAAACCCGATTAAAAGATCAAAACCAATCAGAATCTTTACACATTATTTACCCAAAAGAACTTGTGAATGAATAAATATACCAGTAATCCACCAACATTTTGGAAGAAATGATGAAACCAACTAAAGCACTGGATATCGATTCCACAAACTAAATGAAGATTAAAAGATCAAAACCAATCAGAACCTTTACACATTATTCTTAAAACATTATTTCTTTACAAACTACACAACAACCTCTTTTTAGAACCATAAATGAATAACTTCTAACAGGGCTCCTGACAAAGTGAGGAGACAACATTGAAAGATATCATGAGGAACCCAATAGAATGAAGCCACTGCTTGTAGAAAATTTGATATTGACTTTTTCTTTCTCTGTTTATAGCATTCGAAACATGTTTTATTCTCTGAAGAGAGTCTTTGAAAGAGATATATGTTTTTTTTAACAAATGATATAATTTAATTTCTTGCATCCAAAGGATTTAACTTGATGAAATCCTTCCAGTGAAATGGGTTAAAACTGGATTCTTACTTGCTAATCAAATCTTTGATGAAATATTACAAAGCATAGTGAAAAGACAATTTTGATTGAATAATGCACAAAGAAGCTCTTTAACTACAGTCTACAGTAGGCAAAAATCCCATAAGAAAATCAAAGGAATCAAGTTTGACAAAGATTATTTCTCAAATCAATCGACATTTTATTCTCTTTAAGTTTGAGATAATGGACTTTTCCTGTACCTTTTTTTACTTATATATATATTAAAAAAAAAAAGATAATTGTTATGAATTCTGTAAGTGGAGGGACGACAGCCGCCCCCTGTCCCACCACTAAAATTATGTGAATGACCCCACCACTATTATTTTAAAATCTGCATAGTAACTTGCATAGTGACTTGCATAGTAACTTGCATAGTAACTTCAACGCCTATAAATATGGGCTTCAGTTGTAATGAAATTCATAAGAAAATAGAGAGAGAAAGAAAGTTTCAGAGAATTTCTTTTATATTTCTCTTGCAATAGTAGTAGTTTTCTTTTTAGTTTTATAACACGTTATCAGCACGAGGTTCTACCGATACTGAAGCTAGTGGTCTTCTACTTCAAGTAAGTTTTTCAATATATTATTTGCAGTCCTTGAGATAAATATTAAAGGTAATATTTCTGAATATTACTTGATAAAATTTTATTTTTATTCTCATGATAATGTGAATATATTTCTTAAATTCACAGATTTATTTTTGTAATATAATGTCAAATATTGATATTTATTACTATTGACATTTCTGAAAAATGTTATTTATCCAGGATCCTTGATGAGATTTATTTGGATATGATGATGAACTTGAAAGATACAATCATAGAAGAAAATCATGTGTCCCTGAAGGACCGTGCTGTGTATCTCATGATGAAAAATCATCTTACTGTGTGAAATGAATTAAGAGAGTGATATAAGCACCAGAAGATGTAATCCTCTCAAAAGATCATTATGATTTATTGCACCTGAAGTTGCAAGATTTTAAGAGTGGTATTGAATATTCTGCACTCTTTAAAATCAGCTCAATATTAAAATTATGCAGTGAAAATGTCACTGATGATGATATATAAAAGAAGACATTATTTTTCATACTTCGAATGTGCTCCTGCAGTAGCAATATCGAGAGTGAAAGTTCAACAAATATTCTGAACTTTTGTTTTGTCTTCCAGTGATTGAGCTAAATAATGAGTTTTTGTTACACCAGTTACGTCCTATTAATGATATCGAATTTACACAATTCCCAGAAGTGAACGGGAACTAAGGGCGTAGACGTGGTAGAAAAATTATAGAAGTGTTGGTCCCAAAAGCGACAACACTAAAGATGATAAAAATATATCGTATCACCAGAAGTGATCAAACTCAGAAAAGGGTAAAGGCCCTCAGAATAATTCTTCATAAAAAAAATGAAGATGTTTGTCATAGATGTGATATGACTAAACAGTAGTCACGTACCTGTTGTACGGCCATGCACTTGATTTACTTATACTAAGCTTTTATATATAAGTTTATTAATATTTCATCATGTTTTGAAATAATGAAATATCGGTGCCTGAAGCACGACAAGAAATTACTTGGGATAATAAAGTCCTGTTTAAATTTGATCCTCTTATAAATAAATGTGAACCAGAAGTTCAGAGGATTATTTATCTGCAAAGTGTTGCAAATCAATTACATGATGTATTTACTGACACTAAAGGTGTTGTAAAATCATATATTACTGCTGTTAATGCTTAAGCAAGAATTGAAGTCCCTGAAGGACGAGTTGTTAAAACAGCAATAAATGAGTCTAAGATACACCTGAAGCGTTGAAGACCTATTGGTGCACAAGAAAAATAAAAATCGGTGCTCATGAAGAGACCGTATTTTCTAATCCTCCTGAAGAGGTAACTCCTGAAGAGTGTAACTCCTAAAGAGTATAACTCCTGAAGAGAAAACTCCTGAAGAGTATAAACCTCCTGAAGAGGAACCTCCTGTAGAGGTGTTTCATGAAATGTTTTCCCCTGGAGAGGAACAATGAGATCTCAATACATTTCATGAGTACTGGAAAATTTATGGATAGAAATAAAACTGTTGTCGACAACATATATGATAACACGTGACATTACCAGAAGTAATGAAGAAAGTGAGCCAAAATCCGTCGAAGAATGTCGACGTAGAAATGATTGGCCAAAATGGAAAGCAGTTATTAAAACTGAATTAAACTCGCTAGTGAAGCGAGATGCATTTGGACCTGTTGTCCAAACACCAAAGGGTGTAATATCTGTCAGATATAAATGAGTATTTATACGAAAGCGTAATGCGAAATGAAATTGTACGGTATAATTTGTCGCACAAGGTTTCCTGCAGAAACCCGAGAATAGTTATGAGGAAACATATTTCCTTGGTATGAATGCAATCACATTCATATTTTTAATCGATTTGGTTATTACAAAAGGATTAGATATGCAGTTAATGAATGTGGTCCCTGCATATTTATAAGGATCATTAGATCATTACATATATAAAGATATACGATACTTGAAGCATTTAATCCAAGTACATTTAGGAGTATGTACTTTATAAAGCTTCAGAGATCTTTATATGGGTTAAAGCAATCCGGACGCATGCGGTATAATTGAATCAACGAGTATCTATTGAAAGAAGGATTTAAGAATAATCCTATATGCCCATATGTTTATCAGAATCCGGATTTGCCATTATTCCAGTTTACGTTGATGATTTACCTTGTTAGAACTCCTGAAGAGATTACAAGAGTTACTATAAATTTAAGGAATGCATTTGAAAAGGAAAGATCTTATTATTCAATTGATAGATGAGTTACAAGAATTTGAGACTTCTAGCCTCATCTCTCAAATGCATTTGCTCTTCATAAAGCAACATACCATCCTTATCTAAAGGATTGGGCAGTCGAAATGAAGAGGCAAGTAAGGATTTTAAATCCTTATTCTCTTGCTTTAAGTCTGTAATTTTTCTGTCAGACTCTTGAACGAGTCGTTGAAGTACGGAAACCTTCTCGTTAAGCTCCTCAATCTGACGATTTTTGGATTGTAATCGGTTGGAAAATCCGACAATAGAGGAGGAGTATCTGGTGCCGAGAGTCACCAGCTCATAAACAGCTTCACGATCTGACTTATTAGCCAGATCATTTGCTTGCTGCAACATGGCACCTGCGGAAGATGCAGGAACAACTTGTAATTGAGGCGAAGGATACCTCATATGTTGATTGTGAGAAATAGTAAAAGGAAATTGATGAGCCATTGGAAATTTGTAGAATAAGAATACAAATACAGATGAATTATAGATATGAGAAGAAGATTTGATGCGTACTAAATGAAGCTAAAGACGGTTCTTATAGAAATGGAAATAAGAACAAGACAAAGCATCATCTCTTCAAATCTCACTTTACAAGATATGCTGGATGCATAATTTCAAAAGCCAGCGAGATTAATTACAGCTATCCCTATTTTCTTGTAAACGTTGAACCTCTGCCGTTAGCTGCTGTTGTTGACTTTGTATCTGAGCTCTCTCTCGTTCCAGCTCTTCTACTCGTGTTTTCAGGTCACGAGAATACCAATCTACAAGTTTCTTCAGCTCCTTGTTTTCTTGTCTTAAATCTTTATTTTTACTATCTTTAGTTGCAAGCGTTTGATGCAACTCAGATATTTGAGTTTTAAGATGATCAACCTCACTCGTTCTCGCCAATAGCCTCTGAGACATGGTTGTAAGAGAGGCAGCATATTGAGCACTGAGGGTTCTTGATGCTGCAACAATTTCAGGATCAGATTTACTAGATAGATATATCTCTGCTCCTATCATGGTGTTGACAGCCTCAGGAGAAAATATGAGTGGTTGAGGTATAAAAGGTTCATGGTTCAAATCTGGGACATTAGAATTTCTATCAGACATAATATCATTCTGAATGAACAACAACTGAATCTATGAGGAATGCGAAATCTTTTTGCTGGAGTAAACCAATGGTAAAATTGGTTATATTTAAACAACAACCCGAAGGCTTCAAATCTCTTCAAGATCTCGTTTGTCCACAATGTCAAGCGGATTTGATTTTCCGCCGAACCGATAATATTAGACCTCAAAGCTTTTACAGCTTTTATCATACATAGATGGTTTCCAATGTTATTTCCGCCGTATATAAACAAGTTCTTCCTAATAACGCCGAATGAGGGGGAGAAAATTTTAGATGAAAATATTATCATACTCTCTCTAATGCATTATTTAGTTGGAGATCGTGTTTGAATTCTTAACTTGTTATATATACTGAAATTATATTTGCTTATTACTTGAAACACTAATGCATATTATCAGGGGGAGTTTAAGTATTACTGCAGGTATCAGATTTCTATTAAGTTTGTCAACCAGATATTAGTTTTCATCTTCAAATCACTCAGAGATTATTGCAATTCATGAAACAAGTCGAGAGTATATTTGGCTGAGATCAATGACTCAACATATCCAAGAAAAGTGTGGTATTTTGATAGCTCAACAATTTTATACGAAGATAATGCTGCTTGTATCACTCAAATCAAAGGAAAATATATCAAAGATACGATCAAGTGATAATCTGGCAGATTTATTCACGAAGACATCACCAACTGCGACATTCAAGAAAATTGTGCAGAATATTAAAATGTGAAGACTCAAAATCTATCGTCATGCACTTTCCAGGGGGAGTAAAAGTCCTGAAGACTTGTGTTGATTGTACTCTTTTTCCTTCGCTAAGGTTTTATCCCATTGGGTTTTCCTTTGCAAGGTTTTAATGAGGCAATCTTAAAAGCACTTGTGGATACATAAGAAGACTGTACTCTTTTTCCTTCGCCATTGGTTTTTCTTCCCACTGGGTTTTTCCTTGGCAAGGTTTTAACGAGGCAGATTGTTTATGGGTGGTCATTCAAGGGGGAGTGTTATGAATTCTGTAAGTGGAGGGACGACAGCCGCCCCCTGTCCCACCACTAAAATTATGTGAATGACCCCACCACTATTATTTTAAAATCTGCATAGTAACTTGCATAGTAACTTGCATAGTAACTTCAACGCCTATAAATATGGGCTTCAGTTGTAATGAAATTCATAAGAAAATAGAGAGAGAAAGAAAGTTTCAGAGAATTTCTTTTATATTTCTCTTGCAATAGTAGTAGTTTTCTTTTTAGTTTTATAACAATAATGGACTTATCATTTTTTTATAATTTGCAAAAGATCTGCAGACAACCAATCTGCCTCCAAAGTCTGAAAGTGGCAAAGAATGGGATGAAGACACTGAGTATGGGCGATGTGAAAACTTGCTTGATGGAAACTTACCGGATTCTTGCAAAGTTGTTTGTCTTGCAGAGGATGAGAGACGACGACGCAGGGTGCTGGGCTGAGGATGTGAAATGGCGACAGAGGACCCAGAGCAAAGAAAGGGTGACAGCGACGGCAATACCTAAAGCAGAGGAGGCGCAAAGATGGGCTTTGAAGGTGAAAGAAAAGATCGAAAGCGGGAATTCGAATGGGCGGAATGAAAGAAAAAGAAAGGGTAATGCTACATGCCTTTCATTTTGATATGTCAATTTGATATTTCATATATTTTAATTCTTTTTAATTTTTTATTTTATTTAATAATTAAGACAATAATTATTAGTATATTAATATTTTTTATATTTTTAAAAAATATAAAAAAAATATGAAAAGAAAAATAACAAAAAAAATAATTATCAAATTAATAGAATAAAAAAATAAAAATGGCTACTAGGCCTTCTGAAGTTTTTAAGGCAAGTTTTGATAAATATATGGAAAAATATTGAGTGAAATATATATATATATATACACACACACGTAATGAGTGCGCTGAGTGTCCACCTACAGTAAATTCTCTGTAGAATTTCTCAGACGAGACAAAGGAGGTTCATTAGTTTGGTAGGGGAGAGCAAACAGCGTCCACAAAACATACCAAACACCACATGATGTCGCGTGCCACCGATACGCTTTCAAGTTGTTGGGGCTTCTCTTAGGATGTAGGGGAAATTGGTCAAGCACGTGATCCCCAGCTAACACCTCTCTCCTTATTTCGTATAAAGCCGCTCTCATCCCAAAGTGTTGCAGCCATCCACTGCCACCCCAACCCATCCATCCATCCATCCATCAAAGTCCAGCACTTGGCCAGCCATATTCAAGCAAGGTGCTAAGTGCCCAACTTTTGAAGATGGTGACAGTGGAAGATGTGCGCAGGGCTCAAAGGGCTGAGGGCCCAGCCACGGTCATGGCCATCGGAACGGCCACTCCTGCCCACTGTGTTGAACAGAGCACATACCCTGACTACTACTTCCGTATCACCAACAGTGAGCACAAGACTGAGCTCAAAGAGAAGTTCAAGCGCATGTGTAAGTTATTTATCTCTCTTTCTTTTCTTTAATTTTCTTCTAATTTTATGATCTCTTTCTTCTTGTCTTCTTTTTTTCCCTTAATTTTTTTCGAGTCGATCTTATGATGATCTCCTCATGTTTACTAGCTACCTCTTATCCTTTTTTTTTTTAGTTGTTTTGAGTATTTCATGATCACCAAGAGGCAAGAAGGAAACAGTGTCTGAATTGTAGATTGCATGCCCAGCTGAATAAATTATACAATTACTAAAAGTCAAAGCTAGAGGACGGCTAGGTGATCACTAAACTGAGCTTGTTCGTTTTCCAAGTTGTCTCATCTAATATAATCATGATATCTTTTTCAAATTTTAATATAAAATAATATAAATAATTTAATTTTTTTTAATTTTAAAACAAAAATTATATTAAAAATATATATTATAATAATATTTTATTTAATTTTTAACTTTAATCTCAACTCATCTCTTCTCATCTTATTTTTAAAAATAACCAACCTAAAAGAGGCATTTACTATCTATATTATTTGTAATAAAAAAATTTATAATTATAAAATAATTATATAATAATAATCTTGTAAATTGACGTAATTTTATATATTCTATCAAATTTGTTTTATAATTATTAAATAAATCACATCAAATTATAATAATTTATAATATTACTTTTATGTAATTATTTATTAGTTAGAGTATTTCTCATTTGCAAAATAAGGAACTTATTTCATTTCATTTAATTTTTATAAAAATTTTAAATTCTTACATAAAAACATAAAAAAAATTATTTTTTTAAAATTTCAAAATAAAAATAATATTAAAAATTTTATTTTACTAATATTTTTATTTATAATTTTTATTTTAATTTATCTAATTTCATCTCATAAAACAAATTAGAGTTAAAGTTTCTTTATATTAGTAGAAAAGTTAAAGTTTCTTTATATTAGTAGAAAATGCGTGTAAAAATATAGAGGGAGAAAGATAAGAGCGATCAGCTATTATTCAATTTCAATTGATCACTTCTTTGAAACCTTTTAGGCTTTTACTCAATAGACTTAAAACGTCATTACAATAACCGAAAAAGAATCTAGCAACTGTACATACACACACACACACACACATATATATATATATATATAATCGTTGACGTATAAAGTTCATGTTGTATATTTCTCTAATTACTGTAATTAGTGTTAATTTCTGCGATGCAAAAATAATTACAGGTGAAAAATCCATGATCAAGAAGAGGTACATGCACCTGACGGAAGAGATCCTAAAAGAAAACCCCAACGTATGCGCATACATGGCATCTTCCTTGGATGCGAGGCAGGACATGGTGGTGGTCGAAGTCCCAAAGCTAGGCAAGGAAGCTGCCACAAAAGCCATCAAGGAATGGGGCCAGCCCAAGTCCAAGATCACCCACGTCGTCTTCTGCACCACCAGCGGCGTCGACATGCCCGGCGCCGACTACCAGCTCACCAAGCTCTTGGGTCTCCGCCCCTCTGTCAAGCGCCTCATGATGTACCAACAAGGTTGTTTCGCCGGCGGCACCGTCCTCCGCCTCGCCAAGGACCTCGCCGAGAACAACAAGGGAGCCCGCGTGCTTGTCGTCTGCTCCGAAATCACCGCCGTCACGTTCCGTGGCCCCAGCGACACCCACCTCGATAGTCTGGTCGGTCAGGCCTTGTTTGGCGATGGCGCTGCTGCGCTCATAGTTGGAGCAGACCCAGTTCCCGGCGTCGAGAAGCCTTTGTTCGAACTAGTCTCCGCCGCCCAGACAATTCTTCCCGACAGCGATGGTGCCATCGACGGCCATCTCCGTGAGGTCGGGCTTACATTCCATCTACTAAAGGATGTTCCTGGGCTGATTTCGAAGAACATTGAGAAGAGCTTGGTGGAGGCTTTTCAACCTCTGGGCATCACAGATTGGAACTCCCTTTTCTGGATTGCACATCCAGGAGGTCCGGCAATCTTGGACCAGGTCGAGTCGAAGCTGGAGCTGAAGCCGGAAAAGCTGCGCGCCACACGTCATGTGCTCAGTGAGTATGGAAACATGTCAAGTGCTTGTGTGTTGTTTATCTTGGATGAGATGAGGAGGAAGTCGGCCGAGGATGGACTGAAGACCACCGGCGAGGGGCTCGAGTGGGGCGTGCTGTTTGGGTTCGGTCCTGGTCTGACGGTCGAGACCGTCGTGCTCCACAGTGTCTCTGCTTAATTAATTAGAGTACTCCTCCACCATTATCGATTTATTTTGGTTCCCCTGTTTTTCTTTTGCTTGTTGCAGTTTTTTTTTCTTTTCCTCACCTTTGAAGCTTGTGTGTTCTTTTCCATGTTTTGGAGACGTGCGCTTCACAAAAAACGAAAGAAGTGATCTTGTACCCACTTATAATATTTTCATGAATAATTTCTGTTGCATTTCTAAACATGGTTAAGTAAATATGATAATTCCCAAGCTATTAACAGACTAGTTACTTTGAGAGTTTTTTTTAGTAATGCTTCTATACTTTTCATCTTCTTTTCATCCCACCATGTAAGAACATTTTCATTAAATTAGCCAAATACAAGTTCAATTTTTAGTTAATATCACATGAATTTAAATTTGTCGTTTCCATTCAAATCTAATCCCTATATTGAATTATCTATTTATCCTCTATATAATAATTTTTTGTTTAATTTATTTTTATCACAATTTGTAGTTCTAGCATTTAAATATTAATAATAATTATATTTTAATTAAGTTAATAATTAATATTAACTAATTAATTTATTTTGATCCTATTTTGTATTTAATAATAATAAATGGAAACAAATTTCTTAATTACAAGAAATACCTATATATTTGGTGTACGCTTCCATTTTTTTTAAGATGTTTTGACAGTTGCATTTTGGGTTTGAGATTTTATTGTGCAATTTGTAAGGATGAAATTTGATTAAAAAAAAAACCTGCGTGGGGAGATAATAGAGAAAGAGGAGAGGAGAATGAGGAAATGGCAGTGGGGAGAGAAAGAAATGAAAAAAGAGAGGAGAGAAAAAAATAGGTGTCGGGGGAGGGGAGAGGAGATAATGAGAAGAGCTGTAATTCAATATTCTCAGACATACCACAAGACACATAAATCCTATATGTGTTGAAGGTTGGAACTCTATTGGCTGGTGTAAAGTGAAAAATTACACCAGGCCTGTTTGAAGCTTTTCTCTTGTTGGACGTATTTTCTAGTGTATTTTAAACTTTATTTATTTTAAATATTTTTCAATATTTTTAACCAGAAAAAAAATTAAAAAATATATAATTTCATTAATAATTCCTTAATTATTATATATATGCGCCAACTACCCCTCCTCTATCCTTGTGCTAGCTACCACTTGCTAGCTACCGCGGTCCATGTCAGCTCAAAACTTTTAAAGATATAACCTGGACAGATCCATGCACAAAGTTCGAACTAAAAGCTTTTCATGATAATGACGTAGAACGGAAGAGAAATGGCGAAACTTTTTTAAACTTTTAAATAAAATAAAGAAATTTTAACTTTTTAGGAGCCGGTGCTTCATTACTTTTCAAAAAACTAGAGTTCTTGATCTCCGCTACGGGGCGGAGGAAAAGAGCAATGATATTCATATAATATTTTTATTACATTTTTATAATTTTTAGTGTTATAATTTTTTTTAAGTATTTTTTTAATATTCTTAATTATTATAAAAATAAAATAAAAATATAATTTTATTAATATTCACATACTTAATCATTAAATAAAATTAAAAATTAGAAAAAAAATTAAATACAAAAAAAGTAATAAATAAATTATAAAAGAGTAGTAATTGTATCATTTCTCGAAAGAAAAATGGGATTCAGACCTGATATTTATTATTCTAAAAGACAAGAGTGAAGATATATGATGGGACTAAAGAGTATGGGTAGTCAGGAAATGAGGGCAACTGTAGCGACATAAGAGTGCAGGTGAGAAATGACCAAGGGTATCAATGCATGAGACACGCGGACAAGCAAAAGTAAAAAGAAGAGGAAGAAAGAAATGGACTGGTCACGCAATCTAGAAGATTACAAAAAAGGCAACAATCAAATTAAACAAAGAACTCTATCTCTCAGACCAACTCACTGTTTCCTCTCCAACGTCATCTTCTTTAGCTTTCTTAGAGGGATTTGGGAGCTCGAACCAGTAGGTTTTATTTATAAATTTATATACATTTTTCTTGTAGTGTTCCATGAGAGACTGTAAAATATTTAGTATAGTGGACTCCTCTCTCCAAACGCCCGTGGACGTAGGCCTTATGCCAAACCACATAAATTTTATGTATATTTTTATTTATTTTATCTGCAATCAATGTACGCGCCTGCTGCATCAGAATCTCACCGGGAGTCCCAAACGACTTCAAATGAGGCCTAAATCGCACTACCTCTACTCTCTTACAACCAGGTCATTTGGATATTGCCGAGTAGCTCAAGCCGCAGAACACAACATCAACAGTGGCACCGTCTGTGGAATTGCACAACGTGTACTTTGTATACCGGCCGCGACACGATTCCAAACTACCCTTTCTAAGCCAAAGATAGGGAGAATGATGATTTTTCGGCACACTGAAAATCACGAAACATGCAAATAGCGCCTCCTCACGCCTTCCAGATAACTATTTTCAATCTTTATTCATTTTTGTAAAACTAGGCAAAGGCGAGAAGGATATCGCCTAGAAGAGACTTGCCACACTCGTCTCTTTCCTCCACAAAGGTAGTTTTGTCACTTCTTCACTTGAGCATTGCACTTAGGTACACAAGGCTGCCACCGTATAGAGGGTGCTTAGGACGACATTGTGCACTTAAAATGCATAGTGTCCACCCACTTCCAATGTATGCACAATTACTGTGTATGCATGCAAAGCTATTGTTCACGTGCACAATAACTACATCACCCCTTGAGACGACACTGTGCATGCAAAGCTACTGTGCACGTGCACAATAGCTACATCACCTCGCCTACGCCCCATGCATGCACTGCATGAGAGGTCACTATGTACGTGCACAGTACCCCCACGGTGTCGTGAGCTGGGTTGAGTCCCATAGCACCATGCGCGGGGCTCGACTGAACTGCCGGTGGTCACCACCTTGACTGCTAGCAGTTTATGTCCTCGACAAGCCAAGGGCCGACCGGTCAACACACCGGGAAGGTCCCAGCCCCTTTCACATCCTTCCGCACGGCAACAGTGTATGGCCCAACCACTCAGTTGCATGGTTGGGTCGCTTACTACCACTGGGAGGCACCAAAGGTTTCTGTTGGCCCTACGCCAGATGCCAACCTCCCCATTCGGTAAGTAGCGATAACCTGCCATTTTCACCTTGTGTGCCTTGGTTGAAGCTCCTTCAAGAAGGCCACATGACGTACCACTGACGGTATTTATTAGTAGTAATCACTCCCTAGCACGGAACTAGTTTCTGAGCTCCTCCGCGCAATGTACTCGTACTCCCCCACTAAGATGGCCTGATCGGGACTCATTCCCAAGCTCAGAGGTGCACCACTCAGGACTCAGCATAGCTCACGCCAGACACAGGCTAAGAACCACCCTCACACTCGCCACCTTCACCCACTCAACCGCTTGGATCACCTCTCGGGATTCATCCCGAACCTAGGGTCACGCCCAAGCACCGCCACTTGTATACAGGTGGTTCGGCATGCATGGACCCCAAATCAAGACAACCATGCTTCGGAGTGGCACCCACTCAGGCTCGGGAACTCGACTCGGGAATGCATGGCAACTCGAGAATGCATGATCCCGGGGACTCACCTTTACATGGGCTCGCCAGCTCGGGACTTCTTACCTGGGCTCGGGGCATGCACTAGCACCTCTAGTGCACTCAAGCATGCAACCTACACTCGCCATGAAAGCTCGGGACCCAGCCATCCAAGGTGATGCTCGGGTCATTCACCTCCACAAATGGTACACTCATGAACCATGGACTCGTGACCCACTTGGGACACACCTCCTAGACTCCACGCTCACGGCTCCACTCAAGAGCTCGCACTGACTCACGGGGGACACCACTTAGGACGCCTCCTCTAGAGCTCACCTTCACCACTTGGGGCTTGCCTACACATGAATGCACTCGGGGAGCTTGCTCCTGCCAGCTAGTCGTGCATGCTCGCCCACTCGCTTTACCCACTCGGGGGTCACTCACTCACAGCACGCCGTGCGTGCTCACCCAGTCGCCTCACACAAACTCGAGACTTTTTACTTGGGCTCGAGGCACACACACGGACCACTCTACACGTGGACTCAAACCACCCTTGCACATGGACCTCACTGGTCACTATACTCACACTCGAGACCCACTCACACCACACACGAGCTCAGTTCACAAACTTATACAAGGCATGCATCTCCTGCTCGGGACGTGCCGGCCAAGTCTCTCCTTCGAGACTCACCTACTCCCCCATTTTTCATTTGCTCGAACAAGTTACTCATCACCTTGGATTACAGGATATCAAACTCGGCAACTCAACTGGCTCGATTTTGACAAACTTTAAGCTCTAACTACGCATGCATGGACTCGGGCTAGCAACACATTCAACGCAGACTCAGCATGCGCAAGCTCGAGTGCAATAATTACAAGTTCACGAAAATCAACTGCAACAACTTCAAATCTCTGGTTGGTATCTCCCACGATGGAACGAGCTCCGCGCTCTCGTCACACACGCGGGACGCCTAAGAATCGCGGGGTTGAGTCTTGAGATCAAGACTCTAGACTAGGGCCCCCAGCCGAGCATACTCGTAAACCCTCTCCCATCTCCATCAGCACTTCTCTCGCGACGGAATGAGCTCCACGCTCTCGTCACACACATGGAACGCCAGCGAATCATGGGGTCGAGTCCTGGGCTTTAGCCCACTCCTAAACCCCCCACCACGATTTGTCATGAGGTCGAGCCACTAGGCTAGGGCCTTAACCGAGCATACTCGTAAACCCTCTCCCATCTCCATCCGCACTTCTCCCGTGACGAAACGAGTTCCGCTCTCTCGTCACATACACAAGACACTAGCGAATTGCGGGGTCGAGTCCTGGGTTCTAGTCCATTTCTAAACTCCCGCACCACGATTTTTCATAAGGCTGAGACTCGAGGTTAGGGCCCCAATCTGAGCATACTCATAAACCCTCTCTATCTCCATTAGCAAAACATCGGCAAATTGTGGGGTTGAGTTTATGCCCATTGCCCTAAACCCTCACACGCCGATTCGCCTGCCAAGATGCCAACAAATTGCGGGGTTGAGTTTATGGCCATTGCGCATTTGTAAACCCTCACACGCCGATTCGCCTGCCAAGATGCCAACAATCGTGCTTCGCGTTCTCACGATTGCGGTCGAGTCCACCTCCCGCCGCGCTCATGCTTCACGTTCTCACGCTTGCGATCAAGGCCGCCTCCCGCCACACTTGCATTTCGTGTTCCCACGCCTAGCGTTTTCACGCTTGCGGTCTAGTCTATCTCTCGCCGCGCTCACGCCTCACGTTCTAACGCCTGCGGTCGAGTCCATCTTTTGCTGCGCTTGCATTTCGCATTCTCACACTTGCAGTTGAGGCCACCTCTCACCGTGCTCGTACTTCACGTTCTCACACTTGTGGTCAAGCCTATCTCCCGCCTTAACCGAGTTTTGTGTTTGCACTTTACGCCATCAAAAGTTTTGAAAGTTTAGCGTATTACAACATTCTACTATTTATCTATTCAACGCATATTTTTATTTCTTATCTTGGACTCAGAAGTTGAATTACCACCTTCTCAGAGTTCGAATGGCAGATGTTTCGAAATTTCCATCAAAGTACATTTGCTAAAAATTCACAGGGTACTGTGAGGGAAAAGAAAAATGAGATCCAGAACTATTGTTTGTTACACTAAAAGACAAGAGTGAGGGGATGTGATGGGACTAAAGAGCATGGGGTAGTCAAGAAATAAGGCTGGCAGTTATAGGGGCATAGGGGTGCAGGTGAGAAATGACCAAAAGTGTCAATGCATGAGGCACGCGGACAAGTAAAAACAAAAAGAAGAGGAAGAAAGAAATGGATTGGTCATGCAACCCAGAAGATTATAAAAAAGACAACAATCAGATGAAACAAGAGACTCTTTCTCTCATACCAACTCATTGTCTCCTCTCCAGCATCATCTTCTTCAGTTTTCTCATAGGGATTCGGGAGCTCAAACTAGTAGATTTTATTTATAGATTTATGTACATTTTTCTTGTAGTGTGTCATGAGAGACTGTAAAATATTTAGTATAGTGGACTCCCCTCCCCAAATGCCCGTGGATGTAGGCCTTACGCCAAACCACATAAATCTTGTGTATATTTCTATTTATTTTACCTGCAATTAACGTACGCGCTAGTCTCACCGAAATCTCGCTAAAGGCCCCGAACGACTTCGAACGAAGCCTGAATCACACTATCTCTACTCTCTTATAACCGGGTCATTTGGACATTGCCGAGCAACCCATGCTGCAGAACACGACATCAACATTCACATTGCTCTTTATTTTGCGCATACTCTTTTTCAAAAAATTTCTTGTATTTATTTGTTTTTTGAGTTTTTGAACCTTTTTTTTTTTTAGCTGCTGGGTTGTCTTTTTTTTTTCTTTTTTGCAATGGAAGTTTTTTTTTTTAAATTCAATTTTGTGGTTTTTTTTTTTGCGTTGAATTGTATTTTTTTTCTCTCGAAAGGGATGGGAGATGATCTGGGAAGTACTTTTCATAAGGGTTGAAAACTTATCACAAAAGAGGCGAGGCGGTCTTTGAAGGAGAGAGTATTTTAGAAAGGGAGAGAGCTGGGCCAAACTGGATGGGAGAGATTCTATAACTTGCTATAATTTGTATGTGTCAACTACTCATTTGTGGGTGTAAAATTGGGTATTATACCCATTCGGCTGATAGCTTCACTCATATATAGATATAATATATATATATATATATATATATAAAGTGGTTATTTAACGAAAAATCTTGTTTTAACGAAAATTATTATTTTGCTGTTAAAATTAATACTTTTCATCCATTTCTAAAATTAATACTGCATTTAATAAGAAATATCATTTTAAATACAATTCATTAAACTCTTTAATCACGGAAATAATGTTCTTGCATTAAATTTAATTACATCACTTCAATTTTCTATAGCGGTAAATTTTTTATTCAAAACTTTTTTTATGTAAAATAAATATAAAATAATAATAATAATATAGAATGACATAATAATAGTATAGAATATATAATAATATATATATATAAATAAATCATTCATAATAATATAACAATACAATCCTCACTTAGAGATGTTAATTTATACGTTAGAGAGTTTAATTTTATTCATAAAAATTTATTCCTATAATATGATTAATAATTTCATTCTTTAAAAATTATTTTATAATTTTAAAATGAATGTATTATTTATTTATTTTTTGAGATGATAAATATATGGTATATACAATTAACTATAATTATATTAGATTAATAATAATAAGCAATAAATATAATTAATATATTATATATGTTTGATATTTAATTGAAATATATATGATCTAATAAATTTACATATTTAAGATTAAAATTTCATGTTATAAATTATAATATAACATTCTTTTATATAAATTATAAACGATCTAATTTTTTTTAAAATCATATTATTTCTTAAAAACAATCACATAACTAAAACAATTGTGGATGATTCAAGTTTATGTAGATCTAGAAAAATTCAAAGACTAAAGACATAGGTATTTTAATGTCCTCTCTTTTGAAACTGTGCAAAATGACACAAATATTAGATCATCGTCTTGAAATTATAAAAATATAATATATTGAACGAATCTTTTATTAAAATTTCAATCAAAATTATCTCAAACAAATTTGATAAAACTATAGGCTATGTTTATTTATAGGATTATTTTATTATTTTTATTAATACTCTTTTTTTATAATATATGAAAACATATAATTATTTATCATCTATTTAATTATGAATCATTTTCAAATTTTTATTAGAAATTAAACTAAATAAACATGATTTGCACGTTATTTTTATTTAGTATATATATATATATATATATATATATATAAGAGAAGAAGGATTATTCATCATTCCACATTATATATTTTATATATTTTAAAAAATATATATTATATTATTTTTATTAAACTAATTAAATTATTCTAAAATCTTTACTCATTATTCATTCACCACATAATCATTATGAAAAGAATAATGATAAAGTAACGTGGAATACTAATCATAATTTTTCAAAAGGGAATGGACTATTGAGTGTTAGCTAATCCCATGTCTCTTTTGTTTGTGTGGGTTTTAAGCAAGTGGACAATTACATCCAGTACCATGCGTGCGTGGTCTGGGTCTCTAACGATCAGGCTTAGGCCCATTTTATGTTCGTTGAAAGTCTTGTCGGCCATAGACCTATAACAATTTACAGACCACATTTCCAAGCTTTTTCTTTTAACCAATTATTTATTAAAAAGAGTTATATTTACAGGTATTAGATGTGTAAGTGTGTGTTTTTTTTTTTTAAAATTGAGTATCTATTAAATTTATATGAAATAATTAAATTTTTAATGATGGACTATACTCGTTTTTTTAAAAGGAGTGCGCAATTCTTGTATTATCATAAATGTTTATTAAATGAGATGATTTAAAATCTAAATCATCTGATTTTCTATTGCTTTTCCTATCAGCCCCTTCCTCCTTTCTTGGTATTCAATGGTAGTCAAATGGTTTGTAGACGGTGGCGATCAAGGAGTCGACTTATGTATATGGTTTTAGAGGCATAAATTCACTTTGAAAATATACATATTACAATGAAGGCCTTGAATTTTGTTTTGTCACGTGAGAGGAGTCTACGCCAGATGTCTTTCTGGTAAATAATAATACACCACTAGTTTTATCTCTTTAGAGGATTTTTTTTCCTCTCTATCAAAGATCTATCCATCCCAGCTTCTTCGCCCAGAGGGGGGTGGAGCTTTGATTCCTCCCTCCTCCCCCCTCCCCCTATCCAGCTAATGTCAGAAATGTATATCAGTTTTTATTCCTCCTAAATTTTCTTTAGTTTTTCGTCAATAGAACTAAGATGCATTGATTTGCTACTTACTAGCCTCCGACAACCGCCACATGCCCTATCACTAGATTATCCAATTGCCAATTTGTCAGATAGCAAAAAAAAATTGACCAAACAAGTAGTTTGTGAGGCTCACGTACTGCTTTAAATATCTTTGATCCAACTTTTACTTTCTTTTTAAGAGTGGTGTGTGTGCTACACATGCATCTACCACTAGTGACGGTCCTATGTCGATGTATTGATACATCTCCTCATTGTTACTCTCCTATATTTTTGTTTTTTTCTAACTAAGGATTAAGATAAAATGATTATGAAAGTCTTCTCCAACCAATTCAAACCAGCAAAATGTAGCACACAACAATCCACTGCAACTTTCAATTGTAATTTTATAGTTTGTTTAAAAGAGACTATGCAAAAACCCTTCAAATGGTTTTCCTTTAGCGAGAGATGGGTAAAAGCCAACTTTTTTACATTAGATCCATCTTTTTTGTTTTTTCTCTCGTAGTGCATTTATTTATTTTAGAATTATTATCAAAGACTTCTACTCTATTGAATCTAGTAGCTTGTGACCATTTAGTTTATCTATGAAATACTTAATTAGAAAAAATAATGATATACCACTAATTATATTACTATTAGAATATTAAAATTTCTATAATTGTAAAAGTTTAAAATAAATAAGAAATAATTATTTTATAATTAATTATAAATAAATTTCAGTTAAATTTTTTTTATACAATCTACTTGCTAGGATTACTCTTGCCTAAAGATGGTGTTATCGTGTAGCACGTTTGACATTTCATTAAAAGATGCGGTGGGGATGAATAGACTGTGGATTCCTGTTTGTCGATTTTGCAAGTTTACGAATCGTAATAAGTAATGAAATGAATAATACGAGGATTGAAAAATTACTAATAAATACTAAAATATATTCAATTAAGATCTATCTGATAACTCGAACGAAAAGAATTAATTACTAGACTAGAACAATAAACTAACAAAATTAAAGAAAGTTTTTATCAAAAAAGTAAGAATCTAGGGTTTTTGATTCATTATAACTAATCCTATACAACTTTCCTCATTAAATTAAAAATATCTGTTCCTATTGTTGATAATTAGGTTTCTCTAATTTATTTATTAATCTTTTTTAAGCATTAACGAAATATCTCAATAGGCAAATTCTTTATATCTCTATAATAATTCCGAACCTATCAAAATTCATTAAAAACAAAGAAATCTTATAAAGATTACATAGGCTCATAGATATCTCTATCCTATGGCATTCTATGATATCTCAAACAAAAGTTGAAATAATTATTACTTCTCGATCTCAAATTAAATCTCAAATCATGTAAATGGTGATCAAGCATTCACAAACATTAAATCCAGAATGAAATATTCAATAATACAAAATAAATATTAAATTAATCCAACTATGAAAAATTCACATAATCAAAGTTAGATTACATCGTAATCCTAGAAAAATAAATTAGTTCACGAGAAAACTAAATAAAATCTAATAAAAAAATTTAACATCAAGACACTAAAAAAGACTTATTAAAAAAAACGAATAAAACTTGAAAATCGCCAACGTTACAGCTTTGTCTCTATTCTAGTCCTCCCCTCCACGGCACCCCAATAGCTAAGGGTATTTTGATTGGTTTTATCAAAATAAATCACAAAAATTTGATGAAAATTATAAATTTATACACATATCAAAAATATTTCGTCATATTTGATAAAAAATGATAAAAAGAAAGTGTGAAAAATAACATAAAAATGTTTTTTGTTTAATTTTTAAATAGTAAATCATCAAATTTGATCGAAATTTTTTTAATATGTATGTAAATTTATATTTTTTTTATCAAATTTTAATAATTTATTTTCACGAAACCATTAAAAATGCTCTAATATGTATATAAACGTGTCCCTCAATATTTCGGCGCCTTCAGTTTCCCAATTGAAATTCAAATTGCCGTGTCCTATTAAAACTCACAATCATGCAGGTCCCACTTAAGAAACACCACGTGTGGCTTTTAAAATTCAACTACGGGAGATCAACTTGCATGTGGGGGCCCCAGACATTAAGAAAGTGTATGTCATATATATATATATATATATATATAATATATATATATCTTTATATATATAAAGTAGCTATCTAACGAAAAATCTTATTTTAACGAAAAATGTTAAATCTTATTAGTCTGTTAAATCCCTCCGTTAACAAGTGTGCTAAATGAAAAACAAATGCTATAATAAATTTCTTGATCGGAAAGCAAACGTAAGGATCAATTGCAGGACTTAAATACAATTAAGTCTGTTTATCTGTATTCCAACAATATAATTAACGGACTGATAGGAAATAGGAGAGATGACTCGCTGTTGCAGCACCATGATGGGATTCAAAGTGCCATTCTGCATTGCAAGCTATCCTTCAATTCTTCTAGAGGTATATGATTTACTTGTAAATGCTCGAATTGAAACACGAGTTTTTGATTCCTTGGACTTTTTTTTTTCACTGGATTTTGAATTGTCATTTTGTACTTTTACATTTGGTTTCAGATTCCTCGTTGTCGCGTTCCATGGACGATTCATTTGATGAGAAATCAAGGAATTCATTTTCCAAAGGTATAAGTTATAACCGGGTCTATTATAAACTTTTGGGTTGCTACATGTTCCTGAGCTTGCTTAATGAAGTTCACAAAGTCACAATTTTTATTTTTAATTCAATTTCAGATTCTTCACGGCGATCACGATTTGCAGGCGAAACTTCTAAAGAGAAATTGGTAAAAATCTATGTTGAGGAAGGGAATCTAAATTATGGACCTCTTCTCACGTGTCTTGTTGTGAAGAAAAGAAAGATGAGTCTTTTGTTTAATTTGTTTGTTTTTTTGTTTGTTTTTTTTAAAATTATATTATTTTTATAAAAATTTGTTTCATTTAACTAGGCAACGTGCAAGGACACTAAGGTGACTTGGGTGAAATGTCGACTAAGCAAATCTAAAAATAATTCTTAAAAAAAAATTGAAATTATGCAATCGTGCTTTGCACGTTACTTTTATCTAGTATATATATATATATATATATATATATATACTAGATAGAAATAACGTGCAAAGCACATTTATTTAATTTAATTTTTAATAAAAATTTAATGATTATTCATAATTAAGTAGATGATAAATAATTATACGTTTTCATATATTATAAAAAAAATTAATAAAAACAATAAGATAATCTCAAAAATAAACATAACATATAGTTTTATCAAATTTGTTTGAGATATTTTTGATTAAAATTTTAATAAAAGGTTAGTTCAAGATATGATAATTTTTTAATTCCAAGATGATAATTTAACATTTGTATTATTTTGTACGACCTCAAAATAGAGGACATTAAAATATTTATATTTTTTTAGTTATGTGAGTATTTTTAAGAAATAATATGAGTTTTTTGAAGAAATAAATTATATAGTTGATAATTTATATAAGAATGTTATATTATAATTTATAAATATTTATTTAATCATATATATTTCAATTAAATAATAAACAAATAATATTAATTATATTTATTGCTTATTATTACCAATTTAATATAATTATAATAAATTGTATATACCGTATATTAACTATATATACCGTATATATAGTTAATTTAATAAATAATGCATTCATTTTAAAATTATAAATTATTTTAAAAAAAATTAAATTATTAATCATATAATAAGAATAAAATTTTCATGAATAAAATTATATTCTCTAAAGTATAAATTGTTATGAATGGTTTATTTCTATATATATTGTTATATTTATATATTCTATACTATTATTGTGTCATTCTATATTATTATTATTATTCTATATTTATTTTACATAAAATAAAATTAAAAAATATGTCCTAAGTAGGAATTCTAAAATAGAAATTTCTAACATTATTTATGGGTTTAATGAATTGTGTTTAAAATATTAAGTGGTATTAAATAGATGTTAAATAAGTTTTAAATGGAAAATTTACTATTGTAGAAAGTTGAAGAGGTGGAATTAATTTTAATGCCAAAAACATTATTTCAGTGAATAAATTTAATAAATTGTGTTTAAAACGTTAATTCTCATTAAATGTAGTATTAATTTTAACAGAAATTGACGGAAAATGTTAACTTTAACGAAGAAACATGAATTTCTGTTAAAACAAGAATTTTTGTTAAATAGCCACTTTATATATATAAAGATATATAATATATATATATATATATATATATCATGTAATGTGGCCTTTCAATTGAGTTAAAAGCATGCAGCCATCAGATTAAACAAAGTCTGGTCCTTTTCTCAATTCTTTAAACCTAGTGCTTTCCAAGTAGAAGTCCAACGTAATAATGTGGGCCTAGTGTACGTGAAATTCTTGATGAAGGCCCAAAGTCAATTTTCACCAATATCCTTCTTATTCCTTTAAACACAAATAATTAAAAAACTATAAATTAAATTATAAAAAAAATGAAAGAAAATTAACGATTTTAATAAGTAAAAAAATAATAAAATTTATGTAAAAGTTATATTTATCAATCTAACGTACAGTAAAATAATTTTTAATAAAAAAAGAATAATAATAATTTTACTATTTATTTACAATTCTTTTATTATTTTATTATTTTTTCTTAATTTTTTTATTTAATAATTAAAAAAGTGGCTGTTAGTGAAATTATATATTTTTTTAATTTTTTTAATGATTAAGAATGTTAAAAAAATATTTAAAAGAAAAAAAATATACACTAAAAATAATAAATAAATAATAAAAAATAGTAAATATATCGTTAGCTCATAAAAAAAAATTTAACTCACAAATGAAGATCGTGACTGTGGATTCATATTCATCACGTGCTTTATTTATAATAATAATAATAATAATAATAATAATAATAATTGTCTCGGACTTGTCGTATGGTTTTGACAAGGGTATGCATTTGACGGCCAGCTTGTAATAAGTAACGTCTGATACAGTTTGAAGGTGTGAAAATGTATCATCTCCGACTCAGATATTTAGAATTTAAATGTGAACAATTTAATTTTTTTTATTTTTTATATTATTATAAAAATTCTTTTATATTATTATTAGTATTATTAATTTTTTGATCGAATTATATAAAATTAATAAATAGTTTATATTTTAAATATAGATTTCATTATAAATATTATTTTAATTATTATTTTTATTATAATTGTTAGCATTTCATTATTATTATTATTATTATTATATGTTTTAAAACAAAATTGTTTTCATTAGACTTCTTTTTTTGGATAACGGATTTTCATTCCATAGTTTAAACGCGGCACGTCTCCATGCAGCGCCTCATTGCAATACTTCCACATCAGGCCTTTATCTTATCTTTTTATTTTTTTATTTTTCCACAATCACTACATTCACGGATGAGTAGGTCATCGAATAGATTCTACAGTTATCTTCTTAGGATTTTCCTTTCACCAATATATATATATATATATATAAAATATCAAATCATGTCAACGAGTTGTATTCGTATCGTATCAAGACATATATATTATACTATATAAGTCAATCCTAATCCGACTTGTTAACCTTATCGTGTCAAAATCTCAAACTCTAACACGACCAATTAACATAACGTGTTGTGTCAATCCGTTAGGACTCATTAGTGAATATTATGAAATAAATTAACACGACAAAATATGATACGTTTCAACATGTTTATGTAAATGTGTTGAATATGTCAAAAATTAATCTGTTTAACTTAATTAAAGTTAGCCCAATTCTATACAAATGTTAAAATCTGACGTCAGACAGAATAGCGATTATTCTGCAGGCTAGTTTCAACAGATGAATTCACAGGAAAGAACACAAGAAATTCGCCCAAAATATAGAGAATACGTCTCTGAGAAAAAAACTGAATATTACCAAATGAAAAATTGTTAAAAATCAGTCTACAAGTCGGACTGTATAGCTAAAATTCGTCTGTAACCGAATTTTATCAAAAATGGCAAAATTTCGAAAATAACGTAAAATTGAAATTCAAAATCAAATAAGGAATCTGCGAAAAATTCGAAACAAATCGGATTTAAAATGACTTTCTAACAAACATACGAAATATTACCAAAAATAGTAAAAAATAACTAAAAACAATGATTCAGAAGGGAAAACAGCAGAATTTGAGATCGAAAAAAGAGCACATGGAGCCATGCTCGATGTGGATAGCGTGCGCGTCGAAAAGAGCTTTTCGAATTGGAATTTTATGCGCGATTCTGACACCTGTAGCCAAAATTATAGCCAAAAGACTGAAACGCACCTAAAATTCCCCCAATTAGAAAGAGATCACGATCACTTCCGGCCTTTACGCTGATCTGCTAATTCATGGTACCTCAACGCCATCAATGTGCAATCAGACAGCTCAGCATCATCTGTCTCAGATCCCCCTACATCAAAATCACACTATTTATAAAAATTATAATACTAAATACAAGTATGAATTATAATATAAACAATAAAAATATTGAAATTAAGATTCTAACAATTTCACTTTAAATGTAAGAGTATACTTATAATTTTAACTTTCTTAACGTGTCATAGTGAGTCAAAACAGATTAACTCGTTATTAATCTGTTATGCAATCATGTAATGACGGGCTAATCTATTTTGATCCAAAATTTTTTAAGACTAAATTCTAATCCTTTATTATTATGTCATGTTTTTGTTGAATTAACGGATCGTATTGCCATCCCATCCCTAATATATATAGATATGTAATATTATTTATATGCATGAAAGGAACTCCAAACCGCAGCATTCTCCTTCACCTACCATCCAGAACCCTCATGAAACCTCCCCACAGCCACGTGAATCATCCACGTTAGCACCACCGTTACCAGCCCCCACAAGCCGTAGCCACCCCCCGCTCGACGAGATCAACCCAACGTTGAGTCCCTCATGACGGAAACCTCTCAGCATGGCAGTCCCAGCGCTGCACAACTGCCCAGCCCCTCGTGCGCCACCAATATCTCATCACGAACTCAGCCACTACAGAAGAGAAGCCACTTCCTCTTCCCTCATCCCCGTTCGGTCTGCTACTATCTTCTCATTTTCACGCTTCCTAGTTGCCTCCACCCATGGAAAAACTGTCCACGCACTTTTCAGAGCACCACCGCGTTCAAGAGAAGCCCACTCCACCCCACGCTTGGCCACCTTCTCCTCGGACAGCAAGGGACCAACGTGAATGTGGCCTCTGTTTTTCTATGCCAAAACAGAGCTTGGGCAGCCACCATACACGCCGGAAAACCACCTCAAAACAGACCACTACCTCCCTCTGATCACCTTGTTTCCAAGCTATCGGAAGCACTACGCGGTCGCCCTTGGAGAGCCACCAAGCAGGTGGCCATTCTCCCCTGTTTTCACACCATCGAAACAGAGGATGTCATCCCAGCAGCAAATCACCACCCACCAAGAACCCAACTCTTGGAACATCACCAAACTCCACAGAAACCGCCGGCGAGACCTTCCTAGACTACCGCTACACCTAGCTCTCGGTAAGCCACGCCAAACTTTCCTCCAGTTCTTCTTCTCCGTCGCACTCTCCCTCTAACTGTGCCAGGATCACCTTTTAGGCTAGGAACTCCGCCACCATGCCCGAACCTCTGCTGTTGAACCCCGTCTAGCCGCTGTCATCGTTCTTTGCTGGACATCTCCATCGGTGAGCCATGTGCCGCTCAACCCTCTGTTTTAGAACCATATGAGCCTTTCAACATGTTTTACGTTTCAGGACCTTAGTTTCAGAAAGTTTCAATAAATACATTATTCAAATAATATTTTAATATACTACTATCTATTATTTTACTAGTAGTAAATGCACTCTAGTTTATTTTACACAATATGTTTGATCAGGAATATTTTTTTATAAAACAAATTCTAGTGCTATTAATAGATTTAAATAAGATATCAGTTGCCTATTAAATTATAATATATTATCAGTGTTAAATTATTGTTAAGTCATAATGATAATTCATAAGAAATTGTAATACTAAGTATCATTAAGTTTATATATGAAGAAGTATTCCAACTGTTGTTTCATAAATTAAGATAAGGATATATTATTTACTATATTATACTTGACAGACTATATAATATTATTGTTTAAATAATTTTATGATAATAGTATTCGTTAGATTTCTTATAACATTAAAATAATTATGTTAATTATGTTGATTATAAGAAAGTAATGTATTTTAAGAATTTAGGCTCTTCACAACTCATTTTAGTATAATCCAAGTGTTTTATTAAACTATGATTTTAACTAAATGAGTATTTAATATCTTTTGTACGATCACAATATTTATTGTTCTTCACCATATACATTTAATTCGGTAGAATAGTACGACATATCCTTCTAGAGGTTAGTAACGGTTCGTAACTGGTTTAGATTACGATCTAGAAAGTGAGTTTTAGGAAGCAGCGTATTGAGATAAGCGAATTTGATCACAAAACTAACATTCGCACATATAACTTATATTATTAGTAAAGCTAGTTATTTGATAGCCATTTTTCACAGACCCCTCATGTCATGCAAGCATGTCATTTAACACAGCACGATACACGATCATGTAATTCAACATCATGTTTAGATTCAACGAGTTATAGTTATTTATATTAGTATGTATTATGCATTTCATGTTGCATAAATCTCATAAGTTGAGTTAAGTTCAAGTATAAGATTAAATCAGATTAGAAAGTAATTAATCAGTTATCTAGTTAAATCAGTTCAGTAAATCAATTAATTCAGATGGTCATTCAGATGCATAGTACCAAGGCATATCATATTATGGTGGATGTGCAAGCTACAGACCTAAGTGTACTCTACCATAATACGCTAGAGTACTATCAGCAGCTCCCCTTATTGCAGCGGGACGTGGGGCCAGTGCACAACCTTACACACATGGTTAAGTGTATTGGTCAATTAGTTCAGCTAAATCAGTTCAGTTAATCACTTTCAGTTAAATAGCTAAACCTGCTCAGTTAAATCAGTTCAGTTAAATCAATCAGTTAGTAAGTTTAGTTAGATCAGTCAGTTAATTTAGACCAATCACCTAAGTCAGTTAGTCAGTTAAATCAGTAATGCATAATATCAGTATCAGCATGATCATATTTTAGATCTCAGCAAAAATTTTATGAAAAATTTCCTATAGTATTATTTTACGTTGTAATAGATTTTCTTACTAAGTCATCGACTCATTTTAGTTTATTTCCTATTTTTAAAAACCACCCAAGTGAGGAAGAGGACCAGTGCGAGCAGACAGGTCAGGAGTAGAATGAAGAGCTATTTAAATTTTAAGTTTTTATGAAAAATAAACGTCTTTATGACACAAGTTTAAATTCGATTATTTCAGTTGAAATTTTTAGTCTTCTAGAAAATAAGTGTCTCTACAATATAAGATACTTTCAGTTATTCCAGTTAACATTTTCATGACAGACATTTTGTTAGAATTTTTTTTCTATGAACTAAATGTTATTTTATTTTATTATTAAACCAAGAGTCTTGTGCCGAATAAAAGTTTAGAAAAATTACGTGATACTCCTTAGCCTACCAGAATTGAGTGTTACATAAAATTTTGTATATTCTTATTTAAAAAAAAAACAAGATTTAGTATTAAAAAATAATTTTTATATAGATCTCAAATTTAACTAATTTTATTAAGAAAAATGTTTAGATTTGTGCATTCAAAAACTATAAATTCAATAATTTTTCTTTATAACAAGATAAAAAATTTATTTTGTGGGGTTATGGATTTTTTATTCTTCTTGACAGTTTTTTAAAACCATAAACTTTATGGGAATAACTTCAAACAGGAAGAATCTAATAAATCTCAAATAACAGACTTTAATAAAAAAATACCACATAAAACCCACAAAAGAGCAAACATAAACTGTATAAGCCAACGAAACCTTTTTTTTCTCCTATCTCTCTCTCTATCACCAACTCTCTCTCTTTGTCTCTCTCCTTTATTTTCTCACTCCCCCTCATCCTCTCTCTCTCTCTGTGATGAATAATAATGGTAGAGAAGGGTACAAATATGTTCAACACAACCATCTCTCTCCTTTCCAACATTTGCGAACCCTCTCTCTCTCTCTCTCCAGAGTTTTATCACAATGTTTTTTAGTTGGATACAATGCTTTATATATTGGCTATAAGTCGAATATTTGATAAAATTTGGGATTTTTAATTGAAATGATGCAAAAGTATCAGGCTTTAATATCCCCGTCTACTATCATGGTAGTTCTAACTAGAGTTGCTCCGACATGTTTCGTTAGGCAGATCATGAAGTCTTTTAGAAGGTTCAAGAAAAATGGCACCAAGCCATTTTTAATTTTATATATTAAATAATGTAGTTATTTGGGTAGAGAATTTTGGCCCTAGGACATTGTAGAGAGGGAGGAAGTTTTGAATACTGTATCGGTTAGCGTACCGATCAAAACACTAAAATAAAATATTTTAATATCGATATTGTTTCATGTATTGTTTCGAAATAGTTTATACATAAAAAATATATATCTAAATACATATATAAATTATATTTTAAAATAATAGTTAATATATAAATAAGTTATACATATAAATACATGTATATAAATAGTCTAGTTTGAATTAAAATTAAAAAAAAAAAAGTAGCAAGAAATTTAAAAATAAAAAATAAAAAATTTGGTATGGTCAGTACAGTACGGCCAAAACAGGTGAAGGGGATTCGGTCGACTATTTTTTGAAATGAGTTTAATTGATCGAATGTTATTGTGTGTGCAAGTGTAGGCTATAATTGTGTGAGATGTTGATGTGGCTATTCGCTGTTGGTGTGACGGTGTCCATTAAACCGATTCATATATCAGATATGCCCGGTCCAAAGATGCTCTCAAAGTTTATTCATGTCTGTGGGAATTTCTTTTGTTTATTTTTTAGAGAGCATCCTAGGGCTGATTCGGCCACACAAGAGTTTACACTTAGCATTGTGAAATTGGCTACACAGGGTATACACAAAAATCGTTAATGGCCGACGTCCCTCTTTCGAAATCCTCTCTATCGATGTCGCTCCATCTCTAATCTTTAGTCCCATTTTGACGCCCAAGTGCCTCCGACGCCCAAGTGCTTTTTTCAATGGATTGAGTTGCCGACCTCTGACCGACTGAGTTGCTGACCTCCATCGACTGAGTTTCTGTCCTCCGAATGATTTTTGTACCATTTTTCACACACGATTTTTGCACCATTTTTCGCACCATTCCACATCGATTTCGCAAGGGCTTTTCATGGCTGACCGTGGTTTATTTCAGATCTTTTTAACCAACCCCCAGTACTCACTCAATCGGCATTTTAATGGGTTGAACGCCTTGTGTTTGATAAAATGTCTGTGAGATAGATTTTTTTGCTGTTGTTGCTGGTTTAGGGGGTAAAAAAAACTGAAAATTTCGTAAATCGGTCCGAATCGGTCTAAACCGGACCGGTTAGACCGGATTTAAATAAATTCGGTTTGGAACTATTTTTTATAAGTACAAAATTGATAAGATCCGGTTTGGTTCGGTTCCAGTTCTTGTAATTTTGGAACCGGACCGATCCTATTAATTATATATTTTTTATTATATTTTTAATATTATATATAATATGTTTTTATATTATATGTAATTTATATATATAACTACATAATAATATAAATTATAATCAAATATAAAGAATATTAAAATATTTATAAAATAAAAATCTAATTTTAAACATAAAATTAAAACAATTTTTTCATATAACAGTTTTTTTTATATAATAGTTTTTGTTTTATAACAACTTTTTTATTGCAGATTTTAGTTATATAACAGTTTTTTATTATTTTAACATATTTTTATAATAAAATCGGACCGGAACTGATAAAATCGATACTATCGGTTTAAGAGATAGTTGGGATGTAATCAGTTTTACAATTTTGTAAAATTGGTAATATTGGTTCGATTATGTATTTAGGCCAAAATCAGACTATATCAGATCGGTTAAACCTCTATTGCTGGTTAATATAAATTGAAAATAAAAGTTGTTGCTGGTAAAATGTTGTTGCTGGTTAATGGTTGTTACTGAATCAAAATGCACACAAAATTTTTCTTGGAAATGCTTTGTATGTTTTCATTTTCCCCCTTTATATGTAGCTTCATATACATGTGGTTGCTGCAAAACAGATTGAATGGTGCTTTAAAATTCTAAAAAATTTGGATGCAACTAATTAAACACTTAGAAAGTGGGGTGAAGACACATAAATGCAAAGTTAACAGATGTGTGGAAGAATAAGGCAATTTGAAGCGAATTTAACACACAAACTATTATTATAGTAGTGCCGCTCGTAATTGGTCTACTGATGTAATCATTAAGCAAGGGAGCCCATATATTGTGACTTTAAATGACTGATAAATATGTGAAAATAAAAAGTAATATGTAATAATTTGATTTTAGAAGATGATAAAATAGTGATAGTTTAAGATTCTAACTATTAAAAGACTCCATTCATTTACATTTAATGAATAGTATTTTCATTAAAAAAAAACAGAGGCAAACACACTAATTAAGTTCTCATATTCCCTTTTAAAATTTTATTAACTCCAATAATTAACTGGCTAGTGGCCAGGCCTTCAATCCCCTTAGAAATGAAAATTTTAGTGAGTAGATTATTCACTTAGCACTCCTAGATGTCTGTACTACAACAACCCAGTCATACAAATTTTGGGCTAAATAAAGAACGTGAGCACTAGATTATAAAATATATCTATTTCTCTAACATCGCTTCGATCCTGGCCACTAATTGTAGGTCGACATTCCTGAACAATTTTAGTCATCTCAGGCAAACTTTTCTTTTGGTTGGTGGTAACATTTCTGACTTGTGACTAATTCAGAATGTCCTCGCAGCTAAAGCCAGATGTACAGAATGAACCCAAAAATAGATGTGTGGAAGAATTCTTCAAGCCAAACTTTAACCACAACCAAAAGTTTCAAAGTTGAGAAATGCTTTTATGTTAGAAAATATGTTATCGGTTTTATACTTTTATGTAAGGACTATTTGTGTATTTGGTTATGTCATGGATCTGTTTGTTTCTATATTTACAATATGTGTTTGCTAATTGTTTTGTGTGGAAGGAACTTGAGAATGAAAGTCTAGACCTTCATTGTAATGTGAACATTGACGATGAAGTGAATGTCAAGGATAAGATGACTGTCAAAGATGGGGTGAATGTTGAAGAGGGGGTGAATGTAGATGGAGGAGTCTATTCGAGTAGTGGTCTTTTGGATCCAGTCATTGGTATGGAATTTGGGGATGTGGAGGACGCCTAAACATTTTATAGGTTATATGCAAGATGAAAAGGTCTTGCAACTTAGACAAATCATACTCGGTTGAGATCATATTCTTTGTGCAATAGACTGTGTTTGCACAAGGGCAGGAGCTCGGTGGGTAAGTCAGAAATGAAAAGCTCAAACAATCCGTGAAACCACAAAGACGATGATTGAATGTAAAGCAATAATGAGTATAAAAAAAGACGAAAAAAGGTGAATGGTCAATAAGTTTGTGGTTGGTCATAACCATGAACTATTTTCACCGAGAAATACAACTTATCTTCGTTGACATAAGGGAGTTAATAAAGTAAACAAAAAAAAAAAAATTCATTGACATTTGGAAAGAGTCCGATAAAGAAGATTATGTCAAAAAAAGGGAAGCTGGGTTTGCACAAAAATTATATATCTACTTCCGTGATTGACAAGAAAGGGAAGCTGGGTTTATATTCTCCATGCAAGTTGATAAGGATGAGTGCATGACTAGTTATTTTTGGGTTGATGCGTGATCAAGAGTTGTATACTAGTATTTTAGGGATGTTGTTACATTTGATGCCACTTAGAGCACCCGCATTGGGTGCATCAAATGCACCCAATGCTTATATTATGGGGGATGTTTTGGGATTTCACCCCAAAACACCCCCACATCCAGTCCCTATTTTGAACGGCTGGTTGATATGTGCTACAGTAGCCCCCTCATGTATGAGGGTCTACTGTAGCCCCTCATCTAATTTCTCCCACCCCCGATTACCTTTTTATGCACGAGATTGTTGTGCTGCCTTCATCTTCACCATCTTGAGGTCCCGCTTCCTCCTTTGCTCCATCACGCACATGAGACCATTTCTGAAGTCGTCGAAAAACCTTCACTGCAGGTAAGATAATTCCGACCCTATGCTCTGACTTTTGTCAAACTCGCATCCCTCTCTCTCTCTCTCTCTCTCTCTCAATTTCTGTTTGATTTTGTATGTTTTAACCCAATTTTCCACCTTTAACCCTATAATCGGGCTTGGCTTCGAAAATACAAGGGTTCTCACTAACTTTCCTAGGATCAAATTGGAGACTTTGGGTTGCATGTTTGAGGGTTTTTCAAGAAAGATCCATGGCATTGTAGTTCTAAACACTACGATTTCATTGCAAGTAGCCTATTTTCTGATTTGTCTTCACCATTGCATGACTTTGAAATTCTAGAGGTTTTCATCGAGTTTCCTTTGGCCAAATTGGAGACTCTTTGTTTGATGTTTTGGGGTTTTCGTTTGGGATTTGTGGCATTGTGTATGAACCATTTCGATTTCGTTTTGCCCCTTTTGCCAATTGAAATTCGGCATTGGGGGTGACTTTGAAAACCCTAGTTTTTTCACCGAGATTCCTTTGGCCAAGTTGGAGACTTAGTGTTAGAAATTATGGGGGATGTTTGGGATATGTAGCATTGTGTATGAACCACTTTGATTTCGTTTATTAACCCCTTTTGTCGATTGAAATTCTGCATTGTGAGTGACTTTGAAAATCTGAGGATTTTCACCAAGTTTCCTTTGGCCAAATTGGAGCCTCTGTGTTAGGGTTTTTATAGTTTTGGGATAAGATCCTGGCATTTTGCTAGGGTTTTGATTATGGAGTTCAATGATGGTGGATTTTGTTGTATGTTTTAATTGACTCCTTTGATGATCCCCATTTTTTGTTGGACCTGTGACATTGATCATCACCATTGTGCTAAGATTTTTTTGTGCGTTTTCAAAAATCATTTTTATGAATTTGGAATTGGTATTGTATTGGCATTGTGTTGGAATTGGTATTGTGTTGCTGCTTATCTTGACAACATCGATCATCTCATTATCTTGGTGTTGACATTGTGTTGGCATTGTGTTGGTATTGTGTATGCTTTGTTGGTGCTTCTCATGGTAAACCGAGTTTCCTCACCCCTAGGGTTAGGGATGTAACCGGTCTGGTTCGGTCTAATTTTAGACAAAATATAGAACAGAACCGATACTATCGATTTTGTATTTTTTAAAATCGATTACACACCGGTTATCCTCTAAAATTGGTAGTACCGGTTTTACCTATTCCGGTCTAGTTCTGTCCGGTTTTTCGGTTTAAAATTAATATATTTTAGTCTATTAAACATTAGTATTAGTTATAGTGATTCAAATAAATTAATATTTCTTATAGTAAGTTTAATTTTTTATAACTATATCATTGATAGTGATAGTATTAGTATATTAATACTAATAATATTAGTATTACTTCTTATAAAAAAAAGTATTAGTATTATTATATAATTATTTTATAGGTAATTATTTAGTATAATAATTTATATATAGACTTCAATTATATTAATAATAGTAATATAGTATTAGACTATTAGTATTAGACTATAAAATATAAATTATAACTAATTTACATTATATACTAATGTATAAAATATTATATATAATATAAAAAATATTATTTTATATTACATATAATATTAGAAAGTTTGATATAAAATATGTATTATATTGAACCGGTCCATTTGGTCTGGTCCGATTCTAAAAAGTTTAGAACCGGAACCGAACCAATATCTACCGATTTTGACATTATGGAAACCGATTCCAGACCGGTACCGAATCAAAATCGGACCGATTCCACCGGTTTGGACTAGTCCGGTTCAATTTTTTGATTTTTCGATTTTTCGATTTTTCGATTTTTTCTTACACCTCTACCTAGGGTTGTTCTTAAATTTACTGTGATGTTGGCTAGAGTATTAATTGGCTGTGATGTTCACATATTGAGAATTTGTTTAAACAAATTTATAACCCATGTTGACCCCTTTGGTTTCGAATTGAGCTTGTGTTATGTTTCTGAGATGCGATCTATTATTTGTCTGTCAAGAGTGATTTATTGCTAGTTAATGTAAAGTTATAATGAGTGAGGTAATAATTCATAGTGGTTAGGCTAAAAGATTCATTGACTATGGTAGAGTAATCCATGAATCCCAAAAAGCCAGTATGTGACAACCAGGGTCCACGATTTGTAGTCGTTCATACGCGCCTTTAGCCTTTGCATGCTGTGATTTTAGAAAAACCTTCCAGAGCGCAGGTTATTAAACCACATACTTTAACATGTTGGATATTTTCTCGTCTTTTTTAATGTTTGTCTACAAACTTGAAATCTCAAAAAATTAGATCAAAATATGTCGGCCTCTAGTGGTAGCACGGCCGCATCCCCACGCACAGGAAATAACTCTCGAGTCGAATACCCAGTATGTTATTGTGGTATTAAAGCATGCCGATGAACTGCGCATATTGAGAAAAATTATTAATGGCGGTTTCTTGGTTGTCAAAATTATGAGATAATCAAATCTAACTCTTAATGTAATAAGTATTTGGGGTGTTTGAAAAATTAGGTTCATATTGCTATACTTATATGTTTCTGGTTTCATTGTCAACCGTCTAGGTTCGTGATGAGTGCGCAAAAGTGCATTCTAAATATTCTAATATTTGACTAAATTGCAAAGAATGAGAATAGAAATAACTAAATTTCACTTATTTTATTTTATTTTATTTATATTCACATTGAGATATTTTTAAGGATTATTTATCTTCTTTTATTTTTATTTTATTTTATTTTATAGATAAATAGTCGGACGCATGGAGATATATATGTGTGTGTGTGTGTGTGTGTGTGGAGATATGGATAAGAAAGAGATGTGGCTGGAAACGAAAATTGAAAAAGCAAACGAAGCAAAAAGCAAATAGGAGCTGGGATTTCAAGCCACGTCCAAGTTGCAAGCCACACGTCCAAGTCTAAAAGCCACCATATGGTTTTAATTCCACAACTAATGGCAACTTGAGTCCTATTGGGACTTTGGGACCTAAGGCCGATCCATATAAGTAGACCTAGAACGAAAGAAAAGGGGCGACACGAACGTGCGTACACGAACAAACGGTGAAAATAATTTATGGCCACCGTTTCATTGGTTTTTCTTCTGAGAATTTTATTACTCATCATGTTTATGGATAACTAAATTTTCAAGTAGGGTTAGGGATGAACTTGCACACGTGATGGTATTTTTAATTTATTTTTAATTCATGTATTTGATTTTCAATTATTAAAATTCTTTGTTTTATCATTCTCAAAATATTGTTAGTGTTTTCTTCTCCGAATAATTTTAGAATTTATTTCATTTATAGATTCAGTCATACTTTTTCTATTGAATAAATTTGTTCTTTGATTATGTTTGGATCTATTGATTATTTATATTGATTTAATTCTCTACTGCAATATCGCTCCCTGGATATATTGTCGTCGTTGGGTTTTCTCAATGTGAATAATAATTTATGTGATTTAAAGTGATGAATGATTTTTCAAAGAGTTACATTTGATTTAATTTTTGGTTTATAATTTTATATCTTCCGGTTGAAAATTACGGAATTAAATTCTCAATTGAGTTATCAGTGAATTGAAAATAGTTAAAATACCAGATATGTGTAAGGAATTCCCGACACTCTACTGTTCGTTAACTTTGATTACTTTTTCAT
Source organism: Platycarya longipes (assembly GCA_036559045.1). NCBI lineage: Eukaryota > Viridiplantae > Streptophyta > Magnoliopsida > Fagales > Juglandaceae > Platycarya > Platycarya longipes. The sequence goes on from CM071790.1 coordinate 27,367,261, forward strand.
TAATACTTTGTTTAATTTTAATTTTAATTTAGAATCAATTTTTTTTTGCTCATTAATCATTTAATTTTTTTAGTTTATTTACTATTTTACTATTCTTTTAATTGTCTCCATGTGGAATCGACACCCCAAAGCTGAACTACAATTACCGCATTATTCTTTGGGTGTTATCACATTTTGGCACTGTTGCCGGGGAGACGGTAGAAGAATTGTTAGATAGTTTTTTTTCTTTCCAGTAGTTTGTAAAGGCGGTAACTTCATTCTCTCTTTTAATTTGCTGCATTGTTATTTTATTATTTTTTTCTTTTTCTAGTTTTTTTTTTTTTAGTTTTGCATTTTTTTTTTTAATTTTGCATGCATAATAGGTATAGAGACACATTAGGTCGATTTACTTGTAGGCCTGTGATAGAGTCAAATTCAGTGTCTAATTTTTCTAATCCTTTGTTTGATAGTCATTCTGCTTCTGAAAATATGAGTGAACACGAGGATTAACCCACTAGGACTCTTGAGGATTACCTCCACCCTATACGCACAACCACACCATCATGCATAATGTTTCCACCCAATACGCGTCAACTTGATGTTAAAACGGGAGTGATACAGCTACTCTCCACTTTTCATGGATTGGAAAATGAAAATGCATATGTGCATATTAGGGAGTTTGAGGAGATAGTTGTGACTTTTCATAGTCAAGATACAACTGATGACATTGTGAGACTTAAGTTCTTTCATTTCTCTTTGAAGGATAGAGCTAAGAGTTGGCTATACTCGCTGAGACCACGATCCATTGGGTTGTGGAATGAGATTACTCAGACTTTCTTTAATAAATACTTTCTCCAGCATAAAACTAATACTTTAAAAAGACAGATTTTCACATTTGCACAGAAAGATAGTGAGACTCTATATATGTCTTGGGAGAGATTTAAGGAGCTATTGAGTATGTGCCCTCACCATGGGTATAAGAGTTGGCATCTAGTGAGTTACTTCTATGAGGAATTTACACCTAGAGAACTCCAATTTGTGGAGATGATGTATAATGGTGAGTTCTTGCAGAAAAATCTTGATGAGGCCATAGAGTTCCTCAATGAGCTCGTCGAAAAAGTTCACACTTGGATTGAACCTAGTGCGATTGAGAGCACAAATAGGTCACGACCTACAGGGAACCAAAATGGTGGTGGAATTTATCATCTTAGGGAGGAAGACAACTTGAAGGTTAAGGTTGAAGTGCTTACTAGGGAGTTAGAGTTGCTAAAGGCCAAAGACTTGAAGCCAGCACACTTAGCTAATCATGCAGAGTCTTCTAGGCCAAGTTTTGTGTGGCAGGGTAGATCACCTCGCCCAAGAGTGTCCCACATTTGCTGAGATGAGAAGGTTGTATCAGGAACAATGTAATACCTTGGGTATGTACCAGAAGCCTTTTGCACCCTTCTCTGAGACCTACAATTTGAGGTGGCGTAATTACCCCAATTTTAGCTGGAAGTCTGAAAACCAGCCACTTGCATTACCTGCACCACCTGCACAGCCCACTAGACCATATCATGCACCTACATCTTCTAGGAGTCCTTTAGAAGATACTTTGCATGCCTTTATTGAAGCAAAGGGCAAGATTAACCAAAAGTTTGAATCTTTAATTACGTAGGTTATGGAAGAAAACAAGGAGATAAAGAGTCAAGTGACCAAACTGATGAACTCCTTGAGTATGACTGAGCGAAGTAAGTTTCCTTCTCAAGCTCAGTCCACACCCCATGGTCAACACATGGCGCAAGAGAACTTGAAAGAAGTGAACTCAATTGTGACTCGTAGTGGTATGTCGTCACACATCCCAACAATGGACAAATCAGAGGATGTGGAAAATGATCAAGATAGTAGTGATGCCGAGTTACCCAAGGAACCAGAGGTGACAAAGAGCCTTGTTAAGGTACCATTCCCTCAAACTTTAAAATCAAAAAAGCTAACTTTGGAGCCTAGCAATGAATCCTGGAGAACCTAAGGCAGGTAAAAGTTAATATTCCTCTTTTACATATAATTAAACAAGTGCCTACTTATGCAAAAATTCTCAAACATTTGTGTACAGTTAAGAGGAAGTATCATGTGAAGAAAACAGCATTCCTGACAGAGCAAGTTGGTGCTCTAATTGAGCACCGGATTCCTCCCAAGTACAAGGATTCCTCCCAACTATCGCATGCAGTATTGGAAATCAAGAATTTGGGCAAGCGTTGCTAGATTTAGGAGTCAGTGTCAATTTAATGCCTTATTCTATTTATTTGCAGCTGGGGTTGGGGAAATCAAACAAACTTCTGTGATATTGCAATTGGTTGACCGTTCAGTCAGAACACCACGAGGTGTGGTAGAGGATGTTTTGATTCAAATTGATAAATTTTATTATCCCGTTGATTTTCTAATCTTAGACACTACTTCTGATATTGACTCTACCTCTAAAATTCCTTTAATTTTAGGTAGACCTTTCCTTGCCACTGCTAATGCTTTAATTAATTGCAGGAATGGACTCATGAAACTGTCTTTTGAAAACATGACTCTCGAGATGAACATATTCAATATTGCAAAACAACCAGAAGAGGATGACGAGTGTCACCAGACATATATGATTGACTCACTTATAGACAGGGAAGTTTTCGCAACTCGTGATTATGATCCTCTTGAGTATTTCATTGTTAATTCTGAGTTCAATCCTATGAGTGATTCATCTGATGTAGCTGATATTTGTGCAGTTTTTGATACAACTCAGGATCATGGCACACGGGCTTGGCAACCGAAGTTTGAGGAGTTGCCTAAAAAAAGTGAAGAACAAGTTCCTTCAAGAGGAGAAGTATCAAGAGTTGACTTGAGATCTTGCCACCTACCTATGGATCTCGAGCATCGAGCTTATTAGACTAACAAGCATTTCAATTTTGACCCAGGAGAAGTGGAAGACATTCCACTTGCGGACCTAGCCTATCCACCTTGACCACACCATGCAGTCATTTTTTTTATTTTGTTTTGTTTATTTTTTTAAATTATTTTTTTATCATTTTCTTCTTGGTTGTTGTTGGTTTTCTTTGTTTTTGTTTGTAGGTTAGTGTCAGTTTGTCATCTCTGGTGCTTAACGAGTCATCCCACGTCCTACATCAGGTGTAACCTACCATTTTCAATACCTTCCAATTAGTTTTGATTGTTAAACATTGATGACAACGTTTCATTTAAGTTGGGGGGGTGGAGATGCAAATTTAGCATTTAAAATGCATGTTGAAACTCTATGGCATATTTTCATGTGTCAAAAATTTTAAAAAAAAATGCATCACATAAGCAAAATTAAAAAAAAAAAGTGCATCACACAGACACTTTTTTACATGTGTACTCATGCTCATTCATGGTTATCTTAGTGAATTCAACAAACACATCTTGATCATTTTGCTGAGGCATTCACAGAACTTTTAATGCACATATCCAAGTTTTGTGGTAAGATGGTGGTTTGACATATGTAGCCAGAGAACTCTTTTGCTTAAGTATTTTTGTGAATTTTATGAGAGGTTTAGAGCCTACAAATGCAGAAAATTATGATAAGCGCTTATTGATCTGTTGAATTGGACACTTTTTTTGAGAATATCATTACATGATTTGTGGTAAGATGGTGGATATACTTGGGATATGACGAAGGTCAACTTAGGATTAACGTTTGAGCTGTTCAAGCTAACCCTTCTCATCATAGACTCTTAGTAGCTAATTTTGAGCCAAAAAACACATATAAACTTTTTCTTTTCATATGCTCACATCATCCATACCTCTCCATATTGGAGTATAGCTTATACACTAATTTTTCCTACCCTTATTGCTTTCAAGTGTGTGCTAGGTGTGGAATTTGCATATTTTCTTTTGTTAAAAAAAATAAAAAATAAAGAGCGACTGAAGAAAAAGAAAAAGAAAAAGAAAAATGGAAGAGTACAAGTGCAAAATGTTCAATTGAGCGAGCTTCAAATTCAAATTCAAAAAAAAAAAAGAAGTTGAAGAAGAAGGAAAATTATTATTTGATGATCTGAAAAGTTGAAGAGTGCATCAGGTGAGGAGTGTAGTATATTGAGATATTTAATAAGATTCCTGTGGTATGTACTTGGAAGTTTTTGAATCCATTTTATCCTTTTCTTCATTTAGCTCCTAACCCGAGCCACGCTATAACCTTTTTGTATTGATCGTTCTGATCCTAAGTATGCTTGTGGAATGAGTGGTAGAAATTCTCAATTGTTAGTGAAATTCTCAATTGTTAGTGTTCCTATCATAAGATCAATGTTTGCTTGTTACTTATACATAATTGCTTAATTTGTCCTGAGAGTGTATATACACCCCTTGTCAACTTCATAGAGAGAACCCCTACATGAAACACTTTTATACCCGTGAAATATGAAGTTGAACCTTTTGCTTGAGATGTTCTTGATATTGCATGTGTCATGGTTTGTGGTTAGATGGATATAGTTTGGATCACACACACATTCTGTTGATTGCTATAAGTGGATTAATTGTGATTGAGTTATTGGATTTCTAAGATTGTTGTGATATGTGATTCTGAAAGTGTGACTTGATGACTTCTGTGTGTGATCTTCTTTGGTCGTTTTTATCATTTTTGCATGAAAATTGCTAGAGACTAGCAATGAGTAAATTGGGGGGTGTAATGAGTGCGCAAAAGTTCATTCTAAATATCCTAATATTTGACTAAATTGCAAAGAATGAGAATAGAAATAACTAAATTTCACTTATTTTATTTTATTTCTATTCACATTGAGATATTTTTAAAGATTATTTATCTTCTTTTATTTTTATTTTATTTTATTTTATAGATAAATAATCGGACGCATGGAGATATATATATATATATATGTGTGTGTGTGTGTGTGTGTGTGTGTATGGAGATATGGATAAGAAAGAGATGTGGCTGGAAACGAAAATTGAAAAAGCAAACGAAGCAAAAAGCAAATAGGAGCTGGGACTTCAAGCCACGTCCAAGTTGCAAGCCACACGTCCAAGTCTAAAAGCCACCACCTGGTTTTAATTCCACAACTAACGGCAACTTGAGTCCTATTGAAACTTTGGGACCTAAGGCCGATACATATAAGTAGACCTGGAACGAAAGAAAAAGGGGCGGCATGAACGTGTGTACACAAACAAACGGTGAAAATAATTTATGGCCGCTGTTTCATTGGTTTTTCTTCTGAGAATTTTATTACTCCTCATGTTTATGGGTAACTAAATTTTCAAGTAGGGTTAGGGATGAACTTGCATACTTGATGGTATTTTTAATTTATTTTTAATTCATGTATTTGATTTTCAATTATTAAAATTCTTTGTTTTATCATTCTCAAAATATTGTTAGTGTTTTCTTCTCTGAATAATTTTATAATTTATTTCATTTATAGATTCAGTCATACTTTTTCTATTGAATGAATTTGTTCTTTGATTATGTTTGGATCTATTGATTATTTATATTGATTAAATTCTCTGCTGCAATATCGCTCCCTGGGTATATTGTCGGCGTTGGGTTTTCTCAATGTGAATAACAATTTGTGTGATTTAAAGTGATGAATGATTTTTCAAAGAGTTACATTTGATTTAATTTTTGGTTTATAATTTTATATCTTCCGGTTGAGAATTACGGAATTAAATTCTCAATTGAGTTATTAGTGAATTGAAAATAGTTAAAATACCAGATATGTGCAAGAAATTCCCGACACTCTACTGTTCGTTAACTTTGATTACTTTTTCATTAATACTTTGTTTAATTTTAATTTTAATTTAGAATCAATTTTTTTTTCCTCATTAATCATTTAATTTTTTTAGTTTATTTGCTATTTTACTATTCTTTTAATTGTCTTCCTGTGGAATCGACACCCCAAAGCTGAACTACAATTACCGCGTTATAATTTGGGCGTTATCAGTTGGGCAGTCATGTGAATTTTTCTATTGGTATGACCTGGGAATACCAGTGTATGGAAAAAAGACGATAACCTGATTAAGAACCGACTTTCAAAATATACAAATCTCAATGGAGGTCTAAACAAGTAAGCATAGATTAGAACTTGATGTAGAGAGACGTAAAAGGGACCAATCTACTTTTATTATTTGTATTTCGATATGCTGGTTACTCGTAGTTGTAATGTATTATGCTAAATTCTGACTACTGTAAGGACTCGAATGTAATTATGATTTATTTTAGATTTTATTTTATTTCTTTGTATATATTTATATTTATTTATTTATTTTCCTTACTATAAACAAGAGAGAAAAAATCGAAAATCCTTTTGATCCGAAAATTATTATTTTATAATGGTGTAACATGTTTAATTAATCGGGTATCGCGATAACTAATAATTATATTTCATTTGTTGAGTTTAATTGAAGTTGAAAATATCAAAAATAGGAAAAAGACAAAATAGTAAGAGGTTGAAAATGGAAATGGAGGTAAGAGAATAAAGTAATAAAGAAAGAATTATAAAATTTTATTTTAATATATGATGGAAAGTATAAGGAATGTGATGTAGGAGATTTTTTTAAGATGAGTAAAATTTAGAGAAGATTTATAGGAAGTATAGTTTTTAGTTAAAATTTGGGAAAATTTTGAGAAATCGGATGCGTATGCCTCTACCTGGCCAATACCTATAAGATGTCATTTGTGCCATTTTTTGAGTTAACCATCATCATCAAACTATAATGTGTGGTTGTGTTTTGTTAGTTAATAAAACTGTTAAATTATATGCATGGTTGTTGAGAACATGGCAATAGGCTATGCTTAGGCGTGCCCCATCAACTATAATTACTGATGATAACAAGACAATGGGTAAGGCAATTGTAGAGGTACTACCAAACACAACTTATAGCACATTTTATAAAAGTTTCTCGAACACTTGTCCCATGTGTACAACAAATTTTCGGACTTTGAAAACGATTTTAATCATTGCATTCATGCGACACTCATTATTGACGAATTCTAGCAAGAATGGGCAAGGATTGTGATAAAGTATGAGCTTGGAGACAATTATTGGTTGCAAAACCTTTACAACTGACAGGATATGTGGGTACCAGCCTTCTTTCATTCGACCTTTGGTGCCGGCATGCCAATAACTCAGAGGAGTGAAAGCGTAAACAAAATTTTCAAAATTATGTACGTTCAAGCACTATAGTTAGTGACTTTGTATATCAGTTCGAAAAAGCAATAAATGCATGATACGTCAAAGAGAAAGAAAAGGATGTCAGGACTAAATCTACATGTGTGATATTGAAAACACCTTTTAAAACTAAAGCTGAGGTGGCAACGATTTATACACGAAAGTCTTTCATGATCTTTCAAAAAAAGTTACTCAGTAGTCTATTGTTCCTTGTAAAAAAATTGGCACAAGAGGGTGTGGCCAAGATATATGCAGTGGCATTGTGTGGGAAAGAAACATCTCTTTACCATGTGACATTGAAGGGTGGCAATGAAGGACAAACAACATATACATGCCAATTGTGGGAGTTTATGGGAATTGTATGTAAGCATATATTATGTGTTTTTTGTAAGAAATGGAAGTTAGATAGATTGTCACAGCATTATGTTCTAGAAAGATGAACTATTAATGCCAAAAATCAACCCATTCAGGACATACCATGTTCTAAAAGGCAATCAATGCATGGGTTAGATGAGCATATGATTAGAAAAAGCGTCGATGATACAACTTTATGACATTGTCGAAATTGCATAAGAGTTAATAGAAAAACAAAAACACTTCATACTTGCATTGGAGAAGATGCATAAAGAGTTACTTGTGATTTATGACCCTGTAGAATGTTCACAAAGAGGGGATTCAGCCAACGATGACCACATGTCAAGAAGTCAAATTATATCGAACTTCTCACACATTGTCCAGGATCCTCCATGGGTGCCAACAAAACGATGACTAAAATCTTTACGAGCAAAGAACCCAAAAGAAAGTCAACCAACTAAGCAAAGACATTATGACATTTGCAAAAACGAAGAACATGCTAGGAACAACTGTCCTTAAGTGAGGTATTGGGGATTTGGAATTATTTATATTTTTCTAATTTTTATTTTATTTTAGAGTTTAGTACAGATCAGTGTTTTGTTGTTGTTGTTTACTTGGGGATCTTAGGCCAACCCCTAACAACATATCACAACATTTGGATTGATGTGTGAAATTAAAATTGTTGTTCTGTAAGTATAGCTTTTGGTTTCCCAAATGAGCATCCATAAGAAAATTACACAAAAGTAATTCTACAAACTTATGTGGCTTCATCTTACCCATAAGATTTACTTTACAATAAAAAGAACCTTATAATCTCACAAGCCACAATAGTTTGTAAGATTTTGTTTGTGTAATTCATTTATTGCTAGAATATTTTCCTTTCCGAATACCATAACTTTGTTTAGCTTTTGGCATTAGCTTTTGGCTTTTGGTTTTCCGAATAACGTATTTGAAATCAGAGTGAATTTTTCTTGACAGGTACTTGATGCTCTTCTTTAACTCAGTGGCAATTTTTGAGCCTGACAAGCTTAGCATGGTGATTCGTTTGTATGCGGGAATGGGATAGCTGGGTGGATCATCCTGAAAGATAAATAATATGTTGAAGATCATACTTTTTTGTTATGCTGAAGTTGCATGCTATCTATTTTGTATATGGGATGGATGGATGTCTATTTCCTAGTTTTTTTTCTAGGTTTGGGATATATTGTTTTGAATATGTACATTGCTTGATGCCTCCTGGCTTTAAATATTACAAGCAGTTATTATAGTTCATCTAATTCGGCTGCTGGTATTGCCAAACCCACCAGTTATTATAGTACACAAAAAAGACACTTTATACAGGATAAAACAAGCACCAAGTGACACATGCAAAATTTGGAAGAAATCCAAATAGAATAGCGATGACGTTTCACCTATTTATTCCTACAATAATTTCGGGTTTTTTTTTTTTATTATTTTAGATTCTGACTCAAGAGATTATCATTCTATCTGAACATATCATGTTAAATGTAATTGATGCTTATCTATGTAATTTTAATCACTTGTTATATTGTGATGTGATTACTTCGAAAGTATCTAATATATATATATATATATATATATATATATATTTTGATTCTCAATACTGGCTCATTAAATGAGTTGGTAAGATATAGATCAAGGGTGAATGATGAAACCCAATATGCCAAAGAGGAACTCTTTTGGGATCCTCTTTGAACAAGTAAAAAATCATTTTCAGACTCAGATTTGGTGAAAGAATAAGTTCAAACTAGGATAAAGCTTTCGGGTTTGAGTTGCATTTTCTGCAACCAAGCAGGTTCTCATTCAAAAGGGAAAAGGAAACAAGAAAAAGGTTATGAAATGACTTTGTTCACATAATGGAAAGAAAGGGTATCCAAGAAATCTACCATTTTGAATAACTATAAAAATAAAAAGATCATTGCACACCTATTTTTCTTGAACAGTTAGCTGGGAAATTGCTGCTTTGTGCAAATTGGAAAACCATTGACTGCACTCTTTTATATATAGCTCACAAACACGATTACATCTGAATTTGACTTTCCGAAATAGATCACGTTCAAATTGATAGCAAATAATGACTTTGATGCACAGCTACTCTCCTTGGCAGGTGACACATGCAAAGATGAGTTGCTTTCAAATGAAATTGGGACACGATTTGCTTTGGGAGGCATTGAATCACCCGTTTGATTATTAGAGCTCTGTTCTACTTGCTCATTTGACCTTGACTAGTCCTTGAATGGTCTCTCAAAAATCTTTAACACTTCTAAGATCTATCACTAAATTGTTGAATTTTTGCTGCTGCCATAAACCAAAATAGAAATTAAAACAAAGAATCAGAAAGGAACATGGTGGAAGGGCATTTTAAGCCCCATAGTAATCAACAATCTCCCTTCAATTCACACATGCAAAGATATAAACCGGAATATATACAATTAAATTTAAGTTCCTAGCTAATTAAACAACTTCTATGGTCAACTATACCTATAGATGGATGTTGGGTAGAGCTGTGAGTTAATATATGCATCGAAACATGCTTTTGACAATGGCCAGTTAATATATGCTGCAAAACAGATAGATCAAGTAGTACTAAACTTGAAGACCCCTAGGTCAAATCAAACGTTTATTCTTCATATCAAAAGCTTGTTCTTCATATCAAACTCATGAATATCATATAACTAATTCACATGAAAGTTAAATAAACTACATGCATTGATTTATTTTTTCACTCAGAACTTTTATCAAACACTTTCCGTGCTAACAAGAAATGTGGCAACAAAGTGTTCCACTTTCGGTGCATTGATTTATTTGTTCTTATCAGATTCACGGTTTACATTCCACGAAACATAACTTCAAAAACAATCAATTTTACCGAACACCAAATGGAGTACTAATTATTCTCTTTACATCAACAAATTTTAAACGACGACATGGTATAGTAGAATTTTGAGGTACCTCTGTTCGACGGTGGTTGGTACAAATCCTTCGTTCGAGATAGACGGAGACGACACCGTTGTACGCCTTCCTATATTTCGCGGGAGGAGAGGATGTCGAGAACCAGACCGGTGAAAGGGGGTGGTGGTGGAGTCAATGTGGTTAGGGTTTAGGATTGAAGACTCGTACAGAACGAAGACTTGTTTCAACTGACAATCTGATGTAGTCGACCCTACAAATATGAAAGTGGAATTGCCTACGTGGCGCAACGTGATTGGTGGAATAGCAATATGAACTTGCTAGATGGATCGGTTATAAGATAAGGAGCAGTGCTGTGCAGCAGTTACTGTTTACAGCATTCGCAACATCCTCTTTTACAAGAATAATATTTTTATGTGAATAATAAAAATATTATTTATATGAGAGAGGAAGTTACGTATACTGCTGCAAATATTTTTCCATAAGGTAATTCTTATTTTTTGAACATGGATAGGACGTATTTAAAAAGAGGAGAATTGAAATTATGCATTGATAAACCAAAAATATAATAAGAAAGGGAAACTCGAATTATGTGAAATCATGATGTGGGCAAAAGCGTTCGTATGCATAGCATTGCCTTGTCAAAACCATGCTAATTTTTGGGAAGAGGGAATAAAGTCGTATGAAATCGTTACTAATTTTAAAATTTCAATTAATAAATTTTTTTTTTTATTATTTTATATTTAGACTCAACTCAATAATAAGGTCACTTAAGCCATTCTCTAAGGTCTTTATTCTATATAAGACTCCCTAAAAAATGATTTTTTTTTAATTTGTTTTTAAATTAATAAAAATTATTTCATTAAATAAATATTTAAATCATTTTTATATTTTTAATGTGTGCAAGGTCCCATAATAGTAAATTTAATATTTAATACAATAAATTATTTATATTTTTAAATTATATTTCAAAATTTTGTTAAATGAAAGCACAAAAATTGTATTGAAGCCCTATTTTAAATTATTTTATTAAATATAAATTTAAAAAACTTGATTTATATATTTTAAATAAATCCTCATTTGATTAAAGATTTTAAAAATACTCTATATAATAATTTATAAGTTATTATATTATAATTATGAATAATTTATTTAAATTTCACCTAAGTACATCTCAATAGTATTAAGCCGCCCCTCTTTATATCTTAACAAGTCCTATTGATCTTAAACCACTATAAACTTTTTGTTTTCCTTTATAAAAATCAAATCACAGTTTGCAATTTTATTATAAGAATCAATAAAATCTTCATTACACGCTTTCTCACTCTATTGAGCACAGAATTTGACTTGGACGTTTCTAGTCAATATCATCTGACAATTTTAGGGCTAGTTTGGTTATACAAAACAAAACTAACGAATGCCTAGAACACAAAAAAAACAAAATTAACGCATCTCATTTTATTATTATAATTTATTCAAATTTTTATATAAAATATAATAAATAATTCAACTTTTTCAAATTAAAAAAAAAATTATAATATTTTTTTTATTGAACTTTTAATAAAATATCTCATCTTATTTCATCTGAACTGCATAATCAAATAAGACCTAAAGTAGCTAACTCGAAAAATTTATGAGCTACATTGTTTTCCTTTCTGTAAGTGAAATTGAGACTCCAGCTTGGTCTTTCCCAAAAGCATCCTTCTTGCATCTTCAATCAAAACACCATACTCTCTGCAAATTTCTTCACAACTTGTAGCAGCTTTAACTATAACTCGAGCATCTCCATCTACAACCACTTGAGACAGTCTCAATTCTATGCATAGGATCATAGATAGTCTCAACTTGTAAATTTTGTTTAGCAGCCTTGAATAATTGTCTCAGGTTCTCAAATCTCTATTCAAAATCAATGAATTTCTCCTTAACAATATCTTCTTCATAACCTAAGCCACCAACTCAACATCTTGAACTTTTAAAATCTCTCAATAATAAAATCTACCTCTGCACCCGACCATTTTTTTATTGGACTATCTGTTTCACACCATACATTTGTTGTTTGTTGTAGGGCAACTCCAAATTGCATGAACAATATTCTCTTATTCTCTTTCACATATTGGGCACATCTATGTATTAGTTATGTTCTTATTGAAAAGTTCACTTCTGGTTGGAAGGATATCATAATCAGCCTTCCAAATAAAGTGCTTGACAAAATTTAGAACGCTGAGATTCCAGATTTGTTGCCAATCAGATTGTGTCTCATAGTTGTTTGACACCTCTCCTTTCAGCAATCTCACTATATTTTGTTCAACATGAGATGCCTTTTTTTACTGTAAATACACCAGTAGAACTAGGGCCCCAAATGATTTGATTTGATATTACATAACCTTCTCCATTGATAGCTTTTGAAGATTCATGATGTGTAAGATCCAGCAATAGATATAGCTTTTGAGAAGGAAAATCATTTTTAAAATAACCATATTATTTGTTTGAATCTTACAACATATTTAAATCTAGAGATTTATAAAAGTACACTCTTAAATGTTTGTTGAAATTCTTAAAAAACTGACATAGATCATGGAGAGTAGGCATCATACATTTGAACATCTTGATTCATTGAATTACACACACATAAGAGTTCCTCACTCCTCCAAGTTCCCCATCTTCTGAAAGAGTGAGAAATATAGCAGAGTTGATGTCCTGGAAATGTATGTATTTCTGGTAACCTAAGCTTTGAATGCCCAGTTGTGAGCTTGGGACTCTTTCATCAGGACAGTTCCTAATTAGCTTGTAAACTTGAAAGACATAGTTTCTCTTATCATCCCACATTTCATTAATTTGGAAAAAGAGTTGCTCTACTTTAATGTGTTCTTAATTGAATTTAAGTCTGACTAAAACATAGCTGAAATTGTTCTAGATATTTTGCTTGACCTAGGATTTTTCAAACAACAATCATCCAAGACAAAGAAGTCCATCATGAAAGGAAATTTGATGGGGATTGGTTTACCTTGGCTCAAATTCTTGGACATGAGCAATATCTTTCCCATGAGCATCAGGTCAATTAAATTTCCTCTTTTCTATTCTTTGTTGATTATCATCCACTGTTGTTCTTTTCTTGAAATTACTCTTGAGAGTAGGGCATTCAACTTGAGGCCCATTAGTCCCACCTCTCCCACAGTAGCTGCTCTCATTCCTCTTATTTTGAAGTTGTAATTTATGATTATAGAACCTTTCCATGGCCCCATCTTCCTTGTCTCCAGGAAATTGCTTCTTAGCATTGTTGCTATTGCTATTTCTGTTGCTTTCTTCACCCCTTTTGCCCAAACTCCTTGATGGTACGTAGCAATAGCATGTTAAAGCATTGCACCTGTATTGCGCCGACGCTGCCAGGAGTACAAACAAGGAGATTTTACTGTTCCTTACTGTTTCGACTTAAAGATTCCATGGCCAACCTTAGAGCTATGTGGAGTTTTGAATTGGCATCAGATCCATTAAATGTAATGGTGATGCATGAGAGGGATAGAATATTGTGTTGTTGATGTGAGGTTTATCTCCTAATTATTAGAGCATGCTTTGCATATGAGAAAGGAATGGCCTCTTTGGGATGTGGGATTGTGATTGGTTTTTAGGTTGGAGAAAGATGGTTGGATATGGGAGGAGGTACAATCTTGTTGCATGCCTCCTCCACTAAAGGGTTTTTTCTTCTTTTTTCATTAGTGAGGGTGACAATGGGTGAAATAGAAAGGAGAGAATGGACTCAAACTTTTTCTTTGTTTGTGAGATATTATTCTCTGTTACTAACACTAAGGGATGCGCATCTTTTTTCTCAATGCTACTTTGCTTTTGAGTCTTAGATATGTCTCTATCTTTGCTAGAGTTTGGTTTTGGATGATTTTAGAATTTTTTTTTATAATGTTTTTCAATTAACTTTAGACAGTGATTTTGGCGATAATTTGAGTTGTAGTGGACATTAATTTTGAGTAGGGGGCAGGGAGGACGACTATGGGGGCCAATTCACCTCTCGGCATATAGATGGAGGCCTTGGAGCCAAACTCTTCCCCCAACTACCCACATGAACGGGGGGCGGGACCAGAGTGACCCTCATCTAGGGGTGTAGGTAACACCCTAATCTTGAGTTTTTTTTAACAAAAGGTTAGGTGTAGTTTGAATCGGGAGTGGAATAAAATATTATATTTTAATAATATTATTATTTTGTTATTTAAAAAATGTAAATTATTTATTATATTTTATATAAAAATCAAAAGATATATAATAATAAAATAAAATAAGATGAGATAAAATCATAAAACAGTATCTAAAGTGAATTTTGAATTCAGAAATCATAAAACAGTATTTCGTGATTAGGGCTCCCTTGCGTCTCCATAGTGCAAATTTTTTTTTACACTTTTTTGCAATATATTTTTTTCTATGAAAATAATAAAAAAAATATATGCAGATAAAATATATTTGATTTTTTTAATTTTTTAATTTTTTAATTTTTTAATTTTTTAATTTTTTAATTTTTTAAATTTTCTTTTAATTAAAAAATTTTATGGGGGCACAAAGGGGCCAACTACTGGGCACATAGATTTCCCGAAATCGAATATAGGCTTTAATTAGGCAAGTTCCTACCTGTAGCTTGAGAGCTCGGCCTTCCATTCCAGCCTTTCAGACCAAAAATACACCCACGCCCCTTTCCATTTTCCAACCTATCCCCTCGCCCAGCGCGCTCTCCATCTCTCTCTAACTCGGAATCGCCACTTGCCAGTCAGCTTGCGCGGTGGAAAGAATGAATAGGTACAAATTTTACATTTCGCACTAACCAAACACTTTGATTTTCACTAAATCATTCGGTTCTAAGAGAAATTGAATTGCTTTTGGTTCCTATTTTTATTTGAAAAGGTCCCGTTTCCTTTTAATGGTTCTTTGCCTTTCGTGCGTTCAAAGATTTGAAAAGCATGCATCTATCTGTGCGCATTTGTGATTGTGATTTTCCTTTACGTCTGTGCTTTTGTGGAAGCATTAATTTGCGTAACCCAAGTCCCTGTATTGTTGTTATGGCGCTCGCTGTGTTTCTATTGTTTTCTCATAATATTTGCTGTTAGTATGTCAGGCTTCGTTTCAGAGGTTATAGGAATACCTAGAGCTTTGAACTTTCTAAGCTTTTTATTTTTCTTTTCATCATATCTGCTAGTCATGGGTCACTGATGCGCGTCTGAAGGGTTTCTTGTTTGGTAATTGTATGCCAGTCTTACGGATATTGTTGACGATTTAAATTTTCAAGTATCTCTTGTCTGGATTTCTTTTATGGTTGCTTATATCGCAGTTACCTCGTGTTTAAATCTAATGTATTATCTACTCAAACAGGGTGATTGGGAGAAAACTTGCTGCAAATGTCTCCAGGTTAAAAGTTCGGCAGGAATATTTCTGCACTGATGCAGCTGCAAGAGTATCTGGTTTTAATGGTGGTCAATCCAGTCAAGTAATAATCTCACCATATATGACTTAAAGGTTTATTTACATGCTGTCTCGTTTTGAATGAACTCATATTTTTCCCTGTTCATGCCAACTACTTAATATCATATGTTAACATGGCTCTTGTTGGTTTTTGAGTTTTGATCTCTTACGACCATTGGTAGAGTGATTACAAGTTCTACGTTGAAAAATGATATATTAACATGGCTCTTATTGGTTTAAAGAGTTTTACTTTTGTCAATTAATTGTAATGTTGAATTTAAATTTAATTAGTATGCTTGAAATATTAGGAGCACAAGGAGAAAAATGATTTCGCAAATAACATTCAGCAGTATGACATTGCAATAGTTGGAGGAGGCATGGTTGGCATGGCTCTAGCTTGTTCCTTGGGTAGGTGATGATGTGTGTTAAATTTATTTACCTTCACTCTCCACACCATAAATTGTGAATAAGATAGAAACACCAGGGAGGGGTTGACTGTACCTTGTTGCAGTCTTTTTATTCAATTTGATGTGTTCAGTTTTCATGAAGAGAAAGAAACCAGGGCAGTTTTGAGGATTTTGAACAATTGATGTTCAGAACTAAAGTATCTGCATTTTATCATTAATGATAAAGCCCAAGCTAGTGTTTTCTTTTTATTTCTAATTTTCCCGAATTTGTAGCACTTCTTCATTTTGATGTTAGGTGAATTTCTTGTACACTTACTGTGTATTGGGGTAACACCCTCTTTCATCATTAATACATATTTATTGTAATCATCAAAGAGTTTTGAGGAGATTTCATTTCCGAAATTTGAGTTAAAGTTAAAAGATTATCATTTTGTATGTGTGTTTGCAGCTAGCATGCCATTGACAAAACACTTGAATGTTGCCATCATTGATGGCAATCCTGCATTCGGGAGTAGAGTCCGCTTAAACAAAGGAGACCCCCCAGATGCAAGGGTCAGTACAGTAACACCCGCAACTATCTCTCTTTTCAAAGGTAGTAATTTTGATATTTTATCATTCTCAATCTTGCGCTATGCCATCTTCAAAATGCTTTTAATTTTCATTTTAATATATGGTGCCCAGTTGATCTGTACTAGTAAACAACTTCTTGGTAAACTAGATTGGTTTGAGCCAAGTATTACTATGATATTCATATATCTATTTTGTTAGCAGCTCATATTTTAGGTTTTATTCTATGATCACGATTTGTCTAGATTGACATGCAAGATAAATGATTTACTAGACTTCAATTCCTCCTTGCTTACTCTCCCACCAGATTTGCCTCCTCCCCAAGCCAGGGTCCTCTGACCCACCCTTGTGGCGGTTCCACATCGTCAAAAAAGAAAAAGAAATAGGTTTTCGGTGCTTTTATTGTCCAACACACATTACTTTGTTATCTGATGTTATTATCATGTTCCCCTATTGCCTTTGGTCACACTCCAATATTTTGAATTTCAAGCTGTCGTTGGAGTTCATCCCTTTCCGTTATTGGACAAGGGACTTCTCTTTATGGTTTTTGCTGGTGGATTTTGTTGCTTGCTATTGTATTATTTTCCTTTTCACTTCACTAATTCTTGTTTTGTCGCTCCATTACTTCTTGCTTTCAATCATTTAAACCATAAAATCTTTTAAGAAATTATGTATCATAGGCAAGCATTTGTTATCTACTTATGCACATGCATGAGAAAATTGTACTTTTTTAACTTGGTCACGCCATTTGGCACCATGGACACTCTTGTAATGAAGTCCTTCTGTGTGCTTCAGCACACTTCCTTTAGGATGTGCATAAATGGTTTTTAGCTATAAAACTCGGCACACTTTCTGTTGAGTGTAATGGACCTGCATCACGCTTGAAAAAATCAACTAGCTGGAATTGATACTTCTTTTCAAAGGAGACAAACCAAGCCCCAAGGTTTAGCATAGTTTTATAGCTAGAATAATAAGACTTGTACTTATGCAGATGTTGGTGCTTGGCAATACATTGAACAGAATCGACATGCATACTTTGATAAGATGCAGGTAATCATTGTTATTTTTCTTTGGTCATGGCATGATTCATTCACTTCGATTATTTATTATCCATTGGTTTTAATTAGTGATTTTCTTTTAATTGTTCTCAATGTTTTTTTTTTATAAGTAAACAATTGTATTGATAGAAAAGGCATTGCCCAAGTGCACAAGGTGTTATACAATAGACAAAACCTATCTAGGTCGTACATGTATTTTACGATACAAGAAAATCATGAAGCTGAAGACCATTGAAATCTATAGCTAAGGTCCATAGTAATAAAGTATGGAAAAAGAACGAACGAAGCTCCTCTAGTATCCGTTCCTTATCCTCAAAGGTTCGATCGTTGCGTTCTCGCCAAATACATCACATAATGCAATTGGGAACCATCTTCCACACTGATTTGATCGGTGGAGCGCCTCCGAGAGAGGGCCAACTAGCCAATAACTCAACCATAGTTGTAGGCATTACCCACATCAAGTTTACACGGCTGAGAACTTCTAGCCACAAGTGTCTAGCTATCTCACACTGTAACAAGAGGTGATTCACAGATTCTCTAGAATTCTTGCACATGCAACACCAATTTGTGATAATAACCCGGTGCTTTCTCAAATTATCAGTGGCCAAGATTTTGCCCAGAGCAACTATCCAAGTGAAGAAAAGAACTTTGGGAGGTGCTTTGTTCTTTCAAATTTTTCTCCAAGGGAAGTGAGCACTCTGAGAAAGCGTTAGAGCTTTATAGAAAGAGCGAACAGAGAAAACACCCTTACCTACGGGTATCCACCAAAACTTGTCCACACGTCTTCTAGTCGGCCTCATGGAATAGATGAGGCTAAAAAAAGTCCCGAAGCAGTCAACTTCCCAGTCTTGGGTGGCTAACTCCCATAGGAGTAAAATATTGTTCTCAATGTAGTATGATGTTCTGCAATACTTGGAAGTCTAGAGAACTATAAACTTAGTGCATTGCTATCCTTGCTGACTCATTAAACTATTTGACAATTCCTATGTTAGCTTAGTTCTTATATGTGTTGGCATGTTCATTTTTTATATGAGAATGCTCACAAAACTAACATGCATAGACGATGCTCTTGTAGATGTTCCTTTGGTCCTTTGTCAACTTTTCTGATCAATAAAATTTTGTTTACCGATAATTTTTTTACATGTTAGAATGCATAATAGTTTAGTTTTACACCGTCCACGTTAGAAAGAATGAATTGTGAGTACATTTACCTAGAGAAATAAGAACCTGTATCTCCTAGGGATTGGCTTAAGTTAAAGGCCTTGGTCTTGGTGGTATGCCCCTCCCGGTCTAAGGTTCGAATCCTCTTGGGTGCAAACAATTCCTAAGGCCCATTGGACTTTGGTGGGGGGGGGGGGGTGTTCCCCTTTACTTACTTGAGGTGCACTTGCGGAAAAACTCTTTATCGACTGCTTGTGCACCCTCGGATTAGGTGGGATGCTATTCTCGGACACCCATTGTAGGAAGAAGATTTGAACTACACGATTAAGAGAGAGGACATTGGACTTCCTACTTGCCTGGGAGCTGAAGGGGATGTTCACTTTTTTTCCTTGTCATTTTGCTGAGAAAAAAAGAAAATCCTAACTGTCACTTTGACATTGTGTATGTCAATTTAGCATGATGTGCAGCTGGTCTTGCACTCTTGTGTCCATCCTGCAATTGGTTTTAGGTATTTCATATAAAAATTAACTCTGACCGATAAAAAAAAATATAAAAGTTAATTCGGGCTTCTTCTGCTTCGAGTAGAGCCACATGCTTAAACAAGCATGAACATTTATACATACATATGTACATTCAGAGCGTATATAGGGATTTAAATCCCCTAGAGTTCTTGCCTGAACTCTAGCTCTTAGAGTAGGAGAGCAATAGATACATAAAATGGGTCGCATAGTATTTATGGCTAAGCTTCCCTGACATTAAAAAAAAAAAAACATTTGTGGCTACCCGGGGAACTTTCTTGGGCTCAATAAATGTTGTGTTACCCACTTTATATGCCTATCTCTCTTCCATTCTAGGTCCTAGAGTTCGGGTGAAAATTCTAGGGGACCCAAACCCAAATCCCACATATAGAAAATGATCTGCTGCATTTCTGTGTAGTTCTCTCTCCCATTGGCCTGCTTTATATCTAAATAGACTGATCATGTCTCTAGATAAAATCTGTTTAAAGTTTTCTTCTATGGTTTGATTTTTTTGTAGGTTTGGGATTATACTGGCTTAGGATACACAAGATACAATGCAAGAGATATAAATAAAGAAATCCTAGGGTGAGCATACAATTCAGAAGAATAGAAATACTCTATTTTCTAGTTTGTTTCTATTTTTACTTTTGATTTGTGTCATGCAATTACTAATGGCCTGATTAAGTTGTGCTACAGGTGTGTAGTAGAAAATAAGGTCCTTCACGATTCTCTGCTGTCATGTATAGAGGTACTTGTTATTAATCATCACTTGCATAGTATCTCTTGTTTTTCTCAAGATATTTTTTTCCCTTGTCCAGTATTGAATCACTACGTGACCTTGTGCTCATGATGTGCATAATATTCTTACTAATTTGGTGAGTCTAGGAAGTATTTTCATTTCCTGTTATGAATAATCGCCATCATCTATGGCTGTTAGTGACTGTTATTGTTCTATTGAAAGGATTTTGATACAACTTTAAATGAATATGTTGAGCGCTGGGCCTAGATCTAGAACAATGATCATTTGTAATATCATGTCATGGGCCCTACCTTGTAGTTGCAATGGCCAAGCCTACCCTGAACAATCTCCTATATCAGTGTTCCATGCAAACTTCCTGTAAACCTGAGAATTCACAATGTGCATGCCCGTCTAGAATCCAATATGATAGATAATAAATATTATCCTGTACTGAATATCTTGCTTTCTTATTTGGTACCTTTCATAATATATTTCCATTTTCTATAAGTGCAAGTTCTAATTTGTTCATTTCTTATATTTCCATGACCTCAAATTTATATGTCCTGTTTTAGTGTGGTTCCGATCTGATCATTTATGTCAATTTATATGTCCTGTTTTAGTGTGGTTTCAATCCGGTCATTTATGTATATATACAGCCTATTTCTTTCCCTCACTAACTTGTGAACAGATGAATTCATAGGTTTGTCAACTCTAATTCTTAGGCCTGGTTTGTTTTTGAAGATGAGGTTGAGATGAGATGAGATTAAAGTGAAAAGTTAAATAAAATATTGTTATAATAGATATTTTTAATATGATTTTTGTATTGGGATTTGAAAAGGTTAAATTATTTATATTATTTTGTATTGGATTTTTTTTTTGATAAGTAATAAGTAATTTTATTGATGTGAATGAAATAGGCAAAGCCTATGTACACGGGAATTATATTGGAATTTGAAAAAGATATAATGATTAGATGAGATGGGATAAGATAAGATAAGATGTTTTTTGAAAACAAACAGGGCCTTACCTACTTGCTGTAAATTTTATTTTTTGCAACTAAGAAAATTGAAACTTTTTAACAGACTACCGATTTCCAGAAGACATTCCATCCTTCCAGGTTAACTTCAATGACTTTACATCCAAGCTCTTCATCCATGGGGATGGATGGCACATTATTAAAGACACCATCATCTTCACTGGGGCATTTAGCAAAGCTGGAACTAAGTGATGGCAAGAGCATATTTGCAAAGCTGGTGGTTAGTTAACTGGCTGAATTGAACTTTATACTGCCATTTGATAATACTAGGATGAGTACTAGTCCATTTTATTCAATCGTAAGATTAGATAATGGCTATTTATCAAAAACCTATCAAAAAGATTAGATAATAGCTGTCCCTGATTACATACCAATTGTTATCTAGTAATCAAGTTTCTTGATGTTCGTTGAAGGTTGGAGCCGACGGTGGCAAGTCACGTGTCAGGGAGTTATCAGGAATTAAGACAACTGGATGGAACTACTCACAGAATGCAGTCATATGCACTGTAGAACATTCTGTTGAAAACCGATGCGCATGGCAACGGTTTCTACCTGCAGGCCCAATTGCACTTTTGCCAATGGGAAATAATTTTAGTAATATTGTATGGACTATGAACCCAAAAGAGGCAATGAACTGTAAATTAATGAATGATGATGATTTTGTGAAAGATACAAATGCTGCTCTTGACTATGGATATGGGCCTCATCCTAAGTCAAGCTTATTAGAAATGGGAGACATGTTTTCTTGGCTCAGAGGAGAGGTGACGTTATCAGCTACTGAGGGTTTTGAAGTTCCACCGAAAGTAGTTAAGCTGGCTTCAGAAAGAATGGTATTTCCATTGTCTTTGAAGCATGCCAATGACTATGCATCAAAGCGTGTCGTTCTAATTGGTGATGCGGCGCACACCGTTCATCCTCTGGCCGGTCAAGGAGTCAATATGGGTTTTGGAGATGCATTGGCTCTTTCAAGAGTCATTGCTGAGGGTATAGCTGTAGGCATTGACATAGGAGAGGTATGTGCTTTTGCAAATATTTTCTTATGATGCTAAGAGGCCTTATTTTGATTTGATTGGTCCTATTTTCCATTTTTGGTAATGAATCTGTTTACATTAACCTTAATTTTGTGTTTTCAAAGTTATTAATTTCCATTTTAAAAAGATAACAAAGTTGGGTTTAACTCATAAATCACTATCATGTCAGGAAAATTATGTGTAGTCCTATGTGCAAGCCCTGCCCAATTCCTTTAAAAAATGGGGCACACCTAGGACCAACATGAAAAAAACCCACTGATAGGCATCACATTTTTTCAAAATGGCTGCTCAGTGCTTGCACATTTTAGAACTGTATCATTACTCACCTGAACAGGGTACAGAGTAATAGATGGAATCAATTAAGAACTGTTCAAATTATTTCTTGCGAAATTGTTTTCTGGGAAAGTGTTGTGAGACACGATTACAGACTTATTTGGTTTCCCCTGATGATGTTATAGTCGTAACTATCTCTCACAACCACAAGATCTGTGCATTGAGTTGTTTCTTTTTGAGACGCTTTTTGGTTCTCCTTGGATATATAAGCTGACATGGCAGATGTGAAACTATATGCAGGTAACTATGTTAAAGAAATACGAAGAAGAGAGAAAAAGGACGAATGTTATGATGATGGCAATCCTGGATGGCTTTCAGAAGGCATATTCTGTTGATTTTGGACCCCTAAATCTCCTGCGAGCTGCACTATTCCATGGGGCAAACTATATTTCTCCACTTAAAAGAAATATTATTTCGTATGCTTCAGGGGACCACAGACTGCCACTTTTCTCTTGACCTAAACACCCTAAATGCCCTGACTAGAGGTTGTTAAAAGGACTATAGTTTTGCTCTTCATGTTGTAATAAATTATCTTTTTCGTTCATCAACCTTGTATAGAAGCAGACGAATTTCCCTGTATTAGCTTAGAGATCACAGAGCCAATTTCCATGGCTATTCTTCTCAGGCGATCGTATTGATGTAGTGGCATTGCATCATTGTCTAAATTCCCTAAAATGGTGAGGCACCTTCCCACCCGCTCACGCACGCACCCACACAGTTACAGCAACAACCCTACAAAGCAAGTAACTAAGCATGCATAAAGAGAGTGGATGTTTGTAGGAAGATGAATCATCCTCCCTTGGAGTGGATCGAATCCCTTGGTTGAGAGAAACCACAACAATCAGCCTATCCGCATAGAGCACAACTATATATGATACGTGGAGTGTTAGGTCCTCACGCATCAACTATAGTGGACTTGCAATTTTATAAATTAAAATTGATGTATTCAGAGTATAAATTAAAATTAATGGAGAAAATTGTTATAAATTGTATAGAAATTACTGGATTGTTCAAGGCAATACAAACCTCTTAATAGTCTCAAGAGTTTTCCAGATTTCAGAATAAAACCTTAATGTTATACTCTACCATTTATACTTAGGTGCTAACATAATTCATAAAAGGAAATATTGCAAACGCCACAAGGACATGCTCGTGTAAATACCAAAACACGGCATTTTACTTTCATAAACGACATAACAGAAAGCAAATCAAAACAAGTGGATAATAAGGATGGTCTTCAGTAGATACTGGATTTGACGCACGACTTGGGCCTTCTCGCATTGGCTTAGGCCTCCATTTAACACTACACACACACACACATATGTTAATGAAATGTTGCATTTTGAGATGGAAAACAGGTTCACTTTAGTTCACTGAGTTCTAAAGGTTTCCTTCAAGATCGCATTTTTAGTTCTCACCTCTTTCGTTTTAGGTTTCAAATTCCTCACAAGCCATGCCAATGGAGCCCTAACAAACTCCCTGTTAGAGCACTTTGTCCACAAAGTGCGGGTAGCTCTGTCGAAGCTTCCATAGAAATTTCCAACTATTTTCTTCGTCTGATGCACCCTTTCATTTGATTAAGACTTCAGTCAGTGCTCTGTCACCATGACATTTTGTCCTTTGATCCACATTTTTCAGGCTTAGGAAGAAGTTCCCCATGAGTATCAACTAGTGGCAGGTTCTTGAGTGGCTGGATCTGAGAGCCCACCTTCCTTTTTAGGAGTGATACATGGAAGGTGGGGTGAATGCAAGTGAACTTGGGTAGATCCAGTCGATAAGCCACAGATTCTACCTTCTGGAGGATTCTGGAGGATTCTAAAAGGGCCATAAAAACGTGGGGACAATTTCATGATCCTTCAGTGCATCAAATATTTCTATCAATATGATTGCAAGTGTAAGTACACATACTCCCATTCAAATCTCCTTTTGTCAACATGTGTTTTCATTCTATGTTGTTCACTCTTTAAATTTTCCTTGAGTAGTGATGAGATTTGTTGCCTGTTGGAAAGTTGTTGGTCCACTGCGTTGTTGGATGAAGTTCCTGGAATGTAAGAAATGAGTGATGGCGGCGGGTAGCCATATAGAACTTGATATGGTGTGAACTTTGTGGCCATGTAGTATGAGGTATTATACTACCATTCAACAAGGGATAATCATTGAGACCATAAAATAGGCTTAGCACCCACATATCATCGTAAAAAATTCTCTAGACACTTGTTGAGCGCTTCTGTTTGGCCATTACTTTAAGGAAGATAGTCTGAACTGAACTTGAGCGAAGAGCCTTACAGGCTGAATGAGGTCCTCCGGAAAGAGCTCACGAAGATGGAGTCTCTATCAAACACAATAATCCTAAGCATGCCATGTAGTTTGAGTACCTGGTCCAAAAGTTATGCCACTTTCGAAGTTGAATAGGGGGTGAGACAAGACAATAAAATGAGCAAACTTTGTGAAACGATCCACCACTACTATGATGACATCAAATCCTTTAGACTTAGGTACGCCTTCTATGGAGTTCAAAGAAATGTTAGTCCAAATCTTTTTGGTATTGGAAGAGGCTGTAATAAATCTAGAGGTAGTGTGGTCTCATATTTAACTTGTTGGCAGATGTCGCATTCCTTAACCACTCTTTTAATGTCACATTGCAAACTTGTCCAAATAAAGTCTCTCTTTACTTGCTGATACGTCTTTAAATAAATTGAGTGCCTTACCACTAGGTCACCATGAATAAAAGGTAGCACCTTGACCTTGAAGGTCGAATCTGAAACTATAAAGATCCTTTCCTTTTTGATAATCAAACCCTGATGTAACTGATATCCTTTAGTAGGATCGGAGCTATTTGTTAACTGTGACATTAGCCTTAGTGCCTCATCAGAAGTAGTGTAGCTATTTAATTCTTGCACCCAATCTAGACTTAGGAAAGAAATCATAGGTAGAGAAGGTTGTTGTGAGTCCAAGTCATCCATTTGCCTTGACAACACATTGGCTACTTTGTTATATTTGTCTTTTTTTTTATAGACAATGATGAGATTGTAGCTTAGTAATTTACTCAACCATTTTTGTTGAGCTACTGTCCACACCTTTTGCTTCAAGAGAAATTCGAAAGCCTATTGATCCTTCTTAAAGGTAGAAAAATGACCTAACAAATAATGTCTCCATTTCTAGACAGTGGTTACCAATGCTAGTAACTCATTCTCGTAGGTATATTGAAGTAATGCTCTACCTTTTAATGCCTTACTCATAAAGGTAATTGGCCTGCATTAGGACAACCCCCACACCCTTCCCACTTGCCTTGCATCCCATTGTAAATGATTTAGAAAAACCAGGCAATCTAAGTATGGGGGGTTTTGTTCCAGCCTTCTTGAGATATTGGAATGCATTTTTAGCTTCAAGAGAATACTTAAACAAGTTCTTTTCCAACAACTTAGTAAGGGGTGCAGCGATAGCACTATAGTGCTTAATAAACTCCCAACAACTTAGTAATGGGCGCAATGATAGCACTATAGTGCTTGATAAACTTCCATAATAGCCCATCAACCCAAGGAATCCTCTCCACAACTTAGTGTTTTGGGTTAGGCCACTCTAACATAATTTGCACCTTATAGGATCTGCTTTAACCCCTTGAACCGAGATGACATGCCCAAGATAATAAGTTTCTGGAACTCCAAATCTGCATTTAGATATCTTGGCATACAACTTGTGGCTGTGCAGAATTCTCAACACTTCCTTAAGATGATTCAAATGGTCCCCCAACTCTTGTTGTGAATCAAGATTTCTTAAAAAAATGATAAACTTTTGTAAAAAAAAAAAAGGCTAAAAAACTCGTTCATAAGTCTTTAGAAAATGGAAGGGACGTTCATTAACCCAAAGGGCATCATGAAGAATTTGTAATGGCCTTCATGTGTCCTAAAGGTTGTCTTTGTTATATTTTGGGGAATCACTCGGATTTGGTGATATCTGGATCTCAAATCCAATTTAGAAAATACCACTACCCTGTGTAATTCATCTAACAGCTCATTAATTACGGGAATGGAAATTTATCATTCACGGTGTGTTTGTGTTTAATGCTCGATAGTCGACACATTGTCGCCAACTCCCATTAGCCTTGTGGACCAATAATACTGAGGAAGAAAGGGCTGGAACTCAGCCTTATAACTCGTGATTGTAGTAATGCATCAACCAATTTTTCGATTTCAATACTTTGGTAGTGGAGGCAATGGTATGGTCAAGTGAATAAAAGTGGTTGGGTGCCTTCTTTTATGATGATTTTGTGGTCATGAAAACAAGATGGGGGTAGGCCTTTAGGGGTTTGAAAAATCTAGTGGAAGCTTTGAAGTAAGGATTCAATATCTGGGTTGTGAATAGCTTGTGCTTCAAGGGGCTATTTTTCCAGCAAGTATAACAATAGCCCTTTCTTTTGTCATAAAAATCTACAAAGATTTTGCATTACCCTCCAAAGTTAGCCCTTATAGATTCAACCTCTCTAATAAGACCCTCTGCTTACCCTCACCAAATACCATAATCAACTTTGAGAAATCCCAAATAATAGGACCCCACATTTAGAGCCAACTTACTCCCATAACAATGTCACATCCACCCAATTTCAAAAGATAAAAAGAGAGATAAAAATGTGTACCTTGCAACTTGATGGGCACCTTGTTGCATTGGCCCTTCCCATGTACAATGTCCCCATTTGCAATCTTAACAGCAATGTTGGTAGTCTCACAAACTAGTACTTTTGTTTTCTTAGCCGCCCACGAGTCCATGAAATTATTACTGCAGTCAGAGTCAATTAAAACGACAACTTTCTCGTCTAAAATGCTACCAACTAGCCACATTGTTTAGAAGTGGGAGTTCCAGCTGTGACATTTATGGCAATTTCGACCTCTGGCTTATTTGGGACAATTTGTTGCATTTCTTCCTTCTTCCCCTCTCCGTCTATATCTCCATTCTCACCAAAATCAATACTATCTTCTTATCCTTATAACAAATAAACTTTTAGGGACTTATAGTGGTGATTTGGGTCCCACTTCTCATCACAGTGGTAGCAAAGATTCTTTCTCCGTTTCTCATCCATTATAGTGGAGAAAACCATTTTGTTATGGGGGATTTATTTGCCAAATTTAGTGCTACTGTCATTAGGCAGGGCAGCAATGTTTGTTGTAATGCTTGGAACTAAAAAACTCTTGTCATAAGGGTTTCTAACAAAGGACCTCCTTGTAGCCATTAAGTACTCTTCCTGAATTTTGGCCAACCCAAAAGCTACTTCCAAATTAATTGGATTAAACATGTGGATTGGTAAACAAATCTCATCCTTCAATCCATTAAGGAAGCAACTTAATTTGTGTGAGTCGAATAACCCCTTTCAACGACTTGTGAATGACTCAAATTGAGCCTTATAGGTTGCAACAGTTGTGGTTTGTCTCAACCTAGTTAGTGCTTCCATTGGGTCGTCATAGGCAATGGGCCAAAATGTAGCAGCAATGTCTGAATAAAAACATCATAACTTGTCAATTGCTTCGATTCAAGCGTCTTGGTATCAAATAGGACCTCACCTTATGGTAAGAGGCTAATAATACTTTCTGATTTGGTTGGATTTGGTGGATTTCAAAATATTAGTTAGCATTAAAAACCCAACCAAATGGATTTTCCCATAAAAATGCATAAAATCAATATGGATTTTCCCATCAATATGCATCTGGTCTCCCTCTCTTCCTTCCCTCCCCACCCCCCCCCCCCCCCCCAAAAAAAACTTGTAAATCTCTATTCACATTGCTATTTTGGTGAGCCATGAATGTTCTCATCATATCATGAAGTTGGTCTAATCTTTCATTGATTGTTTGCAAGGTTTCTTCATGACTGTAACTTGAAGTTGGAGGGTGTATTGTTGGAGTCTGGAACATGTGCTTTATGCCATCAGGATTGTGTAGCTTTGTATACCAATTATTAGGTCCCCGTCACGTAGCAACTATAGTAGGACTTGCAATCTTGTAAATTAAAACTAACGTATTCAGAGTAGAAATAGAATCAATAGAGAAAATTTTCATAAATTTCATAGAAACCACTAGATTGTTCGAGACAATCCAAACCTCCCAATAGTCTTAAGAGTTTTCCAAATTTAAGAATAAAACCCTAATGCTATATTCTACCTTTTATACTTGGTAGGTACTAATGAAATTCATAAAAGGAAATATTGCAAACACCACAAGGATATGCCCCTGTAAAAATACCAAACGTGAAGTTTTACTTATGACTCGTAAATGACATGACAGAAAGCAAATAAAATGAAGTGATGAAAAATAAGGCTACTCTTCAGCATATACTAGACTTCACGCACGGCTTGGGGCTTTTCGCATGGGCTTGGACCTCCATTTAACACCACACACACACGTGTTAATGGAACATTGTGTTTTGAGATGAAAAACAGGTTCACTTCAGTTTATCGGGTTTTAGAGACTTCTTTCAGATCGTACTTTTAGTTCTCACCTCTCTCCTTCTAGGTTTCACGTTCCTTACAAGCCATGCCAGGGAAGCCTTAACATGGAGTGGAGAAGCTTTTTGGGTATGAATAATGATGAAAAAGTTATGGATAGGGCCACACAAAGACAAAACTTCAGTCCAAAAGTATGAGATTTTGTCACACTTCCATCAGCCCTAGGGCCGTAGGATGCGAATGAAAGAAGTGCTTGAAAGAATGTTGGTGTTAGGGCAGTGATGGGCTTGTGTAGTGGGCCAAGTTGAGTCTAGTAATGTTGGGTTGAGACGTATGGGTTGTCTCTTAAGCCTTAGTCTGATTAATAAACATTGAGTCCAGTGTTATGTAATAGTCTATGAGCTTGAGGCCCAGTCTTGGTTTCTAATTAGTATATGTTATTATGTAGATGTTCTAGAAGGGAATCTAGTTTGTTATTCCCTGTTGTCTGACCCTATTAGATGGCAGCGTCCTGTGCACGTCGAATTGTGTCGAATCCTTATTAAAATTTTTATTTCAAATCCTTTCTTTTCTCTTTCTAATTTTTGTAGGTACTCCCCTTAAAGGAGATATCATTTACAATCATCCATAAACCCTAGTTACATACATTATAGAATATCAAAGTGTTATAGATTCCAAAGTACATTCGAGGATTGGGTACAAGGTGCATGCAATATAGATATGGTCAAATGGAGCATTCAAAACAACCAAAATCTAGTTCAAACCATGAAACAAAAACAACTGATGAACCTCTTTTTACAAATCCACAACCCTAAATTCATTAAGAGTTTCACGGATTTGAAAATGCATTCCCAAAATGAACAATATACTTGATAATGGATGCTGTCATAAGATAGGTACAAGGCAACTCTATAAAAGGTTTGGAACGATCCATCCTTATTACCAAAGCTTCCTAATTTCTCCCCAATTCTGAGCAACAATCCTAATAATCAAATCACTTAGGCCTAAGAGCTCATCTCAATTGGCAGTCCGAAGCCAAGATCTCTCACCACTTTGATTAGATCTTGGTTGATTATATAATTAGCATCCACTTGACATAAGAAATAAAGGAAGATTTGAATGACCCTCCCCAATCCCCTTCAGCACCAAGGATTGGCAAGCTCTATGGACATCCAAAATTCATGACTACCTTAAGGTTTCAACATGGGAAGTTTCTTAGGAACTCCTCACAATCAAAACTAGCCTTGTAAGATTCATTCAACTTGGAGAATACTAATCCATGCGGGGTGATGTTTTGAATAAGAACGGTTTCAACTTGGTTTGGAAAGCAGCCCACTTGGTGAGATTGTGTGCTAAGTAATTAGTATTTTTATGGACTTTTCAGGCTTCCTAGAAATCAAAGTTCAAAAGGCTCATTAATATATCTTTAGTGATTCAGGAAATCTTTCATTCTGTTGATATGTAAGTGTAATGAATGGCCATAATGACATCTAAAGAGTCTCCTAGTATGATGTGCTTCCATCCCTTCGTTGTGCTTCTTGGATTGCAAGCGATGCTCCTTATAAATCACCCTCCAATAGGTCATTGGGGTCAAGTTTTGTTGTCCATGCATGAATTTAAGGGCGGAAGCACATAGCGGTTGGGTTGTTCTACACAACCTCCCCAATCTCCACACACCAACATTTTTAATTTTTTAATATTTTATATTTTATTTTGAGTTTGTTCTTTTTAAAATAATTTTATTTTTTATTCATTATTCATATATTAAATATTTAATAAAAAAAATTTTTAAAAATGTGTTGTGTGAATTTTGTGTGAATAGTAGGAGGTTATATAAATTTTCTCCATAATAGTTTGGGGTGCTTCCCCTCCCTCGCCTCTCTCAAAATTTGAAGGATTACCAATCCATGTAGAGGCAGACCTAGAAAATCAAGTTTAGGGGGGGTCCATGTTAGAAAAAAAATAGGGGGATTAAATAATAATCTTCTATATAGTCTACTTCATAAAAACACCTTTAAAATTTAATTACATGCTTTCCTCATCTTATTTTTGGAAGATTGCCTAAAACACGAAAGCATTATTCCCAAGTGCCCAATATACAAAACTATTTAGCTTATGGAATCTATTAGTGTCCAACTTATGCACAACCTACAAAATTGAATAATTTTACCCATCTTTCTTGTATGTTTCATTCGCCTTGAAAAACTCAATCTTGCCTCCTTTCTTTTGAAATTTCTTGGATTTCTCATAAAGGATAAACTGTATATTCTTCTTGTAGGGCTTCTTGGTAAGAGGACAAAGGCTAAGCATTGACAATGTCAGAGTTGAAGTGCCCTACCTTCGACTCTGACTCTGACTTTGTTAGAATTCAAATCTAACATTCGACCTCCGACTCTGATTCGCATAGTCTCTGATCTAACTCAAACTTTGATTTGTTAGAGCGGAGTTAAATTTTAGATTTTTTATTGGGCTTTTTTTAACCCATTTGAAATTTCAATTTGACAATCTAGGAATCTCTAATTGGATTTGCGCTTCCAAATTTTAGTTTTTTTAAAATATTTTATTCAATTTCAATTTTATTAAAACTTAACCAAAATGGAAAAAATAAATCATTGTACAAATTATTGTTATTATACATTAGTATTTTTGTTTATTATATATTAATAATTGAATAAATCCTCCTCTATCTATTGTTGTTCGAGGACTCCTCGATCCCCTTCTTCAAACTCCAATTCGTATTGTTCATAGAGAAATCTCTAATCAACGATAGAACAAATTAATATAGTACATGCTATTATAAATTTATATATTTGTGTTTATACACAATATATGAGTTAAATGTTATTATACATTACTTATTATACAATTACTAGTAAGGGTGGGTAGCAGGTATCCGCACTCGCTGCCCCGCCCACTTTCTACTTCTAATGCTGGAGCGGGGGCAATATTGTTGAATCAAAACGATGCCATTTTGATTCATCTAGGTTTTCTTATATATATATATATATATATATATGGGGGGGGGCCTCATTTTGATTCAACTAGTTTTTTTTTAAATTAAGTTACTTGTATAAAACGACACCGTTTTATCCAAGTAACTTAAAAAGTTAAACCCCCTTCGTTAATCTCTTCTCTCACACGAATCTCTCTCATCTCTCGTCTCTTTCATCTTCCCGATTTCCCCCAAATCGAACCATAGCCCCAAACCAGAACCCTAACCACAAATCGGAACCCCATTGCAAGATCGTCATCGCCGCATGTCTCCTTTATCTCGCCGTATATTCGTTGCCGAAGGGAAATCCGAAATCTCCCTTTGTTTTTTTCGTTTTTGAAATTTATAAAAATGGAGGATGTGATGATTAACGGAGATGGAGAATAGGATTGTGAACTGTGTGCTGTGGAAATTGATTGTGCATGTGTGTGAACTGTGATGGATTGTGATTGAATGTTTGAAATTTTGTAAAATCTTGGTGTGACTAAAATACTTTTTATGTTGGTGGTGTGACTTAAAATTCCCAAAATAGTTCAAAACATTTTTTTATCAGTTTTTGAGAAGTTACTGCCTTTTCAGTTTCCAACTTAAAACTTTACTACTCAGAAAAAGAGAAGTTGAAAGGTTTATTGGCGAGGGAGTTTGTTTGCCTCACCATTGATTTTTGGAATTCGTGTTAGTATGTTAATTACATGTGTATGAATATGCATTGGATTGACGGGAGTTGGACATTATATAAGAAGATCCTCGTATTTTGTTAAACCACTTATCACAAATATGAGACGATAAGGAAGGCCTTGAAAGCCGCTATAAAAGAGTGGAGGTTGACACAGATTCTTATATGCACGGTTGCTAATGCCAGGGCTAATGATGTCGCAATGGGACATCTTAAGACTTTCTTTAATGTTGCAAATAGAACAGTTTTGGCTAGTAATTACTTGCATGTATGGTGTGTGGCAAAGATTTTTAATCTAATCGTGGGTGAAGGTTTGAAAAAACTTGATGACTCGATCACTCGGATCAGGATTGCTGTGAGATGTGTAGGATCTTCTTCTACTAGATTGGAGAGGTTCAAAGTTGCTGCAAGGACTACGGGCATATCATATAGAAATGGTCTTTGTACTGATTTGTCGACAAAGTGGAACTCAACCTTTTTTTATGTTGGAAGTGGCCCAAGAGTATGAGTTGGCATTTGATGCATTAGGTGATGAAGACATACAATATGTCAAGTATTTTAATGAAGCATTGGGGAAGCCTATGTCTGATGATTGGGCAGTTGTATCTACTTTTTTGAAACTTTTTAGGCTTTTTTACGAGGTTACGATCATTCTATTTGGTTCTTTGTATCCCATAGCACATCATTTTTGTCAACAAATATGCAAAGTGAAAGAAGAATTGGATGATATAGTCGGAGGTCGTAACACCAAACTACGGGAGATGACATTGATGATGAGAGAGAAATATGACAAGTATTGGGGGGAGAATTTGATAGCTAATATATTATTATATATAGTTGTTGTCCTTGACCCCCGATTTAAAGTGGATGGCATGGTATTTGAATCGAGTGATGCCTAAGGGCAAGTATGGGCGGAGCATATTGCATCTCGAGTTCAGAAAACCCTTGATAGATTATTTGATGAGTTTATCATCATGCTAGGTGATAGTATTGTAACACCTACACGTAACCCCCCCCCCCCAAGTTGCAAATATTGGGCTTGAAAAAAAAATGTAGAATGGACTGGGGTGACAAGATAAAAGCGATCCCCTTGACACGTTCGTCTATAGATGCTTAGTCAGAGATAGACAAGTATTTAGCATTGGATCTTCACACATATGTCGAGATTTTGATATCTTAATTTGGTGGAAAATAAATGTCCCCAGCACTGGAAGGCGCGTATTAGATCTGTTCTGGAGCTCATTAGATTCTACTACTGTTGAATCACAAATTTGCACACAAAATTGGATCACGGAGGGCTGGGGACATTTAGCACTAGAGGGCGCGTATTGGATCTGTTCTGGAGCTCATTAGATTCTACCACTGTTGAGTCACGAATTTGCACACAAAATTGGATCACAGGGAGTCCAATTCATATTCCAGATGTTATTGATTTATGACCCGGTCGAGGTTAAAGAGGGTGCTAAGCAGTCTGGATCCAGTAAATTGTCACTTGAAATCAATTTATATTATTTTAATTTATTTAATTAAATATTAATTAGTGTTAATTTTATATTTAATTATTGTAACTTGTAGCAACTGCAATGCCAATACCTGAGACAGTGTCAACGGCTACCTCCATTGCAGTATGACCCACCATCACCATAGTTTGCACTTTACACAATTTGTCTTCTAATTGTTGTTTGCATTTATAATTTTATAATATTTATAATTTTAGTATCTAATTATTTTATAACTTTTGTTTATGGATTTTGACATTTGTAGCTTTTATATTCTCATTTCTCATTGTGTATGTCAAGACTCAAATCCTTCTATACTGATCCAACATCGTCCAACCGAATGACCCAAACTAATCTTGGTTAGTATTATCAATAATCTGTCTGTATTTTTTTTTTCGGCTTAAGAGTTTATAAGTTATAAACTTATAACTCTATATTTATGATTCTAATTTGTTTTATTTTTAACATATTATTATTGCAGCCTCGCAGGTTTTATCATCTTCATTGTCACAAGTCACAACAGTCGAGTCATTGTTAACGGCTCAAAAACTCTTTGAGTAATTCAAAATTTTTTAATTTAGACATAGTGGTTGTAAATTATACTGTTAATAGTTAGTAATACAATTTGTAAGAGTTATTATTTTTAGATGTATTGATAATTTTTATTTCTATAATAGTTTAAACTTTATTAGTTGTCTAAGTTTTAATTTGTATTATTGTAAATTTGTAATAGTTTAGTCATAATACTTTGGGCTTTAGTAATGATTTTTTTAAGTGACTTTAGCAATGGTTATTACTTAGTATTTAATAAACTAATATTTTTTAATATGTAATTGTGTACTTAAAAGTTTGATGTTGTTTCTAGCCAAAAATGACCTAGAAAATTGATCTGGGCCAAAAATGGCCCAAAAAAGTGAAATGGGCCAAGGTCTTAAAGGACGGTGATAGAGGCTGGGCAGCTGGACCCCCATCCCTACTATCCCATTGTGGGACAGGGTACCCCTCCCCTGTGTAGGCGGGGGCAGGAGGAGGAGGAAAGGGTGCCCCGCCCGTAGTAGGGCGGGTAACACCCCTAATAATTAGTATTATATGTTGTTATACATTCGTGTTTATACATTAGTTGTTATTATATATTAGTGTTATATAGTAGTGATAGTTGATAGTATAGATTTTTTTTTTAAAGCAAGTTTAGCATTCTATTAGAAAAACTAACAGATTATAGGATACAAGTTTTAGTAGAGTGAGAGTCCCCTATAATCATTCTCAAAAAGTTAACGAACAATGCAACACAAGACAAAAAAAAATAACAGGGTGATCGGAGTCAAACAAATGACTCCCACCTATTTTCCAAAAGGGAATACAACTTGTTGATGGTTATGATAATGTGTTGAGCAGACTATAAGGTAGCAGCTGGAAGTCGCAACGGTGGGGTGTGTGTTACACCGTGTTAATCTAGGCTGACTGTGAGAAACTTCAATACCTGTTTTCACTTTATCCTTGATTTTGGAAAACAGGAACATAGGAAAGCAGTCCGAAACATAGTCAACACTGATTGAGGCGGCGCATGTAGTACATGCGCTACCGCAAGAGAGGAACGAAGGGTCAGGATTGGAGTATCTGAAGCCTTTGATGCCAGTGGGGTCATGCGTGTCGTCAAAAGCAGCTCCAGGACGCAACGGGGCATGGTTGTCTCGCACGGTAAGAGCTGCACATGCGTCTAGCACACCGAGCCGACGAACTGAAAATAATGCGAACTTGTAGATTGGCAGCTAGAGATGCAGAATACGCGGGGCGTAATGACCGAAAAACACTGGATAGTAGGAGATCGACTTGTTTTGGAAATGTGGAGAAAACACAACAAAAAATGAAAGAAAAAGGTAGTAAAGGAGAATGTAGACTATTGGCTAGGGAATGAGGGTGGAGCCAAAGCTTTAGTCCTTGGAGGGGAAAGAATCTCAACAACAATTGATGGGTAATTTCTGCATAGAGAGAAAGCAAGGGAAGAGAGAAAGAGTAAGAAATATTAATTATTATTTAACAGTATAGTGTTTACATATGCTAAACTATCATTAGTGAATTTAATCTATTTATATTATAGTATAAGCATACTATTTTATAATAATTTGCTCATGCTAGTATATTATTGAATTGAATTAAATATATATTATAGTTATATAAAATACATAGAATTAATATATATAAAAAAAATATATTTTTATAAAATACGTATAATATTAGAGTTTGACAATCAGAATTAGAGTCGGTACATCTTCACCTCTAACTCTTTAAGTTTTTTATTAAAAGAACTCCGACCTCTACTCCAACTATAAGTTGGAGTTGAGTGGAGCTGAAGTAAAGTCATGCAGTATCAGAGGCAAAATCAGATTTCCAATTTTTTGCTCAGCCCTAAAGGAGGCACCATTCAGTTTAGTGTACCCGAATGGTGTCTTTTACAGGTTGAGGGAAAACACGATAAATATTAAATACCAGTTTGACCCCACCGTAGAACCATAGATTTCAGTGACCTTAACGTTTACTGACTCTTTGATGTATAAAACAGAGACAACCTTCAGTGAGATATCTATATGGTTGAGATTAATCATTAAACGCAAAACTGAGTTTTCTAGTTAACTACAAAGTTCCAACATTCTTTTCTTGCTTCCATTATTTCCTTTTTATTTCTCTCTGTTTGCATTTACGTGGCTTTGGAATTGGTTTCATTTTCGGTTTTGTTGTTTGTCTTTCTTGAGTTAAGGGGTGTTGGTAGACTTTTGTGATAAGTTGTTTTAGTCCAATTACTAAAATGACCTTCATATAATTATAGTCAATGGCACTCAAAATCAATAAGATCACAAAAATAGTGAAGAAACGAAATATATTTTTGAAACTTGAGTTCAACTCGAAACCAATTTCGTCAAGATGGTGTACAAAAACAAGGGGCTGAAATGAAGCTTTATTTTGACCAGGCAGAGCAGAAATTTGAGCTCTATCACCTAACTACGGAGCCGAAGTTACAGACTATTTCTAGGAATCGGAGAAATAATGTGAATCATACGAATGAATGGATGAGTGGACGAAATTCATCATGCTTCTTACCGATCCTATCTTTGCATTATTGGACAGATTATTCGGACAAAAAAATAAAAGAAAAACTCACTAATAATAACAAGCACAATCTCAAACAAACCAGAAAAACAGAACCATCAATAAATCAAATAGACA
The DNA here is from genome assembly GCA_036559045.1 of Platycarya longipes. Classification (NCBI taxonomy): domain Eukaryota; kingdom Viridiplantae; phylum Streptophyta; class Magnoliopsida; order Fagales; family Juglandaceae; genus Platycarya; species Platycarya longipes. Next base: position 27,404,814 of record CM071790.1, read on the forward strand.
AAACGACTAGTAAAAAGAATTATTCTTAATGGCCCAAGAATGATATTGATATCAAAAAAAATATATCCAGTAAATAAATTACACAATTACTAGTTTACAACGATGCTGAAAATCAACTGAAAGTTGAAGGGGAAAGTATGTGATTACGCCTCTCTAGGAACTTGTACACTGTACTTAATGAGATAACAATAGAAGACCTTAAGGAAACAATAACATTGCATCCATTATTGTTTGTTAGCTCAACCAATCTGAAAAACAACCCCAGTAGCTACTCTCTAAAACAATTGAGGGGAAATAAATTATATGAAGTAAAAACATTTGCAAAAAGTCTGACACATTCCGAAAGGAATACTCAAACGCAAGCAAGTATTCTCCGTTACATCTTTAACAAACAAAAAAACCATAACAAATAGCATATAGAACATTTATCTACTTGTAGCAGTTGTAGCACATCAACTATACACCAATCCAAAAGTTCCCCCATTCCTAGAAGGCTAGCAGAAGGGGATGGTATAACCTAATACATCAAACACCCAATAGCAAGGTGAAAAGGAAAACCTAGACAATTGGAATCAGCATGCCAGAAAGGCAGTGTCCAGGAAGTTCCAGGCAATTTAACAGTTGAAGCCACGGCAAACAGACAAGACAATAATTAGAATCAAGGCAATGAGAATACCCAAAACAATCAATTTTATCTTCATATTCTGGAACCACATCTTCCTTCTGATCTGAGTTCCTTGCTGCCTAAAATCTTGTGCCTGGAATACAGAATCAATATAAATACATCAACCTATATGCCGAAGTAAGTGTTAATCCCAAATACTAGAGATAAAACAAGTGAGAATCCCAACTATTAAGGATCAGGTCATGCAACATAGAGAGGAAAAGAAAATATAAAACTGGAAAGAATCTAATAGTGACTGTTAAAAACACAGATTCGCCATGGCCTTGTGATTTGATACAATTTGCCCCCCCTCTCATGATAGAAGTTGCAAATTGGATCCCCATAGCCCCAAGTCCACAAAAACAAACAAGAAGTACAGGATCCACGATAGCCTATCCGACCTTAAAAAAACTGTCGAGCATATGCAGGGTGTAATAACATTACTTAAATATTACAAGGATCAATCCAGTAATTTCTAGAGGATAAAGAGTTACACCCGAACCCAAGAGTGAAAAGTGTTTTCTGCAGTCAATTAATCTCTAAAAGAGGTAAAAAAAGGTTTCTAGGACTAACCTGCGAGCGAAGGTTCTCAGTTTTATCCACCAGCAGCTCAATCTTCTCACCACGGTCAAGAACCTGCACAACAGATGAATCTTAATCATCACATGCAGTGTTATTCAATAGAAACATAAAAAAGGGAAGAAAAAACCCACTTTCAATTCTTAACATCAGGGTTTAATATTTCATACCAATTAGCAATAACATATTTTTACCAAAAACATGCAATTCAGTATTGTTCCTTGCAAATTGCATCATAACATTTCAAGAACAACCAGCAATAACACTATACCTTCTCAATATTTTCCATCATAACACCCTTGACTTCAGAAACTTGAGCCTTCACTTTTGCAAGCTTGCTTATCTCCTCGGGATGATCAGCACAATACTGCATGTGCTCCTTCAGTTTGGGTCTATAATATTGATCAAATGGTCAAAATCCTTTTGGAATGACACGTATTTTAAGGAATGAAAGAAAGGACAATGCATACCCAAACTCTTTATTTAGGCTGTTCGCAACAGCAGTTGCAGCTTTCCCTCCACCATATCTCTTGTTGAAATCTTCCTTAACTCGCTCCAACAAGGCAATGGGAAGTTGCCTGCCAGCAGATTCAACAGCAACTACACAATATGCTGCAGCATTTAAAAGTAAAAGTTAAAAAGTAGAACTTCAATCCCAGAGTCTGAGATGTCTACAATACACTTCAGAATGTTAAAATCATATAATAAATGTCACTGATAAAAAAAAAAAAAAAAAAACAAATCATATAATAAATGCGGTGCAAATGCCTACATTCAACAAAGAGGTTAGAGGTCTACAACTAGGGTGTTTGACTTGATATCTTCAGTAAAAGATGTGATCATATTCAAACTGTCATTGTCATAATGCCAAAAGATGCTGCACTTCCATTGCAAATAACTGGATCGGGAAACTAAGCACTTACCCTGTTTCTTCCTTAACAATTTTAAGAAGCAATATAAAAGGTAAGAAATTAAAACATCATAGGAAATCAAACTTGGAAGGTAATATAAATCTCACCGTGTTCTATAAAAATCAGCCTACAAAGTTTCCCTTTTTTCTTTTAATTTTATTTTTGTCCCATTTGATAATGCATACTGCAGAAATCTAATTTGCACGTAACAAATACATCTCAAGAACCATATTTATTCAGACAACATTGATATCTCACGCATCAAGAGACAATCCCACAGAATATACACCTTCAAAATGAATTCACACATAAACATACACACTCCCACACATATCCATGTACATATTTTTTAATGACAAGGAATCCAGTCTTCAAACGCAACATGTTCTCATGCATACATATGTACAAACACATATGTCTATATGTTCCGGATTTCGGCACAATCAGATGGTCAAACACACGGACCTGACGGAAAGAAATCAACAAATCAAAGATACGGAGATCTAGACCAGAATCTGGTGCCGATTATAACTATGGCAAAAAATAGGAATAAAGAGATTAGAAAGATAAGGGACATACTGAAGCCGTTCTCGACGAGATAATTGAAGGTATGGCCGTCGCAGTTATAGGTGAACTTGTTGTTGGAAGCCGGGAGCTTCTGGAGGCATTGTGAGGCGATGGTGGTGAAATTCCCGGTGAACTCCGTGTACTCGGCGAGGATAACGGTGCCCCGAGCCACGAAGCTGTAGATCAGAGATTGCTGACCCATGTAAATGAACCAAAAAAGAAAGCGCTAATAATCTCTGAAAATCGTAGACGGCCAAACCGACCACAGAATAATCGTAGAAGTAGATTCAGGTAGAGAACAGAGACAACGAGATCGGCGAAGGAAATGTGAATAAATCTAGAGAGAGAGAGGGGACCTCTGACCTTTGCTTGGAAATAGAAAATGGGAGAGGGGGTGGTGTTGGGTAATTAATCATTTTAATGGTAGTTGGGGAAGGTTCTGCCTGGGGCTAAAGTGGAATTATGTGATATTAGAAAGGTCGGAGAGGAAATATGAAATAAATAGAAAAAAGTTTGGGTCACGCGGTTCTTTCTTTTGAATTTTCCATGCGGACTCAATAAATACGGCTGGCTTGAATTCGGGGGAGTTTCTTTTGCCACGTTGACTACTGTACCCTGCTCTCCTGATATCATCAAGTTATTTCTAGAGAAATGTATTCAATTTTTTAATAATATATTCAATTTTTTTATTAAATAATAATAATAAATGAAGAAGCTGCGAGGCAGTCGGACTATTAAAATTAGAAGAAAAATGATACACATACTATTGTGTTATAATTACTTTATAATTTTTTTTATATTTAATCTTTTTTTAATTTTTAATTTTATTTAGTGATTAAGAAGGTAAATATTAATAAAATTATATCTTTTTTATTTTTTCTTAATGATAAAATGTAAAAAATATTTAAAATAAAATGATAAAAAAAATCAAATATACTAATAAGTTGTAAAATTATTATAAATTAATAATATGTATATCATTGCTCAAATTAGAATAACAGCATTTCATTCAAATATCGATACATAAGAAAAATACAATAAACTAATTACACTTGACCACATGCAAGAACAGAAATCGTGGATCGACAACGCTCATCCCAACGGATTTTCTCTCTCTCCCTCCTTTTCTCACCTCTCCTTTGAATCCACTACTTTCCGTGCAGCCCACCCACTCCATCCCTTTCTACTGTTGGCGCTGTGACATTGTGAAACATCCGACCTTAAATTCAAGATTTATTTATTATTTTATTTATTTATTATTTTATTTACGTACTAGGCTATTTTATATTATTGTATTATTAACATTACTAATATTTTTACCTTTCTAAATATTAATAATTTTTAATCATTTAATTTTTTTAATTTTATTTTACGCTAATATTAGTAGTCTTCTAACTAGGGTTGGAGATAATAAGTTATAAGTTTTGAATTTTCGGATCAAATTTGTAAAACCTTTAGTGCTTGTTTTTCGAACGGCCATTTCACTCGAAATCCAGTTAAATCACATTCCTACTCGAAAACTAACTATCCTTACTGCATCGATTTGGAATATAAAACTAAATCATATTCAAATCCCCAGCAACTTCGCATTCTTACTAACTAAAAATTCTCTTAAATTTTGCTATTTATTTATCCATTGTTTCGGATGTACAAATAATTTATTCAAACTTAAATTTCAAACTAATCCGATCAAAATTTAAACTTTGATATTTAGAATTTTCACATAATCATCTCCCCTTCCATCTATAATTTTTTTTCACGAAAATACTAGATTAAAACGCACTAAAACATCAAGAGAAATACCTTGTTGTGGCAAACTGGAATCTAGTATACACCAACCACCTTTGACTGCCGTAGGAGACATCGAACCACCCCTTTCCAACATAGACAGTGCCGACCAATCCTTTCACATCGAACCCACAGTTTTCTGATAAGCCCACGCCGGAATCTCCTTCCTCCTCTTGGTTTTTCGATTTATAGTTTCTCTTTATCTCTCTCACTCTTTTATGTGTCGCCGACCAATCTCAGGGAAGCCCAGTGCATCACCGACCATCATCAAACACCGGCGTCGTCGTTGTGCCTCTCCTCTCTTTGGTAAGCATCGCACGAACCCATTTTCCCTCTCTATATTTTTCCTGCCCGTAAGCTCCAATTGCCGAGATCCTCTATTACAGCTGCTTGATGTTTGTGCATCTATGAGCCCTTGTTTTGTCGGTCAAGTGCTTCTGTAATAGCCCAAATTTTCTAAGGTAAATTATTTTATAGATATTATTTTAAGAAGATTTATTTGATGCATTTATTTATTAGGAAATTAGAGTGGGAGATTTAATCGAGGAATGTGAGATTACACTTAGTATTGGGAATTAAGCATTTTCGGATTTATCTGTCGAGTTTTAGAAAAATGGGCATAAGTTATTCATATGAGGTCCAAATGAGGTGATTCCAATTGGTATAGAACCTTAAGAGATAGATCTAAAACTTTTATGTTTGAAGTTTCCTGAGATTCGGAAGGAATCAATAACTTATTTGGGAATCAAGTAGGCAGCTTTGGAATGGGCTTAAATGGAACCCGAGTTGGATAAATTGAACTAGATTGGGGCATGTAACTAATTAGGCAATTGGTTTTAAGATTTTCTGGGATTAGAACATGTGTAGGGATAGTTAGAAATGGATGGAAAGTTGATTTGGAAGTCAATTGAATAGTTAGTGTGATGGGAACTCAAGGGGAGCCAAAATCTGGTTGATAGGTGACTAAGTAGATCAAATTTGGCTCTACCTTAACTAAACTAAGAAGTGATCTTCTAGGACTTGTTAAGGGGAGACCTAAGGGAGTTAGGAAGGAACCAAATGGGTAGGAAAATCTGGAAGGGGGCGTGTGACACAAGGAGAGGGATGGAGATGAGAGATGCATGCATGGTTAGGTGAAATGCCACCTCACCTCTTATCCCTTTAGCTCACTTCTCAGCCATGGATCAAAATGGGCAGCCAAAACATCTCAAATGTGAGCCCTTGGATGACTAATTTAGCTGCAAAGCCTAGGATTTGGGAGGCTTAATCCTCATCATGAGATTTGCTTAGATGGACACCTCATCACCCATGCAAATCTGGCAACTAGTGCACCTTAGGTGCATTTCCTTTTCTCTCCCTCATGTTGGTCGACCACCACCCTATAAATAGAGCCTTGAGAGCTTTCTGAGCTCCTTTAGAAGGAGAGAACACTTCCTCTTTGGAAGCCATACCAGAAAAATCCATCCAAACCCTTAAAGAGTACATTTGTGAGCTAAGTGAGTGAGTGTGGGAGAAAACTTGCAAGAAGTTGGTTGGATCAATTCTCTTGAGCTTGGAAGAATTTGTAAGTCCATATTCTAGCTTAATTTAAGCATGGAAATGGTTTATTGAGATGATTGAGCTATGCTTATTAGTAGTGAACACTTAAGAACATGATTAAGTGGCAATATGACATATGAGTAGGGTTGATTATAATTTGCCTTATAAATATGTTCAATAAAATTTGTAAGAACTTAGATTTAAGTTTTTAAGAAACTAAATAGGGTGTATTGAAAATATTGGCATGTTTTGAGTAGAAAAACTCTTAGAGCCGTGAGATCGCTCGACCCTTGCTCGACATGTGAGTCGAGCGAAGGCAAAATATGAACCCTCGCTAGAGTTTCGCTCGATACCCTGTTCGAGCGAGTTCCAACCCGAGACTTCGCTCGATACTCGCTCGACAAGCCGCTCGAGCGAGATGCCCTGTTTTGCTTAGACTTAGGGTTTCCTAGAATAGAAATGGGTGTTTCAAATGAAAAGGGTTATAAGTGAATATAACTCGTATGAATAAGAGAGACATAAAAAAAAAAGAAAACAATATATGTAAGATTAAGTTAGTCACGTCGTGACGGGGACGGCGAGACGTAACGCCCGGATGACTGACGTGCCGACAGGGACGGCGACACGTAACGCCTGTCGCGTTATAAGAATGACTGATCTTCACGGGGACAGCGAGACGTAACGCCCGTGAGATTGATCTTCACGGGGACGGCGAGACGTAACGCCCGTGAGATTGACCTGAATAGCAGGGACGGCGAGACGTAACGCCCGCAGTAATATGTGTATATGTTTTGTGTCAAGACGGGGACGGCGGTACGTAACGCCCGTGAGATTGACACCAGGCTCATCACAACGTGGACGGCGAGACGTAACGCCCGGATGGTGGATGAGTGTATGTGATGGGGACGGCGATACGTAACGCCCATCAGTGATAAGAAAGAATAAGAACCTTAAGGGAAAACGATGTAATTTAGTATAAGATTATGGTTGAGTTAAGAAAAGTATCAGTTAGACAGTGGTCTTATGAGGGGTATATTAGGGTAAATTTCCCTTGTCATCAGTGGTAATAATATTATTGTTGTTTTCCCTGTTTCCTTTAAGCTGTTTATGTACTTACTGAGATTTCATTCGAAATCTCACTACTTTGTGGCTCCATATATTTTGTGCATATCACTTTATACAGGATTCGATGACCAGCAGGGGGACAGCCCCGATGAGGCGGGAGACTTCGAGGAGTCCTGAGGGACTTTCCGACTATAGTCCTTATATGGACATTTCTTTTGTTTCCTTCGGACCTCCTATCAGTAATCGACCCACCGGAGCTTGGAGTCTTGACGCATTCACTTTTGCTGAGGAGAGGCAACGTACGGGATGCTGTATAACCTTAGGAGTAGATGGCTCATTGTCTATGTGTGAGGTTTGTGTGACTCCACAGGGACAATAGCTCCAGCGAGACTTTAGTATTAGTATGGATATGTTTCGCTATGGGAGAGAATACCCCGAGGTTAAGAGGGAAAAAGAGTGAGGTGAAGGAAAGTTCTGTTGGATGAATGTAAAATATTTTGTTACAGTTTGGGTCTTGTATATGTAAAGTACAATGTTAAGTTTTAATGAATGTTGTATATATATTTCCGTGTGATCTTTAGAAAGTCTTATTTCTAAAACCTGCTCCGCTGCGAATTAAGTGATATATCTTTTCTTTATTCTTGTTAAGTACGAGGGTGAGTGGCCAAGTGTTGCTCATCCAGATACCTTAATTTATGTTAAATCCCAGACGTAAGTTGGGGGCATCATAGCTTCTAATCGTTTGGGCCTTAGGCCTTGGGCCTTAAGCCTTTTGGTCCATCTTATTATTTTGGACCTAAGTTGCTTAATTGTGTTTCATCATGGGCTTAACCTTGTAGGAATTATGCACTATTTTAAATTAGACTAAGCTTAATACTCTAAGTTGAGTTTAGTTTTTAGTAGATAATTTTATTAACCCGTCTTTTGGGAGATACTAAGAAATACTTGTATTAATAATATTTTTATACATAATCAGATTTCAGTAGTAAATAACAAATAGAGTTTGATTTAATTGAATATGTTAAGTATATTTTAGAAAACAAGCTTTTAGTATTATCAGTAGATTTAAACCAAATATGAATCTCTACTAAATTATGGTTAAATTATTGTTAAGTTATTATTATAAGTCATAAGAAATTCTAAATATTAGGTATTACTAAGTTTACTATATGAACTAAATGTTATAGCTATATTCAATATTATTCTTGAAAGACTAATTGACTTTTTAATAATATGACATTCAAAATAAAATATTTATTAGTGTTCATTATATGTATTATTATTCGATAAGCGTGTAATTCATTAGAGTAGTATGACACGTTCTTCTAGAAGTTTGGTAATGATTCGTAATTCATATAGGTGACTAGTTGCACGAGGAGTATCAGGAAGCAGCGCACCAAGATAAATGAATTTGATCACAAAATTAGAATTCTCACAATTAGATTATATTACTAGTAGAGTCAGTTATTTGATAGCTCTTTTCATATACCCCTCATGTCATGCAAGCATGTCATCCAGCATAGCACAACACAAGAGCATGTTATTCAGCATCATGTTTAAATTCAGTGAATTCTAGTTATTTATATTAATATATAAATTATACATCTCGTGTCACATAAATCTCATAAATTAAGTTAAGTTTAAGTATAAGATTAGGTTAGATTAGAGATAAATTAATAAGTTAATCAGTCCAGTAAATCAGTTAATTCAGATGGTCATTCAGATGCATGGTACCAATGCATATCAGATTAGGGTGGATGTGCAAGCCATGGACCTAAACGTGGTCCACCATAGTACGCTTGAAAACAATTAGCGGCTCTCTTTGCTACAACGGGACGTAGAGTCAGTGCATAATCTTGCACACAAGGTTAAGTGTGTTGTCAATCAGTCAGTTAAAATAGTTCAGTTAGTTTCAGTCTAATTAAATCAGTTAGTAAGTTTAGTCAGATCAATCAGCTGGTTCAAACTAGTTATTTAAAGTCAGTTAGTTAGTTAAGTCAGATAGTTAAATCTTGCATAACATAACATCAGCATATACAGAAGAAATATGTCACACGACCCGTTAACCCAACACGAACACGACACAATAATAGCGGGTTAGGGTTTAGTCTTAAAGGGTTTCGGATCAAAATGGGTTGACCCGTTATGACACGATTACTTAACGGGTTGATAACGGGTCAACATGTTTTGACCCGCTATGATACGTTATGACACGTTAAGAAAGTTAAAATTACAAGTATATCCTTACATTTAAAGGTAAAATTGTTAGAATCTTAATTTTAATATTTTTATTATTTATATTATAATTCATACTTGTAGTTAGTATTATAATTTTTATAGATATTGTAATTTTAACATTTGTATAAAATTATACTAAGTTTAATTAAGCCAAACAGATTAATTTTAAACATATTCAACATATTTACATAAATAGGTTGAAACATATCATATTTTGTCATGTTAATTTATTTCATAATATTCACTAATGAGGTCATAACGGGTTGACACGACACGGCACGACACATTATGTTAACGGGTCGTGTTAAGTTTTGAGATTTTGACATGATAAGCTTAACGGGTCGGGTTAGGATTGACCTATATAGTATAATATATATGTCTTGACACGACCCGTTAACACGATTTGACACCCTTAAGGTCCCCTATATACAGTCATGTTTTAGATCTCAGCATAAGTTTTATGAAAAATCTCTATGATTATTATTCTCATGTTGTGATGGATTTCTTATTAAGTCATTGACTCATTTTAATTTATTTTCTGTTTTTAAAACTACTAAGGTGAGGAAGAGGACTAGTGCAAACAGGCAGGTCGGGAGTAGATTGAACAGTTATTTAAATTTTTTTGTTTTCCTAAAAGTAAGTGCCTTTATGACACAAATTTAATTTAAATCATTTCAATTAATTTTTGTTTGTTTTTAGAAATAGGTGTTTTTACAACACAAATCACTTTCAATTATTAAAGTTAACATTTTATTATAATTTCATTTCTATGAACTAAATGTTATTTTATTTTATTATTAAATTAATAATTTTGTGCCGAATTAAAGTTTTAGAAAAAAATTACATGAAACTCCTTAATCTATAAGAAGGGAGTGTTACAATTAATGGAGGGCTATTTAATAAGGGGGAGCACCATTCTCCAGATTTTCTCTATAAAAAAATGTGACACTTACTGCAATTAATGGTTTTTTTATGTTTTTATTTTCTTATTTGTGTGACTTCCGTTGGTTGTCGATGTAATTTTTCTTAGTGATGCATTTTGAGATTTATAAATTTTATACAAGTTATTTGATAAAATATAGGACCTATTATAAAAAATAAAATTTGTACCAGATTTATATAACTTAAATTAACGTAAGTAAAATTTTTTTAATTATTTGAGATTTTTGTTGGATTCAAATTCGCCAATTAAATTTTTAAAAAATATTAGTTTTCATGAAACAATAAATTTTGGATGAGTGCTTTTGTAAGCGATGCAAAAGAAAGCACACAATCTATTAATATGTTACGCTAATATATTTTGAGAAAAAATTGAGTGAAGTCACACTCATTGCACCCATATAACATCTACATTGCTCATATATTTTAAATTAATGGAGATATATGGGAGGCTGTTCATACCTAAAAAGTTACGATGATTTATGAATAATATTGAGATAAATTAAATTAAGTATTTTTTAAATTTGGAAAGAAAAAAGAGAAAAAAAGGTTGAATAATAAATATAATAAAATTAAGATATTATTAGAATTCTTTTTAATTTTTTTTTAGAATTTAAAAAATTGAACTACTTTTTTTTTTTAAGTTTAAAGAAATGATAATGATTAGTTGAAAAAATTGTAATAATCCATTTAGAAATATTTGTGATTGAGTGAGTTTGAAAAGGAAATGAGATGGGTGAGAATGGATATGAAAATCATTACCAATCATCCCCTTTAGGAGCCCTATACTGAAATCAGTAGATCTCGAAACGACTCAACCTTCCGGAAACTGTTACTTAATGCGTAAAGTATGTTTGTTTTGTTTATTGAAGAAATTATTTTTAAAAATTGATATGATTTTAATAAAAAATAAATAAATTTTGTAGAGAAAAAAATGTAAATTCTTATAAATATTTAACAAATAATTATAGTTAAGTAGAAGATAATAATTACATGCTTTTATATATTATAACACAAAAGCATTAGTTAAAATAGTAAGCTAGTCCCAAAGAGGGAAAAATTCTTATGAGTGTGGTTTGAATTTTTTTTTTTTATATTTAAAATATATAAGTATAAAGAAATTGTTCAAATATGATTTTTTGCAAAGGTTTTTGAAAAAAGAAAACAGAATTGAACCACTCTTGAAACTTATTTCTAGTATTTTATTCAAAAAAAAATTATATACACCATAAAATCATCTCACAGCAATGAGAACACAAACTGAAATTATAAAAATTTCTTATGTTCTCAAAGAGTGAGATGAATGACAAATAAATAAATAAAGGAATAACATTATTAGTGTGGTTTGAATTTTTTTTATACCTATTTTAGAATATATAACAATATAAGATTGTTCAAATATGTTTTTTTGCAAATATTTTGAAGAAATGCAAAAAAAATTTAAACCACTCATAAAACTTATTTCTAGTATTATAATCAAACTTCTTTCTAGTATCAATGCCATACCAATAGGCACACAAGTGGAAATTGTAAAAATGCCATTACTGAGTTTAATGAAGTCATTAGAATTCAAGTCAAAATTTGGTGATAGTTAAGGATCTAATTACAAATTTTATACTGTGTTTGCAATTTTATTATGGGTATTCTTTTATAGATTTTCACTTTCTTTGTTTTTGTTTGAGTATTTTTTTTCTCTGTTTTGTTATCTCTTTTTTAATTTTAAGTTTTTTTATACGAATGTTTAAAGTTATGGTCTAAATAGAAGAATGCATGTTGAAGTGATCCAAATAAAAAAGAAAAACAAAAAAACAAAAACCGAACACATGTACTTCACACCTAAAAAAACTAACAACGCTATAAAAAAAAAGGAAAAAAAGGAGAATACAAAAATACTTTCTTTAGATCTGAAAATATGCTTTTAGATTTTATGGAAAGAAGATCAAAATAGAAGTAAGAACAAAGAAACTCCAACAAAAAATGATCAAAACCATATAATGAACAATTATTTCACTCAACTTCTTTCCAAATATATTCTCTATTAAAACGATGACCATTCTTATTAGCACAAGTACTAAAAAGAAATGGAAAAATAAAAGTTATGTTGAAAAATAAACAGGTTTATAAACGAGGCTCTTGGATTGTTTCACTAATCTTTGACCACATTTTAATAAAAATTTATTTATATTCATGTGGATGAAAAAAAAATAGTTTTTAAAGAGCATGTTGGATGCATTAATTTCTTCATAATCTCATGGGAATTAGGTTAGTTTACTACTGCTAGAGGTGTAGCCGGTTTGGTTCGGTTCGATTTTGGATAAAATCTAGAACCGAACCAATACTACCAGTTTTCTATTTTTAAAATCGATTACGCACCGGTTATCTCCCAAAATAGGTAGTACCGATTTTATCAATTTCGGTTCGGTTCGGTCCGGTTTTTTAGTTTTAAATTAGTCTATATTAGTTTATTAGACTATTAATATATATTAGTATTATTTATAATAATTAAAATAATTATATATTAGTATTTATTATAATAAGTTTAATCTTTTATAATTATATCATTGGTAGTTATAACTAATAATATTATAGTAGCTCAAAGAAAATTGTATTAATATTACTATATCATTATTTCATTATTTCGTATATAATTTTTTAGTATAATAATTTATATATAGACTTAAAGTATATTACTATTAGTATTAGGCTATAAAATATAAATTGTAACTAATTTATATTATATATTAATGTATAACATATTATATATAATTAAAAAAATATTTTATATGACGTATCATATTAAAAATAATAATTAAAAATATATATTATATTAAACCGGTTCGGTCCGGTCCAGTTCTAAAAAGTTTAGAACCAGAACCGAACTGGTACCTACCGGTTTTAATATTATGAAAATTGATTTCGAATTGATACCTATTGAAAATTGGACTAATTCTATCAGTTTTAATCAGTCCAGTTTATCGATTTTTCAGTTTTTTCTTACACCCTGAATTACTGCAGTAAACAACGAAAATAGAAAAATAGAAGAAAAGCAAAAATAGAATAAATACATACATCATACAAAAAATACAACATAAAACAATTCACAGAAAAATAAACATAGAAAAACAGCAAAAAAAAAAAAAAAAAGAAGAAGCTATTGAATACTTGTACTCCAATTACTGCTTCAGAGATCAAAAACAGAATATAAAATATAAAGAAAATTACACGTCCTAATCAGACTTTTACCTCTATTCCATTGTGAAATTTTTGTAATTCATGCGTGTATGTTGAAGGAAATTGGTGTTTTGTTCTTGGATGTTTTGAATGATTAGAGTAATGGGATTGAGAATGTGAATGTGAATGTGAATGAGGAATATAAATATAAAATTTTCTGCATGTCCTTTTTGACTTTTCAATTGAGAGATATGTTATGAATATGTGACTATGAAGAGGCATAGGCTTTGAAAATAATTTGACCGATGTGAATAATTGTAACAATTCAAACGGGTGGTATTAAACGTTTGATATCTGTACTGGCGTTTTCACTTTATTGAATTTAAAATCTGTACAGGACCTTTCTTTATCCATACTCTCTTCTAAACATGAAAGAGCTAGTTTTACCAATTTATGCGCCACATTATTGGCCTCCCAATATGTAAAGCAAACACTCCAACTTGGTCTTTTAATAGGCATGCTTTGAATATCAACAATCACATTTCCATAATCTATAGAAATATCTCCCCTGCTATTTATATCCTTCACAATTGTCTGATAATCTCCTTTGAGTATCACCCTTGACAGCCCCAGCTCAACGCAGAAACCCATAGCTCTCTCTTATAGGCCAGTGCCTCTGTTATAACAAGATTCTTTTTTTGCTTTGTGTTTGAATATAGAGCAGCCAAAATCTTTCATGCAATGTCTCCCAGTTTCTCTCTAAGCATCACTTTGTTTACTTTCACAAATACTTTCATCTGATTTGATTTTATCATTACTATTTTTCTAAATTCTCATACAAAATAAAATTAATAATTTAACTTTTTCAAATTCTAAAATAATTTTTTCAAATTTCAAAATAAATTAATATTAAAAAAATATATTAAATAATATTTTATTCAATTTTTAACTTTTATCTCATCTTATCTATGAAAACAAACCAGGTCTTAGTCTATAGGATAACCCTACAAAGCATGCACAGATAACTTCTATTGCACGAAATGGGCATAAGCTATTATCAGTGATATTCTTCTTGAAAAGGTTCAATTTGGTTGGAAGTAAATGTTGTCCAGCCCTCCATAAGAAATGTTTCACCATACCTTCCACTTTTAAGTTTCGGTATCCATTTCCAATCATCTTCTGTTTCAGCTAGTTTTGAATGTTTTCCCTTTCATCAATTTATTTCTAGTATGCTCTAAGTGGTAAGCACTTTTAATAGTAAACATCTCATTATTAGAATATATCCATATAATTTTAATATCAATACCCATCCTATTTAAGGGGATGCTGTTAATAGTATCTGCTTCATACATGTTGAAAGTCTCATTAGTTAGATTTTCCTTCTATCTACCAGTCCCTTAATAAGTACACTTATAGTTGCTTCTTTGTTGAAATTCTTTATGGTATACTGTTGGTATATGCAACCACTTGTCATTCCAAATTATGATTTGGTCACCCTTTCCCACCTTCCATATCGAATCTGCCTTAACTAACTCTATAAAGGAAAGTAGGCTCCTCCATACTAGTAGTAGTGAAGGTCCATCACCCAATTTTGCATTTAATAGATCACCTTGCTTGAAATATATATCTTTTTATAACTGTGGAAACTAAGGATTGAGATTGTTTTGGCATTCTCCAATATTACTTTGCAAGTATAGCCTTGTTGAAGCATTCAATATCCGTGAAACCTAAGCCTCCTCTTTTTTTTATTCTTCTATTTTAACCCAACTCCTCTAATGTACTCTATTCTCATTCTGCTTGTGACCCCACCAAAATTTCGACATCAACGAAGTGAGTTAATTTGAAAATGACATACAAAGTTTGAAGAATAACATTTTTCAAGCAATTGTTATCATGCAAGACCTAGAAATTACTCGGCTAGTTTTTCATACTCAATTTCTTGATATTAGACACCCTATGTCTGCATGGTATGTTTTGCATCACCAACCATGGATATTCAAGGAAGGAAATGCATGAGAATAATGTCCACGACGATCTACTCTATTGACATTAGCCTGGTGGTAGTCCTTTTTTTGTGTGGCTTTACTCATCTATCAGTATTTATTGACTTAACACTATATTCATACATAATCTTGATCTAGCCTATAGGTCGTTTCTTCCATGACTTAGAACTCATGACGTGGTCCTTGTTTTTATATCAATTGTTAAATATTCAACTATTGATCTAAAAATGCTAGAACTATTAGATATTAATTTGGTTAAATGTTTAACCCTCGTAATCATGAGATAGAACTGAGGAGTAATCTTTAACTCTAAGAGAAAAACCACAAATTGTTTGTTAAAATGGTTGTTTTCTCGATTTTGTTTTCAATGAGTTGTTTTTTTCGTAGGGAAAATCCAAGGTGTGAAGGAGGGGTTTTCTTGCTTTGGGATATGATTGAGGAAGATTCAATTAATAAGCACTGAGGAACAATCGTCACGTTTGGTAATGAAATGAAATGAAAATTTTTTTAAATTTCTCATAATTTTTGTCTCAAATATTACTCAAGCACAAACTAAATTTCTTTCATATTTTTAGTTTTTTTATCTAATCATTATAAGTTTTATAAATTCCAACATTAAATAAAAAAATAATACATTTTTTTCAAACTTGGAAATAAAAATAATTTTTTTTTACGAAAAATTATATTCTCAAACCAGTAGGAATAACTCAAATAGTAAAGTTCTTACATAGTGTAATTTGATTTGAAAGAAAATTTTTGATCATAAAATAGTGTGTTCTATATACCGACTTGACAATAAAATAACTCTTTATATTCATTTTTTTTAATCTTTCTCAAAATATAATAAAATATTTTAACTTAAATAATTTCGTTATTATTCACAAAATTATAAAAACACATAATATCCAAACAAGTGATAAACGTCAAATCTTGTTTTGACTTTCAAGTCTGGGAAATGATCCATTTGAAAACTAGCCCATTTTTTGGAAGGAATTGAAGGCAGCTTCCTTGAAGGGTGGTCCAGTTTGAAGTTAATTTTGAAAGAGTCTCAAAACATTTGTATTATTTCTATCAAAAGTTAATATAAATGTAAATTCGATATATTTATTTAAAATATTTCTGCATTGCATTCATTAAACGAAAGTATGAAAAATTTTGAACTACAATAATTTCATTGGGTGGCTCTATGGTCCGATCGGGCTGTATGAGTTTAAAATACAGCCCTCCAATAATATGGCGGCACGTTAACTTTCTCCATCAAAATACAATGCTCCTTACCACACCGAACGAGACTTTATTTTCTTTCCATCAAAAGCTTTCTTGTGCCTGCGTGATTCAGCCGTCGACTTCCAACCCCCTTCTTCTTCTTTTTCTTCTTCTTCTCTCAAATAATAAAGTAATCCTGACCCACCTCATTTTCTTGTTCTCTAGTTGTCGCTACATAGAGTTCCCTTGAGTAGAAACAAAATGATAATTGAGAATCATAAATAAGTTTCCCTACGAAAGTTTTCCCTGTGCTACCCGAGTGAATTTCTCAAAACCCATTCCTGAAAACACTCACCGCATTATCAGAAATCACCGACCAGGTATTCCTTGCTACCTCGTGCTGGTCCGGGAAGACTACACCGAGATTCTCGTCTTGTCTCCTCTCCGTCGTGGTTCTCAACCCAACAATATACAACAATGACAGAACTAGGATTTTGTATTTGGGGGCGATTAACAAAATATGCGATACGTGTGAATTTTAGATGGATGCTCATCAGTGATAGAAGTATCACGTTCTGTTGTTACCAATATCTCTAAATGTATATTATTCTTCGAATTGTCCATACCTTTCTTTTTTTTTAAAAATTAAATGTTCTTGACTTGCTTATATTTTTCTATGATTTAAAAAAAATTTATAGATCAAGAATAAATCTGATAACTTTCTAATAAGTAATGATGTTAGACTTTTAACGAACTATATCTCACAATTATATGAGATAGAGTGAGGCTATATAAATGAATATAATCAATTAATTTTATCAATCATATAAATTTATAATAATTTTTTTTTTAAATTAGAGTGTTAGAATATCTGCGAGATTATATGAGTTGAAGTTGGATTTTAACGAAGTTAAAAGTTAGAATAGAACTAAATGTATATAAAAATTTGAAGAAATAACCTTAGTAAAATCTTTTTGGAGGAAGTAATTTTTATTTATTTTTTATAGTCTGAGAGATAATTTTAATTATATATATATAACAGTTATATATCTATATTATAGATGGGGGTATACCCTCCAACGTGGTCCACCCCTGGTCCACAAGAAGCTAAGCAACATTGGCTCTGGTTCTTTTGCTCATCATCAGCAGATTCTTGATCTCTAGAAGCTCTCCAGCCGCCGAAAAACACTGGGTCACAGAGAGAAGCGAGTTTGGGAGAAAGTTGTGTTGTTTTGACGGTGAAAGGGTCGAATATATCTGTGAAAAGGGAGCTCAGTTCTCTCGGTTGGCCCTTCTCTTCTTCCTTCGACCCAGATTTTTTCAACCTAGCTTGAACGATTGTGAGAAGGAGCCCAGTTCTTTTTTCTTCAGCAGCGTCGGCGTCACCCACTTGAACGCAGCGACTCCATCAACCAAAAGAAAGAAAGAATTTTTTTTCCCTTTAGCGCGACGTCGACGTTTCTCAGCCAAAAACACAGGCAAAAGAAAGCTTTTGATGGTAGGGAAATAAAACCTCGTTCGGTGTGGGAATGAGCATTGTGTTTTAGTGGAGAAAGCAGACGTGTTATCATATTATTGGAGGATTGTATTTTAAATTCATACAGTCTGATCAGATCACAAGTTATTATTTTAATTTTATTTCTTCCTTTATCTATTAGTCATTTATTAAAATAAATTTTTATTTTCTTTTCATACGTTTATTAGATGAGTAAATTATAAATATACCTGTTAGTTTCATATATTATATATTATATTATTATTTTAATAAATTTAATGATAAATTCAATATAAGATTATAAAAATAATGATGTAATTTTTCTATCAAATTTATTATTTTCATCAAATTCAATTTAATGAAATTTTGATAGAACTAATTTGAATGCTCTCACTCGTTATTAATTCAGTCTCCTCTAATTAATGAGAAACATTGGGCGGTCCATAAGGTTGTCTTGTCGAAAATAGCATTTGCATTTGTCTTTAGTTTTTTTTTTCAAAAAAAAAAAAAAGATTAAAAAGGGTGGAGAAGAAGGGTGGTGTGGCCGAGTCGTTGTTCTAACTGTAGTCATCCTTCTTTCCTCTCTCCCTTTTTCTTTCTCCCCTCTCTCTCTCTCTCTAAAATCTTATGATTCTTCCTCTACCTCAACTCTACGTTTGGGCCAAGAAATGCTTTTCCTTACCTCAACTCTCTCAAGAAGCTAAGTAGTTTTAATTTATTTTGAATTCTGGATAATCTTTTCGAAATGATAGCAAGGAAGGGAATTTTTTTTTTTTTTATTCCGTAAATTTCTTGAAAAAAAAAAATGCTATGAAATTGCAAGTTCTGCCGAAGTGTCATAGCTAGAGTTTCTTGACATCTAAAATATTGTGTAAATTATTCTATTTTTTTTATTCCTCATATAAACCTCCTGAAAAATTTGTACTTGAATCAATACTTTTTAGCTTACATACTCAAAAGGACCGTAGCCTGACTAGTACGTATAAGTTTATAACCTCCACCTTCTAAAATAGAGGTCTAGAGTTTGAAATCTCCATCCTCCAAATATATATATGTATATATATATATAAATATATATATATATAAATACTTATCAGCCTATTATTATTTTGTTAAGAGCCAGGCTATTGATACCAATATCTAATCTCCCATTTTTTGCAAAAAACAAAACAAAAGAAATGATGTATTGGCCTCCTTATTGGAAAAATATTCATTCTAGAATTTCAATTTTCTAGAAGAGATCAAAGTCTTTGGTTGCATCCAAAACTCTTAGTTGACAATTTCTGAATAACAATTGTTCAACTAAAAAATTTAGATAATATATGCATAGAGAAACTCTACATATAAACTTTACCCTACACACTTCCATATAATTAACATGTGATTTGTCATTTTTATCATTCTATCTTAATGCTTAAAATATGCATTTGTTTAAAATAGAAGGAAAAAAAATAACAAATCATATTTTGGTTAGATAGATGCATGTGATGTAAGGTTTGTAGCATTTTCCATATGCATAACATCAAATACATTATATATAACATCAAAGATTGATGAACTTGCTCAATTTGGAATAGAGTTATTCTATTTTCAAATTGGTGCGTATAACACATCTTACATATTACTTAAATGGTAAGATTTTATTTGTAAAATCTAAATTTTAAAAATTTATCTTTCAAATCAAACAATATCATGTTAGCATTTTACCAAGTATACTCTAGAAACTTGTTGCCCAGATGACTAACACAAGAGGGGGGGTGAATTGGGTTATATTAAAAAATTAATACTTATAAACTAAATATACAATATAAAATATAACCAAAATATAAAGCAGTAGGAAATATAAAGAGTAGGGTAAGAGAAAGCAAACTCAGTATTTTTACGAGGTTCAGCCCCACTGCCTACGTCCTCGCCTCAAGCTACCCCTTGAGGATTCCCAAATCCACTATTCAATCTCCTTTAGGTGGAGATAGAAACCTATTACACCTTTGAGCAGCACCGCTCCAAAGAATCCGTGTAGAACACCCTCTACACTTCCAATCACCTCACACTTGGTGATTCAACTATTCCCTGTGTAGAACACCTTCTACACACACAAGGGTTATACGCACCCTCTTACTTCCAATCACCTCACACTTGGTGATTTAACTATTCCCCGTGTAGAACACCTTCTACACACACAAGGGTTATACACACCCTCTTACTGATACAAGAATTGATAGTGGGTAGGCTATCAGAAAACACTCCTCAATGAGTGAAATAAGAACAATACAGCACAAACTATATCTCTCTCAACAAGAACAAGAATTAAGGCTCAAAACTTTAGAAAAGAGAGAATGAGAGCTTTGAAAGAATGATGCAAAATTTAGCAATAGATGTGTAAGCTCTTGTTTTAATTTTTGCAAAACTCAAGTGAGCTATTTATAGGCAAATGAGTCTTCAATTTCAAATTTGAAAAGATTCCCATGTCCAAGACATCATCATTCACTTTTCAAAAATTTCAAATCAAATCTTTTTACTTTTTGCATGTGACAAAAGGAGCACACTTTACTTTTCAAAAATTTCAAACCTAATATTTTACTTTTTGCATATGACAAAAAGAGCACACTTTACTTTTCAAAATTTTCAAATAAAGACATCTATCTTTTGCATAAGTCAAGAAAAGCATCCACCACTTTTGAAAATATTCAAATAAAACATGCACATGTGAAAGATGACAATCAATCATCTTAATATTTTCAAAGTTCAAACCTTTAATCATGTCATGCACATGTGAAAGATGACAATCAATCATCTTTCAAAATTTTCAAATTTAATTTTCAAAATATTCATGCACATGTGGAAAATATATTTTAATGCTTTATGATAAAATATTAATTTTGAACCTTAATCCTAATTTCGAATTTTTAAGAGATTTACAACATTACTCTATGATTTTAATATGAACTTGTTCCCTTCTTGCTCATGCTTGGTTCCTTGATGTGCTTGATTCTATTGTGTGGACAACTTGAGCTTGAGATTCCTTTATTCTTTGAATTCATTTGTTATCATCAAAATCCATGTGTAGATTTATAATTACATGAAGCTTGAAACCTTGGGTTCAACAATCTCCCCCTTTTTGATGATGACAAATACTTGATAGAACCTGAAACTTGTATTAATACTTAAGCTCCCCCTGAGAATGTGCGTTAGTTTTTCAAGCAAAAATATAAATATAATTCCAAGCATATATAACAAGTTTAGCAAATTAAACAATGTTAATGTTCTAGTCTAAAACTTCTCCCCCTTTTGGCATCATTAAAAAGGATCAGCAGCAAGTAAATAGACTGAAGAAAACGGTGCGTTAATAGATACTGTAGATAGTTGAAAAAAAAAGGGAGCCGTCCGTGACCTGACAAGTGCTGCAAAGCCTCGAGACCTAACTCTATGAAATTAGTGCAGCTAAAGATTCAAACAATCACCTGATGTTGTTGACCCTGTAAGGAGCCGTTCGTGACCCGACAAGTGCTGCAAAGCTTCGAGGCCTAACTCTATGAATTTAGTGCGGCTGAAGATTTAAATAATCGCCTGATGTTGTTGACAAACGGGATTGAAGGCTCTGAGTTTCTATAAAAAATTATCATTTTCACCTATCGGATACAAAAAAAATCGCTTCTTGACCTAAATTCTGTTTTTCCATAACGATAGAATGGCCGAACAATTCTCTTCCACTAATGTTCCAGACTTGAATCAGGAACCCTTGACGCATCAACCATCAATCTTCTCTCCTGAGGCCATCAATGCCATGATAGGAGCAGAGAACCGTTTTTCTAGTAAGAAAACTTTTGACAATGTGTGTCCAGCAAATCTTGTATTTCTTTTGACTAAATAAGATTTTGAAGAGACAATAGTTTGTCTTGTTCTTTATGCAATCTCTCTAAAATCGGTTTTAAAGCTCATCCGATTTGCATCAAATCTTATTCTCATCTCTATAACTCATCTGCATTCTTTCAACATTCTCGCTTTAAGTTTTCAATTCTTTTCTCAATGGCTCATTCTTCTAACATTCCTCTAGATCCATCCATGAGGTGTTCTACACCTCAATCTCATGTCCTTTCTGCAGCTACCATTGGCGCTATGTTGCAGCAAGAGAATAATAGTTTGGCTAATAAGTCAGACTCCGATGCTATCTACGACTTGGTGAGTCTCGGGACTCGCTACTCATCCTCTATTGTTGCTTTTTCCCAGCGGCTACAAGTCAAAAACCAAGAGGTTGAAAAGCTTAAAGAACAAATTGTTGTACTTCAACGAATTGTTCAAGAGTCTCACATAAGGGAAGGAATCGTTCGACAGAAGAATAAACGGTTGAAATCTCTATTGGATTCTTCATTCCGCTTGCCAGTTCCCATGGATAGGGAGGACATGATTTTGTATGAAGAGAATGAGCGTCTCAAACATGAGGCTAAGAATCTCAAGTTTATGTAAAAGTATTTAAAAAAAATCTCTCTATTTTTATGAACTCTGATCTATCTTTTAAGAGATATTCGTAGCATGCATCATACCTATTTCTCTTCTAATCATACATAATCTATCTTCTGGTAGGGGTTTTGTGAAAATGTCTGCCAATTGATCATGTGTACTAGTGAATTCTAATACAATATCGCCCTTCTGCACATGATCTCTAAGAAAATGATATCTAATTTCAATATGTTTGGTCCGAGAATGTTGTATTGGATTCTTTGAAAGATTTATAGCACTTGTATTATCACATTTGATTGGAATGTGATTGTACATAAGTTTAAAATCCTCAAGTTGTTGCTTCATGTAAAGAACTTGAGCACAACAACTACCCGCAGCAACATATTCTGTCTCAGCAGTAGATAGTGCAACAGAATTTTGTTTTTTACTAAACCAGGAAACTAGTGCATGACCTAAGAAGTGACATGCTCCACTAGTGCTTTTTCGATCTATTTTACAACCAGCATAATCTGCATCTGTGTAGCTAATTAGATCGAAAGATGTGTGCTTAGGGTACCATAACCCTAAGTTAATTGTACCACTAAGATATCTAAGAATGCGCTTAACTGCAATTAAATGTGATTCTTTTGGAGATGATTGAAAGCGTGCACATAAGCACACACTAAACATAATATCTGGTCTACTGGCTGTCAAATATAATAAGCTACCAATCATACCTCGATATACCTTCGAGTCAACTGATTTACCGGATTCATCTTTATCAAGTTTAGTGGATGGGCTCATTGGTGTTCCAGTTTCCTTAGCACCTTCCATCCCAAACTTTTTCAGCAATTCCTTAATATATTTTGATTGATTGATGAATGTCCCACTTTTTGCTTGCTTAATTTGCAATCCGAGAAAGAATGTAAGCTCTCCCATCATGCTCATTTCAAATTCTTCCTGCATAGTCTTAGCAAAAACTTGGCACATATTTTCATTAGTAGCACCGAATATTATATCATCAACATAAATCTGAATCAAAAGAATATCATCATTTTCGTATTTAATGAAAAGAGTTGTATCAATTTTTCCTCTTGAAAAGCCTTTTTCAATCAAGAAACCACTGAGTCTCTCGTACCACGCTCTAGGAGCTTGTTTGAGTCCATAGAGTGCTTTTGTGAGTTTAAAAACATGATTTGGATAAATATGATTTTCAAAACCTGGAGGTTGCTCAACATATACCTCTTCATTTATAAAACCGTTTAAGAAAGCACTTTTAACATCCATTTGAAAAAGTTTGAAATCTTTATAACAAGCATATGCAAGTAGCATTCGAATAGCTTCTAATCTTGCGACTGGTGCATATGTCTCATCATAATCGATTCCTTCTTCTTGATTGAAACCTTGGGCTACAAGACGAGCCTTATTTCTAGTAATGACTCCGGACTCATCTTTCTTGTTTCTAAAAACCCATTTTGTTCCAATAATAGTATGATTTTTGGGTCTAGGAACAAGTGTCCAAACATCATTTCTTTCAAATTGATTAAGCTCTTCTTGTATAGCTAGAATCCAAGATTCATCAAGAAGTGCTTCATCAATATTTTTAGGTTCAATCTGAGATAGAAAAGCAGTATGATTGCAAATATTTCTAAGAGATGATCGAGTGCTTACACCTCGTGAAGGTTCTCCCAGAATTTGTTCCACTGGATGATCTTTCACAAATTTCCACTGTTTGGTTACATCTTGTATTAAATTTTGATGATCGTTCCTGATGTCTCCATGTTGGACTTCCTCTATTGTGTTCTCTTTGTTGAGATTGAGACTTTCCGTATTATTTATACCTCCTGTTTCTTCATCAATGGATTTCTTGGAGAGTAGAGAATTAGATTCATCAAATACTACATGCATAGATTCTTGTACAGTCAAAATCTTTTTATTAAATACTCTATAAGCTTTACTATTAGTAGAATATCCGAGAAAGATACCTTCATCAGATTTTGCATCAAACTTGCCTAAATTATCCCTGTCATTTAAAATAAAACATTTGCATCCAAATACATGAAAGTAACCAATGTTGGGCTTTTTCTCATTCCAAAGCTCATAGGGGGTTTTATCTAATTTGGACCTTAGCATAACTCTATTTATAACATAACATGCAGTACTTACCGCTTCGGCCCAAAAATAACTAGGCAAGTTGTTCTCATTGAGCATTGTTCTTGCCATCTCTTGAAGAGATCTATTTTTCCTCTCTACTACCCCATTTTGTTGAGGAGTTCGAGGAGCAGAAAAATTATGTACAAAACCATTTTCATCACAAAATGTTTCAATATTTTTATTAACAAACTCTTTTCCCCTATCACTTCGGATACTTGAAATAGTATAACCCTTTTCATTTTGAATTCTCTTACATAACTTGGTAAATGCATTATGTGCCTCATCTTTATGAGCAAGAAAGATGACCCAAGTATATCTAGAGAAATCATCAACAATAACAAATGCATAATATTTTCCTCCTAAACTTGCAACTCTATTTGGTCCAAAAAGATCCATGTGTATCAGTTGCAGTGGTTTAGTAGTGGAAATATGTTTCTTGGTTTTAAAAGAAGTTTTTGTTTGTTTACCAAATTGGCATGCATCACAAATTTTGTCTTTAAGAAAATTTGCCTTTGGTAAACCTCTCACAAGATCATTTTTTGAAAGTTTGGAAATAAGTTCCATGTTGGCATGACCTAGTCTTCTATGCCATAACCAATTAGTTTTATTTTGAGCTGAAAAACAAATAGCATCTTGTGAGGTAATTTCTTCAAAATCAATTGTATAAACATTGTTGCTTCTTAAAGCAATAAAACAAATATTACAATCATGATCATTTAAAATAATGCACTTATCCATTTTGAAAGTAACTGTAAATCCTTTATCACATAATTGACTTATACTCAAAAGATTATGTTTTAGACCTTCAACAAGTAGAACATCTTCAATTATGAGAGAAGACTCATTACCAATTTTACCTATTCCCACGATCTTCCCTTTTGAGTTGTCTCCAAATGTCACGTGTCCTTCTTCTTTAGATCTAAGATCAAAGAACTTAGTCTTGTCTCCCGTCATGTGTCTTGAACATCCACTATCTAAAAACCATTTATTTTTGTTTGTGGAGGACTTCATGCACACCTATAAAAACAATTAAAATGATTTTTCTTGGTACCCAAGTTCTTTGGGTCCTTTATTTATTAGTATTAGAATAAATAAGATTTTTAGGTACCCATATGGCCCTAATAGTCATTGTATGTTTTCTTCTAATAGGACAAGCAAGATAATTATGACCATTTCTATTACAAAAATTACAAATAGCATGTGACATATATGAAGAACTTGAGTGATTATAATAGTATCCTTTTTTAACAAAATTATTTTTATGAAAAGAATTTTGAATATTGGACTTTGATGTAGAAGGATTATCAAAAAAGTTTTTATAAGGTTTGTATTTTTGTTTTGGCATATATCTCAAGCCTGCCTTGTCAAAAACACATCTTTGACTACCAAGAAGTTTTTCAAAATTTCTTTTTCCATTCGTAAAGTTTTCAATAATATTTTCTAAATCAGTTTTCTTTTTCTTCAACTCAAGATTTTCATCTTTCAAAACAATACTTTCTTTTCTTAAAATATCAATTTCGTTTGTTAAAGAAGAATTTTTCTTTTTCAAAGTAGTATACTTGATACCCAATTTTTCAAATTCTTCATATACCTCTTCTAAAACATTTTGCAATTCTTCATATGAAGGATCTTCAATATTATCAAGATTTGTTACCTCAATGTCATCTTTAGCCATAAGACAAAGATTTGCTGATTCTCCATTGCTTGCTTCACTATCTGAGCTACTTGAATTATCATCCCATGTAGCTTTCATTGCTTTTTTGCCTTTGTTTCGATCTTTCTTTAGCAAAGGACAATCTGACTTGATATGACCTGGCTTATTGCATTTATAACAAATTAAAGTGTCATTTTTACCTGAATCTTTCTTGGAAAACTTTTTGAAGGATTTCCTTGGAGGAGTTTTATTTTTCTTTAAGAACCTCTGAATTCTTCTTGTTATCATCGCAAGTTCTTCATCTTTATCGTCATTTTCCTCATCTTCATCACTTTCACTTTCACATGGAACAGCTTTAAGTGCCATGCTCTTCTTTGGCTTTCCTTCTTCTTCTCCTCTTTTCAATGTGTACTCATGGGTGATAAGTGACCCGATGAGTTCATTCACTTCGAGCTTCTTGAGGTCTCTAGCTTCAAGAATCGCTGTCACTTTTGATTCCCAACGTTTTGGTAGAGAGTTGAGAATTTTTCTTACTATCTCCACTTTGGAATAAACTTTGCCAAGAGCTGTCAAGCTGTTTATGATATTAGTAAAACGAGTGTGCATACTAGAAATAGATTCATCATCATTCATCTTAAACATTTCATATTCATGAGTAAGGATATAAATTTTTGATTCCTTGACTTGAGAAGTTCCTTCATAAGTAACTTCCAAGTTATCCCAAATTTCCTTTGCTGTAGCGCAAGTCATTACTCTATTAAATTCATTACCATTGAGAGCATTATATAATAAATTCATAGCAGTTAAATTCAAAGTATAAAGTCTATCGTCTTCACGATCAAACTCTTCTTCTTCCTTTTTGACCTTTACTCCATCAACCACTTTTGTTGGAATATAAGGTCCATTTACAATGCATTTCCAGATTTCTCGACCTTGAGCCTGAATGAATATTCTCATTCTAACTTTCCAGAATGAGTAATTGTCTCCGCAAAAGAGTGGAGGCCGACTGCTAGATTGACCTTCACCAAATGAAGCTGCAATGTTAGCCATAAGATCTTAACTCAAAAGATAGTTAATCTTATAATAGAGTTCTAGCTCTGATACCAATTGTTGCCCAGATGACTAACACAAGAGGGGGGGTGAATTGGGTTATATTAAAAAATTAATACTTATAAACTAAATATACAATATAAAATATAACCAAAATATAAAGCAGTAGGAAATATAAAGAGTAGGGTAAGAGAAAGCAAACTCAGTATTTTTACGAGGTTCAGCCCCACTGCCTACGTCCTCGCCTCAAGCTACCCCTTGAGGATTCCCAAATCCACTATTCAATCTCCTTTAGGTGGAGATAGAAACCTATTACACCTTTGAGCAGCACCGCTCCAAAGAATCCGTGTAGAACACCCTCTACACTTCCAATCACCTCACACTTGGTGATTCAACTATTCCCTGTGTAGAACACCTTCTACACACACAAGGGTTATACGCACCCTCTTACTTCCAATCACCTCACACTTGGTGATTTAACTATTCCCCGTGTAGAACACCTTCTACACACACAAGGGTTATACACACCCTCTTACTGATACAAGAATTGATAGTGGGTAGGCTATCAGAAAACACTCCTCAATGAGTGAAATAAGAACAATACAGCACAAACTATATCTCTCTCAACAAGAACAAGAATTAAGGCTCAAAACTTTAGAAAAGAGAGAATGAGAGCTTTGAAAGAATGATGCAAAATTTAGCAATAGATGTGTAAGCTCTTGTTTTAATTTTTGCAAAACTCAAGTGAGCTATTTATAGGCAAATGAGTCTTCAATTTCAAATTTGAAAAGATTCCCATGTCCAAGACATCATCATTCACTTTTCAAAAATTTCAAATCAAATCTTTTTACTTTTTGCATGTGACAAAAGGAGCACACTTTACTTTTCAAAAATTTCAAACCTAATATTTTACTTTTTGCATATGACAAAAAGAGCACACTTTACTTTTCAAAATTTTCAAATAAAGACATCTATCTTTTGCATAAGTCAAGAAAAGCATCCACCACTTTTGAAAATATTCAAATAAAACATGCACATGTGAAAGATGACAATCAATCATCTTAATATTTTCAAAGTTCAAACCTTTAATCATGTCATGCACATGTGAAAGATGACAATCAATCATCTTTCAAAATTTTCAAATTTAATTTTCAAAATATTCATGCACATGTGGAAAATGTATTTTAATGCTTTATGATAAAATATTAATTTTGAACCTTAATCCTAATTTCGAATTTTTAAGAGATTTACAACATTACTCTATGATTTTAATATGAACTTGTTCCCTTCTTGCTCATGCTTGGTTCCTTGATGTGCTTGATTCTATTGTGTGGACAACTTGAGCTTGAGATTCCTTTATTCTTTGAATTCATTTGTTATCATCAAAATCCATGTGTAGATTTATAATTACATGAAGCTTGAAACCTTGGGTTCAACAAAACTGACTTGAGAATATAATTTTTCTATCATTAAAACGTGAAAAGTGAAACCCACAAAATAAATCAATCCTTCCCATGTTTTTTTCTTGAATATATGTTACCATTTACATGTTACATTTACACAATAGTACTTGTCAGGACATACAGATTCAATTTAGGATTTTTCATAACAAGCTTTGGCAGAGGAGTGGTTTCGGCTTAGGTTCATTTTTGTCATGGATTGAGATTTCTTATAATTCTTTGATTCAAACAATTTCTTAAATAGAAAAAAAAACATTGCTCATTAGACACAACATGTGCGCCCTCCCAATTTTCTGTTCAAAATACTTTCATTTTAGAGAGACAAAGAAAACATGTTTTTATAACTTTTTTGAAAGGGGATACTTGCATTACTAATAGGCAATTACAAAAGATATTCAACATAGCGAGAAAAGTCCTCTACAAGAATGCTCTCTTTAGAGAAATTAAAAGTTGTCTTTGCCAAACAGTGAGCTATTACATTTGCACTCCTAGGAACATGGCCGATGGACTAGTTGCTGACTCTTTGGCCAAGATGGCTTTAACAACAAGCATTGAGTCTCCTTCCAGAATTAGATTGGAGAAAAGCCCTAGCTCGAGACACAATAAAATGGCTCTTAGAGCGGCAATTGCTTCACCCAAAAAAGGGTCTGAGTATAAGCTGCGGGTTCCTTCAAGGTAGCAATCACATCACCTTGCCAATCGCGGATGATGACTCCAATACCTACTCTGCTCTTGTGTTTATCGATGGTAATATCCTAGTTTACTTTGAGGAAGTTGATAGGAGGTTTGCACCAGGTGAGTAGGGGGCGTTAGGAGGGGATATTAGGGCCCTCTATTGTATTTCTCGTTTGTGAACTTGCCAGTCTAAGACGTTTGAACTCACCAGGGAAGCTACTTGTTTTGGGGAAAGGAGTTCGGATTCAAAGAGCCATTTGCTCATTCTCTACCAAATGTACTTGAATTCGTAGGCAGCTTCAATGATATCATCTTTCAAGTCCATCGTGAGAATGCTTTCAAGCAGGTCACTGAAATTCCTATCCCCCGTCGGGAATTTTTGTAATTTTTGGGAGCAGTTGTTCCATAAAGTTTGGGCTGCCTTGCTTGACTAGAATAGATGACTGACTGTCTCGGGAAAGAGCTGACAAAGTGGGCAGGTTGGTTCATCTATCACTTTCATTTTTACCAAATTCATCCTAGTGGGGAGAATGTCTCTAGTTGCCCTCCATAGCAAAATCCATAGGGAGTGTAACAGGTGAGCTTTCCAAAAGATTTTCCACAAGTTAAGGGGGAAGGGGGATCAGAAGGACTGACTTGCTTTGGTTGCACTGAGTTCACTTTGGAGGTGGTAAGCGAATCTTACTAAGAACTTGTCATATGTAGTGCTCCTCCAAATTAGCTTATCTGGATTGCCACACATGCTTAAAGGGATTTTCCTAATGGTCTTAGCCTCATCTGGGGAAAACACTGCATCCAGCAAGCTAGGATTCCAAGCCTTGGCGTCTATGTTGATAAGTGCATCAACTCTGGCTTCAAAGGGTAGTGTGTTAAGGGGGTTTGAATTTGGTATAAGGAAGGTATAGGGACCCATTTATCTTGTCATATTTTGACTGACTTGCCATTGCCAACCCTCCACAAAAGACCCTCAAGTTGGATAGGTCTAGCAGCAATTATACTTTGCCATACATAAGAGTCTCCTTTCTTTAACTCTGCACAAATAAAGTCTGAGTAAGGGAAATACTTAACTTGGAGTTTTCTTGCTGCCAGGGAGGAGGGATTCTAAATCAACCTCCAACCTTGCTTGGCTAGCAAAGCCAAGTTGAAATCCCCAAAATCCCTAAAGCCAAGGCCTCTTTGTTCTTTTAAAACCCCCATTCCTTTCCAACTCATCCAAAGCATTTTTTTTTAATCTTTGCTCAACTTGCCCCAGCAAAAGTTTTGCATTAGTTTATTTAAACTCTTGAGGATGCCTTTTGAAATTTTGAAAATGCCCATACTGCAGGTGGGGATGGCTTGGATCACGGATTTAATGAGGACTTCCTTACCGACTTGAGATAGAAGGTTTGTTTTCTAACTGCTGAGTTGGGTCTTTATCCTTTTCAAGATAGGATTAAAAGCTCGGGACCTGTTCTTGCCAATGAAGGAAGGGATGCCTAGGTACTTTTCGAATGAACCTGAAGCTCGAATGCCTACATTTGACAAGATTTCTTGCTGAATGTTATGCTTGGTATTCTTGCTAAAGAGAATGGAAGTTTTCTCTTTATTTAGTATCTGACCTGAAACTTGTTCATAGGGAGATAGGATGTCATGCAACATGTTCCATTTAGAAGGAAGAACTTTGCAAAAAACCAAACTATCTTCAGCAAAAAATAAATGATTAATGGAAATGCAACCTCTAGCTGTAGGAAAAATTGTGAGCTCTCCTTGTTGCTCGGCTAAGTTTAGGGCTTGGCTTAGTGCTTTCGAGCATAGGATAAATAAGTATGGGGAGAGGGAATCCCCCTGGTGGATACCTCTTGAAGGACTGAAAGAGGCAAGAGGGGATCCATTGAGCAAAATGGAGTAGGAAACCGTGTTGATGATTGCATTATGAGGTTTATCTAGGAGCTGTCAAATCCCATTCTAGTCATTACTGCTTTGAGGAAGGACTATTCTAACCTATCATAAGCCTTACTCATGTCAAATTTGAGCACCATAAACCCTTCTCTTTATCGCTTCAACCTGGTTTGCATTAAATGAAGGAGTTCATAGGCTATTATAACATTGTCTGAAATTAACCGGCCAGGAATAAATGCACTTTGAGTGGGGGATATTAAAAGGGGAAGGATTTCCTCGAGCCTATTAGCAATGACCTTTGCAATGATTTTGTAAAGGACATTATAAAGACTTATGGGTCTATAGTCTGAGACCAACCGCGGGGAGCTCTTCTTGGGGATAAGTGTAATGAATGTTTGGTTTATGTCTTTGAAACCCAATTTGGAACTCAGTTTTTCAAGGACTGTATCCACCACATTTTTTCCAACTATGTACCAATGATCTTGATAAAATATGGTGGGGAAACCATCGGGACCGAGAGAGCCAAGAGGATTCATGTTCATAATTGCCTTTTCCACCTCTTTCCTAGTGTAGGCCTTGGTAAGCTGCATTTTCATGCTGTCCATGACAGAGGGATAAATTTTTGTTATATATTCCTCGGTGCTAATTGGATTGGAAGAGGAAAATAAATTCTTGTAAAAGGTCTGGAATTCCCCACCTATATCCTCAATTTTTGTCAATAAGATGCCATCCCCATTGGTGATCCTTTGAATCAGATTCTTTTGCTTTTTGTGCAAAGAAAATTTATGGAAATAAGTGGTGTTTCGATCTCCATCTTGGAGCTATATTTGTTTGGCTCTTTGACGCCAAATAACATCTTGTTCTTCCAAGAGATCATTAAGTTCTTTTTGGAGAGCCTTAACTTGATCACTATGCTATCCTAGATTTTGGTCTAGTAAAGACTGCAACTCATCCCTTTTCTATTTGATTATTCGCTGTTTGCTATCGTTGGAACTCTTGTACCACTCCCCAAGTTGGTACTTGTATCTTTCCAATCCCCTTCTTGTTATTGCCAAACTATTGCTTGACTGTAGTGAACCATTTAGGCTCGTTTGATGACATCCACACAGTCTCCTTACTTTGACCAAGCGGCTTTAAACTTGAAGATTCTGCTAGTGGGAGAGAAAAATGGCTCTGACTTTTGATTCAATACCAATAAAGGAGTATGGTCCAAGCATTAAGCAGGTAGGACAACTACTGAGTTGAGTGTGTACAAAGAGTGCCAGCTACAATTAACCAAAGCTCTATCAAGACGTTCTTTGGTGAAGTTAGCGCCTGTCCTACTGTTCCACCATGTAAATTTAGGGCCATTGAAACCAAGTCCGCTACTTCACAGTCTATCATAGCTTGCCGAAAGTCTTCCATTTGTTTAAGTGGCCTTAGAGCATAGCCCGATTTCTCACCTTGTGTATTTATTTCATTAAAATCAGCTAGGCACATCCATGGAGTACCTTGTGGGGGTTTGAGTAATCTTAGGAGGTTTTAACTCTCTTTCATCGTTGCTGTTATAAGCTGGACATAAAATCCAATCAATATATCGTGATGTGCACTATTACTCAGGAGTAAATTTAAGAGAGATATGGCTTAAAGAATAGGAATTCAATTCTGCTTTGAAGTCTTTTTTCCACCAAACGGCTAGGCCACCACTCTTGCCTATGCTGTCTACAATGAAGCTATGGTCGTAA
Organism: Platycarya longipes; assembly: GCA_036559045.1. Lineage (NCBI taxonomy): Eukaryota > Viridiplantae > Streptophyta > Magnoliopsida > Fagales > Juglandaceae > Platycarya > Platycarya longipes. Next base: position 27,438,011 of record CM071790.1, read on the forward strand.
CCCATCCTATTTCTTAATGACTCTATTTTCCCTCTACAACTTTTAGTTTCAATAAGGAAGATAAAATCAGGGGACTTGTCTCTCGCCAATTGGTGGAGTTCCTGAACTATCTGAGGATTTATCAATACTCGACAGTTCCAACTTAAGGTTTTCATAGGGACTAGTAGGGCTGTGTAACAACTTCTAGCAATATTTCTCTTTTTGTACTCTTGGAATTCATAGGGGACTTTAAACCAGGACTAGTTAGTCTCTTTTTGCTGCCCTTTCTAGTCACTGATTTAGGGGGGACCCCAACATGTCTTTAGGGAATGGAGTAGGTTTGGCCTTTGCTTGCCTTTTCCAACTTGAGGAGGGTAGCTTTTTTGCGAGTGAGTCGGGACTCTGATTGTTTAAGGAAGGAGTAGGACTAACCTGGTGACTGACTTCTGCATGGATCATGTCAAGGTCAGGGCTTCCAGTGGTGACAAAGGGCTTGGTAAGAGTGAAGAGTTCTAGAGAGAACAAGTCAACATCAGCTTTACCTGTAGTCGTTTGTTGTCTAACCATGCTGCCTGTTGGTACATCGTGTAAAAGACGGGAGGCAGCTCTTGTGTCTATTGGGCAAAAGTCACTTGCTCCAAGATCAGAAACTTGGCAGAAAGCAGTTTCTGTGTAGCTCGAGGGAGTTGACTGTGAACCCTGAGGCTTGCTTTTCTGCCTTGTGGCTCTCGCCCTTCGTCGTGCTCCTGTCGTCGAGGATTCTTGCTGGTCATTTTGGGAAGGCTCCTTTCGGTTCCTGCTAGTGTTTTTTCTGTAGTTAAACTCCAGTCTTACAAGGGGGCCAACTCTCATCCAAGCTTCTTATTGCATGCTTCGATTTTCTTGTGTTCGACCATCTAACTCAAACTTGGAGCACCTTGTGCTTGCGTGCAAGATGGTGCCACAATGGAAGCAAAAGGTGGGAAGGCATTCATACTTGAAGGAGACCCAGTGCTTCGAACCATCAGAGTTGAGAGAACTCTACCCCTTGCAAGTGATTTTGTGATGTCGACTTGGACCTTGATCCGGAGGAAACTACCCCAAGCTTTTTCGTTCTTATCGACGTCAACTAGAATCACTTTACCGATGGCTGCTCCTAGTCGTTCATCAGTATTTTTATTCATACCCCCAAAAGTAGGGCTATAAATGAACCAGGTTACTCGACAGCCCGCTCAGTACTCGCTCGATTAAACTTGAATCGACCTCGACTCGTGAAAAACAAAACTCACTCGTGAAAGCAGATGCCCGCTGGATTAGTAAATGACACATACCCGACAAAATTCGACTCGACTCGGCTAAGGCTTGTTAAGGCTCGCTCATTTATGCTCGAGTTGACTCGTTAGCTCGACTCGATTAAAATTCATCTATATATTGATAAATATATACACATATATTATATATATATGTATTATTAATAATATAAGTATAGCATTTTTATAATTAAATATGTAATATATAATCTTATTACTTATATCTATATGATGAACATATTTTATAGTTATGTTTTATAATTTATACAATAATTAATCTATAAAATTTAATAATTTCATATATTAATACGTGAGAAGTATGTGAAATATGTATATGCTATCATATTATGTATATTTATTAATAATAGATATAAGCATATAACATATTGTTATGATGAATACATATCAACTAGTTAGATATTAAATATTCATTTTTTATTAATTAATTTTTTTTATTTATCTTTAAATTTTATTCAAAAAATTAAAAAAAAAATCGAGCTCAGGCTCAGCTTGACTCGAGTTCGTTTGTGGGATGAGCTTGAACTCGAGTCTTTTGAGTCGAGCTCTAGCTCGGCAAACCAAAACTCGGCTTGACTCGGCTCGTTTACAGCCCTACCCAAAAGGGACGTTGTGAGCTTGTATCCAGAAGACTTCTTGGAAAGAGACTATATCTCTGAGAGTCGTGTTCACTTCATATTCCTGTAGGTAGAAAAAGCTCTTATCAAAGGACCAGGGACGCCCCAGTAGCATCCATGATTTATCTGATGTCGATTGGAATTTGCTCCTGCCGTATTTTTGAAAGTGATGCTCCCTGTTGCTTTCAAAAATTTGGTTATGGTAGCCTTAAAGGCTCCCTCGTTTACCTCTTTGTCTGCTATTACCATGACTGCAAGGCAAAGCTTGCTGATTTCCTTTGAGAGAAGGAGGTCCTCCTCTGAAAGGAGTACTTTCTATTGTTCATCCTCCGTGAGTTTGAATCCCTCACGCATATTTGCTAGGTCATCTTCCATGAATGCTTAATTGAAGTAACTTAACAGAAACTTTATAGATCAAAAGATCTTAGAGACCCGCCTCTACACTTTCCAAGAAGACATAGAGCTAAAAAAACCTAGGGGTGGCAATATGTTACACGACCTATTAACCCAACACGAACACGACACCATAATAGCGGGTTAGAGTTTAGTCTTGATGGGTTTCGGGTCAAAACAGGTTGACACGTTATGACACGATTGCTTAACGGGTTGATAGTGGGTCAACCTGTTTTAACCCGCTATGACACGTTAAGAAAGTTAAAATTATAAGTATATATTTACATTTAAAAATAAAATTGTTAGAATCTTAATTTTGATATTTTTCTTGTTTAGATTGTAATTCATACTTGTAGTTAGTATTATAATTTTTATAAATATTATAGTTTTAACATTTATATAAAATTATGCTATGTTTAATTAAGTCAAACGAGTTAATTTCGGGCATATTTAACACATTTACATAAACAGATTGAAACGTATCATATTTTATCGTGTTAATTTATTTCGTAATATTCACTAATGGGTTATAACGGGTTGACACGACATGACACGTTATGCTAACGGGTCGTGTTAGGGTTTGGGATCTTGACACGATAAGTTTAACGGGTCGGGTTAGGGTTGATCTATATAGTATAATATACATGTCTTGACACGACATGAATACGAACCATTGACACGATTTGACACCCCTAAAAAAACCTCACCTCAGAGAGACAGAGGACCCTTGGAAGCCCCACGTTCTTTTACTTCTAAATATGGATATTAATTGATAAAAAAATATTTAGATCTTACTATAGTTAATTTTAAAATCTACACTATCCACTAGCAACATTTGATGTAATAGAGTCTACATTTTGTTTTTTTTAGAGGAATAACAAACTTCATTCATCTTAATTTAGCAAATGACGGATATATAAAGGGACTCCCTCCAACATAATACTCTTATTAGAGAGTTTAAGTGCATCCTTAACTAAACAATGAGCAATAGAATAAAAACTCCTAGACACATGTTGCACAGACCAAGTGTGAATCTTCTGAAGCATTGTCTTGATGTCCTGTATTAGCATGCCTGCAGTACTACAGTTCATAGCTTCACCATTAATTCCTTGGACCACACTCAGTGCATCACCTTCAACAATAATACTCTACAAGTTTAGATGATAGTATAGAATAACAACTTTCCAAACAACCATAGATTTAACCAAATGAACATTTGCAATTCCCAATCCAATCTCTTACAGCCACCTCCAATTCCCACTCAACAACTAATTTTATCCATAGCTGCATCCCAATTGAATTTATACTTATTCAAAGAAGGAGCTATCCATTGTTGAACCCTATGTCTGTCTGGTGACACTTGCAGCTCAGGCTTAACATTGACTGCCTTGTAATCGAGTACAAGTTGAGTGGCGATTTGCACAATTTTATTTGGGGCTACAAACTTGCCTTTAAAAACAAAGAGATTTCACCTCTTCCAAATATGTTTCATAGTAACAGTAAAACATTACACTTCTTCCTTAGACAGTTCAAAAAAGAGATAATTAACAAGTCCTTGAAATAGTGAAACAAGACCCTCAACTTCTGCAGTTTTCTTGAGTTGACCCCCCAAACATCTTGCACTGAAGGACATGGCCAAAGTTCATGTGTAATAAATTCAAGGTCCAGTGTACAAACATGGCATAGAGAAGAGTCCTTTATCTTTCTTTTACACATATTTTGATTTGTTGGCAATGACTCATGACTAGCTCTCCACAATAGCACTTTGGTGGCATTTGGAACTTTAATCTTCTATATCTTTGATTAGTTCTCAGTAATCCTCACACTGGATGAAGTTTGAGCTTTAGAAGCCAAGTCCATCTTATCGAGTAGGTGGTATGCACTTTCACTGTACATCCTTTGAACATCTTCAAGTTAGTTGATCTGGACTGCTGCTCCAATTGATAGGAATTTCGCTAATTGTTGTAGCTTCACTTTCAGTAAACAACTCTTTTAGTAAAGGTAGGTTCCAGGTTTTAGACTATTTCTCAATCAGATCATTGACCTAGCAATTTGCAAACCTGTCACATAAGATGGACTGTACTTGATATGTTGATTGTTGAGGGATCCACTTATCTTTCTCTAGGATCACTGATCTTCCATTGTAAATCTTCCAAAATAGACTTTCTTTCAACACTAGTTTTGCTTCCATGAAACTTCTTCACATGTAAAAGGCATTGTTGCCTACCTTACTATTAAGAAAGTCTGTTCTAAGAAAATAATGGCCTTGAAGACTTTTGAAGCTAAAGACTGAGGGTTTTGAATGAGCCTCCTTTACTAGGAGAGCAACCTTTACTAGGAGAGCAACATTGAAATGTTCAAAATCTCTGTATCCAAGACCTCCAACTATCTTTGATTGACCTAATAGTTTCCAAGATAATCACTAACTTTTGGTTCTTTCACCTCGACTTCCCTAACAAAATTTTTGCATGAGCTTGTTGATAGCATGCATAATAGGTTTAGGGAGTTTAAGTAGACTCATGCGCTATGTAGGGACAACTTAGACAATTGACTTTAAAAGTACCTCTTTTACCTACCTGTGAGATAAATTTTTATTTCCAATTTTGAATTCGATTTCTGATGGAGTCTAAAATAGGTCTAAAAGCTACAACTTTGTTTCTCCCCACATAAGAAGGAAGGCTTAAGTACTTCGCAAAAGACTTTGCTTCCCTTACTCAAGCTTCTGATAGTATAGCACTTTTGATATCTGCTTTAGTATACTTACTGAAGTAGATTGTAATCTTCTCCAAATTTAACCTCTGACTAGATGCCCTTCATATAAGCACAATAGATTGTACATTTTGCTCCATTCTAGAACATTTGCTTTGTAGAAAATGAGATTATTATTTACAAAAAAGAGGTGATTTACAAGTAAAGATCTTCTAGCTAAAGGAAATCTTGATAGAGAAAATCTGAAGACTAGCCGAAAGATGGTCTCCTTAATCAGCCTTCTAATTGGATCTCGCCATGTCAGCATCTTAAGTTTCTAATTGTACACTTGTCTACACCCAAACTTGCCTACACCAAACATGTATGTGCCTTCTTTAGATTTCCTCTCCTTCCCTTACCCAAACTACCCCCCATTCCCAATAGCTACGATGCGGATGGAGCTCAACCCCACGTTAATGGTCTGTTCATTAATTTCTTTGGGTGCAATGGCACCACTGGTATATGGAGGATCAAGGCCTTAGAGGATGTTGATGTGGCTAGAGAGAACCACCATGGAGACGATGGACATTGCTATCCGTGCTCATCTTAAGGAATGCAAATTCATTTTCCTTAATGATGTCAAGGTACTGCTTCACCTGGTTCGTTTATCTTGTTGAATTTGAATTTGTCGAAAAACAATTCATTTGAAATTGATTGTTAGTTTCTTGTGTTCAACTTCAATGTCTAAGGTATACTGGACCTATGCAGTATATTGAAAACAACAACATGGATGGCATTCTAAACCAATTAGTTGTTTAGACTTTGTTTGCCATGTATAATGAGAGTCGGGGTATACTCAGGTTTGAGTTTGTTATTAGATTCTAATACAGATCTGTTTGTTCAATTTCATTTGTTTAAAATCGTGATGAAATATAATTGCTAACGTTGCTCTTCTGAATTTTGGCTTGATGTAGATAAGTACTGGGAAGAAATTCAACTTGATATTTCTCTTCTTCCTCCTTAAAAACTGATACTACCATTCTTCTCATTCACCTTTTTTTGCATAATACTTCCTTTGACAATGTTCATACTTGGGGCTGAGCTTCCTTCATGGGATATATGTTATATCCTAGCCACTATGTCTTTTCTTAATATCCCCTCAGCCCCAAAACCTTTCCCATTTATTGTCCCTTACTTTCTTTTGAGAACACCATGTCGATGACCAAGTTCAATGCCATGATTTCCAAGCTATTCCAGCTTGGAAGTGCCTATGAGTGGGTCTTTACTAAGAAATCTGGGCATTGATCTAAGGATGATCCTGTCTCCTTTGTCGAGAAAGAGCCAAAACATCTAAGGGCGGCGCATGTCCCTCACCCGCTACCACAACTGCTTTGTCGATGGTTTTTCTTTTAAAGTTGAAAATACGGATTTATGTCTTTCTAAGATGTAATTCATTTATTCCCACATTTTTTTAATTTCTATTTTTTTGTTTTAGTATAATAAAAAGGAGAAAAAACACATAGTCTCCTGGACTTTTGGTCTGTAGAATGGATTTCTAGGACGTTTATCAGTAGAGCGCGTCCTTTACTCCATATTAGAACGGATATGAGGTATGTTATTCAGTCTTGGATAGAATTGTGTTTTCTCTCAGATGATAATCTGTAGATGTTTGCATCAAGATCTAGACCATGTCAGTCACTTTTGTATATCGGATAACTATTAATGTTTTAGTAAACTTGTAATGTATGTTTCAAATCTAGTTGTAATGTTTATTATTAATGAATACAATATACTTTTATAAGCATATAAAAATAAAAAATAACTCACTTCCAACTTAATAGATAGAATACCAATTTTACCCCTCCTTTTTTTATGTTGGAATGAACAACTTATAAGAAAAAAAAAAAATATTTGTTGTGATAAGTTGTCTCAAGATAAAAAACATTTTAAGTAGAATTATTGTCACCATCAATTGAAGAACTAATTACATAGAGTCACGACGTACCACGCGAGCTGAACGTGGTTGCATGGGCTAGACCAAAGGAATGAAGGTGGGAGACAAATCAAGACCTGGGTTAAAGATTTTGATTTGAGTAGGAAAGAGAAAAATGGGACTATTGAAAAATTACATCACTACAAATTATTATTTTTTTTCGATTTGAAGATTTTACTTTTTATAACCTTTATATTTCAAACCATACCCACGGAAGATATAATAAAATTCACTTTGTTAGTAATATCTAAGTAAGTCGAGATTGTTAAGGATACTCTACCTCAATCTAAGGCATAATTCTTGAAACAATTTGACCCATGATTCTAGCCTTATTCTAGGATATTCTTTCCATTATTTCCATTGTAAATATTCTAGATTGATTCTAGATTAATTTGTGAACATTCTAGGAAAACTTGTAAATCAATATATAAATATACATACTCACCACTTCAAGCCATGTGGTGAATTCTCTTCAAATTGTCTCATGGTATCAAGAGTAGTCTTGGATTAACATCCATCGATCCTTTAACCTTCTCATGGCTACCGAATCCAATCCCACCCTCCTCCCTTTCAACACCATGATTCACATGGTAACAATCAAACTCTCTTCCTCAAACTATCTTCTATGGAAAAGCCAACTCCTTCCCCTTCTTGAAAGTCAAGAATTACTCGGACATGTAGATGAAACCCTTGAGCCTCCTCTACGGTTTGACCCACCCAATTCTCAAACAACAAACCCCAAACACCTGGCTTGGAAAACCACTGATCAAAGGCTTCTCAGCCTTCTCCTCTCCTCCCTCATCGAGGAGGCGATGGCCGAGGTTGTCAGACTCTTCACCTCCCGAGAGGTTTGGCTCGCATGGAGAATACCTTCAGCCATCGCTCCAAAGCTCGTGAGATCCATCTCAAAGATGATCTCCAATTGATGAAGCGTGGGACATGCTCTGTCTCCGAGTATTCGCGTGCCTTCAAGGCACTCTGTGACCAGCTCCATGCCATTAGAAGACCAATTGATGGCACCGACAAACTCCATTGGTTCCTCCAAGGACTTGGCGCCGAGTTCTCACTGTTCTCCACTACTTAGATGACGGTTACCCCCCTCCCCTGCTTCGACGACCTTGTATCCAAAGCTGAAAGCTTTGAATTGTTCCAGAAATCCCTTAAACCTTCAAGCCCACTCACAGCGGATTCACGGCAACAAATCGCACCTCAAATCGTGCGAACCAACTGCTCGCGCAACAATCGCGAGGGGCGACGTCCTTGGTCAGAGGAGTTTCATCCATGGCCACGATTGGTGGAGCTTGAAGGTTTGTTGCCGTGGATGAAACTCCTCTGACCAAGGACGTCGCCCCTCGCGATGTCAGATTTGCCGGACCGAAGGCCACTACGCTAATCGCTGCAACTAGAGGTACTCTCGGCAAGACAACTCTGCTCATCTTGCTGAGGCCTTTAATGCCTCCTGCTCCCTGTCCAAAAATCAGCCCCCTGATTGGTATTTGGATACAGGGGCTTCGGCCCACATGAGCACCAGCCCATCCAATCTGGATCACTCCAATAATTACACTGGTAAAGATTGTGTAATTGTAGGAAATGATGCTTCCTTATTTATTACTCACATGGTACCATCTCTCCTAACCCAAATCTCCATTTACTCGATGTTTTGGTCGTTCCTCATTTAACCATAAATCTTTTGTCCATTAATAATTTAACTTTTGATTTCCCTTTATCTGTCACTTTTACTAATACTTCTTTAACTGTTCAGAATCGCCAAATGGAAAAGGTGGTGACAACCGGTAAACAAGATGGAGGCTTATATGTGTTGGAGTGTGGACATCCCACTTTTATTTCTGTTCTTAGAAATAAGTCGCTTCACGCCTCATATAATTTATGGCATGCTCGTCTTGGACATGTGAATCATTCTATTATTTCCTTTTTAAATAAAAAAAGGTCATCTTCATCTTACATCTTTATTGCCTTCTCCAAAGCTTTGTAGTACTTGTTAAATTGCAAAAAATCATTGTTTGCCTTATTCGCGTAATGAACATCGATTGTCTAATGTGTTGGACTTAATTCATTGCGATATATGGGGCCCTTCCCCCATCAAATCCAACTTAGGGTTTGTCTATTATGTTATCTTCATTGATGATTTTTCTCGCTTCACTTGGCTATATCCTTTGCGTTCAAAATCTGAATTTTACGATATTTTCCTTCAATTTCAAAAATTTGTGGAAAATTAATATTCTGCTCGTATCAAGATTTTTCAAAATGATGGTAGTGCAGAATTCACTAGCAATCATTTTCAAAAGCACCTCCGCACCTCTGGCATTCATCATCAACTCTCTTGCCCATACACACCCGCTCAAAATGGTCGTGCCGAAAGGAAACATTGCCATGTAACCTAGACTGGCTTGGCTCTTCTTTTCCACTCCCATCTTTCTCTTCGCTTCTGAGTCGACGCCTTCAGCACTACAGTCTACATCATCAACCAATTGCCCACATCACTTCTTGGCGGCAAGTCCCCTTTTGAGCTTCTCCATGGTTCCTCTCCAAATTATGACAATTTTTATCCTTTTGGTTGTCGTGTTTATCCTTGTTTGCGAGATTATATGTCTAACAAATTCTCTCCTCGCAGTATACCTTGTATTTTTCTAGGCTATAGTCCTTTTTACAAAGGATTCCGTTGTCTCGATCCCACCACTTCTAGACTATACATCACCCGACGTGCACAATTTGATGAACATCACTTCCCCTCTGTCGACTCCTCTCCAGTTCAGCCTAACTCATCTCTCCAATTTTCCAATTTTTTTGAACTTAACTCCTCCTCTACAAACACACTTTCCCCCTACCCTGAGCACCAATCTCCTACCATTACTCCATTTGGATCTAACCCGTGTGTTATTTGTACTGACCCAATGGATGAGTCTGTGCAGGTTATTGACTCCATTGCAGGTTCTCCTTCAGTGCACTCAGATTCTAGACCCTTTCCTGTTGAGCCTAACACTGCTCCTCAAGTTCATGCTTTTACCCCAGCTCTCGCTCCTCCACTATGCTCTCACCCTATGCTTACACGAGCCAAGGCTGGCATTTTCAAAACTCGCCATCTGGCGAACTTTAGTGTCATGGGCTCATCCGGTCTTCTTTGTGCTCTTCTTACCTCTACTGAGCCTAAAGGCTTCAAATCTGCTGCAAAGAATCCAGCCTGACTTGCTGCCATGGATGAAGAGATGCAAGCTTTACAAAACAACCGCATCTAGATTTTGGTCCCTAAGCCTACTAACACCAATATTGTGGGTTCCAAATGGGCGTTTAGGACCAAATATTTGTCTGATGGATCTATCGAGCGTTTCAAAGCACTTCTTGTTGCCAAGGGCTATATACAGGTACCTGGTCTCGACTACACTGATACCTTTAGTCCTGTTATCAAGGCTACCATTGTTCGTATTGTGCTATCTCTTGCTGTGGCTAACAAATGGCCCCTTCGCCAACTTAATGTTAAGAATGCGTTTCTCAATAGCACTTTTACTGAGCATGTGTACATGGAGCAGCCTCCTGGATACACTGATCCTCGCTTCCCTAATCATGTCTGTCTATTAAAGAAATCTCTTTATGGCCTAAAGCAAGTGCCTCGTGCCTGGGTCCACCGTTTCAGCTCCTTCCTTATTCAACTTGGTTTCTCTTGCAGTCGAACTAATACTTCTCTATTTGTCTTCCTTAAGCACTCTGATATCATCTATTTGCTTCTATATGTTGATGACATTATTATTACTGGCAACAACTTATCTCTCATTCACAGATTCACCAGCAAACTCAACTATAAGTTTTCCACTAAAGATCTAGGTCCTTTAAACTATTTTCTTGGTCTTGAAGCTTCAACAACTGCATATGGTCTTTTCATCAGTCAGCTGAAATATGCACAGGACATTCTTACTTGAGCTCAGTTACTTGACAGCAAACCAGTCCACACCCCTATGGTCGTACCTCAGCACTTGTCTGTAGAGGGTCCTCTGTTCTTAGACCCTACCCTTTACAGATCTCTAGTTGGCGCTCTTCAATACTTGACCATCATGCACCCAGATATTGGTCATACTGTCAACTTTGTCAGTCAATTTTTGCACGCTCCAACAACAGATCATTTTCTCGCAATTAAGCGAATTCTTCTCTATATTAAAGGCACTCTTCATTTTAGTCTCACTTTCTGCTCCTCTGCTACTCCTAGTGCTCTCATTGCTTATTCTGATGCTGATTGGGTAGGATGCCCTGATACTCGCCGGTCTACCTTTGGTTACTCCATCTATCTTGGTAGAAATTTAATTTTTTGGAGTGCTAAGAAACAACCTACTGTCTCTCATTCAAGCTGTGAGTCTGAGTATTGTGCCTTTGCACATGCTGCCGTTGAGTTTTTTTGGATTACACTCCTACTTTAAGACTTATATGTGTCACTTCCACAAAGGCCTCTCCTCCTATGTGACAATAAAAGTGCCATATTTTTTAGCTCCAATGCAGTTTCCCACAAGAGGGCCAAGTATGTTGAATTAGATTATCACTTCCTTCGGGAGTTTGTTGTTTCTGGCAAACTTCACACTCAATTCATCCATTCTCACCTACAGGTTGCCGACATTTTTACCAAAAGTATCTCCCGAACACTTTTTGAAGTCTTTCAATCCAAGCTTCACGTCTGTTCAAACCCAATGCTTAGCTTGCGGGGGGGTGTTAAAGATACTCTGCCTCAATTTAAGGCATAGTTCTTGTAACAATTTGACCCATGATTCTAGCCTTATTCTAGTATATTCTTTCCATTATTTCCATTGTAAATATTCTAGATTGATTCTAGATTAATTTGTAAACATTCTAGGGCAACTTGTAAATCAATATATAAATAGACATACTCACCGCTTTAAGCTGTGTGGTGAATTCTCTTCAAACTTTCTCAGATATTAGTTAAGATAAGTTGAGATGAATTATGAATAGTAAAACTCGCTTTGCTATCCAAACCGTTCTATTATTTTATTACTATTCACAATTCATCTTATCTTATCTTCAAATTCAAATGGGTCCATAGTGATTGGAATGAGGTTGTAGTTTGTGCCTATTATATGGATGGAGGTTAGCCAGCAAGATCCTCAGAAAAAAGTATTACGTAGAACACTTGAATAAAATGGAGTGACTTAGTGCAAACGAGGTATTGGCATATGATTGATGAGTTAACAGACTATATAAAAGACACCATCCCAAAACTCTAGGGAGTATGGCTATGATAAAGAAGGGATGATCTCGTCTCAAAGATGCGATGATATTTGCATTTGATGGAGATATTTTGTTTATGAGAAATGCATTATATACTGAATTTTTGTTTCGAATTTGTGTCCCAAATTCAAAATTATTTTTTTATATATTTTTTATTTAATGATTAAAAAAATATTTTTTAGTAATGATGTGGATTTTTTTTAGAAATATTTAAAAATTAAAAAAATAAATTAAAAATATTAAAAAAAACTAGCCGCAATTTGGAGATTTCGGTAAATGTCCTTTGGGACATATACTAGTACTCTTTGTTGATACATAAATGCTTTATCCCCCGAAACTATCTCTCGAATATTTCTTTTGAAATTAAAATTTTAGGGTTTATTTATTTTGTTTGATGATTAAGTAAGCGATTTTGAATAATGAAATGATTTTCTTGAAAAAAAAAAATAAGAATACTAATAAAATAAATCAAAATAAATCATAATTTTTTATTTTTATTTTTTGCTGTCTGGAGCACCACTCTTGTTGATATATGCGGACAAGAGAGGTGATGGGAGATTCTGAGTGACACAAGTATTCTAGACACAGGTTGACATCACCACTCTAAATTCCAATCGGATTGAAGGAATTTAGTTTTGCAATTAAAAAAAGTTTCCACATGAGGTGGAGGAGATAGTGATGTAAATTGTCCGATCTGAAAAAAGATGTAGATCAGTTCTATTTGGTCTAGAAATTTTTCTATCTTGGACCGGACCGAACTCCTATTTGGTTCATACTGATCCGGTCTAGTTTGGTCTAGAGGCAATCCGGTCTGATCTAGGAACATCTGATATGATTTAATGGATTTGATCTAAAATCCTATAATGATCAAAAATAATTTTTAACCAAAATTTAATTATTTTCAGCCTAATTTACGTATTTATCACATATTTAAGTCAAATAATATTAAAAAAAACTTACTACTAAAATAATTGGCAAAAAAAAATCTAAATAAAAAAGTAAAAAAAAAATCATTACTTAAAAATCCAAATAAAATAAAAAAGAAATTAACTAATTAGTTAATAGTGATTTAGTAATATATCATAGGTTGGTAATCTATAACTAATAACACTATTACATTAGTATATTATAAATTTATATGTTAGTGAATAACGATAAATTAGTAATAATATATTAAATAATAATACACTTTTTACTTATAAGTTATTACTAATACTCTATATAGATATACTATAATTTATATTTTAATGCTACAATTATTATCAATTATAATATATTAATATTATAAGAGTATATATTATATATTAATATATTATACTACTACTCTTAATCTATATTAATAGTAATATTATAATTTATATACTATTACTTATATATATATATATATATATATATAAGTGTGCATTCGGTCCAGTCCAGGGGGAGAAATGCCCTGGACCAGATCGAAAATATTCGGTCCATATAGAAATTGGATTAGATCGGACCAAATTTCATCCGGTCCACCGGTCCGGTTCGGTCTTCTTACACCCATAAGAAGAGAAATGTTAGAGTTTTCAATTTTGGGATCTTTATGAGATTTCGATGAGATTTTTTTACATGATTTTTAATAAGTATTTTTAAATGATATTGCAATTTTTTTGTATTTTTAAAAAATGTTTGAAGATGTTAATTGCAAATATCTACTTTCACAAATAAGTTTTTTTTTTTTTCATGAGTCGAATTTGATTCGAATTTAATCAATTGAGTATTTTAGCGAACTATCAAACAAAATTGTTCATGTACAGTTCTACCAGTAGAGCAAAATAGATGATGTAGTCGCTCTATTAAAGGAGATAACAAATCGAATATAAACATGAGAGAATCAAAGCAACCTAGTCAAAGCATCACCATTTCAATCAACTTTCATTATCCTCATCATAACTCACTTCCAACTTAACAGGGCATGATACCAGTTATCCCTTCTCTTTTCTGATGGAATATTGGACAACTCATAAGCAAGTATGATGTTATTCGTGATAAGTCGTCCCAAGATAAAAGCTCATTAAGTCCTAGTTTAAATTTAAAATTTATTTTAACTTATCTTATCTTATCATTATAATTTTTTAAATCTCATCAATTGTTTTAAATTTTAAAATAATAATAATAATAATAAATAATATCTTATTAATATTTTATTTAATTTTTAATTTTTATTTAAAATTATCTCATTTCTCAATTCAAACGAGATGTAAGATATTAGACAAGTTGACACTATCAGTTGGGAACTAATTGTGCAGAGTCACGTACCGTGCACGAGCTGATTGTAGTTGCATGGGCTAGTATTAGTAGTAGCACGAAGCAGAGCCACAATGGAAATGGTGAGAGGTTGAAGATGACGAACGTCTACCAGAATGGAGAAAAAGCTCAATTATATTGAATAACTCATGTGATTACATGATCTGTACAGCTATATATAGACTACAATAATGAAATAAAATAACAACAAATAAGGAATATTCTGCCAACGCAGAGTAACAAATCTTAACAGAATTTACACGCTTTTATTCTCCTTTGCATATTTGTCTGGTGGAACGAAGGCACCTGAGTATGCAATTCCTCATTCTGCTGTGAGTTCAATAGCCCCCCACAAGATGGAGAGTAAATGTTAATTACTCTCATCTTGAGCAACAAACGATTGAAGGCAGGGGAATGAAGTGGTTTGGTTAGAAGATCGGCCAACTAAGCAGAGGAGGGAACGTGCACTATGGAAAGTTGTCCAGCCGAAATTTGATCTCGAATTAAATGACAATCGAGCTCAATGTGCTTTGTTCGCTTGTGAAAGACCAGGTTTGCAGCAATATGTAGTGCTGCTGAATTATCGCAATACAAGGTAGCGGGCTTTGAAATGTCAATACCCAAGTCATGAAGGAAATAACGCAGCCATGTTAATTCACAGGAGACTGCTGCCATTGATTGGTATTCAGATTCAGCAGATGATCTGGAGATGGTTGCTTGTTTCTTGGATTTCCAAGAAATTAGATAATGGCCCAAAAATACACAAAAACCAGTAGTTGATCGTCATGTATCGGGGCAATTTGCCTAGTTAGCGTCCGAATAAGCAACAAGTTCAAACTTGGAGGAGGCGGGAAAGAAGAGACCCTAACCCGGGGTCCCTTTGACGTAACGCAACACTTTGAGTATGGCATTATAATGATGAACCTGTGGCTTCTCCATGAATTGAATAAGAAGATTGATGCTCTAATTGAGATCTAGTTTGGTGTTTGTAAGATATGGTAATTTTTCAACTAATTTGCGATACAAACCAGGGTCATGAAACTCATCACCATCAGCTTTAGTCAATTTAATGTTTGTTTCCATGGGAAGAGGGGATGGTTTTGCTGCAAGAAAACTAGTTTTAGACAAAATATCGAGAGCGTATTTATGTTGACAGATCTAAATCCCTGCCTTGGAACGTGCAACCTCTATGCCAAGAAAATATTTGAGGGGGTCGAGAGTCTTAATTTTGAACTTGGTTGCCAAGAAATCCTTGACTGCATCACTTGACTGAGTGTCGCAACTCATTAAAATAATGTCATCTACATATATGAGAAGTGCAGTGAATGAAGTAATTGTGTGCTTGGTGAATAGACTATAATCGGCCTTGGATTGGATGAATCCAACTTCAACTAAAGAGGATGACAATTTATTGTTCCATTGGCGAGATGCTTGCCGCAAGCCATAGAGACTTTCGTGTAATTGACACACTTTGTTTGCTTTGGCGGATGGGTGGCTTGGTAGAGGTTTCATGTACAACTCTTCGTCTAGGTCTCCATATAAAAAAGCATTGTTGATGTCTAATTGTTGGAGATCCCAACCCTTAATAGCGCACACTGCAAGTAAACAACGAATGGACACCATTTTAGTACCCGGAGAGAAAGTGTCATGAAAATTGATACCTTCGCGTTGCGTGAATCCTTTGGCAACCAGCCGGGCTTTAGCTCGTTCAATCGACCCATCGGCCTTGAATTTGTATTTAAAAATCCATTTGCATGCAATCGATTTTTTTCCAGGAGGTAAATCGACCATGGACCAAGTCTCATTAATCTCAAGTGCAGTGAGCTCCTGCTTCAGTGCCTCACGCCATATGAGAGATTTGATGGCTTGGGAATATGCTGTGGGTTCAATGTGAGTGGAGATTGTGGTGGTGAAAGCTTTAAACGTGGGTGAGAGAAAGTGATAAGAAATAACAGATGGGAGTGGAAATTTTACCTGTGATGTTGCGGAGGGAGAAGGACCATGGACTTCCTGCTTGGATGAAAATTGGTGAGGGGTGGAGTTAATGGCTTGATGACAATGGAAGTCTGTGAGATAAGTGGGAGGTTTGCGTAGACGGGTTGATCGTCGTGTGATATTTGGGAAAGTTGGAGTCACGTTGGTTGGAGTGGTTGTGGTTGTGAGATTGTTTGGAAGGGTTGGGATAGATGGGGAAGGTGAAGTGTTTGTGGTCGTTGAATTATCGGGAAGATCTGGGATGAGTGGGGAAGGTGAGGTGTTTGGGTTTGGTGATGATGAAATGTCAGGAGGGGTATAATGAGGAGAGTCGAAGGGTGAATGAGGTAAGATAGGAGGTTGAAGAGATGATTGTGGATGCTGTTTGAAGGGGAAAATATGTTCATGAAATGTTACATCGCGTGAAATGAATATTTCTTTGATGTGAAGGTCTAATAGTTTGTAGCCTTCGACACCGTATGGGTATCCAAGGAATAAACAACGACGAGCTCGGGTATCAAATTTGGAGCGGGCATGGCTAAGTGTGGAGGCGAAACATAGGCAACTGAAAACTTTGAGGTGCGAGTAGGATGATAGTTTCTGGAAAATAAGTTCAAAAGGGGATTTGAGATAGAGAATTGGGGTGGGATTTCGGTTTATCAAATAAACGAAAGTGGTCACAAAATCATTCCAGTACTGCATAGATAGGCCAGATTGAAATTTTAAGACTCTAACGACATTGAGAATATGCTAATGTTTGCATTCAGCAAGAGTGTTTTGTTGGGGTGTTGCTACACAAGTGAATTGATGCACCACACCTTTGGATTGATAGAATTGTGGCATGTTAAACTCGGCACCATTATCAGATCGGATTGTTTTAATGGTGGTATCAAATTGTGTTTCAACAAGAAAAAAGAAATTTTGAAGTGAAGTGTGTGCTTCAGATTTTGCTTTGAGTAAATAGATCCAGGTGCATCTAGAAAATTGATCCACAATAGTGAGAAAATATTTGGTGCCATCATATGCTTGAGTTTGATTAGGACCCCAAATGTCAACTAAAACAAGATCAAAAGTTTTGTTGGCCGTGACATTAGATGATGGAAAAGGTAATTTATGATGTTTTGCAAGCGGGCATATTTCACAAGGATTGACAGGAGGAGCCGTGAGTTTGGAATTATTTTTGTTGATGTCATTTAATATATGTTGAGTCATGGATGTATGTCCGAAATGGTAATGCCATAAAGTAAATTCATCAAACTTTGAAACTATAGAAGTGTTTACAGAGTTGTGATTCAAAGTATGAAATATGGAAAATAAGGCAAGAGGATCGGGTCATGAGTGTTGGAGGTGGTATAAGCCATTAATCACCGTCCCCTGTCCAATCGTCGTCCAAGATGAAAAGTCCTGGATAAATCATGAATTTGAGAAAAAAAATTAGATAAAAATTGGATTGAGTAGCCAAAGATTTGGCTGAGATTAAGTTGAATGAGAAAGCAGGTACGCATAAGACGTTTTTGAGAATTAAGGAAGAAAAAATTTCAACATCACTAATATGGGTAGCGACAATAGTGTTTCCATTTGGCAATTTGATGGTGTGGGAGACAAAAGAAACATTGTGGATAAATAAATTGGGACTACAAATCATGTGATCTGTAGCTCCAGTGTCGATTATCCAAGACGTGAAACTAGAGAAAAGAGTGGAAAAACAAGAGGATATACTAGATGCAGGGGAAGAATGCACAGCACTGACATGGTTGGCTGAAGGTGTGACAGCAGGGGAGTGAGAGGACTGGAGTAAGGCAAGAAGCTGGCTATACTGATCCTGAGTAATAGGTGGTCCATGGTCGGCTTTGTCCTGTTCAAGAGAGGAGTGATTAGCAGCAAAATTGGATTTAGTAAAAGTTGAATGGTTCTTATGGCCTGGAGGGAAGCCATGTAGTTTGTAGCATTTGTCCTTGGTGTGTCCGGGGATTCGGCAATGTGAGCGAATGGGGAGATTCGGGTTGGCTTTGAAGCACCGCTCTAGGGAATGGCCAGAAATGTGACAATGAGAGCAAAACAAGCGTTCCTTGTGAGAAGAATTTGGAAGGCGATGATTAGGTCCTCTGGTGGTCATCGCAAGTGGTGTTGGAGAGGAATGGAGTTTCCGGTGTCGTTCCTCTTGTTGGATAAGGGACAGAACACGATTCAAGGGTGGAAGAGGATTGTTGAGCAAGTTTGAGCCATGACCGAGTCGTAAGAGTTCTCGAGCCCAGCAAAGAGATTGCATAACTTTGCTTCTGTGTGAGTAGTCCAGCAAGGTCTTCACTGAACCGCATGTGCAAATGGGCATTGCTTCATATATTTCGAGCTCATCCCATAAACCTTTGAGTTGATTGTAGTAGTGACTAACTGAGTTGGCATCCTGTGTAAGAGATGAAATGGATTTGGTTAGTTGAAATATATGTGGGGCATTTTGGATTGAAAAACAATCCCGAAGGTCGTTCCAGACATCTGCAGCTTTCTTTGCATGAGCAATGCTTGATCTAAGTTCCAGACTAATTGAATGTTGTATCCAGGCAATTATCATGTCATTACAACGATCCCAAGGGGCAGAGAGGGGGTCAGAATCACTGGAAGGTTTGGGAATGTTGCCATCTATGAATCCCTATTTATTTTTTATATTAAGAGCCCAACGCATAGTTCGAGCCCATGTGACATAATTTTCGGTGGTCAGGAGGTTAGGGACCAATGGAGATGAGGCTCCTTCACCTGGTTGGATGTAATAGGGACTAGCGGGGTGGTGGGGGTTGGTTTCGGGATTTTTGGGCATTGTTGAATCTGAATTGGAGTCGGTCATACTTCTGATACCATATTAGTAGTAGCATGAAGCAAAGCCACAACAAAAAGGGTAAGAGGTTGAAGACAACGGACGTATACCAGAATGGAGAAAAAGCTCAATTATATTGAATAACTCGTGATCTGTACAGCTATATATAGACTACAATAATGAAATAAAATAACAACAAATAAGGAATATTTTGCTAATGCAGAGTAACAAATCCTAATAGAATTTACGCGCTTTTATTCTCCTTTGCATATTTGTCTGGTGGAACCGGAAGCACCTGAGTGTGCAATTCCTCATTCTGCTGTGAGTTCAATAGCTAGACCAATGGAATGAAAATGGGAGACAAATCAACACCTGGGTTGAAGTTAGATTTGGGTTTGAGTTGGAAAGGAAGATCGGATTCTTGAAAGACTACATCTTTGAAAATAATTATTTTTACGATAGAAAGATTGTAATTTTTATAATCTTTGTATTTCAAACTATACCCAAGAAGATACAATAATGAGTGAAACGGAGTTGGAGTTCGTACCTATTATATGGACGAAGGTTAGCCAACAAACAAAACTAAAGACCCTTAGAAAAGAGCATTATATAGATAGTAAAAGAAAAACGAATTTTTATGATGGATTATTTGTGATGAAAATGATTATTTATTATGAAAACAGATTCACTTTAATAGAAAATAATTATTTTGATAAAAAAATAATTGATTATAAATAAACAGTTTTCTTATAATGAAAACACTTGAACAAAATGGAACGACATGGTGCCAATGAGGTCTAGGCATATGATTGATGAGATAACAGAATATATATGAATTAAGACATCCTCCCAAAACTCAAGGGAGTAAGGCTACGATAGAGAAGTGATGATCTTGTCTCAACGATGTCATGACGATAATTGCATTTAATGGAGATATTTTGATGATGTATGCGGACAAGAGATCAGGAGATGGGAGATATTAGGGGTGGGAAAAAATTTCGACTTTTGATTTCCGAACAACTTCTGCTCCGATTCTGATCGGAATCAGAAGTCGAAAATTGGAGTCGGAGTCGGAAGACTTCTGACTCCGAAGTCAGAGTTCGGAAGCAGAGTCAGAGCACACGATTGCTCCGAGATATGCTGAGATGTGGACAAGTACTTAGTCTAGATAGAGGTTGACATCACCCCTCCAATCGGGTAGAAGGGATTTAGTTTTGCAATTAAAAAAATGTTCTACATATATAAGGTGGAAATTGAAAGAGAAAAGCTCAGCAGTTACTCTCCTAGAAGACTTCAAGATTACTCTCAGGTCCAAGATCAGAATATCCAAAGGTATCCTCCTCCCGCAACTACTATAAAAATTAATTGAGATGTTGTTATTAACAAGGACTAGAACGGAATCAATTTTAAGTCTTATAGCAAGGAACCAAGAAGCTACTGTTATAGCAACTAAGAAGGTTTCTAAATCTTCTTGATGCTAAAAAAGTTGCTATTATGGCCAGACAATTAAATCTCAGCTCAGTGATTATAGAAGGAGACAATTTATAGCTGATCAATGAACTAAATTATAATATTGAGAGATGGTCTTATTTTTAGAGATACTAGAATGCTTTTATCCTCTATAAATTGGAAATCAATGTACGTAAAAAGAAATAAGAATGTTGAAGCCTATTGTATAGCAGAGAATTCTAGTTTGCTAGTTGAGAGATTGTCGAAATTAGTTGTTCAACCAATATTGTAAGTCCCTTGTTTTTATCTTTATAATGAAAGTAAGGATGTTTTCTTTACCAAAAACAAAAAAAAAAAAAACTGAAAGGAAAACATTAGTGACGTTACTTTTGCTTATAATTGGAGAAATGATGTGACTTTATATGAATAATTTTCATTTAGTGAAAATAAAATGAGATAGTGGATAAGATTGAAGATAGAAGAATTTTTTTTTTTTTAAAAAGAAGATGGAAGAGTAACCATGTGGCATATAAATAACTAGCTTCTACGCTGAAAGTTTTTAATTTTTTTTATGGCCTGATTCTTGAGTTTTCTAAATTTGTTATTTTTAATTACTATCTGTACTAATAAATCATATACAGAAAAAAGTATTATTGAGCTAACCTTTCAAATTATTATTATTATTTAAATGAATAAATTCACCATCATCTAACATTATATATAATTAGATGACGTAACTCAGTTCTTACCTCGAAAATTATGTACCATCAATAATAATAATAATTAATAATTATATTATTTATGAGAAATTTTTTTTATAAAGAAGATATCACTAAAACTAAAAAGAACCATAGGGAAGAACTATTTTTAAATTTAAGTTTCTAGTTTTTATTTATTTATTTATTTATTTATTTATTTAAACTATTTTTTTGATTAAAACATTTGTATATATACTTGTCTAAATATGATGCATTTATATATGAAACATTCTACTCATCATTCTTACACAACACATCACATTTAATTTTTACCTTTTAATTTTTTTTCTTAGAAAATATATGATGTATGGATCATCAGTAGAACATTCCCTTAGATTTAGAAGGAATAAAAAAAAAAAAAAAAAATCAAATATGGTGTGCAATGTAGGAGTGATGTCTAGAAAAGCACTTTATATATATGGTAATGTTGCTCGTGTGGCAAAACTCCATTAATAAATATAAAGAGAAATTTTTTAGCATAAAGACATCACAAAATTAAGTCAATAAATTGACATAATTTTATTGATACGTTTGATGTAAAAATATATTTATTATAAATAATTCTAACGTATTATATGGGTCAATTTCAATTTGTGAGTTTATTTTTGTAATATTTCTTTTCAACTATAGTATTTTTCTAAATATAACTATAATAAAAAAATAATAAGAATGCCTAGAGTTGGAAATATAAAAAAATAAAAACATTCATACAATAAGGTAAAATATAAAAATTATTTTTTGTATTTAAGCCTACAATAAATAGGATAATGATAGCCTTACTACCATCTATCATCATAATTAATAGTTAAATAAGTGGTTATTAATGAAATCGTATATATCTTTTTAAAATTTATTTTATAATTAAAGATGTTAAAAAAATAAAAATAAAATAAATACAAAAATTAAGTACACTATAAAATAATAAATAGGTGATAGAAGATGATAACCATATCATTATACCAATAAATAATGGGGGGAATCCATTATTTCTCTCAAAATTTGGCTTGGCTGAGCCATGCCCATAATTGTACCTATTTCCTACGGAGTTTTTTTGGAAAGCGAGACAAAGATATAATAAAAATTATGAGAATAATAAAGAAATAATTTGTG
This sequence comes from Platycarya longipes, assembly GCA_036559045.1. Taxonomy (NCBI): domain Eukaryota; kingdom Viridiplantae; phylum Streptophyta; class Magnoliopsida; order Fagales; family Juglandaceae; genus Platycarya; species Platycarya longipes. The sequence goes on from CM071790.1 coordinate 27,460,606, forward strand.
TGAGATCTTTATATTAAATTAAAAAAAAAATAGAGAAAAAATTGACTAACATGTTATAATTTAAACTCTTGTTATAATATAATTTTTTAAGATAATTTTTATTTTGAGTTTTGAAAAAGTAATGTTATATTTTTGCCTTATTTGCATGTTTAGAAAATTTGTATTGATTATATAAAAAATTAAAAGTTGAAAATGAAAAATATTTTTATCTTGATTGAAGTTTAAAAAAATATTATAAATTTTTTTAAAATGAGATGAGGTAACATGATATGATCAGGCAAGTTTTGGTTAATGAGTTGAAACAAATGCCTCTCAACTTATATCGTACGGTGAAAGCATTCCACCATCCAAAAGCACAATATACAATTTGATTAATCCCATTTGATTTAACTCAATGAATCTCATTCTCATCTCATGTAATACTGTGCCCTCCTGAAAAGCAACATGGCCTGAAAAGCAAACCTAAAAAGCAAACCTAATCCTAACATGATCGGAACCCCCACTTTCCCCTCTTGTGACCTCCTAAGCTCCACCTCTCGCAATATCGTTGAATATATTTAAATACATTTATAATAATACTTAATCATTATAAATATTATGTAATAATTGGTGGGACCCACAACTCTCAAATCTTTGAAAAAGTAAAAATAATCTCTTCTCTATTCTAAATTCAAATACAAAAAATTTTAAAAATTAATTCAACTTATTTCAACTCAGTAATTTTGCTAATATTAATAAATTATCTCAATTCATCTTATTATTCAAATATTCATGTTGATGCCTAAAAAATAGCACAACAAGATAGAAAGAGAAGAAATAGTCATTCTTAACCCACTATGACGAATTAAGCCTCGTTTGGTATTGTTTAGAGCCCCCGATAATGATTCAATGCGATTGTAAGGTGTCAGCGTATACAGCCATAATAATGAATATGAAGTAAGTGCATGAAAAATAAATGGAGAATGAGATATTGATTTATGTGTTTCGGCGTGATACTTATGTCTACGGGTGTTTGGAGAGAGGAGATCCACTATAACATGAGTATTTTATAGTCTCTCATAGCTTTTAATTTCTCACTGTACAATGGAAGCTTGAGATCTATTTGTTGGATGAGATATTCACACTAGAGATCTTGTTGTGAGGTCGAAGAAGCTGGATAAGAAGAAGTTTTCTGGGAGTCGTCTAGTAGTGTCCTTTTATCTGACCTCTCCTTTTGCGTGCCCCGAGGGAGTGGTGAGGATTGCAATCTTTCCTTTGTGCATCTGATTATGTATTTCTCTTTTTCTCAACTTTCTAATTTTGCTGTCCGTGTCTACCTTTCCCTTCCACAAGTGTTTTGGGAGGGGAGATCCACTATAACATGAGTATTTTATAGTCTCTCATAGCCTTTGATTTCTCATTGTACAATAGAAGCTTGAGATCTATTTGTTGGATGAGATATTCACACTAGAACTCTCATTGTGAGGTTGGAAGCTGGATAAGAAGAAGTTTCTTGGGAGTAGTCTACCAGTTTTCTTTTATCTAACCTCTCATTTTGCATGCCTTTAGGGAGTAGTGAGGATTGTCAGTCTTTCTCTTGTGTGTCTGATTATGTACTTCTATTTTTCCAAACTTTCTCATTTTCCTTTCTGTGTCTACTTTTCCTTCCTCCTGACACTTTCTCTTATCCCTTGTTCTTTCATTGTCTCCCATTCTTTTCTCCTTCTTTTATCTTCTAGTAGGGACTTTTTGATGGGTTAGGGTTGGTTATCTAGGCTTGAGATATTTTATCCTCTTCAGTTGTTTAGGATTCTTAATGTTGATTTGTTTCGAAAAAGATATTGAGGATCTTTAAAGATAAAATATGTAATCGAAATAATCTGCTGAGGTTTGTAGAGAAACAAATTCCGAGAGCGGGTTCCTGATTATCCTTTCACTTACATTGAGCGATAAAGATTTTCGAGTGTGAACTTAGGTGGGAGATGTACTCAACCATATAAGATGCGAGCATGAAGCTTGGACGTGGTGGGAGGCATATTCAACCGCGTAAGATGCAAGTGTCGAGCTGGGATGTGGCAAGAGTTGTACTCGACCGCATAAAATACGAGTGCGAAGCTTGGATGTTATAGGAGCCACACTTGACCACATACATGCGAGCGTGGAGCTCAGATGAGGCAGGATAGATACTTGACTGTGTAAGATATGAGTTCGAAGCTCAATGTGGCTGGAGGCATAATAATCGAGCATGTAAGATGCAATTGCTAAGCTCGAATGTGGCAGGAGGTATACGAAACTGTGTAAGATGAAAGTGCAGAGCTCGAATGTGGCAAAGAATGTATTTGAACTCGTAAAATATGTGCGCAAAGCTCGAATGTGGGGGGAGTGTACTTAACCACGAAACTTGAATGTGATGGGAGGTTTACTCGACCATGTAAGATGTGTAGTCAGGCAATTCATCTTCATGAATGGTTGTCATTATTGAAAAGTGTATATTCGTCCAATGTTTTTGTTTTCGATTTTGTTGGTGTATTTTTCCCTTTCAATGCAAGCCACTATTAGTGTATCATATTCGCTAGTAGTGTAGGAATTTGTATGCAGACTCACGCAAAGCGGTCAAGGGCTCATCAACCCCTTGCTTCCACCTTAGGTGGTTGATTCATTCCCGAGGGTAATCCACGTAAGGTGGTTGTGGAACTCAGAGGCCCATTAGCTTCGAAAGCTAGTTCATAGAGGAAACTCGATAGTAGCAGTTATGGCATGAGTGTATCACTCGGCATGAGTCTAGGGACTCATATGAGCGCGAAGGTAGGCAAGTCAAGGGGCTTGGTGGCACGAAAGTCGGAAAGTTAAGGGACTTTGGCAGATTGGTCATGTAGGCAAGACTTCGGACTCTAGCCCGACCAATGCATCTTGGCGAGGGGGCACAAAGGTTGGCAAGTCAAGGGACTTGTGTTCGACTGGTCATGTAGGCAAGCCCTGAGTCTCTAAGCCAACCAATGCATCATGGTGAGCTAAGGGACTCGACTTGGGTTGTGCAAGGGTCGGGAAGTCAATGGAGTTATATTCGATCGTTTGTCTAGTCCCTATAGCCAAAATTTTGCTTGACTAAAATTTTTCCTATTGGTTGATTTCTCTCTTACCCATTCTTTTTGTGAGCCCAATATCGAGATTGTCTAGTGATTGATGAGGCTCAACTGGCAAGTCTAGACCATGTAGCTGTGTTCGAGCTGGTGAGGTCGAGTAGTTTTGTGTTTGAGGAACCGTCATTGTGGGCAAGCAACTTCTCCACAACTAAGTATTTTCCTGGAGCAAGCACCTCATTGTGATCGAAGAGACTTGGCTCGGCAATGCATTGATTGAGCAAGGTTGGCGAAAAGCTAGTAATTGGTGGGCTCGATTGGCGAGGAGCAACCATTGCATGTCCTATGCAATGCACTGAGCAACTTCACCTTGGTTGAGCATTGTCTTGGAGCCATGTACCTCCCTAGCAAGGTTGGCGAGGAGCTAACAAATGGTTATTTGATTGGCAAGGATCTGCCTATTGCTGAGGAGCTTGGGTCTTGACTGAGGGGGGTGACCGTGTAATGAATTTTGGTTGTACATGGCCAAGGAGCTGGTTGCCTGGAAATTGGTGGTTGAGAAACTTGATTTGCAGAGTGTGGGGGCATTGTGGCACAAAACTTGGGCGAGTAGCTGACAATGGCAATGAGTCAAGAAGTGTCGTGATAATGTTTACCGATGAACCCAAGGTCGAGAAGCCGGTCGTTGAGGAAGTTACGACCAAGAAGCCAGTGACCAGGATATATATGGTCGACAATCCGATGAACTTTTTCTAGCTGAGCACTTGTGCCCGCTAGTGGGTGGCCAGGGAGGTGAGGCCTACCACTGGGTGGTCAGGCTACACATTGCCAATCGAGATGAGGTGGTTTGCGAAAGGGGTTGTGACTGTGAGTTGGTGACCGGGCAACATGCTTTGTGGTCGAGACATGAATGACCAGGAAACCATTGGCCAAGGAGTATAGGCCTTTTGTGGGTGGTTGAGAAATATGCTTGCCACTAGGGTGGCCGAGCAGCTTATCGCATTGTTGTGGGTGAGAAATGGCCGAGGACCTCACGTCCTGCCATGGTGGTCAGGGACCACACTGACAGAGCTAGATGACGTTGGCTGACCCCAAAGTGGTCGCAGACACCCTACCCTCACTTGATTGACCCCAAAGTGGTCGCCGACACCCTCACCTGGTGGTCAGGAACCAATGAGTTGATATCCCATGTGCATGACTAGGTGCACAGTTAATGGCCCACGTGGATAGGGGCCATAGCGGTGGAGCCAGAAATCGCCAATGGTCCAAGTGGAGACCACCAACAGGTGAACTAGGCTCACGGCGGGAAGCCGCACTGTGAGCCTCTTTTTGTGTGCACGGCAACGTGCACTGAAGTGGTGAGGATTGGTAGCCTTTTTCTTGCATGTCTAACTACATACCGCTCTTTTCTTTATTTTTCTTTTTCTTTTCATATCTATCTTCCATTCTTTTTGACAGATTCTCTTTTTTCCTTATCCCCTTATTGTCTCCCATTCTTTTCTTCTTATTTTGTCTTCTATGGGACCTTTCGATGGGCTGGCCTCATTATCAAGGGTTGAGATATTTTCCACTTTGAGAATAATTTTAAACAGGATGGATTGTAGAGTAAGGGTTTACACTCCAATAAATTTATAATACATCCACATTCTATGAAATGAAGAATAGAATTACTTTACGTAACTAAATCTTCCTGACAGCCACCCATTACTCTCTCTTTCTCCCCTCTCTTCGACTCCCCCTCTCTCTATATCAGTTCATATGCATTAATTTACAATGTTTGTTTTCATCTTAGCTTTGATCATCCATTGCTATCTTTCTTTTGTGTAGAACTTCTCTTTTTTCTCTTTTTGTTGTTGTTGCAAGTTTTCAGTGTTAAAGTAGATATGAGAACTTGAAAGATTTATGAAATTTGTGGATGAATCAATTTGAGAACTAAAGCCTGGGGGCTTGTTGCCTGATACCCAAGGTATCAAATAGGGGACATTTGCCCAGTTTGATTTTCAAACTCATCTCAACTCATCATATCTCATCTTTTTATTACAACTTTATCAAATTTCCATACAATTTCCAAAATTTTCATACAAACTATAATAAATATTTCAAAATTTTCAAATTCCAAAACACTCATAATATTAAAAAGTAATATTCTAACAATATTTTATTTAACTCATCTCAACTCAACTCAAATCAATTCATCTCGACATCCAAATACACCCTTAGACACGTTATTGGGGGCTACTTGGGCATGTTTATTGATATTGCACTTAAACTCATGTACGACACAATTCCAAGTTAATTTGCGATGTTTGGGTATAGATATTTTAAAGTTAGAGAACATCTTCTCACCGATATCTCCTATAAAGTCTTCTTAGTGAAAACCAATAGATGAAAGTCACGTAAGGGCTACATCTATATTGATTGTGCGCTGCAACAGTTCTGAGTCGAGAACCTCGAACCTCCTTCTCCCTCTCTCTCTCTCTCTCTCTCTCTCTCTCTCTCTCTCCTTCCCCTTTCTCTCTCATTCCCTCTCTCTCCAACGTCGAGGCCCACTCGCTACAACCCCGACCCACCCACCCACCCTCTCTCTCTCTCTCTCTCTCTCATACCAAAAACCCTAAGTTCTCTCTCTCCTTCCCTATCTATTCAATGTCGAGGCCCACCCATAATCCGCTTTGCAAGGCCGAGTTGGGAGGCTGAGCTGCAAGACTGACGCACCAACAGTTAAAAGCATGGTATGATTGTGCATAGAGATATCAAGCCGGAGAACTTGGAAGAACAATCTGTAAAGAAGCCGATAGACCCAAGACGATGATTAATTTCTGCACATTTTGGCAATGTTTATTGGATGCTATTATATCTTATTTTTTATGGGCATTGCATTGGGATTTTGACTATAATTAATTTGTATGTGTTTCTTCTTTGGTTCCTTCCGAGGAAATTGATAGAAGAGTTAAAAGTCGTGAAAAAATTGTTCACTGCAATGATCTTGAGTTTGTCTGTGTGAATGGCTTTCAGTGTCGGACGGAAGGAGAGAGAGGGAAGGAGAAAGAGACTAAGAGGAAGGGATTTTGGTTTGAGAAAGAGCACAGAGAAAGGGGGTCGAGGTTCGAGAGGGGGTAACAGACGAAAAATCTCCTACAGCATGTCGAATTTGGTTTTTTGGTGTAATCCATGTGTGTCACCTTTTTATTGGTTTCCAATAAGAAGTCTTGACAGGTGATATCGGTCCAAAGTATTTCTCTTAAACCTATCTTATGTAATGTTTCTTTGTTTTTAATTTGTAGGGGACAAAACTTTTGATTTGAGAAAGAGAGAGCACTAGATGTTGGGCGAGAGCAAGAGAGTTAAAAGAGGAGAAAGAGAGAAGTGAGAAAAAGTGAGTAGAGATTCTATTATCTAATTTACTAAAATGTAGACGCGTCATAAGATTATTGAAGGGTGTAAATTTCCTTTTGACACCCATCTGGCCCCAACCTCTTTCGTATCCCTTTCACCCCCTTCAACCTTTTGAAGAAGTCGTCTGATTCTATCTCTGATCACATTACGCGGACACGATATAATCCACAGAAAAATAAAACAATATGAATCTGAAGTCAATAAAAGCAAGAAAAAAAACCTATTCGACTATAAATTCGAAGTTTGATTTGTTTTTTCAAATTAATTTAGAAATAATGCACAATGATATAGTGCATTGGAAACCTTTTCAACTCCACTCTCTTTCCGTGTGAAACGGAACTGGCATATATCTCCACGTAGAAGAAAAATTCTAGAGAACATCTACTGTTTAAGTGAATTCACTGTAGGCAAGACGTGTAAACCGGGTTCACTAAAACACTGAACCGGTCTACACGTCTCTCATCTTTCAGCCCTCACTCTCAGCCGCCACCCACCCCCCACCCAGGACCAAGCCCTCTCGATATCGAACCCCCTTCTTCTTCTTCGATAGCCATCAGTCAGTTCCAAGCATAGCTAGCCACCCTTCACGTCCTCAGCCCTCCCCACCACGACGTCATCTCTCAGTCTCCAAGCCCTCAGTCCCTTTAATAGCAATCTCCACATTGTGTGAGATCTCAGTCCCGAGACAGAAGGTCCAGTCGAGAGAGGTTGTCTACGAGCTCTCCGCCCTATATTGACTCTTTGAGCCACAATCAAAGTCCATAAAGGGTGTGAACAGGAGCCATAGCTAAAGGCGAAGCCCTAACCATGAAGAATTCTCATCGCAACCAAATGGAGATAGGTCTCCTAGCTAGTGAGCTACTTTGAAATAGACTACTATTATGCAAGTTTTTTGTTGGACTTTGTTTATAATTTCTGACTATTTTATGTCGGTAGTTGTACCATTCTCGTGAATTTAATCCAGATTCTGGTTCTGGCTGTAGACATTTCTTTCTCAGAAAGTTACATTTGGAGATACAAAGTAGTCTTAGTTGCTCTATGATGTGCCATCTTAATGTTGAAACTTCAATAGAATGGAAGGCATACATTGAGAGAACTATGGATTTACTGCCATTACAAAAGTATTTTACTCTTGCTGGAATGCTTATTGGCAAAGGCAACTGTACTACCATTTTGATATACTTTTGATGGTAAAGTAAGCACATGATTCCCCCAAACAAACCTTTGTATGGTTCAAGCTTCCGTGTTTCTCTCTTAGGTAGCCTTAAACCCAACTTCTCTATTAGCCGTAGGTTTACTTGTCAGTTACGGTTTGAATGTGCAACAGGGGGCAATGGCTAACTGATTTGTTACTTTAGTGTTTATTCTCCTTTTTTTCCCTCTTTGTTTACTCCATCTCTTTGTATTTGATTGCTGTGATTATTTTTCCTTATGATTTTTCTTTATTGGTATTTCTTATAGTACTAGTTCTTGTTTGTACCATGGCATAAACTTCTATCCCTTCAATGTTATAACAACCACGAATTCTCTTCAATGCTGATTCTTTTATTTTATTGTTCTTCCTTATTTATATATTGGCCAGTAAAATTATGATTACAGGAAATGATTTAGTACTTGAGTTGGTTCAATTATGAAACCTTTTTAAGATGAAACTCATATTTGGTTTTTAAACCAGAAAGTCTCGTGCCCAACAAACACAAAGCAACATCAATGCTTCCAACCATTACAATTAGTCATCTCTAATTTGCGATTGTTGAAAGGCGTATAGAATGAATGAAAGATACTAATTAATCAAATGAATATTTGGGCTTCAAAAATTCATTAATTTGAAAAGTTGTTTTAAATTATTTCCATAATCAAAGGCAATTAACTAGTAACTTTTCACCAAGATGGGTTATATCTGCTTTTGAACTGAGCATATTCTACAACCCCAAGGGCCCTTGGTTGTCTACACATGTAGAACTCTTTAATGACTTATTCTAGCCTATGATTTTGTGTTGGAAACACCAAGTTGTTGGTGTGATTCGAAAGCATCACTAAAGACATCGCACACTACGAAAATGATTGAAAGGAGATTTTTTGCTTGCCTAAACTATAACACGATAAAGGAACTTATCATGTTAATTAGCATATTGAGTTTCATTATGCACAACATGTTTTATCATTTTAATTAAATGTTCTAATTGTGTGCCCAGGGAGAAGCGAGAAAATGTGAATTTTTCGTTTGAATGGATATACTTTACTTGCTAGAGGAGAACATTCATACGAGAGAGTAAAGTTTGAAAGATGTGGGATGATGTATTAGTGCGCGAGAATGAAGTTTGTAAAATGGAAGATAAAGTACGAGAGCGAGAGACAACTCTTTGTAGGGAAAAAAAAAATTATTGTGTTTGTATTGAGTTGTCATTTTTGTAATTATTTTGGCTTAGTTTGGATAAATTGTATGTAAATAACATGTTGTATGGAGTATATCGCTTTTGATGTACAAAAGTACTCCAACAATGTTTTGGTTATGATGCACAGAAAGAGTACCCCAACTATGTTTTGGTTATGATGTACAAAATGGATATTAACTTAACCTTTGTAATGAGGACTTGCGTTATGTTTCCTGTGTTTGTGCACATTGTTTGATCTCCAGTTTATTACTGTTCCTATAAGCATCCACGGTTAATACATTTATTTTCCTTTACATTTTTATACGATCTGGTAGTTGATGTATTATTCCCCACCTGCGTCCATATATAGTTTGCAATCCCAATAATTTGGTTGCAAGTCATGACAATTTATAATAGATTTTAAAGAAAATAAACACTTTTTATATAAGCACGAAACATTTTCACATGCTATTCATTCTTCACCTCAATAAATATTGTACATACAACATACTTATAAAAAAAATATATATATTGTACATACAACATGCACTAACAATCCATACAAGTAACTAGATAAATAGTCCTATATCCATTTGTAGCAACTCAAATTTGCTGTTCAACGTTGCTCATGAATCTGCTTTCCTGTTACCAATGTTTGCTCCATTGCTTTCAACCTTTCACAGTTATTGCATTAACACAAATGGAAAGTGCAAGCTGTATGAATTTGAAATCATAAGCATTTCAGTTAATCTATAAAACCAAAACAAAGTAAGGTACGTTTTATTAAAACAATGCCAAATGATAAGCCAATGGACTGTTATAAAGGATTTACCACATTTTCATATTTTTAATATTTGCAATAAAACACATCTTTGGGATTTTTCACTTCCCTCATTATTTCCGTGACAAAATGGAGCTTTTGTAAATTAGCCTACATGATCCTGGATCCATATTAGTCGGTAAAAAAAATCTGTCAGTACTCAATGATCACTTGTGTACATCAACCAAAATCAAGACAGAAAACTGCTACCCAACTTATTCACAGCAAACGTAACTAACAAACAAGGCTTCAAGCTAAGAGGAGCCCTGCAGTGATTTATTCATGGAAAGTATTCAGCAAGTAAAGAAACCAACCCAGTCTTCCATTGTAGGCAGTTTCCATCAACAGTGCCAAGGGGTCAATTGCTTGTCCAGCAATTGCCGGTAAAGAAAGCATTATAAGCTCAGTTTGGACATTGGACATTCAAGCAACATGGCATATTGAGAAAATTATCAAACCATGGACCAAAAACCATACCTCACGCAAATAGAATTTCATAATCTACATGTCAAATTGTCAATGACTATGTCAGTTGCCAACTCAGATACATGATTCTAGGCAAAATAAATGACAGAAAATAATAGGAAGAACAACAAAGGGATTCCATACATATGAATTGGGAGAACAATTTATGAAACCAAATATTATCTTGTAACATATATTTATAAAACAACTTCATGACTGACAAGCTAGCAATCTCCTTTGATCAATGCTGGTACAGATATCAGAATTTCAAGCAAAAAGACATGCATAAAAAATCAGAACTTTCAACTCTATGTATTCCTACTATCTATATATAAGAGTTCAACTCAACTGTTTCCAATTTGATAGCAAGAAGGTAGTAACAATAACACTGAGCTAGATAGCAGTAAAGAGAGTCTACTGTAAAGACAATATAGGCATTCAAGATGAAAATTCAATGACAGATTCAAAAGAGAAATACTCGATTCTTTAGATATATAAAATATATATATAATATATATATCGATATCTCACAGAAGAATTGACACAATGTTAGTTCTTTGCCAATATTATTGGTCTGTTTAGAAACATTTTCAGATATGATGAGATCTAGTAATAAAATATTTAGAGACTTGTTTAGAGCAATATATAAGGAATTCACTTTAATGTTCATAAGCACAAGAATATAGCCATACTTTGAGTAGAAATTAATTAAATTAAAATGGGATATTCCTGAACAAACTATTCACAAATGATCATATTAGGCACCAAGTGAATAGAGGGGCAATGAAGCTTAGATCGCAGAAACAAAAGAAATACAAACAATAGTCATGATCATATGATTGGTTTAGTATTACATAAAGAATAATGAAGAATCAATCAATGGTCCAGTTCTTCTGGGTAATGATGGAGTAACAATCAATTCTAACCGAACTTAATAGCTAAAATATCTGTGGGAAGGATCACAAGAATAAAGCCATACTTTGTGTAGAAATAATTAAACCAAAACAAGATTTCTCTGAACAAACTATTCAAAAGATCATATTAGGCGCCAAGTGAAGAGAGGGGTGTTGAAGCTTTGATCTCAGATGCAAAAGAAATAGAAACAGCAGTCACAATCAATTAATTGATTAAGTATTGGATAGAAAATAACTAGAAATCAATCTATGCTCCAATGTTATACTTCTGAACGCAAGAGACCAGGATTAAAGAAAGAGTAGGCAGACAATTTCATAAATAAATTGTCACTGCAGTTGCTCAATAGTAGGTTAGACATGAAATTTCACAAATGCCTTCTTTGTAGATGAAGATATTCAAAACTAGGCAAATATGACACCAATGGGTTAACTTATACGTATTTAGTAATGCTATAAAGAGTATTGCAAATTAAAGTTTCTCTCTAGTAGAAGAAAAAAGATTACGTCAAAAACATTATGAAAGCAGAGGTCGTCAAAAGCAAAAAGCAAGGTTTTTTCTCCACGTCTCAAGTCTTTCGAAACCCATCTCACAAAACCCATCTCAGAAAGCAAGATTTTTTCTCCATACTCTAGTTTTTCGAAACCCATCTCACTAAACCCATCTCAGAAACTGAAAGAAAGGTCTTTTCTCCATGCCACCTCACGACGTTCTCTGCGTTGGTTTGGTCCGTTCAATAAGCTCGCGAGGAGTTGCTGAGCTGGGCAGACAGAGGAGCATCGCGAGGTGGCGCTGGGAAGAGGAAGGCGACGCAGGTTCGTGGCGAGGGAGGAGGGTGGGGTTCGTGGAATTCAAACCAGGTTTGCTCTGTTCAAAGAGCTCTCGGGGAGTGGCGGCGCTGGGCAGACGGAGGAGCGTCACTCGATGGCGGTGAACGGAGAGACGGTGTCGCCGGGCAGATGAACGCGACTTAGGCCAGGAAGGAGTTTCGCGGGGAAAAATTCGAATGGGGAAAAGAGAGATTCAAAGTTTTGATGAGTAGTGCTGGTAGATCCACACTCATTATATTCATTTTCACATAAATAGTATAAGTATACTGTTTATATGAAAATAAGTGTGATGACTCATGTAAATACCACATATGTATTGTTTATGTGAAAGTAAATATGATGGCTTTCAATCATTTTTAAGTTTTGAATGAAAAAGAGAAGCCACGTAGTGAGTGCACTATGTGCACTGCTACAGTAACTTCTCCGTAGAATAACCCCACATAGAGAGCTATTTGTCAGTTCTCAGAGTGAGACAGGAAGAAGAAAGACCGAGACAGAAACAGAATCGCGGAGCTTCATGGTAAGGTGGTAGATTCTGTGCACGCGACGACACAACTGCGCTTTTCAGAATTACGCTCTGTCCAATCTTCAACTCACTCGAGGCTCCTTTGATCATTGTTCCTGTCAGTTTTTCTTTTTTGTTACTGTAATCCGATTCCAGAGAAATTTGATCCGATCCTTTTGGGATCGTGTAATTGAGACTCGTTTGTTTTTTTCGGAACAGACAAAAAGTTTTGAGATCTTTGATTTGAAGGTGAATCAAGCTTTTGCTTGGGCTTTCCTTTGTACGCTTTGGTCGTTGTTGTTTGGGGCGGAAGTCAGTCTTGGTAGTCTCTTATCATCTTGTCTAGGAGAAGAATTTGTCCGCGAATTGTGCAAAACATTTGATTGGGCTTTATAAATTTTTAAGTTTTTGGTTGGGATTTGTGTAGGTTTTTCCTTTTGTTGCGTAGTGTATATTTTATAAAGTTAGTCGACATGGTTAGTGGAACTTTGTTCCTCCGTAGAAAGAATTCGTGGCCGCCCGAGGAGTATATCAGTAGGACCGCTTTGCAGTCGGTAAGCTTTTCTGCTGCTTGTGTATTCCGTTGTTTTTTACCCCTTCTTTCTAAATTTAATTTCTATTATTTCTTGGACTCCGTTTGGTTGCTGAGAAATTGCAACAAGGACATTTAAACTATAATTTATTCTTTATTTGGAAATTCAAATATCCAAAAATGAAGAGAGAAATTCCAAGTTAGCTTTATACCACAATTCAGATTAGAAGAAATTTTTGGATAACTAAAAATATCCATTAATATTGCCGGCAATTTTAATGGTAGTGATGCACTTCGTAAATGATAACATTGGTTTTGCCAAAATGATTATTACGTAATAGTTGATAATAATTAGGACATTCGTTTTGATTATTGCACGTTGGCTAATGTTTTGTTTCCCCTGATACTTTTATGTAGTTTGATTTTGATAGTTCTGCTCCTCCAGCACAAGCCTGGAGAAGGAGACTGAACAGCCATGCTAATATTCTCAAAGAATTTAGCATCACATTTATGGAAGCAATCAGGATGGTAAGTGAATGCTCTTTTTCACATTAGTTCCCTTATTGTGGAAAGTTGAAACAGATGAGTGCCACATATCATATTGTATGCATCTTATTCTTTACTTATTTACTTATTTAGTTTTTTTTTTTTTTTCAAATTCCTTATTAGTTGTCTTCCTCTCACTGGTTTTGAATTTTGAATTCAAGGTTCGACTGGGCATACGATTGTGGTCTTATATCAGGAAAGAGGCTTCTTATGGACGGGTATTTCCCTATTTTCCTTAATGCAGAGGTCATTCATGTTATGATCTTTTGCCAGTGTTGTCGATTTGACCTTCTTAATTGTCGTGTTGAGACCATTGAAACTTAGCTCCAAGAACCTGAATTATCATTATATGTCCAGAAAGCACCTATTGATCCTTTCACTCGAGAAAGTTGCAAGCCATCAGCATGTCAAGGGGTTCCGCTTGGAGGGATGGGGTATGTAGTGCTTCAATTATAATGCTTCATTTCCTTGTTCTGTACTATTAATTTGACAGGGTCTACCGCTATTTGCATCACAGAAGTGGCAGCATATCTAGAGGTTTTAGAGGGGACTTTAGGCAATGGCAAATTATTCCTGGTATATGTGAACCTTCACCTGTCATGGCGAATCAATTCTCTGTAATGCTCTGACTTAACTTTATCCTATACTTCTATATGCTTTCTGTTTTCAACATAAATATGCTCTATGCGTTTTGACATTTTCAGTGCTTATGAGTTTCTTAACTTAACTAGTGTTACAAGCCACGGTGTTTGTTTTTCTTTTGTCTGCAATCTCAGAGAAGAAATTGCATGCAGTAAACTCTCTAGTTTATATAACCAAAAAAAAAAAAAAAGAGTTTAGGTGGTCCATAATGTTAATATATTACTATATCAAGCATATTGCCGGTTGAAGTGATTGTATAAAAAATTGTCACTAAATGCTTTTTGTTTGGACTTACTAGGATTAGTCTAGAGGTTGAAAGAAAGCTTTGTGTTTAGATGATAAAGGTTAGTAGGTACTGGTCTTATCACTAAATATGGCAGTCAGAGTTAGGCTTGTAAAACTTATGGTACTAATAGAAGTTGTTAGAAATCAACATTTGTCAAAGATGTTCCTGAAATGCTATGAATATATCGAAGTTGTTAGAGCGTGTGGGTTAAAAAAAATAAAGGATTTTGGACTAGAACATTTTCAGAAACCTACAAATCAATGTGATAAGCGGTATAGACGTAAAACTAAATATGGAACTTTTTAGTTGGATGGTTTGGGTTTTGATTGTTGCTTGAAAAACCAAAAAGAAAAAAAGAAGCTAAAACGTGAAAGGAGAAATAACACTCTATTCCCACGAACTACCATCATTTTTGCAAAACAATATGGTGCCCTATTGTCTCTACTTTCATTTGTTAATATTGTTGTTGTACTTGAGCGAATTACCACATCCCTTTGAGGGTCATGTACCTTAAACAGCCAAACTATCAATTGCCATCCTATACAACCAAATTTGCAACATGTTAAATGTTTCATTTCTCGTAACAATCAGATCTTAACCAAGTGTGTAAATTGCCGAAATCTTTAACCGAAAAATTGGCTTATACAAGATAAAGCACCCAACTAATCCAGAAGTATTATGAAGCGACATCTACACATAAAATATTTTTTACCACTAAGGATTTAAGCTCATCCTTTATCTTCTAATAATCTTCAAATTTCTGGGCATTTTGTTCCTTCCAAATGCACCAATTGGAGATATAGGAACCATGTACCATGTCCTCTATGTAATGACTCACATTCTCAATTCTCCAACAAGCCATCTTCTCAACAAGCCTTTGGACATCACACAGATAACACCAAAAATATGTAAGACCAAATCCCGTACTGTTTTAGCTACTTTACAGTGCAGCAAAAAGTGGCAATTGTTTTCCCACTCTTCTTGCACATGCAGCACTAATATTCATCATGAAATTCTCCTATTCTCACATTGTCAATTGTTAGGGTTTTCCTAATGCAACTGTTCACACAAAGAATGCCACCATGAGGCTTTGTTCTCAAAATGCCTTTACAAGGAAGGGGCTAGTTTCATGGCCATGCAATATTAAAAAGGTCTAATCTCAAACTTCTTTTTTTGAACAAAACCCACCAAATCTTACCTGCTTCCTCATTGGAGAGCTGTGATGAATCTGCCACCGATGCTCGGGAGAAGTTATGAACAACTCTAGAAAAACAACCCGCATCAAACTTCATGCCAGAATTTGATTATAGCCTCATCAGCCACTTTGAACCAAATAATACCTAAGAAAGTCCCTAACCCTAATGTTTCACACCCCAACCCTGTAAGGACTAATGACTTCATTATAACTCCACCCTCTCTCACATGCTACCATATTTGGCTTCCAACACAAATGTCCATAATGTTTCCCTTTCCTTGAAAAAATGCCATGGCCATTTTCCAAGCAAATGAAATTTGAATATCAGAAAATTTGTCATACTCATACATGACCATGACCTTCTAGGAAACTGGAGGACAACTCATGGGCCAGCTTATTGGATATTACTTGAACTCATCGCTGGAGAAATTATATAAAAGTGTTTTGGTCAAAGTCAGCTTGTGTCCTTTTGAATTTTTGATTTATAGTCATTTACAATCTAGCAATTGGCATTCTATCTTTTTAGTGATGTCATTCCACATTTTTTTTTACCTTAAATGATGGCCCAAAAGGGAGACTCAACTACCTCATGGTGGATCTACCACCCCAAAATACAAACCAGTGATATCTAGAACTAAAACTAAATATTACTTGGACAAATTAATCTTCACAATACAAAAGTAGCCTCAAAACATAAGAAGAGATGATGTAAGTGGACAAGTTTTTTTTTTCCTTCTTCATATATATATATATATATATTTTTTTTAGGTAAGAAGATATCTTATTGATAGTTAAGTGGTAGAAGTTATTTGAGTTGGCATCACGGAAGATCATTGTATCATAAGTGAAAAGGAGACTTGGCACAAGCAACTTTCACTAGGTCCTAAAGTGGCAGGATGGGGGGCGGGGGAGGATCCGTAGTTTTTTGTGAAAGAGGGAACAAACCTCCGTGGACGTCAATCCATCCTTTGATCTTAACGTCAGACCCTCTCTGCCTCATGTCTAAACATTAGAACTGATCTTGTCTAACGTCGGATCCATTTGCTCTGTCCTTTTTATTTTTCGATAGGCTACGAAGAATATCCCAACCAACATCAAAGCTCCTATGGCTTGCCAAAAATCTTGATAGATGTTCTTTGTGTCTCGGATCTCAAGAATTGTTAAAAAAACTGAGGGAGATCCATTAATCCACACACACCATTTCTCTCCAAATCCATAGCTACATAACAAAGAACCAATAAATCTTACTTAAAAAAAAAAAAATCAAAGAACCAAAAAATCCTAATTAACATGATCATAAGCCTTCTCTAAATCGAACTTACATGGCACATATTCTAAGAGTGCTATGTACTTAGGAAATAGACAATCAAGATAATTGTTGGATACTGATAAAAGTACATATAACAATAAGAACGAGAGAGAACCCTCAGCAGGATCCTTAGTTCTGATTAGAAAGATGTCCATTTAAACTAAGTAAGAAAGTTGAGTGAGTAAACGAAAACAAGAGGTTAGAGGCCCCTTATTTTTATTTCAAAATATAATAGTTGCCAGATGCTCTTGCTGTTTAGCCATTGTTCCTTTCCACTGAAGCAGCAATATCACATTTTGAAGCCACTAATAATGGCTTGTTCTCTGTGCAAGACTGACAAAGTGGCTGTTGCTCATGTGACAAGCCCCAATTTACTGACACTTATCCCCGCCAGAAATATTAAATATTTGCCAACTTCTAGTGGCAAATATTCTAATGATGACTTTTTGGAAATAGAACAATGAACCGATGAAGGTCTTAACATGCTCAATATGCCTGAAGTGTGATGATCTTGACTTTGAAATAATAAGTTGATTTCTGGTTTCTCCACCCTTCTATTTCCTATCTTATGCTTGGGCTGCATCTCTGTAGATTAATTTCATAAAGAAAAGCTTTTTTGCCTTCTCATTCTGTGGCTGTGTAATTTATAAAGACTAGATATTTATATGCCATCTTAGTCACTGTGAAAGAAGAAAAAGGTTGATGTCCTATTTACAAACTTGACACGTAAACAGGGGTGGAACTAGGATTTGGTGTTTGGGGGGACGATTGATAAAATGTATAGTATGTGTGAGTATAAATATTAATGTGTTTTTTGCACATGATTATATAAAAAATAATAATCATACGTCATGAAATTGTATACAAAAAAATATGTCTACAAATCATCTTATAATATAACTTTTCTTAAAATTTTTGGAGTTTATTATATATCATTACAAAAAGAAAAGAAAAGAAAATATCAATTTAGAATTTTCCTTTTAGATTAAGAGCTTGACGACAAACTTTTATAGAATAAAATTTATCTAGTATCATCTCTGAAGTGAAATTTTTGACAATTTCTTTCTTAATATGAATTTCTCATTCCTAGTGCAACTCAACAGATTTTTTGAGGGATTGATCAAACTTTTTTAGTCAGATTTTTTGAGAGATTTTCAAGATTTATTAGTTGGTAACAGTTGTAGATTTGGATGTCAGTGAATTAAAAAGTTAGAATGATACTACGCAATAATGTGAGTATTGTAATTTGGAGAGACAATTTCAATAATAATTTTGGAGACTTGAGTATTGAGGGAGGCAATTTTAATTATATAAAAATAAATATAATATTTTATCTAGTATATAAAAATAAATAGTATATATTTTATCTACTATACACAGGTCCGCCCCTGCACGTAAATTTGGAGCCAAGGACGTGCTTCTGAATTCTGTTTTTGTGCTGTTGCAGATTTTTATATCAAGAGATGGTGGAAACAAAAAATTTGCATCTGTTTTGACTCCAGGCCAACCTGAAGGGCTGGGGTAAGAAAAAACCAGGAAATTTAAACACTTTTGCAAATAAATCAGTTATTTACATTTTATTGTAATATTTCAGTCATAATATATAGAATTACAGGAGGTAAGTTCAACCCGCAACGACGTATTAAAATCATGCTTGCTCTTTGGGCGTCTCAAGTTTGATTTCTCCTGGGTTTATCCCATGCATCTGGATTCTAGGTGATTGTGGGCTTCACTATGGAATATTGACTCTTGAGTCAAATGGGTTGGAGATAATCTAATGTAATTGCTACGAAAAACAAAGATTTGGAATTATGCCTTCCAATCATAATGTCAAATAGGTAGTCTGTTTGCCTTTTATCAAGGGATTGAAATATTGTGGATGGCTGTTGGGTGGTGATCTAAGTTGAGTAGGCATGGGCAGATTTCAACAGTCAAATAAGGTCCTTGCATTCTAATGGATATGCCATTAAAGATTTTATACCTCTACTAGAAGGATTCTGAAGATTTCTTTCAACTTCATGACTGAGAGCGACTGTTTTTTAGTTAATTATTGAGTGGTTTGGTGAGGAAAGAATGTCAAATCCACTCATTTTCTCTGATTTTGAGGTCTAGATGTGGTGCTGATAGTGTCATGCATTGACAGGAAAGCTGGCGATCAGGGTATATCATCATGGGGCTGGAATTTGAATGGTCAGCATTCTACATACCATGCTTTGTTTCCTAGAGCATGGACAATATATGATGGTATCCTTCCACTTCATTAATTCTGTTTGCCGTATGTAAATTTATCTTGGGTTATTTATAAATTTTACCATAGGAACTACCACTCAATTTTCAATTGCACCCATAGAATTTGACCAAGTGCTATTTGGATCCTATTTTAAACTTTTAGGCTCAGTTTGCCTTTTCCATTAGAAATCACTACTAATTCGGATAGACAACTATAAAAAGACACCATTACCCATAAAATTAAAACTAAGTCTTTCAATTCCACAAAGGGAAGTTTCTGCTTTTGGTCCATTAAAATGATAAACTTTTTTACAGAGGGTGGTAACCTGCACTGAAAATTTCATGTTAGCCCATGGGCATTGGATCAGATTTTTGGGTTTAACTGACAATGGGGTTAGTAGTTCATGGAGGCAATGTAAAATTATAGTTTTTCTTGGATTATTGCTTTAAAAAACCTGCTTCTCTTGTAGGTGAACCGGACCCAGAACTGAAAATATCTTGTAGACAAATATCACCATTTATACCACATAATTACAGGGATAGCAGTCTTCCTACTGCTGTTTTTGTTTACACGGTATGTTTGTTCAACTTCTCATTTCAGATTACAGTGTTGAAAAAAATAAAAAGATAAGAGTTTGATGAAATGGTTTCTAGCTTCGTAACCACTGATGTCAGCAAGAGCTATCCTGACTCAAACTTCTAGCATCTTGTTGCTGGTTGAACTTTAGTAATTCAAGATGTATGTGCATACGCTGGAAAGTATAGATATAGCATTTTTCTTCAAGAGATGTACTTTGTATGACTGTCAGTGTTATCGCTTATCTGAGTACTGCCCTCAGTCGCATCAAACCAATATGCGGCTTCGTCATCTAATAGGCACTGCTGATTTTTAAAAAATGCGAACTCCTGTATAATTTTTGCATTAATAGTATGGTTCATAGCCATACGGCGGAACCCTTTTCATGTAAATCTTTTGGTTGACCCCATTCAATTAATTGTTTGCATTCCTTGACCTGAAAACAGTATGCATGCTATTAGCATGTTTACTGATGTGAAGTGGTTAGTGTGCTCTAGTCAGATATGCTTTTTCAAGTGATGGATCCTATTTGAAAGGGCTCATGTGTGCCTCAAATCATAAACAGAACCACTAACTCGTGGCTGGTTCTCCAGTATTTCAAATATGCACATATAATGCGTTCCAATAATTTGAACTTGACTTTTCCTTCAGTCTGTTGCGTCTGTAAATGAGGCTGTAGCTCAAATGGCATCTTCAACCTTGTAAGAACAAGATGAGGTTGAGGTCATTGTTTCATGACGACCTGGTGCCAGTATAACTTGCCAATAAAAGAAAATGTGTACTGTTTGCATCACAGCTTTTGTCATAAGAATTATAGCTAAATCCTGTCATAAAGCCAAAAACCTTTTGTGCTAGTGGTTTAATTAAATCCTGTCACTCATTCAGCCACTGTTAGGTAAAGGAACCAAAATTCTGTAGTCTGATGAATGTTGACCTCTGTGACTCATTTTTTAGGGATATTCCAGTTTTGTTTATTTTCTGGTAAGTAACTTTTTGGTGATTTTGATTATCTGGTTTTTGATACTGGTATTTGTTTATGTTGTAGTTGGTTAACACTGGTCGAGAAAGGGCCAAAGTCAGCCTTCTATTTACATGGGCGGTGAGATTACTTTTTCCTGTCAGGCTTGTATTAACTTTGTTCCAAGCAATTGAAAGATATAACATGGTTTCTTGGATATTCAGGCAATTGTTTACTCTTGTGCAGAATTCAATTGGTGGAATCTCCCATTTCTCAGGAGATCATGTGAACGAACCATTTATGTTAGTATATTGGATAATTTTTGTTTGTTGCCTTTTGTGCCCAGCATTTTATATATATGATTTAACTTTCTTCTCTTTCATTTGATAGAGGTGAAGATGGAGTCTCTGGCGTACTTCTACATCACAAGCAAGTCATTTTACCTTAATAAATATATATATATATATATGTATATGATGGTTGGTTTGCATAAGTTCTCTTGGCCATTTCAATGTTTTTACTGGTAAAAGTGAATGCAAGGTATATAAACTGCCGTCACACCCACCCACCCATAAACAAACTTAAAACGGACACGCTCCCAACCAGAAGAACAACATAGAAAACAGTAGAGAGAGGAAGGCACAAAAGAATACCTTCCTTTGTATTTCAGTTTGTCAGTAACAAACCAAATCTGACAAACTGAAATCAAAAGGGTTTTTAGTAAAGGGTTTTCTCTCTCCTCGTTTTCTCTCTGTACATTTGAGAAAATGAGGTTTTCTGGCTCGGTGATGTATTCCTATTAGCTTTCTTTGAGTTTTCTGATGTTTAATCTCAGCTTTTTTCATCTTCATTTCGAATTCTTGGTAATGGGGTTGAGTAGAAACATGTTTGTTGATAATAAATGTTTTGAGTTTCGGAAGGTGAGTGCAAGATGGTGGAGAGTTTTGGAGAGTAGTCCTCGTGTCGTGAATCAAATATCCCTTAACCAGGATGCACTGGGGTGGTTGGCAGCCATGGTGAAAGAAGGGATAGCTGTTGGGAATGTTTCGGGGTTTTATAGATCAAGGAGAAATGGGTCTAACGTGTTGGAGTTTCAGCGGCAATCCAACTCCTATGGGAGATTCTTCTCAATAATGGAGTTCGATCAAAGGCGAGGTATGATTATGATTCCAGAGGGAAAGAAGGGGGAAGGTTGGAGGAACATCAGTGATTTGTTGCAGGAGCTTGTGGAAAATTCTGTTCTGGGGTGGGGGGGAACAGAGCATGTCGACCATGGATGCTGTCTCCTCCATCACAGGGGCACCTTGCTTGTTCGTATAAGGAGGTGTTGTCTTGAGCGCCAAAATCTTCAGGAATGGCAGGCAAATCTTTGGCTTTGGCGAAGGCACAGTACAGTGAAGGGAGTGGCAGGGTGGTGTTGGGGCTTAATATGGAAACCTTGCTTCAGGCGTGGGCAGACATGGAGGTACAAGTTGGTGTTTTGAAGTTTGATATTGGATTATTGAAATGATGTGTTGAGGAGGGGATGGAGAAAGCTTCAGGAATGGGCTAGGAAGAACACTCTAGTATTGGGCTGGGCCTTGAAGTGGACTCACGGCCTGTGAGTAATTTTAACGGCAAAGGGAAGGGGGTGGAAACGCAGGCCCAGCGGCCCATCCCGCGAGTCGAGTTTGATTCTCAAGCCCATACTACATCTCAGGCCCAACTGGAGATGAGATGGAAATGCAGAGCTCTGGGCTTCGATATTCCATCGTCATCATGTGGGCCTCAATCCCCATCGTCGGCGATGGTCCTGGTCTTGTCGGCGAGATCTGGGCTGTCGGAAGATGCGCACGCAAGGCCCGGTGACTCTGATCCGAGGAGTGTTATGGCCGGGAACCTCATTTTGTCGCCGGAAATTGCACTAAAAAGGCCGCGAGAGGTGGATGGAGTTTCTGTTGGCCCTCTGATGTCGCTGGAGATGGCTATGGTCTCTCCGGTGAGATTTGGGTTGTCAGAAGATGCGCACGCAAGGCCGGGGGACTTTGATCCGAGGAGTGTTACCGTTGTGAACCTCGTTTTGTCGCCGAAAACTACACAAAAAAGGTCGCAAGAGGTGAATGGAGATTCTGTTGGCCCTCTGATGTCGCTGGAGATGCCGGCTGAGCACAGTATGGAAGATCTTGCTTTACAGATGGTGGCTAGTATGGAAGGGGGTGATCGGAATGAGCTGGGCAGTCTTATTCCTCTGTGTGTTTTCCATCTACAACTAATGTTCCGGATTGGATTATGAAAAAGGTGGCAGAGCTACAAGGGTTTGTGGGGATCTCATGTGTAGGCTTCGAAGAGCAATTTAAGGCTCTTGTAATAGCCATGGAAGCTGTTCGTCTAACAGAAGTTAAGTCGGCTGTTAAAAGAGATCGAGAGCTGAAAAATTGGTTTGTTCTATTAATTATGATAACAAGGAAGGTAGCGAGGGGAGGGGAAGATCGAAGGGGCGGGGGAATATTTGTTCTTATGAAGCCTAAAATCTTATCGTGGAATGTTAGGGAGATCAATGACATCAATAAGCGACTTCGCATTCGATCCCTTCTTCGTAGTTGGAAAGTTGACATTGTTTGTTTACAAGAGACTAAGTTACGTTGTATTGATAGGAAGATAATTCGGAGTTTATGGGGTAACTCCTTTGTGGGGTGGTGCTATTTACCTTCGATGGGGGCTTCGGGAGGTGTGTTGGTGATGTGGGATAAGAAAGTAGTGGAAATGATAGAGGAATGCATTGGGTATTTTATGGTAGCTGTAATTTTTAAGAATATAGAGGATGGATGGAGGTGGGCGTTTGCAGGTGTGTGTGGCCCTAATGTTGATAGCGATAGAATTATTTTTGAATTGGCGGGTATTTACTTTTTATGGGACATACCGTGGGTTCTTGGTGGTGATTTTAACATTGTTCGGTTCCCTAGTGAGAGGGAGGGGGCATCCATGCTAACAAGAGCCATGCAAGACTTCTCAGAACTAATCTTTGATTTGAATCTTGTGGACCTTTCGATGGTGGGGGGGCTTGTACTTGGTCCAATAGTCAATCGTAGTCAAGGTTGGACAGATTTTTGGTGTCTTCTTCTTGGGAGACACACTTTTCTGATTTAAGCCAAAAAAGGTTGGCAAGGGTATGTTCTGATTATTTCCCAGTTTTACTTGTTTGTGGTGGCATTCGGGGGGGTAGACAGTCTTTCAAATTTGAGAACATGTGGCTGGAAGTTGAGGGTTTTGTTGAGAAGATAAGGGGTTGGTGGGATGGGTATTCTATTGAGGGTAACCCAAGTTTGATAGTGGCGGGTAAACTGAAAGTCTTGAAGTCTGACTTAAAGATATGGAATGAGGAAGTATTAAAACATACGAAAGTGCAGAAAAATCTCCTTTGGGACGAGTTGCAAGCATTGGAGGAATGGGTAGTTAATGAGGACTCATTGCTAAGGAAGAAGGTGGTGGTGACCGAAATTGAGAAAGTGTTGTTGATGGAAGAAATTTCTTGGAGGCAAAAATCAAGGGCACTTTGGTTGAAGGAGGGGGGATAAGAGTACGAAGTTCTTTCACAAGGTGGCGAATTCACATAGGCGCACAACAATACTGTTGAAGTACTCCACTCTGGCTCTAATGTATTACAATTTACCGAAGAAATACAAGATCATATTGTGAACTATTATGAGGAGATCCTTGCTGAAAAAGTAGAATGGCGGCCCAAGCTTGATGGTTTATTTTTTGACCAATTGGATTTGGATGTTGCAGGTTGGTTGGAGAGGCCGTTTGATGAAGAGGAGGTGCATCGAGTGGTGAGGGGTATGTGCAAGGATAAAGCTCCGGGTCCGGATAGTTTCTCTATGGCATTCTTTCAAGAGTGTTGGGATATAGTGAAGGAGGAAGTGATGCAGATTTTTCATGTTTTTCATTCTAGCCACAAGTTTGAGAAGTCACTTAACACTACTTTCATAACTCTTATTCTAAAGATAGCTGGTGCTAATGATTTGAAAGACTTTAGGCCTATTAGTTTGGTGGGTGGGATCTACAAAATCATTTCTAAGGTGCTAGCTAATCGCTTGAGTTTAGTAATGGATAGACTTATCTTCAAATCTCAAAATGCTTTTGTTCGGGGCCGACAAATCCTGGATTCAATTTTGATAGCAAATGAGTGTTTGGATAGTTGGTTAAGAGAAGGCATCTCGGGGGTCCTTTGCAAATTGGACATGGAAAAAGCTTATGATCATGTAAGTTGAAACTTTCTTTTATATATGCTTAAAAGGTGTGGCTTTGGAGATAGGTGGTGTGAATGGATTAAATATTGTGTTTCAACCGCTCGGTTTTCGATTTTAGTAAATGAAAGATCATGTGGTTTTTTTCAATCTTCAAGGGGTTTGAGACAAGGGGATCCTTTATCCCCTTTCCTTTTTGTTATTGTTATGGAGGCATTGAGTCACATTGTGGAGGCGGCTGTTAGGGGGGGATTCCTTGCTGGTTTTTCAGCGGGCAGCAATGGCATTGGCAGGTCTATCTCATATTTGTTATTCACGGATGATACTCTTTTTTTGTGTGATGCTGATAGTGGATAGATTCAAGCTCTAAGGGCAGTTTTGTTGTGCTTTGAAGCTGTTTCGGGTCTCAAGGTGAACTTGGAAAAGTTCGAGTTGGTTCCGATGGGGGATGTGAGTAACATAGCCTCGTCAGCAGATTTATTGGGGTGTAAAATTGCCTCTCTACCTATGAAATATCTTCGCCTCCCTTTGGGGGCATCATTCAAAGTCAAGTGTATTTGGGAGGGAGTGGTAGAAAAGATCGAGAAAAGATTATCGGGTTGGAAGTGGTTATATTTGTCAAAAGGGGGGAGATTAACACTCATCAAAAGCACCATTTCCAATCTTCCCACCTATTATCTCTCTCTCTTTCCCTTATTGGTGAGTGTTGCAAACCGGATTGAAATTTTGTTTTGCGCTTTCTTGTTTTATTTAGGGAGGGGGGAGGGGGGAGGGGGGAGGAATTCAAATTTCACCTTGTAAGTTGGCAAAAGGTGAGCTGTCCAATTGTATATGGTGGGTTGGGGGTGTGAGATTTGTGTGTTTTCAATAAGGCATTGTTAGGAAAATGGTTGAGGAGATACCATCAAGAAGGGAGTCCGTTGTGGAGGGAGGTGATTGATATCAAATATGGTAGTGAGTGAGTGGGATGGGTTTCCAAGGAAGACAGAGGGTCTTATTGAGTGAACCTTAGGAAATTCATAAGAAAATGGTGGAGCACTTTTGCAAAATTTCTAAAATTTAGTCGGGGATGGGGCACGCATCCGTTTTTGGTCGGACGTGTGGAGTGGGGACAGCCCTCTTTGCACTGTCTTTCCCGCTATTCTTAATTTAGCTGGAAATCAGCAAGCGGCAATTTCAGAAATGCTTTGTCGTCTAAATAGGATAGTAACTTGGAATGTGACCTTTAATAGAAATTTCCAGGATTGGGAAATGGATGAGTTGGCAGCCTTTTACAATTTTTTGTATTCAACAAAGCTTGGAGGCAATGAGAGTGATCGTATAGTGTGGAACAATATGGGAAGACAGAAGTTCTTGGTTAAATTGTTCTATACAGCCTTAACTATACAACAGTCCAGCTTTTTCCCGTGGAAAAGCATATGGAAAGTCTCAGTGCCGCTTAAAGTCACATTTTTTGTTTGGATAACCGCACTTGGAAAGATTTTAACGATGGATAATCTAAGAAAGCGAGGCATGGTAGTTATGGAGTGGTGCTTTATGTGCAAAAGGAGTGGGGAATCGATAGATCACTTGCTTCTACATTGTGAGGTGGCTGTGGAGATGTGGGTGGGCATCCTTAGTAGAGTCGGGCTTAGTTGAGTTATGCCTAAGAGTGTGGAGGAGTTACTTGCATTCTGGAATAGGCCTAACTCTAGCGCTCATCTGACAGCGGTGTGGCGGATGATACCTTTGTGCCTAATGTGGTGTCTATGGTTAGAAAGAAACGATAGGTGCTTCAACAACAAGAAGGAGCGCACCATGGGGGAATTCTGGAATTTTTTGGTATTTTCCCTTTTACAACGGTTTTCAGCAATTGTATTGAAGGGCGGGAATGCATATGAGTTTTTAGCTTCTTTCCAGCTTGCTAGTATGTAGTTAGAATGTAACTAGGCTTCTCACTTTGTATACTCCCTGTGTACTTGGGCATTGCCTTGTTTCTTTCAATAAAATCAATTACTTATAAAAAAAAAAACAAACCAAATCAAAAGAGATTGAGAACTGATGGTAAGAAAGATACATGTGTGTGTGTGTAAGTGCTGGGGCTTCAAAGAATATGGATTCACTATAAATTTAGAGGCCATACATTTATCAACTCACTCAAAAGACAGTTGAAAGGCTTTGATCCTATGTACTGTTAAGCTAGTGGGTTAATTCTTTTTTTAGGTAAAATATAAAGAGAATGTTGTCATCCATATAATGATGAAATGTATGCGGCAAAACTTGTGTAGTCCAGGGTTTTATCTACTTGTTTTATCACTTGAGTTCCCCCCCCCCCCCAAAAAAAAAAGAAAAAAAAGAACAAAAAAAGTAAAGCTAAGGTGTTCAATGTTTCTTTTTTCTAATTGAGAGGCGACACTAGTTAAAGAGGAGGAAAATGAGCATTTCTTCCAATTTATTGGAATGAAGTCCATAAAGTAAAAACTCGAATATGTATGCTATTTCTTGTTTGAATATCCATATACAAGTGAGAAAAACTTAATTTCACCTGTGCGCCTACTCTACAGCATCCTATCTCTTAAAAATATGCCTAATGCAAAAATGACATGGTGTTTGCACTTTGCTGCTATGGAATTGGTACTAAAATATTAGGGAAAACCTAACTCAAATCAGTAAAGCAAGAAAAATAGAAAGTTATGTAACAACTTAATTTAGATAGCTGAAACATTTCAATGAAATATATGGAATTCATTAGCATAACGAGATGATATGAAAGCATCCATAGTAGTTCTACCTGGCATCTGCCTTTACTGTAATATTCATTGCACACAACTGATGAGATCATGGACTAATGTATTATACCACTTTGGCATTCTCTCACTTAAGCAAGTCATAAAATGATTGGAACATGCAAAATTTGGTTCTCGTCAGTTTAAAATGTCACGAATTCAAGGCATATAGCTTGTATAGGCTCGTGACTTAACTGCCTATATGCTAAGTTTTCCATATCTAGCAGGTTAAGGCACTTTGGACGGATATTTATGATTTTATAATTCATCTGGGTGTCTTTTGTTCCAAAATATTGAGCGATTTTGTTAGATATTTGGTCTAGAATTTCAATGAATCAACTGAAATTAACATCTTAATATCCAGGACAAATTTGAATTAGTTGTATTTTATTATATGTGCTATTAAAAAAACGTGCCTACTCTTGGAAGTTTCCAATCTCAACAGTCAACCTTCTATATCTGCAGAACACAAAAAATAGAGAGAGAGAGAGAGAGAGTGAGATAGTTGCCTGATTGCCTTCTTGTCATATTAGTTTTTTCTATATGTCAGTGTTGACGGTCAACATGTTGAAATATTCAAGCTTCCTGCATTGTTTTATGCAGGCAATGTTTCCTTCTTGTTCATGTTTTTTTTTTTTTCCATTCAAGTTCTTACTCAACCAGCGTAGCATTTTGCATAATTTCAATTTTGTTTCTTTCTAATTTAAAATTTCCACTATTCATTTGTTACACATGAGGAGAAATAAAAATTCTTTATAAGTAAAAGAAGAAGCCTTCAAGGCCTGAGGAGAAATGTTTTTATTAGACAGAATATTTGAAAGTTAGTTTCCTTCAGGTCATTCACAAAGTATCTTTTTTGTTAATTAATTTGTTTACTCCACGACTAGCATTCAATTGTTTCATAGGATTTGGTCAATATTTCAGGACTGCAAGAGAGAATCCTCCTGTTACTTTTGCAATAGCTGCCTGTGAATCTCAGAATGTGAGTGTGACTGTTCTTCCATCTTTTGGTCTGTCTGAAGGAAGTTGCATTACTGCAAAGGACATGTGGGGTGGAATGGTTGAGGTAGTTATTTGCCTTTTTTGTTTATACTTACAAAAAAGTTATTACCTTTTCTCTTTTTCTTTTTTTTTTTCTTGGGTTGGGGGGGGGGGGGGGGGGGGGGAGGTTTCAATTACTTTTGAAATTTGTTTGTAATAGAGTTTCTGTGGTTGTAGAAGTCTCAGCTTCCTTTCAATTTTCAAGTTTGTGATCGAGTATCGACAAAAAGGCTCTGGTGCTAACAAGAATTAACTCTAAACTCTCTTGCTTGTATCTTTAGGATGGGCAGTTTGATCGAGCAAACTTCGGTACTGGACCAAGCATTCCCTCCTCACCTGGAAATACAGTATGTGCTGCAGTTTCAGCCTCAACGTGGGTGGAAGCTCATGGGAAATGCACCGTCACATTTGCTCTTTCATGGTCATCTCCAATAGTAAAATTTTTTAAGGGCAGCTCATATCATAGGTATGATGCTCGTCTTTCCTAGTCTTCATGTACATGTTTGTTTGAACTTTGTTTGTTTAAGATACGGTTGAAACCCTTCACTGGAATCTGATTTTACAAACATGTCTAGGTATCATATTAATGCCGTAGTAATCTTTTGAGTTGCTTTTGGACCTTTTTGTAATCTTTTGAGTAAAGGGTTTAGGAATAGATGCATTCATCTTTTGTCTCAGAATGTGAATTTATAACATGTGACAATTCCGTGACAATTCCTTGACAATTAGGAATCAAAAGGCGTGTATTCCTTCTCTCCATTGCAGTTTTATGTAATGGTTGAAGATTGTCTTGTTGCCTTTTTATGTGACAGTATATATGTTACAATAATTGTTTCCTGAGCTTCTTCCTCGTTTTCTGTCTACTCTTGACCTTTTTTTTTAAAATTTTTTTTCCATTTTTGCCTTATTGGTTGTAGGAGGCACACAAAATTTTATGGCGCATCTGAAAGAGCTGCTGTGGACTTGGTGCATGATGCACTAACTAGTATGTATCTTTTCGTTTAGATCTGTTTCATATTCTGTTGAAGCCAGCATCCAACTTGTTTTTTTTTTTGATAGGTAAAAGTAAACTTTATTAATAAAAACAAGGTACTCAGAATCCAACTTGTTAGGCCATCGTGTGCTGTGTTTTTATTCCCAAGCTACTGGCATATTGCAGTTTGTGCTTTTCATTTTTGTTTTAAGCTTCAAATGGGTTTTGTATGTTTGAGAATGTAAGGCATTTTATTCCATGATGTTACTTGAAATCCTGAACAGATTATAAGAGGTGGGAAGAAGAGATAGAGAGTTGGCAAAATCCTATCCTGAATGACGAAAGGCTACCAGAATGGTAATACTTAGTGAAACTAATGTCATATTATAACAAGCATTTCACTTGGTATCTTATATATATGAAAACCTTCACAAGGCCCATCCGTAGAAGGCTTTAAGTCTTATATGCTGGACATTCAATTCTTTCAAAGTAGGCTTCGATGTTTGAAGTCATACTAATATCATTTTCTAACAAAGCTTTCACGTGGTGCATTAAATACGTGAAAAGATTCACAAGGCCCATCAGCAGTCGCTTGAAGTCTTATAAGTTGGATAATTGTCTTTCATAGAAAGCTTAGATGTTGAAATTAGACTTTATACCCATGAACTACTGGTAGTGTATTGTGCACGTTGTAAATAAGAGGTAGTTTGGGAGTTGCAATGTAATTCCCCCATCTTTTGAAGTCTACAGAGTTCCTGTCTAAATTGCATATACTGAAGGGCTGGCCTTATGTATGAATTTAATCCCTCCAACTCATTTATACAGTTCAAAACTTGTGTGGGTCTCTATGACTATGAGGAACCATTCATGGGCCTGATGAGCTCCAAGGGACCCTTGGTGTCAAGCCTATTCTTAATAAACACTCCACAACTGGTCATCTAAAGCTTTGTTTACTCTAATACACTACCAGTAGTAAAATTTAATGGGTATAAAGCATTTCCCTGGTCATCTAATACACTACCAGTAGTTCATGGGTATAAAATAAACAAAACAATTTTTTCAAATCCCAAAATAAAACTAATATTAAAAAAAATATATTATAACAATATTTTATTCAATTTTTAACTTTTATCTCATCTTATCTATAAAAACAAATCAGGTCTAAGAGATATTGGTCTTAAAAACACATGAATACCCTTGTGTTGAGCTTTTATGGGTTGTGAAATCTATGCCTAGTAATTTGCTTGAGCAATTGGTGATTTTGGCACATATGCTACTTTTTCTTGATTTTTTTGAGTCTTTTGTTGGAGATGCATAATGCTATGTCTACTATTGGCAGGTACAAATTCACATTATTTAATGAGCTGTACTTTTTAGTTGCTGGTGGAACAGTTTGGATTGGTACTCATCTGTGCCATCTTTACATCTTGATATTTTACAAGTAAAATTTGACAATTTCTTTTGCTTGTGGCTACAACTTCGTCAGAAAGGTCAGAAATAACAGTGAGACTGCTTTGATATTTTTGTAGACTCTCTATTGTCAACTCCAAACATGAGAAATGATCACCATCAATTAGTAGAAGTGAAAAATGCAGATGTCAAAGTAACTGAAACCGAGGTGGACTGCAGACAAGACTCAAATAAAAGTGATGATGTTGGAAGGTTTTTGTACTTGGAAGGAGTGGAGTATGTCATGTGGTGCACATATGATGTTCACTTCTATGCTTCATTTGCACTTCTTAAGCTGTTTCCCAAGATTGAACTCAACATTCAGCGCGATTTTGCCAAGGCTGTCTTATCTGAGGATGGAAGGAAAGTAAAGTTTTTGTCAGAGGGCAATTGGGGAATACGTAAGGTTAGAGGAGCGGTTCCTCATGATTTGGGAATACATGATCCATGGAATGAATTGAATGCATATAATATTCATGATACAAGCAAATGGAAGGATCTAAACCCAAAGTTTGTGCTTCAAGTGTATAGAGACTTCGCTGCAACAAGGGATATGTCATTTGGAGTTGATGTTTGGCCAGCAGTTCGTGCTGCCATGGAATACATGGAACAATTTGATCGGGACGATGATGGCCTCATTGAGAATGATGGGTTCCCAGACCAAACATATGATACTTGGACAGCTCATGGTGTAAGTGCTTACTGTGGGTGCTTGTGGCTTGCTGCACTCCAAGCTGCAACTGCAATGGCCATTGAACTTGAGGACAACAGTTTTGCTGAAAGGTGCAAAAGAAAATTTTTGAAAGCCAAACCATCATTTGAGAAAAAATTATGGAATGGTTCTTATTTTAACTATGATAGTGGGTCAAGTAGCAATAGTAAATCCATACAAGCAGATCAACTGGCAGGGCAATGGTATACAGCATCCTCAGGGTTGCCTTCACTTTTTGATGACTTTAAAATCAGAAATGCCCTTAAGAAAATCTATGATTTCAATGTAATGAAAGTTAAAGGAGGCAAAATGGGTGCTGTAAATGGCATGCATCCTAGTGGAAAGGTAGATGAGTCTTGCATGCAATCACGTGAAATATGGTCTGGTATAACCTATGCTGTGGCAGCTACAATGATCCTCGCTGGAATGGAGGAGGAGGCATTTAAAACTGCTGAAGGTATTTTTATTGCAGGCTGGTCGGAAGATGGATATGGGTGAGTTCCAACTTCCATACATATGCTTTGGTTATTTGTATTATGATTGCTCCATTGAACTGTATCAAGTATATCAAGGATTACTTACAGTATGAGACAAACAATAAGTATATATCATGTCACTTGCCGATAATCATGATATATAAAACATGGTCCAAGATTTTCAAATTTTGTGTTGTGGTACTTTAGCTGACCAGGAGATGGAAAATTTTACAAACTTAGGTTCATTGTCTTCAGTTGCATGTGCCTTGTCCTCAACCAAATGACTATTTGAAATTTGTCAACATAACATGTGCACCTATTAGTATCTCGTGTGAGATACAAAGACAACACAATTTGGAACTGCATATAGCAGGGTTGTCCTATCTTTTCTGATGGGTGTTTGTATATCTAATTTGGGTATTGAGACATCTTCTGTTTTGCCATATGTAGATACTGGTTCCAGAGTCCAGAGGCGTGGACAATTGACGGGCATTTTCGGTCTCTCATGTATATGAGGCCACTCTCAATTTGGGGTATGCAGCATGCATTATCATTGCCCAAGGCAATTCCTGAAGGCCCTAAGATCAATACAATGGACGGAATCCACATATCTCCCTCTAGGTTTAGATCCTCTGACAATAAAACAGGTGTTACAAAGATAGCCAAGAATGCAAAAGTCCTCCGAAATCTTGTGTTTTGTTGCAGTTGTTGATTGTAACATGTAACTTTCCTCATCATTGTAAAGAAGTGTTTGGGGGAAGTATTCCTTTTAGAAAACAGTAATAAAAGTCTGGTTCGTAATCTGGTTAATACAATTAGATGATGTATAGGTGACAGGTCTTTCCGTTTCTCTTTAGTATTTAGTATTTACGTTTATTTCTTATATTGTGAATAGTAAAATACTTCAACATTTGAAAAATATTGTGCAGCTCTTCCTCATAAAATCCATTGTATTATATGTGGTTATAGTTGGGATGGTGAATTCTAAAAGCTAAGACTGTATAGTTGTAACAACTTTTTTAGGTGAATTAAATGTGATCTATATGTATATAGTTGTGGCCGAATCTTTAATATATGCATTATCAACCCATTGGCCTTTTGATAGGGAAAAGAGTTTTGAAGATTGAAAGGGGCTCCAACTTATGTCAAGTAACTTCTCATGGGGATGACAATGTAACAAACCCAATGGCTGGGTTGGTGGCATCTGAGGTTTTGTTGGGCTGGAATTGAGTAGTTTTAGGCCCATGAATTTACATATGTAGTTAGTACTAGTCAAGTCCAAGTATGTGTATAAATATAGCAAGGGCATTATGGAAGATTGATAAAAATAATCAAGTTTCTCTCTTTTTCTCTTGGAAGTAGGATAACCCTTGAAGTTGGCCAACTTTCTTGTATTTTCTTTCATATTCCTTTTATTTCTCATCCAAGATATTAAGAGGTGTAGTTTTTCAGAATGGGGTACATGAAGGCAGTCCTTATAGAGACAAAGTTATTCAAGATTCACGTATAGAAAGTCAAGCATTACGCATCATAGAGAGGGAAATGAAGGTTACTAAAGAGTTAGTAATAAGTTCTACAATAGTGATTTGGATTGTGTAAACTTTGGAAGAATGCTCTCAATCAGACGGTAATAAGAGATTTATCAAAACTTCTAGCTTCGGTTGCGGTGCTTATATTGCATGATGGTCTTCTAATGCTTATGGAAGATGTTTGACTATACTAGAGTATACAGGTATGGCAAGAGAAGCATAATCATCATACCCAAAGAAGTTGTAAGTCAAGGTTGGAGAAAGATGGCTATTGACAGAGTGGTTGTGTGTGTAAATTTGTAATGAATAAATACGTGATTGTTGAGTCTCTCATCCAACTACCTCCGAAGATAGCCACATATGGTGCAACTGCTGTTAAGACGCACATAATTAGTTGTGGCTATGCTCTAGCCACTAGAGATGACACCGGTAGAATAGAAGCGATATAGAGAAAAATATGGTTGAACCAAGAATTGTAGTGTAGTATTAGAATATTGAAAGGAGAAGTTATTGAGTTCCGCCAGTCAAGAGTGTTTACGTAAGAAAGGATGGTTGTTTTCTATTTAAGGGGCATAGTGTAAAGGAGACTTCCAACCTTGGCATAAAGGAGGAATTAATAGATTTAATGGAAAGGCTCACGGGTTTAATAGACAAAATTAACAAGGATATGGGCTTGGGCCAGGGCTCGGAATTGGCCAGATATGTCGCTAAGTCATTGGGTTTGCATATGGGCGTGGGGAAAAAAGAAAGTCTTGGGCTGAGAAGGGTAAGTAGAAAGCCCATGTAGCCACAAGGCACCAGACCTAGTGATGTGATCCAACAGAGGTGTGAGATCATGAAGATGATACGAACGTAATGGGAACTTCAAACACCGCGATGTTGTGTTTAAATTGGATGGGTCTGAATGAGAGTATTGGCATAGGTTAGTTTGGTCTTAGATAGAGTGGGTGTGGTACAAGCAACTCCATTGATGAGTGAAGATGCTTGCAAGGCAGAACCAACTTCCTTGGTTTTCCTTACATCGAAACAAAAATAGCAACATCGAGGCTTTAGATTGTGTTCTACACAAAGCAAAGGAGATTTAACATTGTGTGGATTTTGTGCGACATTTTTGGGATCAATTCATATCTCTCCTTGTAGCTATAGGCCCTAAAGACTCATTCTGCATCCATTGGGAGCTCAAATCAGTTAAGAAAAGAGCAAGAGAACTTAAAAGACTTGATTGGACAATAAATGATGGAGCAAGAGAGAAGTTCCAATCATGGAAGATTGAAAGGAAGGGCATTGGAGGTTTTATTTAAAATTGTTTCTTGGAACATGGGGGGCTAAATGAGAAGGAAAAACACCTTCAAGTTAGAAATCAGTTTCGTAAATAGAAGGTAGACATTATATGTTTGCAAGAAATCAAATTGGCATTTATCCCCCTTTGCATTATTAGGAGTTTGTGGGGTTGTACTCAAGCAGGGTGGCATTTCTTACGTTTTAAAAAAAAGTAGGGAGTTAAAGCGTCTTTCATGTGCACTCAACTACGATGCTAAGGGAGGTAGCTCAAGTCGAGGAGGGAAGACTAAAATGAGGCTATTGTGAAGACATTCTCGTAGTGAGATTTTTGGGTAGAGGATTAGTTTTACGGGAAACAAGGAGCTGGGGTGGGGAGGTGTGTTACATTGCAAAATTTAGGTTTGGTGTATTTTGGGCAGGTTTCATGGGTTTTTTAGGTCATTAAGGGCTCTCTAGTATGAACTTGATATTTTCTTATTTACGTCCAGTGTACTTGATTACTTCTATTGATATATATATATATATATATATATGATATTTTTATTTATAAAAAAGAAAAGTAATCAAGTATCTATGGCTCTTTTTCAAACACGTTGGGGAGTGCTTAAAGAAGACATTTGGGGTCTTCCATGAAAATAGAAGGAAAAAAAAAAGCCTAAATGCAACTTTTATAGCACTCATACCAAAAGGTTTGGTGTTGTAGAGGTAAAAGACTATCGTCCTATTAGCTTGGAGGATAGGTTATACAAAATTCTATCCAAAGTATTAGTGAATAGCCAACACAGCCTGATGGCTTGATAGCATATGACCCAGTTCTCCAAATGGAGAATCTGGGTTTGAAACCCCCCACACCCTTATGTATATAAAAAAGTATTGGAGAATAGGTTGAGAAAGATGTTGGAGAAATTAATATTGTAGCATCAAAATGCTTTTTGTTAAAGATAGGCAAATCCTCGACTCGGTACTTATTGCCAACGAATGTTTCGATAGTCAACTCAAGTCAGGAGAGCAGGGGCTTTTGTGCAAACTGGATATGGAAAAAGCCAATGATCATGTCAATTTAAGATTTTTACTTTACATTCTTGAGAGATGTGGCTTTCATACGAAATGGTGTACATGGATCCATTAGTGTATGTCTACGACTTGTTTCTCTATATTGGTGAATGGCACCTCAAAATGCATCTTTAAAAGCTCATGAGGATTGAGACATCAGACAAGATGAATTTGTATCTTCACTATTGTTTGTTTTTGTCATAAAAGCTTTTAGTAAGATGATCTTAGGTATCGTGGAGGGTGGGTTTCTATCTGGATTCTTAATGGGGGAGGCAATTACTATTCACTCAACATATCTCATTTATTGTTCACCAATGATACCTTTACCTTTTGTGGGCCATACATGATCAAATTTGAGCTTAGAGGGCTCTCCTATTGTGCTTTGAGGTTACATCGAGGTTGAAGGTGAACTTGGCCAAATCAAAAGTAGTATCAGTGGGAAATGTTCCTAACATGGAAAGTATGGCGTCCATTTTGGATTGTAAGATATCTCAGTTGCCTATGAAATATCTTGGCTTCCTATCGGGTGCTATGTTCAAATTGAAATATATTTGGGATGAAATTCTAGAAAAAATTGAGATGAAATTAGCTAATCAGAAGAGGATGTGTCTATCCAAATGGGGTAGAGTGACCCTAATCAAAAGTAATCCCCTCCCACTCCCCCCCACCCCCCCACCCCCCCCTAATTTCTTATGGGAGATAAAAGATGAGCTTACATTTCACTTGGTGAAATGGGCCACAATTTGCTCTCCCATTAAAGAAGGTTTTAGAATTCGAAACTTGACATCTTTCAACAAAGCCTTGTTTGGCAAATGCTTATGGAGATATCACTATGAATGGGAGGTTTTGTGGAGAATCGTCATCACATTAAAGCATAGGGAAACATGAGGAGGATGGTATTCTAATGAGGTGTGTGGGATTTATGGAGTGGGGGCTATGGAAGCATATAAGAAGAGGTTGGGACACATATGCAACAAATACTCGCTTTATTATATGTATTCTTTGGTGTCTATGAATTGAATGTCAAATTTGGCATGATGTATGATGCGGCAATGAGGCACTAAAGGAAAGGTTATGACATAGCAAGAATGAAAGAATGAAAGAAGTTTATTCTTATATGTATTCTTGGGTATCTACGGAAGGAGCGAAATGATCGGACTTTTGAAGATGAGGAGCGAACAAGGAAATTAGAGTGTTCTTTGTTAAAACTTTGTTCCTTTGGACGAGTGTTGTAAATTGTAATGGCCTAAATTCTCATGATTTTGTTGTTTCTATTTTTCCCTCTTAGCTAGATGTAAACTCTTGTATACCCCTTGTAACTTGGGCTATGCCTATTCATATTATTTCAAATATCTTTTACTTATAAAACATATGAAAGAAGCCTCGATTGTGGATTTATTAATGATCTCCAATGGTCCTCCCCCAATGGAATGTTATATTTCTCAAAGACGCACAAGATTGAGAAATTGATTTTTTTTTTTATATTCTTTAACCTTGTGTACTCCATCCCTTTGTCTGGGGGAGTTCAAGACAAGATCTCTACTCCTCTAATAAAGGGATATTTACAGTCCTCTCTTTCTACCAAATCATGACTGCTCACAACACAAATCCATTATCATGGAAGAACATTTTGAAGATAAAGGCACCTCTAAATGCAATACTTTTTGTATGGATGGCTTCTTTGGAGATGATTACCACTCTAGACAATTTGAGGAAACATTGAATCATAGTAATGGATTGTGTTGTATGTGCAAGAAGAGCAAATAGTCTATCGACTATCTACTACTTCATTATGAGATTATCATAACTTTGTGGAATGAAGATTTTGCTTGGTAATCAATATTGTATATGCATAAATGCATGCAATATTCCTACCTCATAGCTATTTATAAGGCACTTTAGAGTTTGTCATTGGATTGACTAAAAGTTTTTTTAAAAAAAGTATAAATTTGCACGTATATCAAAAAATTTTGATCATAATTGATCAATAGTGAAGAGAACAAAGTAGAAAAAAGGGAATAAACTCTTACTTTTCAAAGTGAATTATAAGAGTACATTTTTTCCATTTTTTTACTTTTTTCTCTCAATTATTGATCAAATATGATCAAAGTTTTTGATATGTGTACAAATTTGTATTTTTTTAAAGAAAACTTTTAGCCAATCCAATACCAATGCTAATACTCGCTTGGGCGATGCCGAGAAGGGTAAGCAACGTCCTAGCATTTCAGAGAGGCATTCGGGATAACTTTAGGCCTGGTTTATTTTTCTAAACTATCTCATTTCATCTCAAACTCATTATTACATTTTTTCAAATTTTCATACAAAATAAAATAAACATTTTAATTTTTTCAAATATTAAAACAAGACGAATATTAAAAAATATATATTATAATAATATATTTTTTTATTTTTTTAATTTTTATTTCATCTTATCTAATCTCATCTATAAAAACAAAAAGGCCTAAATTGCATATGAAAGATGGAACCAACATGTTTGTGGCAGTGTATTTGGAGGGAGAGGAAGAATGAAGCTTTGAAGACCAAGAACGGTCATGGATGAGCTTAAATTTTTGTTTAGAAAAAAGCTTCAATCCGGTTAAGGTGTAAATTAGAAGTTTTACACCATCCAATAAAAAGAGAACGCGTAAGAAAGTCATTTTGTTTACCATGGTGCGATTGTAGAATATTTACCCTCTATTTGTCTCATTATCCACAGTCCTCTCTTTGGTTAATTTTCTTTCTTTTTCTAGGATTTTCTTTTCCAGCCTCTCTCTTAAGTCTCAATTCCATTTCTAGCCCATCTGGTGAATCTACGTTCTCACTCCAGTAGCTCTTTCTCTCACTCATCTCGTGAATCTTCATTCTCCCTCTAACCCATTTGGTCTTCATCTCTTCAGTGCAAAATATCGATTTTTCTTTCCATCTCCCTTATCTCTCCAAGTGGTTTAATTTCAGAATGCACTACGTTATTTTATACAAATTAAAAGGGCATCCTGTTGAATTTTCTCCTAAGCTCACTATATTATTTGTTCTTTTCCTTATTGATTATGTTTTATTTGGCCAACAATTAATTTGTTAATTCTGACAAGTAGTATGTGATAATTTGATTTTTTTTATCAACGTAGGAATTGACTATTATCGTGAGAGGGGGGAGAAACACAGGAATCGAGTTAGGGGAGGGAAGAAAACATGAATATAGAGGGGGGAGAGTTATAACTAATTCGTTTTTTATCCTACGCCCAATTCTATTTTACATTTCTTAAAACTCATACATGTAAAACTATGATTGGATGGTATAAAACTCTATTTTACACCTAATCCGGATCCCAGACACTCCCTTTTTTTAATACTTCACTCCATTGGCCAATTGTAATTGATTTTCATGGCATGACCTTCCATGAATTTCTTGTATCACTAAATTGGCTCGCTGAGGTGGTGTTCTTGTATATGTCCAGTATACTTGGACTTATGCCTACTCTTTTGATCAAAATAATTTGTTAATTGATTAAAAAAAAATTCATCCATCTAAACACAAATGATAGGTTTGTATCTTGAATCCCTATTGATCGAAATCTTAATTTATACTTTTATAAAAAAAAAAAAAAATGTCTAAAAAAATGTAAAATTCCAACTGAGCGCGATAGCTACCTTTTGGAGAGGAATTTTGCTATGTTCTGTGGTTAAAACTCCGATCTTTTCCCGACTTCCATAAGGGAATATATATGCTCTGTATTCTTCTTTCTAGATTTGGCCCGTTTGTATCCTTAAAAATTAGGTAATATGCTTTAATCTTCATTGACACGGTTGTTATGATGAAACAAGGAATATCCTGAAACTCCTCTATTTCCAATTAGTTGGAGCCCATAAGTTCTCCAAGCAAGTCATTCTACCTGCAAGCTGGTATGGAGAAAAACACACTCTGTAATGATGATATCTAAATTTGATTTGAATGATTCATTTTTCTTAATCTCTCTTTCAAATAAAATCATGTCAAATAAAAAAACAGATTTTGGTTTACCTAGTGGATAGTTATTGCTTTAAGTGTCCATAAAGCATTGGGAGGCTGAGTTGTGTTATATTGTGATCGTAGAAAAATCTGTCACATAGAAATCTAGAATCAAGCCAAGATACATAAACAGGTGGCACTGATGAGGAGCAAATCTAGAAAAACTGGTTAAGGACTTTGCTAAGAACAAAAGCTTTTGGGGACTCAGTTCCAAAGGGAATTGCTCTTGGGAATGGAGGAAAAATTGTTGAAGTTGAGGAGGACAGCTTGATGCGGGTGATGGAAGAGTTGGATAGAGGATAAAGTGGTATGTTCTCCATGAAGAGTGAGGTGGAGATGTTACACACCACAAACATCTTAAGGTAAAATAAACTGATTGGGGATTGGAGAATATGCATATTGTCAAAAGAAAAAGAAATCATAAAAAACAGGTACGCATTTACAGACAACCAGAGGTTATCTCTTATCCATTGATAAAAGAGTAGTTACAATTTTTACATTATTCCCAATACTGCTGGAGTAGTTACAGTGATCATAACATATTTACAATTGCAATTCACCACTCAAAACCTAGTGGCTGTTTTGCAAGAGTACTCCTAGCTTATTTATATACAATGAGAATACACAATCATTTGCAAGAATTCACAAACTTTGATATCCCCTAACAAATTCACAACTAGGTTTAGTGTAGGCGCGAGTTCTGAGCATCATCGACCTCATGAACCATAGAAGAACCCCATATATATATCACCTATGATCCAACTACAGTGAGAAGTTACACATATACAAACTGTCACAGGTGAAGTGATGAAATATGAGTCCATACCTGTGAATACATCACTTCCAACGTGATTGAAGTTCTTGGTCCCTCATAGCAATAGTACCAGGGCGGGGAAAATTTTCTCCATCACCCAGATCCAAAGGATTGACCTCCCATCCACCTTCTCTCCAGTAGGTAGAATAGACTTCTGGGATGTGAGCAACTTTCCAATAATCACTTTGTTTTTCATCTGGGCGAAGTGTCTGTATGAATTCTTCAGGCATGTCAAAGAATTCAAGAACTTTCAAGTTGGTGAGATATTCAATGCCTATTGGCACACTCTTCAACAATTCACAGCGCTGGATAATTAGCTTTTCAACACAAGGCATTGCTCCAGCCTCCACTTGCATGCATCTAAGTTCACTGAATTCGTCAAGGCCTAAAACCTTGAGCTTCTTGAACCCCCCAGTCCTAAAATACAATGTGTCTCCCTCAAAAGCTTTAAGTAATTCGAGGTGAACCAAATTGGGTAATTTTTGCAGGAGCACAAGTGGATCATCCACTAATCTACTCCATTTCAAGGACAACCTGACCAGACCATGGAGTGATGGTATCCAGTGAGGTAATGTTTCCAACTGTCCTCGCAAATAGACCCGCTGAATCAATGGAGGTGGAGAAGAAAGGTGCTGCAAATCAAGAATCTCTTCCTCCTCTATTGAAGTTAAAGACAACGCACGAAGGTTAGTCAGCTTTGTAAGGGATAAACACAGAGACTTCCCATCTTCTTTTCTCAGCTTTATAATGCCTAGCCTCCTTAGTTGATACAGTTTCCCTAGCTCTAGCATTAGAGTCGCATTGCCTTGGTTTGCTTCTATGAAACACAGCTTCTGTAGGGATCTCAGAGCCCCTATATTTCCTAGGACCTTAAAACCATATCTCGAGTGAAAATACTCATAAGATTCAAGTTCAAAATGATATACAAGGAGATGACGCAGTCGTTGGAGCTTCAAGATCTCAACAGGCAATTCGGTGACTCGAGAATGTTTAAGATCTAAAGTCTCTAGGTTCTGGAGCTTCCCTATGAGGCTTGGAATGGTTTTAACCTTGGTACTTCTGAAGCTTAGATATTTCAAGTAGTAGAGGTTGACTACATCCATTGGAAACTTGTTTAAACGTGCATTTTGCAAATCCAACACATTTAGCAGCTTAAAACCTCCAGGAAACAATTGTTGTATGTACAACTTTTCTACCACTTGAAAGATGAACAATGATCGTAGACGAGAAACAGACCTGTTTTCTTGTCGATTTTGCAATGAATTATGTATAGAAAGGCGTCGAACCCTATCAGGTCTTGTCGTATTCTGGTCCTTAGCTATGCAGGTGAAGTTCTGATCTCTAGCCTTTGACATGATGATCTCCCGCAACAGGTCATGGACGCGATACAGTTTGACCCTTCCATCGGTGGTTGTGGCTGCCACTTGCAGTAGGCCTCTATTCAACAGTTCATTCAGGTAGTCCTCTGCAACTTCTTCCAGCGTTTTCCCTTCTTTGGCTTCAATGAATCCCTCTGCTATCCATAACCGTATTACTCTCATTTGCTCAATACGATAGTTCTCTGGAAATATGCTCAAGTATAGAAAACAAGATTTTAGGTAGGATGGCAAATCATTGAAACTGAGTGAAAGTACTTTCTTCAGATCCTGAAGTTTATCATTCCCATCAATTTCGGCCCCAAGACTGCGGCCAACCATATCCCACTCGTTAATCCGGCGCTTGTCTTTTGTAGCCAAAACACCACTGATTGCCACAATTGCAAGGGGAAGTCCCTCACACTTTCTTAAAGTATCTCGACAGATTTCCTTGAGATAAACAGGGCATGCCTTCCCTTGAAAGGTCTTCCTGCTGAAAAGTTGCCAAGATTCTTCTGGGGTCAAGGGCTTCAAGTTATAGACCTTACCTACGGATTCGACACCAGATGAGGAGGCCACATCAGCATTACGAGTGGTGAGGATGATCCGGCTGCCACAGTTGTTGTTAGGCATGGCATATTTGAGAGCATCCCATTCATACAAGTGCCATACATCATCCAAGACGATCAAGTACCTTCTTTTCTGGAGCAAATCCTTGACCATTCTTCTCAGCCTGTCTTTGTTCATGTTGTCTAAACCTTCTGGAACTGGTCTGCTGACTACACTGAAGATTTGGCGGATCATGTCTCTAAGGAGTTCTTCCATCTTGAAAGATTGAGAAACAGTGATCCATGCACGTCTTTTGAAGTGTTTCTTCACTTCTGGATCATCGTAAACTTGCTTTGCCAAGGTAGTTTTGCCCATTCCACCCATTGCTGCCACAGAAACCACTTCACGTCCATAACCACCTTTTACCAGCCACTCCAGCAGTTGCTGCTTAGGCTCATCTATCCCGACTAAATCAGTCTTGTCGAGAAGAAGAGCATCCCCTCGACGATAGTCCCATGTATTTCCTGCACTTGAGATGCCTGAACCTTGTTCAGCTCTAGTGAATTTGGGAAGAAGCTTCTCATGAACCTCGGAAATATTTTTGATTCTGGAGTTGACGCAATGTAATTCGGTAAAAATTCGAGAACGAGCCTTCATGCTCTTGATACAACATGAAACTTTGTGGAGAGAACCATAGAATCCTAGCCCATGATCACATTGACCATGTGCTTGAATAAGTCTGTATTCATCAAGAGCATCTTCTGTTTCATAAACAACCTCTCTTACTTGCTTAAGCCACACTTTGAGCTCCTCATCACTTTCTTCCAACGCATCTGCAATCTTCAGCAAAGCACTCATGCGCTCTAATTCTCCTCTCAGAAACAGAACTTCTTCCCGATCCCCCTGCAAGAGTGGAATCTCATTTTCAACAAAGCTAGCAAGCTTGTCGAGTAGAAAGCTCACCAGAGACTCTGCTGCCATTTTTTGTTTCTTTTTGGCAGTCTAATCAATTTCTCCAAAATTCTCCAGACATTGTCACTTTTTAACTTTCAACTACTTTCTTCTATTGCAAGTGTTGTATTCATAGAGTTTTACTGAACTGATCTGCAGCTATGGATGTATTCTTTATTCTTTCTGCCTTTCAATCCTAATCCTTGGCTCACAGCATGTTGACCCATCTGAAAGTCAGTAACGTTTATTAAAATGAGTGATTAGAGTAGCTTCACCGTTTCTTCAACCTTCATGAAGTAAGATATATATAAACAAGTGATTAGAGTAGCTTCCCCGTTCATCATAACCATTGGTGAAAAGCAATTAAGAAGATGTTGGCTTGCCTTGTCTACAAAAGGATTATTTTTTTTTATCCCTATTAGTTTTCACACCATCCAATCATGAAGTGTAGGCATTCCAATAAAATGTAAACTAGACCTGCATACAGTTTTAGGACTGTAAATGAACCAGACTACTTGATAGCTCGTTCGGTTAAACTCAAATCGAACTCAAATTGTAAAAAAAAAAAAAAAAAAAAAAAAAAAAACTCATTCTTGAAAACAGACCCGCTCGTTAAGGCCCAACAAAACTCGACTCGACTTGGTTAAAACTCGTTAAGGCCCACTCGTTTATGCCCGAGTCGACTCGTTAGCTCGACTTGATTAAAACTCATTCATATATTGATAAATATATACATACACGTATATATATATATATATGTATTAGCTAATAATATAAGCATACCCTTTTTATGATTAAATATATAATATATAACCTAATTATTTATGTCTATATATTGAATATACTTTATAAGTATATTTATAATTTATACAATAATTAGTCGATAAAATTTAATAATTTCTTATATTAATATGTGAGAATTACATATGAAATAGATATATGCTATCATATAAATTATATGTATTAATAATATATGTAGGCATATAATATATAGGTATATGGATAAATATCAACTAGTTCAATATTGATTATTTATAAATTTTTAAAATCTTATAATTCAATATAAGTTCTACTTGTTAATTGTACAAATTCAATACTTGATTATATATTTGTAATTAATCTAATTTATTAGTTATTAAATTTTATTCAAAAAATTAAAAAAAAAAAAAAAAAA
Source organism: Platycarya longipes (assembly GCA_036559045.1). NCBI lineage: Eukaryota > Viridiplantae > Streptophyta > Magnoliopsida > Fagales > Juglandaceae > Platycarya > Platycarya longipes. Next base: position 27,505,596 of record CM071790.1, read on the forward strand.
AACTCGAGCTTGAGTTCGGCTCGACTCGACTCGAACTAGTTTGTGGGAAGAGGTCGAACTCGAGTTAAGAGTTTAGATTATTGAGTTGAGTTCGAACAAACAAGAAAAAAAAATCGAGCTCGGGCTCGAGCTAGTTGAGCTCGGCTCGGGTCAGTTCGGTTACAGCCCTGTAACAATGATGTAAAACTTCCCTCTCCTTTCTCTCCCTCCCCATCTACACTGAATCGACAAAGAAAACCCCCCCCCGCCCGGCGCGAGCTCCTCAAAGTTCAAAGGCCTCTATGGACGCTCTTGTTGAATAGTTGACGAAAGACGATCTCGTGTATTCTTTTATTTCTGTTGTATTCTTGAGGATGTTCATGCATGACGAAGGGTGAGTTCACCGTGGCAGTCACAGATTGATGATCACAATGACAAATTTCAAAAGAACAAAAAAACAGAGCACTCTCTTAAAAACTAATTTGATTGATATCTCTCGTCCTTTTTCTCTTAGGTAGAGACAAAGGATTGGGCCCTCTACAGCCTTTAAATAAGGGTGGGGGCAAAAACAATAGAGGGAAAAAAATGATAGAAAACAAAAGAATACGAAAAAATGTTCAGTTACCCTTCTGGGTTCTAGATATAAGAACATGAGAGCTTTCAACACAGTAGAAATAAAAGAGCTCTCTAAAAAGAAACTTTACCTTTCAAACAGAAGACGAGATCTTCTTTCTTCGACTGTTCATCAAGAGTCTCCACAGAGGTCGATTGAATTTCGGGGAGCTCCAAGCTTTTTTGGGCTTTCTTTGCTATTGGGTGCAGATGGGAAAGGAGAGGGAGAGAAAGAAGAGATGGAAATTTTCCTTCACTGTATGCGAGTCTAGTTTATGTTTTGCTGAGATATTACGTGACACTTCATTATTAATCGGTAGAAAAATAATATTTTAAATCAAATATTTTACGGTTGATATCGTTTCGTATATTATTTTAAAATAATTTATATATAAATAAATTATATATAAATATATATAATTAATCTAATTTAAATTGAGATAAAAATAAATAAATAAAAATAAAAGGGCGAAATTCAATTCGATCGAAATATCGACCAATACAAAACAATCTATTTTTTTATATCGAATAATCGATCAGTATGACATATTTTGACTGTATCAATTTATACGATATAAAATTTAAAACAATAATAAAACTAATAAAACTAATTTATATATATATATATATATATATATATATGAAAGCCTTAGATAGAGCTTTTTGAAATTTTTTTCTTTGCATTCAGAAAATTTTGACTTCAAAAGTTTTATACATGATATTAATATCATATTTCTATCTTATTTTATAAAATAAGATGTGACATATTTATTATTATTAAATATTTTTTTATCATCTAATAATGATGAACGTGGTATGTCTTACTTAATAGGTTAAAAATAGAATAAGAGTGATATATAGCATTATTATTTTGAGGCCTTATTTGTTTTTTAAAACTATCTTATTTCATCTCATATTATTTAAAATAATTTAAACAATTTAATTTTTTTAAATTTTGTAACAACTTTTTAAAATTTTAAAATAAAATAAATATTAAAAAAATATATTATAATAATATTTTATTTTTTTAAAACTTTTATCTAATCTTATTTCTTTTTATTTTTATAGCATAAATCAGACTTAAGTATCGGAGGTATCCATCACCATTTCGAACTCTTCTCATCATTTTAGTTATGTTTGGATGTTGAGAATGTTTGAGAGTATTTATGAATAGTAATAAAAAATATGTAAAAAGTAATAATAAAATATTAAATAGTAATAAAAAAGTAATAAATAATAAAAAAAAATAGATAAAAAAAATAATAAAAAAATAATAAATAATAATAAATATTTTAAAAGATTTGAGAGATTTTAGTTCCCAACCCTAGCCATGTGCAGGTCTTACAAAAGAATAGCTAAGGCCCCGCTTGGATTCAGAGGTGAGCTCAGCTCATCTCAACTCATCTTCATTTCATTATTATATTTTTATAATTTTTTATATAAAACACAAATTCCTATACACCTTTTTCAATTCCCAATATACCTTTTTCAAATCTCAAAATAATAATAATATTAAAAAATAAACTAAACTTATCTAAACTCATCTAAACTCATCTCATCTCTAAATCCAAGCGGGGCTAAGTTGTCCAAATTACGAAACACCATTTTCAAATCCCAAAATAATAATAATATTAAAAAATAAATTAAACTCATCTCATCTCTAAATTCAAGCGGGGCCTAAGTTGTCCAAATTACGAAACACCAGATCAACACCTTCCATGAAAAAGCTGAATGCTGCATGTAGGCAAGAATAGACTGTCCAAAGGTTTCTTAAATGCCTGTTAATTTACATTTGTCAGAGGATTAGAACGAGTCTTTGTTTTTTGGATTAGAACGAATCTGTACCACGTCTTGTTTGTCATTCTGCATTTATGGTCAAGCCAATAGTCGTTATTTTACTTAAAATAAAAAAAAGCCTAGTTATCAACAAGTGAGGTGAAATGTTTAAAAAGTAAGAAAAATGATATTTTTATTATTCGTTTATAATTTAATTATTATTTTTTTTTATAATTTTATAATTTATTTTTATTTAATAATTAAAAAAGTGAGTATTAATAAAATTATATATTCAAAAAAATCTTAATAATGAAGGATATTAAAAAATCGAGCCTGCAGGAGGAACCTGAAATTCTAGACTTCTCTTGTATAAAAAATTGTTAATAGTGACCTGAAATTGTAACCAGTTCTATAATTTGTATAAAAATAATGAACACAGACCTTTCGCTCTATTTCATATCCACCAAGTGCTGCTTAGAAAAAAAAAAAAAAAAGCTTAGAAAAAAAAATATCCACCAAGTGATAACTAATCACAGCCGCTACTTGTTTATTGTTTATTCTTTCTTGTAGGCCAAGAAAGTGAGGAAATTGTTTACATTTTTTCTTTTATTTATTATTTTAATTTAAAAATAAAAATAAAGATTTATTGGTGGCGTTGCGTATGGGCTAACGCCATAGTTGTCCCTCTGTGTATGCAAATCTTGCAGACGAAGTTCAATTCTAGTGGCTCAATCTTTCTAGTAGATTTGGACAAATATTCTATTTTTTTATTTGTTTAGGGGGTCATAAAAGTTTATAGTTTTAGAAGTTTACAAAGAGTTGTGCTCTTGTGTTTCAAAATTTTCTTATTTTGTTTTTTCCGGAAAAATCAAATGAAGACTTTTAGAAACACGAATGTTGAATTTTCAGGCTTCCCTTCATATGGCTTCTCACATTGGTTGGTTATGGTCCACTTGAGTTTGATTGATCTAATAAATCATTTGTAATTATAATTTTTGATCGAATGTTGAACGAGTTGAACTTAAATATCGGATTTAAGTTCTTGCTTAATTAGACTTTGTATATTTATAGAATATTGTATTTATATAGACAATATCTTATGTAAGGGGATGTAGTTCAAATTTGTTTCGAATGAAGGAAAAATTTTTTTGGATTTATTTTTAATCATTGTTTGGTGGTTTTAAATAATTAAAAAGAAAAATGAATTCTGTACAAATTCGATACACTTATCCTTGGGAGAAAAAGCATTTATGATGTTATGACATATTACTTATATCTTTTTTTGTAAAAAAATATTACTTATATTCTAAATCTATGTATATTTGTTAATAAATACAACATATATTAATAAATACAACATATATCATTTATGTCTAGTTTAATAGATTGTAGACCGCGAAAACTGAATGTTTGTTAAGAAAAACACTCAGTGTATTTTGGGATCTCCTCTTGCTTTGAGTTTTGAACTTTGCCGCCTAGGGTTAGGCCATGGAGCGGCGTCCGCCCCTCTTTCTCTTGGGGAGGGGTCTGGCTGGTGGAGAGGGTGAGGTATTATCGTTCGTTCAAATACTCATCAAAGGAATGTTGAATTCGTTGTCTTCAGCATATAAGGTGCAAATGCGGTACCCTGCAAATGTGGATGGGGGGAGCCTGGTTTTATCTTTATAGAGCCGAAAATGACAAAAGCCGCTAAAGATCTATGTTTTGCTCTACCTATGAAAGTGCTTGAGGCCAACGATTGATGATATATGGTTGGCGATAATAAAGTCTTTGGGCCTCTTAGAAATTCCGACGGTAAGCGTGATAGATGATTATCATGTGTTAGTAAAGATTCCATCGGAAAGAGATTTTGTTCATGCTTGGGCTTGAGAGGGAAGACTGATCGCTAGAGCTGTGTTTCGATTGTTCAGATGAACAACAGAATTTGATGTTCGCACAAAATCCTCTCTAGTGCCTCAATGGATTTTCTTGCCGAGATTACTTATGCATGTGTATAGAATAGATATGTTGCAAAAAAAAAAAAAAATTGCAACCATATTTGGCCATTTTTTGGGTGTGGATAATGTGATGTTAAATCGAACAAGGGTAACCAGGGCACGTATTTGTGTTGAGATTGATTTACTTGATGAACTTGTGTAAGGTTTCCTAGTAGTGGTGGGGAGTAAGAAATTTTGGCAGGAGGCCATATATGAAATGATGAATTTTTATTGCACCAAATGTTATCAACAAGGCAATACCTCAGTGGTGTATAGGGTTGGAGAAGGACTAGTGCGAAATGGTAGAGAAGGCATGAAAGGAGGAGGTAGGAAAGTTTGGTAAGAAAATTATAAATTGTAGAAATCGCAAGAAGACAATGAACAGAGGGAGAATAGAGTTGGAAAACAAGATGAGAGAACAAATCAAGCTATTGCAATGATAGATAAAGGGAAGCAAGTTTTGAGTTTAATTGAAGGTGATGTTCAGGATGAGAGGGAAGACCCAATATGTTCATCAAAACAAGAAGTGGATGTGAGGGTGTGAAATCAATTGAGAAGATGAATTGTCTCCAATAGTGGATGATGCGAGTATGGCAGAGTGTGATAAGTCGCTTGTAGTATTGAAGGGTGAGAAGCAAACAAAACTTGTGCCAGTTGAAGAGCTTTCTTCAATCCAAATAGGTGTCCTTAAAAATCCCAGTGAATTGGAAAATATGCTGATTGTGGAAGCGATTGATACAAAGGGGAACTTTATTAGGAAGGATCCTACTGCTTCAGTTCTTGATCCCGTAGAGAAGAAGAGGATGAACTTGCTCGGGTTTCCAAACAAAATGGCTATGAATCAGATAACACGAGGTTCTGATGTCGAATATAAAAGAGAAAAGTAAGGTTGTGAAACATTCTCAGCAGGTTGCAACCCGCATCGCTAAATTGAACTTATGACTGACTCCATCATAGCATGGAATATTAGGGGGCTAGGAAATTCTTGGTGTTTCCTACATAATCTTATTCAACGGAATAATGGTATGATTGTTGCTCTTTTTGAACCCTTTGTTAATAAAGATAAGCTGAGACAGTTAGTAAGTGCTTTGGATTTTGATGGTTTTTTTATAATGAAGAAGATAGTGGGAAAATTGGGTGTTATGGCGTGCTCCTTATTATTTGGAAGTGGTGAGTGTCTTTACTCAGATGGTTACAAGTTGGCTCAAGTTAGAGGATACACGCACTTTGGTATCCTTCATATATGGTAAGTGTAATTTGTGGGAAAGATGCAGTTTGTGGGAGAACTTAATCTCTTGCTGACAAGATGTTCATCCTTGACTCATTATTGGAGATTTAGAATCATATGTGCGGATTGTGAAGGAGTAGCTAGAAAATGGGCACAAATTGGCATTAATGAACATGGTTTTTGCTACTCATTTTGACATGGCAAAATTAGAGAATGTCAAATGAAAATCGTCGGATCATAATCCTTTGGTGGTTGGGTAGTACCAATAGACACTAGATAAAGTCCTTCACCCTTTCGATTCCAAAACAAGTGGTGTTCTCATAACACATTTCACAATTTGATTAAAGAGATTTGGGAGAAGCCTTCTGGGGGCTCGGGTTTGATATAGCTTGTGACAAAATTGAAGTAAGTGAAAATGGAATTGAGATCTTGGTATAGGAATGTCTTTGACAAAGTGGAGACTCTATCCAGTCGCTTGAAGAGCGCATTACAACCTTGGAACTAAAGTCACAAATTGATTTTTCTGATGAGGTGGAATCTGAATATCTTACTACAAACTACAAAGTTCGAACTAGAGGAGTGAGAGAAAAGAGAAGACATATGTTTGACTCAAATTGCTAAGAAGAAGTGGTTGAAGGAAGTTGACCAAAACTCAAAATTATTCCATGTTGTTATCTCCCACAGTCGACATGGCTCGATTATTTCTAATATGAGATTGGAGGATGGCATGGTTTTAGAATCACCTGATCAAGTTCATTCGAAGGCAGTAAATTTCTTCAATAGCTTTCTTAATGAGCAGTTGTGTATTGAAAATGCCGACTTGTCCTCTCTTATTTCCTTAGATGTTTCTATGGTGGAAAATGCATATTTATGTAGAGAGCCTTCAAACGATGAAGTTAAGGGTGCAACTTTCTTTATTCCTCAGCATAGTAGCTGAGGCCCTGATGCTTTTGGGTCATCATTCTATATTTCTTGTTGGCATATTGTGAAAGATGATGTGGTGGAGGCAGCTAGAGAAATTTTCGTAGGAGTCTCACTACCCAGGTTTTTCTTCCTTATATATTGTGCTCATTTCGAAAGTTCTTGATCTCAAAATTTTTGAGAAATTTAGAACGACTAGCATGTGTTTTGTGGCTTACAAGATTTTCTCCAAAATTATTGTGTCCCGATTGACTTCTATTTTACCAAGATTGATATTCTACGAACAAGGGACTTTCATACTTGGTCGTAGTATTTTTGATAACATCTCTCTGTCTTAGAAGATGGTGCATTCATTGAATAAAAAAATATAGGGTGGAAATGTTATGGTGAAAATTGACATGGCTAAATCCTATGATAGGGTGCATTAGATTTTTTTTTATTTAAAGTTCTTTCAAGCTTTGGTTTCTCTAACCATTTCTGTGCTCTAGTGAAGGAATGTATTATGTCCCTCTGGTATTTAGTGATGATGCATGGATCGTATAAAGGATTTTCTAACCCTCTCGAGGTCTTTGACGAGGAGATCCTTTATCACCATAATTATTTATTTTGATGCAGAAACTTCTTTCAAGGCTTTTGACGGAACATTTTGAAGTTGGTGACATTGGAAGATTCTATCATCCTGTGGGGGTGCCATTGGTTTCGCACCTATTATATGTTGATGATGTTTTGATTTTCCTAAATGGGGAAAAAAGAATCTTTGTGAAGGCTCGAAACTGTGTTGAATTGCTATGAAAGTTGGTCTAGAAATAGAAGTAGACCAAAATTTGTTATTATCATGTCCTCAAAGATTAGTGTTGCTCAGGAGAGGAGTTTAGTGAGATTAATAGGCTTTACAGGGTGAAATTTTTCAATAGCATACCTTGGGGTTTCACTGGTGCAAGGCCGTATGAAGGTTTGTCACTTTGATCATTTATTAAATAAAATTCGTGCCCAAGTAGCAGGCTAGATAGCAATATTACTTTCCGAAGTGGGGCAATTGGTGTTGCTCAAGCACATTTTGTCTAGTATGATGTCTCATGTTATGGCAGTGCTTGATATTCCTCACGCTGTTTTACAACAAATTAAATCCATTCTCTCAACTTTTTTCTTGGGAGAGAATAATGGAAAGGTAAAAATGAAATGTCTGATCTCGGATTACTAAACCTATTGAGGAGGGAGGGATGAGATTGAGGGATCTTTGAGAAATTTAGCATGCTCTCCATATGAAGTTGGCTTGGCGACTATTATCGATGGATTCTTTGTGGTCCCATTTTTTTTATTTTTTATTTTTATCAAAATATGGTGAAGGGCGGCATGTTTCTTTGTTGGAATTGCATAGAATGAGATCCAAGTTTTGGAAGTCAGTGGTATGTGTTTTATTTGAGGCTTGTGCAGCATCAAAACAAAGAATTAAAGATGGCATGGCTTCATTTTGGTTTGACCAATGGCTTAGGGATGATCTTTGTCCAACTTGGTCGATGTGTTCACAACACCTTCCTTGATTGTCAAAGAAGTTTGGATTGATGATAACTGGAATGATGAGATGTTGAATCAATTAGTTGGCTCTGATTTGGTTGGGGAAGTGGTTAGTAAAATCAATCTTGAGCATTCTGGTCAAGATATATTAGTGTGGAAACCATCCCCGGATGGAATTTTTAGTTTGGCCTCATCATGGAATTTAATCCGTGTAAGGAGTGATCGGTTGGCATGGATGGATTGGATTTTGAACCCTTTACTACCGAAGAAATCATCTATCTATATGTGGCATGCTCGTTTTCAGTGTTTAGCAGTGGATGGAAACTCAAAGTGCCGTGGTTTTATGATGGCTTCAAAGTGCGATTGATGTTCTTCTCCACAGCAGGAAACTTTGGACCATAATTTTTCCAAGGGGCAGGTCGCAAAGCAAGTATGGCATTTGGCCTCTTTGGCGTTGGGGATGTTATTCAATTAGTTCAGTAGTTGGTGGCACTGAGTTGAAATTTGGCTGAGTTGTGCGAAGAAAAGTACTAAAATAGGAGTTTTGCTTGGTATTTTGCCAAGCATCCTAATATGGTGTTTGTGGAGACAACGTTGCAAAGCCTGTATGGAAGACATTCACAAAGATGCAATTGGTGTTTGGAGAATGGTGAGAATGTGGCTTTGTAAATTGGTTAATGAAATGGAAGATAAAAAATTATCAAAACTTGATTAGCAGGTTTTAAGTGCTTTGGACATTAGCATTCATAATCTTTCAAAGCATAAGATGCAAAAGATTTCTTGGGCAAAACCTCCAAATGGATGGTCAAAGTTAAATGTTGATGGGAGTTATCGTGAAAATCCAGAAAACTGTGGAGGGGGAGGACTGATACGGGACTAGAGGAGAAGATTTATTGCGGGTTTCTCATATCATTATTGCCTGGGACAAATAATGAGGTTGAATTGCGAGCGCTGGTGCAAAGTGTTAAGTTGTGTAAATCTATAGGGTGCAATAATATTATTTTGGACTGTGATTCAAAAACTGTGGTTGACTAGCTTAAAACCAGGTGCTGTAATTTATGATATTTATGGGATTATTGGGATGAGCTTCTCAAGATTTTGGATAATGGTATGCAATATCAGGTGGTCCATCAATTCAGTGAAGGCAATCAAGTTGCCGATTTCCTTACACAACAAGGTTAAGATGGTAAGAAAATGGAAGTTCGGAATGATGGTTGCCTCCCAAGATGTTTGAGGGGAATAATTCAATTTGATACTTTGGGTTTCCCGAATGTTAGAAGGAAGTAATTTGGCTAGCATGGAGTTGACGGAAGGCTTGGTATTTTTTGGACTGTTCATGTGTGAGAACTAGTGTTGGTTATGTGTTTTGTTTTCACTATTTTGTAAACCTTGTTTCCGGTAATGGCTTGGGTTTTCGTTCGGTTAATTCTTTGGTTATGTTTGATGATTATTTATTATTATTCAGGCCTATTTAGAATAAGTCCAAGTTCTATGGTCTGGTTGTTGGTGTTATGTTTTAATGTGATGAATTTATTGATTATTTGTATATCTCATTTTTGTTTTGTTACCAAAGTATTCCTTTGCCATAAGTGGGGTTTTTCAATAAATTTAGAGAGGGGCCACCCATAGACAAGTGGTCACTGACTCTTTGGAAAAAAAAGGATTGTAGACATAATTTTTATTTGAAAAATACTTAAGCAATAAAGGATTATATAAAAGTAAATTCATAAATTGATTTGCTTTAATGTGATATAGCATATTATAAATTTATCTTTATTGTAAAATAAGTTTAATAATTTTCATAAAATTAAATCAATTTACTTTTATGTAATTAATTCTCCATTATTTATATTAAATGTTACGTCTAGAAAACAGCACTCCACTTGCCTTGATCCTAGGGACGGTTTGTAGAGATTTCATCCTCCTACAATCAAACATGTACACAAGCCAAAACCCACCTACTACTATTATTTATTAATATAGAACCCTGTCCTTCACAATTCATAATTGCCTAAGAGCACTCACAATAGATAATGTAAAATCCATTTATTTAAGAGCACTCACAATAGATAATGTAAAATCCATTTATTTGTCCAATTTGAAGGATTTACACCAAAATAGGCATCCAACAAACTCACTACTCCACTCGGTATTTTGAAGCTAGCTATAGTTTTACCTTTTGTTGCCGCTATATATAGCAATCCACTATTTACGAAGGTAAACATTTTTAAATTAATTTCTCTATTATGCAAAACTCTTTCTTTTAGTTTTGGTGGTGGTGGATTTTGGAGTGTGACTGTGTACAAGGGTGGGGTTTGCTTTGGTTGGAAACAATGTGGGTGATGGTGCTTAGTGGGATTGGGTATGTAGTTGAAAGGTGATTTTGGTGGATTGGAGCCTATAGGAAGGAAAAGTGGTGGGGTTGGGTGCGAAGTCAGGAGGTATTGACTTTGGAGCTTTTGTTTGCAGGGGCTTTCGTCGCCGTTTTAATTGTTGTCAAAGCTAGGGTTTGGTGAGTGCTAGGGTTGGGTAAGGGGGAAGACGAAGACAAAGACGAAGCCGTAGAACGGGGAAGATGAAGCTCTTCTTGATAACAATTTTAGATGAATATTTAAATGAATAAAAAAAAAATATTTAGATGATATAGAAAAAAATAGATTAGTTGGTGGATGACATATTGTAAAAGTATGTAAAATAAAAAAAAAAAGTTTAGGTAGTCACGTGTTTTAAAAGATGAAGCAGAGTAACCATTATGAATTTTTTCTATAAGCCCTAGGAAATAGTCTATGAGAGTCAAGAGAAATACGTGGCTCCAACTCATCTCTATCACCATACTCATGGAGCATACAAATTAGTGATGGCCCTTCCATTAGATGACTTAAGCAATTGGCTAAGGTCCCCTAATGAAAGGAGGTCCCAAAAAAAGTTTAAAGTATAATTTTTTTAAAAGAAAAAAGAAATTCAATTAAAAATATTAATCAACTTAATAAGAGAACATCAAAAATATTAAATAGATATTATATATGTCATTATTAACTAAATATATTAGTTAAAAAAGTTGTATAAAACCTTAAGTAATAATTTACTTGGCAAATGGTAGGAATTATTTTTAAATAAAAAACTAACGTAAAAATTAAAATTATATTAGATTTATTTAATGTTAACTTAAAAAAATCCCAATCAAAATTTGAACTTTAAGCTCTCTAACTTATTTAGCTGACTCCAATACAAATAAAATGATCCATAAAAAATTTACAAAAAAATAAAATAAAATGTGACACTACCTGTATGTACTTTGAAAATGCAGTTTTCAATTCTATTGTACGGCCAAAGATTGAATTAGTTTTTTTTTTCCTTTTTAAGTTGATACTCATCATCTTACATACCAACATATATATATATATATTAATAATTTTTGGGGTTATTACTTCTAAACCAATTTATTCCTTCTATTCATTATTCCTACACTACATACTTGCTAAGAGAAAAAAAAAATAAAAAATCATTGCGTAAGATATGCTATAAGAATCATGAGTATATATATATATATATATATATTAGTGAATTTGTTATGGACCCTTTTATTTGTATGCTCCACAAGTATGGTGAGATAGAAAAATGGCCCCTCAAAGATTTTTCTAACAATAAAATGTAGATAAGGGATAGACACCCAGCCCACATCGACCAAACAAGCATTGAAATTTGAAAGGTGCTACACAACCTATATTTTCCCTGCTCAAAGTTATTGATAATGTGAATTATACTTTTTTCGAATTAATTTTTAAATATCTTTAAATTTTCTTTAAAATATACAAAATTATGAATAGTCACTTTCTTAGTCACTAAAAAAATACACCAATAGTCAAAATGAAAAGACAAAAAAACAGAGCAAATTAGCATTATTGTACAGTGATACGATAATGATTGCTAAGTTAGGTTGTCTTGATGTGTTGATATGATAATGGTTGCTGAAAGTTATTTTGTCTTGATGTATTGTCTGGTAGTAACAACAATGGTTATTATTTTTTGCATGATGCAGAGGTTGACTGAATAATGGTATCCTTTCATAACTGAAGGCTTTGCATGATGAAAAGGTTGCCCTTTATATTGCAAGATATGGGTCATAATCTGAAATGAGTTCCAAAATCAAATGGATCTTCAGTATCTTGGAAATTTTTTGTATTTACTGAAGATGGAAGCTTATGAAGGGAAGCTTGTTGGGATGGATAGACTTATTAAGTTGGAGATAATAGGGCAGGTTGAGAACGGTTTGATGGTGAACAAGCTTCATAATCTCTATCAAAAGACTTGTACCATGGCTTTTGGCAATTTCTATTGTTGAGGACGTATTCTGCGGCCCAGCGCTTCGATGATCCCAGCCGACTAGTTTCTACAAATATGAAGGTAAGGGTGGTCGGGGTCCGAGACCGGTCCGATAGTTAAGTTAGTTTCAAGAAGGTGACCTATCAGTTTGTGTATTAAAAGATGTCTGGAAATCATGCGTCTGGTAGTGACACCATCTGGTCGTCATCTCGGCGAATAATGGTCAGACTCTATCCGTCCCATCCTTGACGACTGATCCCTTTGATTGATGTTTGGTTAGGCCAAATGATGGACAATAATCAATACGACACCATTTCTGTCCAGTCCAGCAATTAATGTAGCGTGTTCGAACCATCTTTGCATTTAACTAAGGTGCTATGTTAGATTGACATAGGTCTTGTCATTCATTGATGCAAAGCCGGTCGTGACGTGAGAGGGGACGATACGCTGCCTTCACAGTTTGAAACCTTCTCTGACTTAGTGGATGGTCGAGATTGCCTGAGCTCACTCCCCTATTAATATGGACGCTCAAGATCCATATTTCTTTTGATCATTGTACTTCCGACCGAGCTTGGGCCTACGCTGATCTGGTTTGGACCATGGGCTTCGCCTTCATTTCCTTTCGGGTTTTACCCCTTCAAGCTTTGGCCCACTAAGAACTTCCCTTTCACTACAATGTGAATCTTTATCGAAGGTACTTCAATGAGGATTCTAAAAAACTTCAGGGGATACTGATTATCATACTTTTGTTTTTGTTAGGGCTTAGTACCGAGAGGGTCGCCCTCCCGAAGCTCGAGTAAGGGCACCTAGACAAATAGATCTTGGGGTAATAAATGTTTTACTTGTCGTTATTCCCGTCGACTGGACTTCTGGAGGCGGTTCAACTCCCAAACTATTAATGCTGTGCGGCATTCGGATCGTATCCCCTGTCAGGGGCATTTAATACATTTTGGATTTAAGACGTCTCGTCGCCTTGGCTTCAGGACTGACACCGTCGTCCTTCGTTGTGCTATTAAATGATGATTGGCTCGTGATTTGAATGCGTTAGGCCATTATTACCCAGCCTATCATTTTGGCGCACGCTCCTTGCTTCTGATTGGCTTGTCTTGAGCACGCCCCCTATTTCCAAGGGTCATATCGGATGATATGGCGACTGTGTCACTTCGTTTCCCATGCACCTTTAATTAAATTTTTGGTATAAATTACCTAGCCCTCACACTTGCTCCGTCTTCCCAACTTCAATCCCTGTCCTTTTCTTTCTCGTTGCCTTCTAGTCACCCTTCAACCTTTCTTTGCAATTTCCCAAACTTTCATTTCCACGGCTTCCACTGATCCTTGCCCTTTCTTTTCGGGCAATGGTTGGACTTCCTCCATGCAGGCTTCCGATGTCGACGCTTTGAGGAAAAAGCACCAGATTCCATGGAGGCACACCCTAGAAGCGCTTGGGGATGACATTAGGGCTTGCGACCGCGAAGGGAGGACCCAGAAAGTTACACTCTTTTCGTTAATATTCTCGAAAGGTTCTCGTCTTCCCTTCATCTGCCCTATTCGAGAAGTCCTCCATTTCCTGGGCTTGGCTCCCGCCCGGGTCTTGCCAAACGGGTGGCGCATTTTGTTAGCTACCTGTGTGGCGTTTCGAATCGTTCTCTTCGAGAGGAACGATCCTTATCTCGGTTTGACAGCTCGGGTATTTTTCTGGATGTACTGGCTCCTTCGTCGCGATGGAAACATCACGACCTTCCGAATAAAACCCAAGTGCCGATTGATTCGGATGGAGGAAAGGCATTCGAGTGCCAGAGATTAACACCAAATGTTCTTCTACGTCTCGAGTAGGGATTGGGAATTCCCTGAGGGTGAAAGGAGTGAATTCCCAATCCAGAAAGACTGGGGTTTTCTCCATTCTCCAACGCACATGGAGATTGCCCTTACTGCTTTAGAGACTGAGAGGGTGAATGCTGTTCATGCCTAAGGAGCGGAAGATCCCGATCGGCTATGGTCGGATGCTGTCCTGACCGAAGAGAACATCGAGGAGCATCTGTTGGCCAGACCAGTCTTATGTCGAAGGTCAGAACAATCTTCAGGTTCCCGAGGAGCCTCCCCGTACATCTCGCAAGTGCGCTCCTAATCATGATGCTCAAAAGGAGAGGCGGACCAAGGGTTGTCATGGTGATGGTTCGTCGAGCCGAGGTACCCAATAGAAGAAAAAGAAGGGGAAGGTTCCTCGTGGTGAGGATCATGATGCTGACATGCCTTTGAGGAGTTCCCCCGTTCGCAGCCCCATTCGTGCCTCCTCGCAAACTTCCTCAGATGGTCTCCGTTTCTTGGAAGCCGAACGTATCGAATTCGAGGCTAGGAGGATTGTCCTTGAGGCTTGGGTAGAAGCAACAGAGGCTTTAGAACATGCTGCTAATCTATCCTTGGGTGCCACACCGTTTGAGCAGATTTTCTGTCAAGAGTCGGAGGAGCCGGCCGTCAGGGCAGGTCAGCTGCCCACTACCCCACCTTTTTCCCTCGAGCATCATACCCATGCCTCGGTTCGTGATGAACGCCGTTTTTTCCTCATCGTTTGAGCTCATCTTGATTTGGTTGTAGCCTGAATATGCATCCATGAAACTAAGTTGGGAATGTCCAGCAGTTGAGTCTACAATGAGGTCGATGCATGGCAGAGGAAAGCTATCCTTTGGGCAAGCTTTATTCAGATTAGTAAAGTCCACGCACATCCGCCACTTTCCACTCACCTTCTTCATAAACACTACGTTAGATAGCCATTCTGGTAGTGAACTTCCCGAATGAATCCTGCGGATAACTACCTGTCGACCTCCTCTGCGATGGCCGCATATTTCTCGACATAAAAGCTTTTTCGTTTCTGCTTAATTCTCCTAGTTGTCGGGTCAACGTACAGTTGATGTTCTATGACTGATTTGTCGATTCCGGGCACGTCGGTGTGCGTCTAAGCGAATACGTCTTTGTGTTCAATGAGGAGATTTTTGAGCTTTGCGTTCATTTTGGGATCCATTCTGGTTCCCATTCGTATGGTCCATTCTGGGATTGCTTGGTCAACTGGGGTCAGTTCTAATGGTTCGTTGGCCTCTGCTTGACGCAAAGTTCCTTCATCCCTGACTTCGTCATACTAGTTTGCTCGAAGAGGAGGTGGCGGGAGCTCTGTGCTCTCGGGCCCAGGGGACACCGTGGCAACTAATTTGGTGTTGTACTTCAGCTCTCGTGCGTAGCATTCTCTAGATGTGACTTGCTCTCCTCTGACTTTGCTAACCCCTTTGTTGGTCGAGAACTTGATTTTGAGGTGGTAGGTCGAAATGACTGCTTTTAAATTGTTTAGGGTTGGTGTTCCCAAGATGGCATTGTAGGAGGAGGGGGCTCTTACCACCAGGAAGTTGGTCATGACCGATGTAATTCTGGGTGCTGAACTTATCAAGACCGGAAGGCTTCAATGTGTCGGCGTTGGTTGCGATCGACCCCCATTTGTGTAGAGGCTTCCCAAAACAAGATATTGGCTGAGCTCCCATTGTCAACTAGTATTCGTTTGATAGTGAAATTAGCCACTAACATGGATACAACCAACGCATCGTCATGTAGAAGGATGATGCCCTTTTCATCCCGCTTGTCGAAAACGATCGATGCCCCCTTAGGGACTCAGTCTCCTTGCCCTTGGGTATTTCTCAAGGTATAAACTTCCTTGTACCTGGCTTACCAAGCGTGTGCTCATTGAGAAGAGGAAGTAGGTCCTCTTTTGGAAGGTCCTTCGACGATGGTCCTGATCTCACCGAACGGGCGGCCAGGTGTAGGGACATCTGAGTGCTGGGTCGACTCTGGTTCCTGACCGGGGGGTGGGGGATCTGGCTCGAGTCTTTCCTCTTCGTCTTGCCTATTCTTGACTGCTTGGCAGTCTTCTGTGTTGTGCCCGATCGTCCTGTGATACTCGCAGTACATGTTTCTCCATCTTCTCCTAATGGACTCTCGTCTCGACTCTGGCGGATTCCGATCTTCAACTGCCAGACTGAATGCGATCATGGTGGAGGTCTGTATTCCCCTGGGGGACCTTTTCTCCTTGTTTCGTCTGGGAGTTTTCTCCTAATTTGGTGTCGACTAGAGTTTTCCTTGTTGTTGATCATTGCTCGGTAGTGTTGTCGGAGTTCTCTGCGTCGTGGGGCTATCAAGGCTTCTAAA
Organism: Platycarya longipes; assembly: GCA_036559045.1. Lineage (NCBI taxonomy): Eukaryota > Viridiplantae > Streptophyta > Magnoliopsida > Fagales > Juglandaceae > Platycarya > Platycarya longipes. The sequence continues at coordinate 27,522,111 of CM071790.1, forward strand.
GTATCTTCAACATTAATGAATCCATCAGCTTGATCCATGACCCCGTTTAAGGTTGTGGGAGTCTTCTGGGCTATCTCTACCATAAAAGGTCTCCTAGGCCATATGCCACCCAAGAAGGCTGCCAGTGTGATCTTCTCATCCTGGTCGTCAGTCGTCGTTCTTTCTCTGTTAAACTTGGCCAGATATTCTTTTAGGCCTTCCCTCTCTCCTTGCTTGACGGTCAGGCGGTATGCTGTGGGGCGTCTCTTCTTCCTACTGGCCATGAATTGGGTGGTCAAGAGCCGGGCCAATCCTTTGAAACTGTCAATCGATCCCATGAGAATGCTTCTGAACCAAGTTCGGGCCATTCCTTTTAGTGTTAGAGGGAACGCTCAGCATGCCACTTCACCGGGATAGTCGTGCAAACTAACATGCGCTTTGAAGGCTTCTAAGTGCTCCACAGGATCCTGAGACCCATTATACAGCTCCACTTGAGGGACTTTGAATCTTGACGAGAGAAGGACTGCCATGACGCAAGAACTGTAAAGTGTTCTCATGCTTCCCCGTGATGAGCCGAGTCTCTCGGGTAGGTCTATTAATTTAGCTATTTCAGCATACTTGTCTCTCAGTTCCTTTAACTTGGTATGCATCCGGCGTCGCTCTTCCTTGGATGCATCATTTTTGCCATGGTGTTGTGAGTTTACACTTTCACTGAGGCTAACCTCGTTGTGCGCCGAGAGTTCTTTGTTGGGTTGTCGTAGGGCAGCATTCTCCTCCCTCAGCTTCCTCACGGTCTCTTCCATTGCCTCCAGTCTCTCCTCCATGGATGAGTCTTAGCGTCGCTTGTCACAGGTTGTTAGGGGCCGCATTGTGGCTGGTATGTAAAAAGTACTTTTTATGGAATCGAATGAATCAAATCTCACAGACAGGGCCATTGTTAAGGACGTATTCTACGGCCCAGGCCTTGGGTAATCCTAGCCGACTAGGTCCTGCAAATAAGGGTGGTCGGGATTTGAGACCGCTCTGATGGTTAAGTTAGTTTCAAGAAGGTGACCTATCAGTTTAGGTATTAAAAGATGTTTGGGAATCATCAAGAACTTAGCTTATGCTGGATTGAATGGGTCCTATTTATAGATACTTGCGTGCTTTTCCTGGGGAGGGGGGCGAGGAAGAGTGCGTTTGGTAGTGACACCATCCGATTGTCATCCCGGCGAATGATGGTTTGACTCTATCCATCCCATCCCTGACGACTGATCACTTCGATCGATGTTTGGTTAGGCCAAATGATGGGCAAGAATCAGTGCGGCACCATTTCTGTCCAGTCCAGCAATTAATGTGGCGTGTTTGAACCGTCTTTGCAATTAAGTGAAGTGCTCGGTTATATCGACAGAGGTCTTGTCATTCGTTGATGCAAAGTCGGCCGTGACTTGAGAGGGGACAATACGCTGCCTTCACAGTCTAAAACCTTCTCTAACTTAGTGGACGGTCGAGATTGCCCCGGCTCACTCCCCTATTAATATGGACGCTCGAGATCCATATTTCTTCTGATCCCTGTACTTTCAACCGAGCCTGGGCCTGCACTGCTCTGGTTTGGACCATAGGCTTCGCTTTTAGTTCCTTTCGGGTTTTACTAAATAGACCCAAACGTATCCAAAATAAGTTTATTTTTCAACTGTAAATTTTGAAAAACTTTTTTGAATTGACTCAATCTAACGATCTATTGAAGAAGACCTTCTATCGTCCAGGGAAAATGAGAAGGGCCATTATAAAGCCACCGTCGTTACTCCACATGTAAACACAAGCAAGCCAAAATCATATCACAAAAGGAAGCCGCTAATAGCCCCCAAAGTAAGAAACAAAAGAATTTTCAACATATTCATTTACTTTAAATCCGAACATCACAACAAGATGAGATATTGAAGATAAAATTTCATAAGTAGATCAAAAATCTAAACTAAGCATGATGACGGGGAATAACGTTATACTAAGCAATATGACATGGAACTTGACTCTGATACCAATAATGAAAGAATAAATAGGAGAAAGCACATATATATATATATTTTATTGCAGTCGGAAGAGAACGTTGATCTAACCTCCAACCATTGTTGTTTAAGTCTTCGATCAAGAAATCTGAAAACCAAAGACATTTATGAGACTAGGAAGAGAAATTTCATAAATTCACTATTCTCTCATTGTCTTATGAAGAGTAAAAGAACAAGATTTTTAGTCAAGTCTATTTCACTGTATACATCTAACTTAATGGCTAATCACATGCAGTTTTATAGGCTAGCTAATACCCATGTCCACTTAGCATATCCTCTCCCACCTTCCCACCATCAAGAAAGTAGGGAGACCACTTTACGTTTATGTGATTTCCAACTTTTAACATTTGTTGACTTATTGTTTACAAGAAATTACTTAAAAACCTCAACTTCAGAAATATTGATGGGGCATATTACTGTGTATTTCATTGCACCATTGAATTTCTAGAGGATAAGGAGCCTACTAGGGTTCTGGTGTGGATCAATATGGAGGGCCTTCCCCCTAACTCTTATCAAGACTCTTATCTTCGAAATATCACTGCACTAGCTAGTTGGCAGATTCCTAAAATGTGATAACCTTACACGTTGTGTGACCTGTAGTGATGGGGCTAGGGTGTGTGGATATGGATATATCTATTGAACCAGTGATGGGTGTTTGGATTGGTACACTGAAGAATCCACAGTGGTTATATCAAGAGATTATGTATGAAACGCTTTCAGCATATTGCATGAATTGTCGAGTTCAAGGCCACAACGTGAAGACATGTAAGAAATCTATTCCAAGCCATGATGTTGAACCAAGAAATAAGAGAGATGGTGGAAAAGGAGAGAAGATTTGAGTCAGAAATCAAAAGAATTAGTGGTGGAAGAATTTGTGAGGGATCCTGGAAACAAGTGCATGGTTTGCAAGTTGCCGTTTCAAAAAACCTAGCAACGATTTTCGTTGTGAAGAATAATAATGATATGTTGCATGTTTCTATGCCTGAGTCTCACATTCAACATGTGGACCAAGCTAACCAAGAAGAGCACGTTATTACAGTTAGTGGAAACAAGCAAAATGATGACAATGCAGTAGACAAATCGAAGGAAGTTGAAGAATGCTTGGTGAATGTCGCTGACAAGAGTTTGCCAGATGATCCGAAATTCATAGCCTCATGAAGTGCTAAAGGCAAGATGGTATTGGATAAGGTGATTTGTTCAGGTCAATTTTCGAGTGCTACAATTGACATGTGGCTGATTGTGGATGATGATCCACCTTTGCAGGGGGAACTGCCCAATGATGAATCGCAACACCAAAAAGATTCACTGGAAGTGGAGGGATTGGTGGAAAATGCACCCCTCACATCTCCTAGTGACGAGCATAACATGGTGCTTGAAGAGGTCCAGGCATTCTGGGAACCAAATTCCGAAAATGATCTACCATCATTAGCATATTCTAATGATAATTTGTCGGATTCGGCTTTGTTCACTGATTTGGTAATGAAGAAAAAATGAATTAAATTACATGGTTCTACTTGGATTGTGAGCAAACCCTCTCGTCTTAATTTATAATGAATTTTTTCTTTTACTGGAATATTCGTGGTGTGGGCATTTCACAAAAAGGTCTAAGAAAATTAGTTGCCTGGTATTGTCCTAAAATTTTCATTTTAGCCAAACCTTTGTTAAATATTTCAAGATTGCAATGGTGGAGACACCGTCTTCTTTTTTATGATTGTGGTTCTAATGTTGAGTTGGGTGGAAAGTTATGGTTTATGTGGAAAAATGAAGTGAATCTTGTTTTTCATAATATGAGCGAGGAACATGTTACTGCGTGGATTGTTGATAACTTGCAACCTGCTTTTTTAACCATTGTGTACGCTAAGTGCAGCTATTAAGAGAGACGTCGCTTATGGAGTCAATTGGAATCTTTCTCTTGTTTAGACTCGTGGATTGTTATAAGTGATTTTAATGTAATTCAACATGAGGGTGAAAGACACGGGCATTGCCCACAATCGGCAACTGCTATGGAGGATTTCAATTCTTGTATTCACAATTGTGGCTTCTTTGAGATGAGCTATACTTGTAATTCTTTCTCTTGGTGTAACAACCATCACAACTTTTCTTGTGGTTAGGCACGATTAGACTGATCTTTTCTGAATGTAAAGGCCATGGGTGTGTTTTCTGATGCTTCCTTTCAATATCTCCCCTGTACTTCTTCTGATCATGCTCCAATGGTCATTAATCTGAAAAGGAATGCAAAGCTTTTTGGTTGTCCCTCCTTTGAACTCTAACAAATGTGGAGTTCTCATGACACCTTAAAACTTGGAATAAACAGGTTGTTGGGAAGACACAAGTGCATATTGCAAAATTAGATGCTCATATTAAGGAATTAGAGTCTAGTTTGCAAGATTGGTTTTCTGATGAAATTGAAGCGGATTGTTGGCTTCTCAATTAGAACTCTTAGTTTGGAAGACTCGATTGGCCTAACGGGCTAAACATGCTTGGTTGCAAAAGGGTGAGAATAATATTAGTTTCTTCCATACACCGAGTAAAAAGAACCAGTTTTTAATCAATAGGATGACTTTTGGGGATGGTTCCACTCTCACTTCCCGAAAACAAATCCATATGGGTGAAGTTGATTAATTCCAGAATTTCTTGGAAGTTCGCATGCGTGCAATTCTCTTGAGCTTAAGTGATTTGGTTGATAAAGTTATCTCAGATGAGGTAAATGCAACTTTGTGTAGAACCCTATTGGCTCAGGTAGTTTATGATGCTCTTTGGACTATTCCTATGGACAGTTGTCCGGGACAGGATGGCTTTAATTCAGGTTTTTTTGATCTTGTTGGCATATTGTTAATGAAGATGTGATTGATGTTGTGGCAGAATTTTTTAGAGGGGGTGCTTTGTCTCACTTTTATACTGCATCGTATTTGGTTCTTACTCCAAAAGTTGAAAATCTAGGAAGTTTTGATAAATTTCACCCAATTAGTCTTTGCTCAGTCATTTACAAAGGATGTTCTAAAATCATTGTTACTCGTTTTTCATCATTGCTTGCTTCTATTATTTCACCCAAGCGGGGTGCGTTTATCTCAGGGAGAAGCATTTATGAGAATATTAGCTTGACGCAAGAACTAATCCATGGTATCAATAAATCTGTCTGTGGGGGAAATATAGTGCTCAAAATTGATATGGCAAAGGCATATGATAATATTGATTGGGGTTTTTCTTCTGCATCTTTTGGATTCCATTGGCTTCTCTCCATCAGTATATGGTTTAATTAATCATTGTATCTCTACCCCCTGATTTTCTATTGTTCTAAATGGCATCCCAAAAGGTTTCTTTAAGAGCGGTCGAGGTCTGTGACAAGGTAATCCCAATTTTCCCTATTTATTTATTATTGTTGAATAAATTTTATTCTAGATGATTAAAAGACAAGTTGCTATGGGGAGAATCCATATTTTTTATTATCTAAGGGGTTCTCCTGTTATCTCTCATTTGTTATATGTAGATGATATTGTAATCTTCTCCAATGGTGAAAAGGCTTCTAGGCGAGCTATCATGGGGATTTTGCAAGTCTATGAAGCATGGTCAGGACAGGTTGTGAACAAGAAAAAATGGTCGATTATTTTCTCCAATAAAATCCCGCTGGCAAGGCAACATATGCTCCTACGCCAAACAGGATTTATTGAAGGTAAATTACCTTTTACATATGTGGGAGTTCCCATTGTTGCTGGTCGATTGTTGACAATTCATTTCGATGAGTTAGTTAATAAAATTCGGAGTAGATTAGAAGGTTGGTGGGCTAAAATGCTTTCAAATGGTGCTCATCTTCTCTTGCTCAAGCACGTTCTCCATATTATTCTAGTTCATTGCTTATCCATTTTGTCTATGCCGATTTTGGTATTAGAGAAGAGCAAGTGTCTCATAAGTACTTTCTTTTGGGGAGTCCGAGATGGAAAACCAAAAAGGAAATGGTGTTCTTGGGATGCTATGTGTAAACCAATCTTGAAAGGTGGTGTCGGTCTTCGTAACCTTCATGGAGTTTAGAATGCCCTCCATATGAAGTTGGTATGGAATCTCCTCGAAGGTAAACCCCTATGGGCTCAGTTCTTTTTAGCAAAATATATGGGTTTAGATTATGTTTCTCTTGTTAATGCTCGAAAAGGAACTCAATTTTGTGATATGCTTAAGAAAAATTCTCCATCTGTGCAAGCAAATTCCTTGTGGAAAGTTAAAAATGGTAATCTACCTTTTTGGAGGGATCACTGGGTAGGGTATGACCCTTTGTGTGACCAACAACAGTTTATGGATCTCCCGACTCTAACATTGTCTGAGTGTAAATTTGGGAAAGGTTAGACTATTGATATATTCCAAAGACTGGTTGGTTTTAAAAGAATGGATTCGTTGATTGAAAAATTGGGCAGACTGAAAAATGGTGAGGATGTGCTTATATGGTTTCCTAAGGCGAATGATAAATTTTCCACTAATAGTGCATGGAATTGCATTCGTACTCATTTGCCTACATTCCTATGGATGAATTGGGTTTGGCATCCATTTATTTCCAAAAAAATGTCAAGTTTGATGTGGAAAGCTTTGCATGGCTATTGTCCTGTGGGGCTCGATTGAGGAGAGTGGGTATTACATATAGTATAGGTGCTCTGACTGAAAGCTTTGTGTAGCCTGGTGGCCGATGAAGGAAATTAGTACGTATAGTATAGGCATTTTGACCGAAAGAGAGGGGATTTCATTTTTGAACAAAGAAACCAGAAATAACGATCATTCACACCAAGCGAAGCATGTACGCGAGCAACCAACACACCATGAGGCCCCACCAAACTTTAGGGCTAAGCACGAGCTGCGAAGGATTCTGCCAGTTAGTTTCATGTTGGTGACAGAGGTCCCCCAGATATTGATGTCACATGTCCAGCCCCGCCAGCACTGCATTCAATTTTGTCATTGAACTCGAATGAATCTGGTCAGACTTCTATTTTTGATTTTGATTCTGAATTTGCTGCTAATAAAGGTTAAAAGAGAATGGAGAAGATGAATCTGACTCTAATTATGCACTAGAAATTGCTCATGAAGCCTGCTCATAGAAAACATCTCACTTTCTCCAATTCAGCTTAGTTAGATGCCCAAAATCATAAAGCAACCAGACACATATTCTCTTAAACAATAGGGTAGTTGCCACTGTACAAGAAGGTGTTGATTGAAATATGCATGTGTTTCAAGTGCTTATGAGGATCAGGATCATGTTCTTGCTTTGGGTGAGTTTGCTTCACATATTTGGAGCCGGGCCTGTATTCATTTAGCCATGCCAATATTGATAGAATGAACTAGGAAAAACAGGGTCGAATGTTGGTTCCAACGAGCCAGACGATCTTATTGTAGTGATTAAATTCTTGGTCTTCTTCCTATGATTATTACATGGCAGTTGTGGTGGCGGAGGAATAAGGCTCGCATGGAGGGCACATTAGAATCTATTGACAAGGTATTGATTTCTATTAAATATTGGTTGTGTTGGGTTGCTCTAAAATTTAAAGGTCAATCTTTTATCAGTAAAAGGGATGAGAATTTGCTTTTGTTTTTATATCTTCCTACTCTGGGAATTCGTATAAGGGGAGAGAAAGTTGTTAGATGGGATCAGAGAAGCTAAAGTTTGGATGGTGTAAGCTTAATATTGATGGTTGTTCATTGGGAAATCCGAGTGTTTCAAGGGTTGGAGGCACTATTCATGATCACGATGGGAAACTACTGTTGGGTTTTGTGCTCCTATTGGTTATTACTCTAATACTCATGTAGAGGCTTTGGGTTTGCTTTATGGTTTGCAACATGTCAAACGTTTGGGATTTTGATACTATTGAGGTAGACATGGATTCTAAGTTGATTATTGAATGGATTGAAATCGTAGGTGTGGCTTGTGGTATTTGAAAGATTTTTGGGATGAGATTATGAGTTTTCTTGAGCAAATCTATTTCAATTGACGCCCCATTTATCGGGAGTGTAATGTGGTTGCAGATTTCTTGGCAAAATAAGTGTTTAAGATAATAATATATGATTTACAATTATGCTTTGGAAATGCCACAAACGGCTAGAGGTTTTGTAAGGCTTGATAAAAGTGGTTTTTCATATTTGAAAAGAAAATAATTGTTGTTTGTCACATGGTTGTTTTGGTTTATTCATTATTAATTTTTTTGTTCTTTAGGCATGTTTAGAATTGTTTTATTGGTTTTGATTATTTTACTAGGCATGTTTAGAACACTTTTCATTTATTATTGTTTTGTCTTGGTTAGACATGGGATGTTAATTTTATATTTGTAAATCCCTAATGTCTTGATTGTTACTAAGGTATTCCTCCATCATAAGTGAGGGTTTATTAATAAAATTGAGGAGGGATCACTCTTAGATATGTAACCCTATCTCTTTCAAAAAAATAAAAAATGTAATGCATCTTATTGCATGATTTTACTTGGAATCTTGAACATATTATAAGAGGTGGAAGAATTGGCAAAGTCCTATCCTGAACGATGATAGGCTACCAAAATGGTAATACTTAGTCAAACTAACATCATATTCTAACAATCATTTCACTTGGTATCTTAAATATATGAAAACCTTCAACTCTTTAAGTCTTATATGTTGGACATTCAACTCTTTCAAAGTATGCTTAGATGTTTGAAGTCATACTAATATCACATTCTCAAAAAGATTTCACATGGTGGATTTGCAATTGTGGGTCAACATAAAAGATATATAATTTTCAAGTCCTTTGCTTTGTTTTCTCTCGAGAGAAAGTGATTGGAAGGGTGTGAGTCTCTCTATTCCCACTGAATAGAGGCAGTCCTTGAGAGAGTTTTTAGTTCTTCATTCTTACTTTCGCTACACATACTGATAAATATAGGGTTGAGGGGTGGAGGCCATGGTTCTTTGATGACAATTTGTTTGTCCTGAATTCGTTCGATAGCCATAGTCCTATTAGCAAGATGCTTTTTGATCAGGCAGCCCTTTGGGTTCAATTCCATAATCTCCCATTAGCAGCGATGTCGAGGGATTGTGTTGTTAAACTGGGAGCTCTTTGGGCATAGTAAAGGTGGACGCCGATGATGTTGTCTGGGATTTATCATTAAGAGTGAAAATACTTTTGGATCTGGAGAAACCATTATCAAGGGGGAGGGCAGTTATGCTTGAGGGGGTGAAAACATGGGTGCGCTTTCAATATGAAAGATTGCCCTATTTTTGCCTAACATGTGGGCGAATCATTCATGCCCTAACTAGTTGCCCTGTTACGGAAGCACATTCTACAGTTTTCAAACAATGTGGTAGCTTGCTACGAGTAGATGCAGGATATCAACAATTCAAAGTATTTCTCAGTCTAGTCAAACTTCATCTTTTGGGTAGAATTTCGGTAAGCAAAGGGCGAAAAATGGCGGGGAGAGACTAGAGGTGTCTGATTGGAATAATGATCATATTGTTCGCACATTATCCGTTATAGAAGGCAAGAATAATGGAGCAGGAGTGGAGCCTAAGAATCAGCAAAAATCGTTTAATTTTGAGAGTGATCTAGAACAGTTACAAATGACCAATATGCACCAGGTTTCCTTAAACGGCGGGATGTCAAATAGCTCCAACGACGTTTTAAATTCAATTGAGGTGGCAGAGGATCAAATGGGCCAAGAAATTGTATTATTTTTTTAGGCCCGGAGTGATGTAAAATCCCATCCTTATGAAAAGCAACCTCTGCAGCAGTCCACAAAGACAACATAGAAGAAAAGAGCTCGTCTGGTAGGTACTACCTCAAACTCTCTTGGCAAACTTGCTAGTATTAAATAGAAGCTAATGGTGGATGAATATGATAAGTTAGCTGTGGAGTGTAAGAACTTGAAAGGAACCATAACACCTGTTACAGAGACTCAGAGACAGGTAAATAGAAGGCTATGACAACTCGATTTCTTTCTTTAATTTGATTATACTTAGAATAATTATATTTATCTTGGAACTATCCTAGGCTGTTTGTGGAATTTCTAGAAAATATAATTTCCATGTATCCTTGGATTTTTTCTGGTATTAGAAGAAGAGAGAAAGGCTTAGACAAAAGAATTTTTCTTTGAAGGTCTCAGTCATAGGAATATATTTGGAGACACATAGCATGATTCAAGTTATTGTTTAGGAATTTGTGAGTGTAGCTAAGGAAGTGGTTTTGACCAAAGAAGAGTTACGGTTTGGACTTAGGAAGATTAGAATTTCCATTTAGAATTTTTTTAAAAACAAAAAACTTATAGGTGGCAAGTGGTAATTGGATGAAAGGAAAATCATTGGAGATTCTTTTTGACAAGTTTGGCTATGGTGAGTATAAGGAGGAAATCTAGATGGTTTCAAACTAAAAGAGGACACTTGGCATGTGGAGAACTAAGCCTAGAACTATGGAGGTAAGTGGAACAAGTGACTTAGTCACTAAAATACAAAGGTAGCCAAAAATTGGAGTGAAAGGAACAAATGAGCACCGACTTGGATTGTCCACCGACTTAGTCTAAGATCAAATCTTTGGCGTATCTTCTCAATCATTCTATTATATTGACATGTGCGTGGACATGTGGCAAGTGAGGGTTTTCCATCTAGAAAGCTTCGGATGATACAAACAAACCAAGGGTAGCCGAAACCCATTTTTGTTTTTATCTTAGATTTTGTTACTCAAGTAAGGAGGATTTGTATATCTATTTGTTTGACCCTTTTCTTAGGTGGCACTAGATTAGCCATTGAATAGTTTTCTTGCCAACCGAGCCTAAACTAAGTGGCATGATTAACCTAGACAAGAGGGTAACCGACTTAAGCACAAGGGGGCTTTGGTTTTAGCCTTGCACACCGACTTAGTGTTTTGTATTTTAGAAAAAAAATCCTTGTAACACATATAACCAATTGACATGTGTAAGGACAAGTGGTCCAATTAGCTTATAATAAGCCTAAGTCATCTCTAATACAACTAAGTCTAGTTGGATGAGAAATGAGTATGCTAAAGCCTAGGAGAGAAGAGGTGGTACGGCAAGGAGGTAAACAAGTGTTTTTGAAATTTTCTTACACCCTCTTTGGCCTTAGGATGTCGCCTAATATATATATATATATATATATATATATATATATATATATATATAGACTCCTCCATTTCACATCTTTGAAAAAAAAACACGGCCAACACTAGTCAAGAAAGCCTAAAACTTTTTCTTCAATCCATCCATCTTTTACTAGTTGCTCTCCTTGAGTGAATATCATTTCTATTGAAAAATTAGTTTCACCTATGATTATGTTAGGTTATCCTATGGAAGAATAAAGAAACATGTGGAAGAAATCTCTTGTAAAAGAAGAGTTATTTTAGAACTATGGATGGAAGTTTAGAAAATTAATAGGTGAAATTTGTTAATACAAGAAGTGGAATTTTGAGACTTGCAAGGGTTTCTATGGATTCGGCCTTGATGGGATTCCTTAGAGTATTGTTAATTTATTTTTTTAAATTATTGATATGGTGATTAAATTAAGTTAGTGAGTGATGGAGGAAGTTATATTATTAAGTTTCTTGGAAAATAGTGAAAGATATATTAGTGGTGAAATGGTTATTGGATGAATGAAATAATTGAAGAAAATATTTGCCAAGGGATTAGGTGTTTCGGCTAAGGGCATAGTGTGGTTAAGTTGTGAAATTTTCACCTAGGCCAAGAACATGCTAACTAGGATTAAGAGAAAGGAAAAGAATTTCATAATTTATTTTATATTATATGGCCGACATTATGTTAAGACTAGGATTAAGTTTTTTTTTTTTTTTTAATTTCTTTAAGTGAATTATTTATATTTTATTTGAATAAGAATTTTTAGTATGAGCTACTTTATATGTCACATGACCCTATGAAAAGCATGTAGCATGCATGAAAAGTCTATACATGTCTACATCACAAAATTTCATGTTTTGGGTCATACCGTCTTTCAAGAAATAAGATTATGAATCTTTATAAGAACAATGAAAGAATAAGAAAAGAATAAGACTATGAAAGTCGCGTCATGACAGTGAAGGCGATTTAATTTGACGGATGACTGACATGACTCGGCGGTGAAGGTGATTCGATCTGCCGTATGACTGACGAGAATATGAAAGCTGACGATAAAGGCGATTCGATCTGCTGTCGTGGTCAAGACTAAAATTTATAAAAATAAGGATGAAAATATGAAATTAAGATTTTCACAAAAATATACGTCATGTCACATAAAAGTGTGCACCTGTGTTTACTAAGTCATTTTTTGGAAAAAAGCATGTTTTTATAAAAAGGTACACAATTCAAGTATAAGTCATACATGAGTCATATATGAATCATGATTATTAGGTCCTATGATCATTATTATGTGCATTTATATGTTATGTGCATATTCTATTATTGCTTTTGTTATGTTAACTATGTATTTACTGAGATTTCTCGAAATCTCATATGTGCAATGGTTGCTAGGCAGCCCTGCCGGTTACAATGAGTCTCATTAGTTGGAACATCCGTGGGTTTGGGAACCCACAAGGTGTTCAAGTACTCTCTGATTTAATCAAAGAAAAAGTACACTAACTCTTGTTCCTACAAGAGACAAAGCTTCATCAAAGGTTGATTGAGAAGTTGAAATTTAAATTGGGTTTTGAGAACTTGTTGGCAGTAAGAAGTGAGGGGAGAAGTGGAAGCTTGGCTTTGTTTTGTAAGAAGGAAATTAAAGTTCATCTTAGGAGTTTTTCCAAGTTTCATATTCATGATATGATTCAATGGGAGGAGAGTGGTGAAACATGGTTCTTCACTGGGATTTATGGCCACCCTGAAAATCATAAAAGGCATGAAACTTGGTCTCTCCTACGATCTTTGAATGTTCCTCGGAGTAAACCTTGGTTGTTAATAGGAGATATCAATGAGATTGTCAGTTTGAGTGAGAAAGATGGAGGGAGATTACAAACAGAACAATAGATGCAAGAGTTTAGATTTATGATTGATGATTGTCAGCTACAAGACTTGGGCTATCAAAGAAACATTTTTACCTGGTGCAATAAAAGAGATCCACCTTTTTGTATGAGTGAGAGGCTGGACCGATGCTTAGTTAATTTTAAATGGAAAAGCTTATACACAATGGCTTATGTGGTGCATGGTAATGTAGCTTATTCTGATCATGTACCATTGAATTTAATATTGTAGCAAGAGAAGGATGGAGTATCAAGAAAGAAGTTTTTCTAATTTGAGGCCATGTGGGTGGAGGATAGAGGCTATCAATCTGTGATTGAAAGAGCTTGGTATGGTTATGTAAATGGAAGAACAATGGGATTTGTGATGGAAAAAATTCAAGCCTGCAGTGAACAACTCTAGCAATGGAATAGAACAACATTTGGCAATGTTCAGGGCAATCTCAAAAAAGCAAAACAACAACTCCATTTGATTTCAGCTAATGATCCTTGTGGCCATAATCAAGAAAATCTGAAAGGGGTTAGAGCAGAAGTTCACAAATGGTTATAAATGAGTGAGTTGATATGAAGACAGAGATCGAGTGTTGCTTGGCTAACTTCTAGAAATCGAAATACAACATACTTTCACCATAAAGCTTCCCAGAAGAGGTACAAGAACTTGATAAAAGGAATTAGAGACTCGGCAGGTAGTTGGTAGGTGAATGGTGCTCAAGAAGAAGTAATCCTTGATTATTTTAAAGAATTATTTATTGCTTCTCCTTTAATGGGCACTATGCATTTTTTGGAAAAGCTTGAAGGCAGAGTTACTCACCAAATGAAGGAGCAGCTTAAGGCACGTTTTATGGAAGTAGAAGTTCACAGAACTTTGAAGGAAATGGATCCTACTAAAGCTCTTGGCCCTGATGGAGACAAAGAAATGAGGAAAGGAAAATCAGATGGCAAAGTTGGAAAAATATGTGTTGTGCAAAACCTGAAGGTGGTATGGGCTGTAAAGACTTGAAAATGTTTAACATAGCCCTTTTAGCTAAGAAGTGATGGAGAATTTTGAAAGAGCAAGATTCCTTGCTTCACAAGATGTTCAAAGCAAAATACTTTCCAAACACAAATTTCAGGGAGGCAAAGTTAGTGGCTACACCATCTTATGTTTGGAGAGGCATTTGGGAAACAGAGAGTTTTCTTTATCAAGGCTGTAGGTGGTGAGTGGGAGATGCCAAGTCTATTAAACTTTGGACTGATTATTGGCTTCTTGACAACAAGTTGCTCCAGGTACCAGATTAAATCACAGATGATCAATTGCAGTGGACTGTGTCAGCTTTAATAGATATGGATACAAGGCAATGGAATATTGAGAGAGTTAGAAGCTTATTATCTCCTGTGGAAGCAAATGAAGTCCTGAATTTAATGTTGATTGGAGAGGAAAGACCTGATCAATTAACTTGGGAGCATGAAAAGAATGGAAATTAGTTAGTTAGAAGTGCTTATCGTCTATTTATAAAGCTAAGAGGAGATAGAAATAAAGTTGAATTTTCCGACAGAGAAGAACTGAATAGCATGTGGAAACATATTTGGACGTTAGAAGTTCCAAATCGAGTAAGGATCTTTGTTTGAAGGGTGTGTAATAATGGTCTTCCTACTTTGAGAAATCTGGAGTTCAAGCATGTTGTGATTAATGCCATATGCAGGTGGTGTAATAAGGATGTTGAAGATATTAATCATGCCCTTTTGTATTGCCCAACTATTATCAGGTTTTTGCAGCAACAATTTGCTTTTATTGAGGTTGAGCATATGCAAAAAAAATATATTGCAGATTGTGCTTTTGTTAATTTGAGGAAAGAATTTTGTTGAGCTTCATAACTTGCTAGTATCTACTTGGGGCCGTTGGTTTCAAAGAAACCAGATTTATTTTGAAAATGTGAAGCTAACACCAGAAGAAACAATGAATCATGCTTATTCAGTTGTGAATGAATACAAAATGATTGACGCAGCAACAAGAAATCGAGTGGAAGCTGGAAAAATCCACCTAAACAAGCTGTTAAACTGAATATAGATGGGGCTATATTTCCTAATCATTGTAGATCAGGTGTGGGATTAGTTCTTCGAGATAGTAGTGGCCAAGTCATCTTCTCTGATTGCAAACCGGAGCATGAAGTCTCGGATCCTATGGAGATAGAATTCCTTGTAGTATTGAGGGTTCGTCAAATCTATCTTCCGCAGGGGATTAGTGAATTATATGTGGAAAGTGATTCTCTATTAGAAGTGAATGAGCTTAATAGAGAGGAAGAATCACAGTCCATATGGGGCAATATTATTCATGAGATCAAGAGGCTGATGTCTAGATTTATCGAAATCATAGTGGAGCACGCTTGCTACATCAATAACAATGTAGCACATTCTTTAGATAAGCATTCTTGGCATCTTAATGACCTTATGATTTTGGTGGTACTCCTACCCGGAGTGTGTATCCCAAATCATTTGGCATGATGCATTGATGTAATTTTTAAATTTGTTGGAATGAAATTCAACATCGTTTACTCTATAAAAAAAGATTTCACGTGGTATATTAAATATGTGAAAAGATTCACAAGGTGATTGATTTTAAACAGTATTTCCAAGTATAAAAGCAAATTTCACAAAGTAAAAGGAGTTACTAAGGTCATTTCCACAAGGACAACCTTAACATTATGACTATCTAGCAAAAGCTTATATATAAAGGATAGAGACAAATGAGTGTAGAAAATGAAATTAAATTCCAAGTGAAGATTTATACAAAGAAATTTAAGTGGGATTATGAACATTGGTTGGTTATTTACTTCATGTAGGATAACTCACAAAATGAGTGAGGGGTTGTTTGGAATTTTTGTAGAGATTTAAAATAACATTGGTTTGGTTACCCTATCTTGTAAAATCCAATTTAATGATAAAAGTAAAGGGGAAGATTTGCAATGTGACGACCTAGAATTTTGTGCTTTATTTTATTTAAATTAATTAATTATTATAAGGGTGATGGAGGTATTTTATTTATTTAAACACTTGAAGTTGGGCTTAAAATTGAGCCTTGGAAGCATGACTTAGGATATTGGCCCAATTATTGTATCAAAGCCCATAAGCCCATGAGAATGATCCATGAGTCAACCAAACCCATGCATGGAGACACATGTCACCCTAGGAAAGCTTTAGTAAGTCTCCAAAGACTAGTAGGTGGGAGGAAAAAAATACTAGTAGTTGGAGGGTTTGACTAGTTGTTTATAGGAGGAAGAAGTGTGAAAATCTAAGATGAGATTTTCTCATCTTTAGCCAACTTGGTAGGCGTGTAAGGCAAGGAGGAGTCTTCCAATTGAGTTTCTCGAGGTGGATATCAAATCTAGGAGGTTGACTTGTACTAGATCTTGTAAGAGTAGAAGATTTGTGCGTAGGAGATCACTTGAAAGATGTGTATGACAAGTGACAAGTGGAGTGGTTGTGTCATTGAGAAGAGAAACCTTGGTTGGAGAATAAGGAGCCTATGTGTGAAGTGGAGAAGGGAAGCCAACCTTGCTTCACTTTGAGTTTCCCAATGTGAAGCTCATCCTTGACATGACGAAAAGATAGATTTTGTGTAAGAAAATCCTTAGAGATATGTGTTGACTTATAAGGGTGTGATGATGACAAGTGAGGTGACTATTATTAGAGAGAAAGAAGTCTTCCAATTTAGTTTCCCTAGGAGCATACCAAATCTAGTTGAGTGACATATGCTAGATTTGGTGGAAGAGGAAGTAGTTGAGAGGAAAATGTGAGGAAGAAAGGTTTCGGGTGATTTGGAAATGAGAGTGCTGAATCCCATTGGGTTTCCCTAGGTGACCAAATCTAGAAGGAAGATCTTGAAGGGACTTGAAAAAGTGTGTAGATGATTGATTGAGTGATGTGACAATAGGAAGCATCATTGGAGAGAAGAAAGAAAGGCTTGTGGAAGAAAATGGTTTTGGGTAGGGAGTGTAGCCACCCATGCTATTTTAGTTTTCCTAAGTCTTTTCCAAATCTAGATGATTTTGACACTTGAGATTATGTAAGAGTGTGTAAGGCATGTGTGTAAGAGAGAATGATTGATAGAACTCATAAGAAGAAAATAAGACTATGGATGAGATGAGAAGATTCGGATGACACAAGGAAAAGGGTGTAGCCGAATTGGTGCAAGTCCATTTCCCCAAAATTGATCTTGAGATCTTGGTAAGGGACATACGAGATGATGGATGAGTGTGGAAGAGATGATGTGAAAGAAATTGGGGGGCAAAGCCCATGTGAGGCGCTGGACATGGATGAAAAAGTGAGGAAGAACCCAACCTAAGTGTAAGCTAGATTAGGCATGATGTGATCCAGTGATGGAAGTTACTCAAGTGTATTTCAAAACCCATCAAATGTCAACCCTAAAAAGTAGGAAATGAGTGGCCTAAGAGCCTAGAGTCTCACTTGGCCGAATGGCCTTATGCCTTTATTCTTTCCCACTTGTTTGTTTCACTTGTTCACCCACACACCTCCACCTTACACACGGCAACAAGTTCTCCCATCTCACTCTCACTTTGCTTCTTATTCTTCTATCTTCTAAGCACCAAAATACCCTAAGTTCAATAGAATCAAGCAAGCATTCTTGGTGGAAGACTACTTGAAGAGGTAATGCAAAAGCCTAAGCTGTTTCAAGAATAGAAAGCTAGGTTAAATCACATGCACACACCAAGGCCTATATCCTTAATATTTTCTTTTGAACTATATGCTTATAAACTATTTTAATGGATTGTTTATGTATATATTTTCAGAGCAGATATTTGCTACTTGGAGTATTGTAAGTGCACTTTTATCTTGATCTTACCATTTCTTGTATATATATTGAGTGAATGTATTTGTATTGGTTGTTGGATGTATGGAAATGCTAGATTAGGTTTTTCTAAAGGAAATGCTTTGTTGCTATAGTAGAAAACCCGTGCTTGATCCATATGATTCTTTAGGCTTGAAATTTGAATATGTTGGTGGATCTAGCTAAGTTGTTGCAAAGGAAATGAAGCATGATGATATGATATCTGGTGATGGTAGAAATGCATGCATGACTAAGATTAAGTTTGTTAAGTGCTTGGAGATGCTAGGTTAGGTTCTCTTGAAAGAAATGTTTTGTTTATTTAGTTAAAAATCTATCCTTAGTCCATATGTTATTGTAGGCTTGAATCTATATTATGTTGATGGTTTTAGCTAAATTGATGCAAAGGAAAAAGAAGCATATTGATATGGTATATAGTGATAAGAAAATGTATGTGTGACTAAGATAATATTTGTTGGATGATTGGGATGCTACGATGAATGCTTAAAGAAATGTATTATATGCTTAGTGAAAAATCCATGCTTAGCAAGGTGTATGATTCTAGGCTTGAGATTTACATTTTTATTGGTGGATTTGGTTACTTTGGTATAAAGGAAGAAGAGAGCATGATTAGTATGAAAAATGGTGACAAAATGCATGCATGTTAAAATGATGTTTGGAGTTGAAAAGAATATAAATTGGTGCATATATGGGTTTCGGTTTTAAAGGTTTTAAGGTTAAGTTTTTAATTGATTAACTATTCTTTCATATGATGATTGAGCCTTGAATACTTGGAGAGAGTTAGAAGCATGAAAAATTTGGAGGATTTCGTAACATGATGTTTCGGTTTCACATGTATGATTTAGTGTGCTATTTTGGTGGAAGGAAAAGTGATGAAAATACTAATCCTAAGGACAATAGGTTTCGGTTAACCTCTCTTAGTGAGGCTAAAATGGTTTAGTTAATTTTACTAAGGTTTAGTGAGTATGTGGAAGGAAAAAGAAGGAAGAAACCCTAGGTAGTAACCAAAGAGGGTCTCGGCCCAACCATAGGGGTGGAGGCCGAGCACCCCACTCAACTCATTAGGCCCAATTTTGTGCATATATATGGATGGTGAGTTGAATGATGTGATGTTTGACTTATGAAAGAAGATGGCTAAGTGTGCACTCGGGTTCGTCTCGGGTTTTTGCATGATTAGCGTTAAAGGTTTGCATGTCACATGCATGAAGCACGAAAATCATGTTTTTGGAGTCAAACATGTTTTCAAAAGAAAAGAAAAGAATTAAAGTTTTTATAAGAATCTTAAAGGCTGGGACGGGGAAGTGCCCCAGTGGAACTCCCTGTTCACTCAGGAGTGATTAAAGTTGAGTGAAAGCCCTTGGGTTGACGAGGAACAGTCGGCGGACCATGTATGGCTCCAAAAGGTGTTCGGAGCGTTGTCGCACCTAAAGCTAGTGGATGCCCAAAAAGCGGTATTGGCTTTTTCCTTATCGATATTTGAAAAAAGTTTGTAGTTACTCGGAGAGAAATCCCCGAGTGGCGAAAAGTGCGAAAGGATGCGAAACGTATTCACCTAGGTTGACATGGTCGCTGGGTGTGACGGTAACTAGCGGGGAGCACACGGTGCATAGGGGAACCGTGAGGTGTCCAAAAATGAACAGTGATGGGAAAGGTGATACGTAACTCCCATATCACTGATAAGGACTTTCACGACATGACGGGGAAGGCGATACGTAGCTGTCGTCAAGGTCAAAGAATGATATGAAGATGATAAATGGTGCCTAAGATAAGAAATGATGAAAGAAACGAAAAGTTTTTACGAAAAAGGGTTTTTAAAGCATGAGTCAAAGGAATTTCGTATATGATGAACCCTTTTTATGAAAAGCGAGTATATGAGCAAAGATTGAAAGAAAGTCAAGTTTTTATGAAAGTCTTCATGAGCATATGCATTTGCTAAGTCATTAGTCGCATATGCATGACACATGTTCTGTTTGTTATTCACTGATATGTATGGTTGAAATGATTTTGTTGAGATAGTTGTGTATTTACTGAAATTTCTCGAAATCTCACCTGTTTATATTTCCACTATCGTTCCTTGTGGGGACGATAGAAGTTGTTGCAGGAAAAGATGACGTCGACGACTATGAGACTCGACGAGACTCTCTAGACCACTGATGGTCTAGTGATCTCCCCACTTGTTGACGTGGTCGCGGGGTCAGCGTTTGAATGAGGATGTTTACTTACGTTTTATTTGGATCTTAGAGGTTCTCGACGTTTTGGGAGAGTATATATATTTTTGGAGACTGATACACTTAATGATATTTAGTAATATAAAGTTTATTTTGGGATCTTAAAATTGTTATACCATGTGATGTAAGGCAAAATTTTAAGTTCTTGCCTGATTATAGAATGGCTTGACCTTTTCCGCTGCGAAAATTTCCTATTCATTGTGTTTAGTTTTAAATGCATACTCGAACGTAAATAAGAACGATGGGTGAACTTCCTTGTGTTGTTTATCTCCGACATCTCGGTTTGCATTCGATCCCAAGCGTGGACGGGGGCATCGACATGCAATGTACTTAGCCCCATCTTTTGAAGTTCTTCAGAGTTCCTGTCTAGATTACATATACTGAAGGGCTGGACTTGTATATGAATTTAATCCTTCCAATTTTTTTTTTTATATGTTCCAAAACTTGTGTGGGTCTCTATGAGGAACCATTTAAAGGCTTGGTAAGCTCCAATGGACTCTTGATATCAGACTTGTTCTCGATAAACACTCCACAACTGGTCATCTAAGAGATATTGGTCTTAAAAACGCATTAATACCATTGGGTTGAGCTTTATGGATTGCGAAATCTATCCTAGTAATTTGCTCGAGCAATTGTTGTTTTGGGCATATATACCATCTTTTCTAGATTGTCTTGAGTATTTTGCTAGAGATACCTAATGCTATTATGTCCACTATTGGCAAGTACAAATTCATATTATTTAATGAGCTGTACTTTTTAGTTGCTAGTGGAATAGTTTGGATTGGTACTCATCTTTTCCATCTTGATATTTTAGAAGTAAAATTTGGTTCCCTAAGGAGGATAATATTGACAATCTCTTTTGCTTGTGGCTATAACTTCGTCAATAAGGTCATAAATAATAGTGAAACTGCTTTGATACTTTTGTAGACTCTTTGTTGTCAACTCCAAACATGAGAAATGATCACCATCAATTAGAACAAGTGGAAAATGCAGATGTCAAAGTAAATGAAACCGAGGTGGACTGTATACAAGACTCAAATAAAAAGTGATGATGTTGGAAGGTTTTTGTACTTGCAAGGAGTGGAGTACATCATGTGGTGCGCATATGATGCTCACTTATATGCTTCATTCGCACTGCTTGAGTTGTTTCCCAAGATTAAACTCAACATTCAGCGAGATTTTGTAAAGGCTATCTTATCTAAGGATGGAAGGAAAGTTAAGTTTCTGACAGAGGTCAATTGTTGAATACGTAAGGTTAGAGGAGTAGTTCCTCATTATTTGGGAACACATGATCCATGGAATAAACTAAATGCATATAATATTCATGATACAAGCAAATGGAAGGACCTGTCATTTGGAGTTGATGTTTGGCCAACAGTTCGTGTTGCCTAGTGCCATGGAATACATGGAATAGTTTGATCGGGAAGATGATGGCTTCATTGAGAATGATGGGTTCCCAAACCAAACATATGATACTTGGACAGTTCATGGGATAAGTGCTTACTGTGGGTGCCTGTGGCTTTCTACATTCCAATCTACAGCTGCAATGGCCATTGAACTTGGGGATGGTAGTTTTGCTGAAAGGTGCAAAAGCAAAATTTTGAAAGCCAAACCATCATTGGAGAAATGGAATGGTTCTTATTTTAAGTGTGTCAAGTAGCAATAGTAAATCCATACAAGCAAATCAACTGGCAGGGCAATGGAATATAGCATCTTGAGGGCTGCCTTCACTTTTTGATGGCTTTAAAATCATAAATGCCTTTCAAAAAATATTTGATTTCAATGTAGTGAAAGTTAAAGGAGGTAGAATGGGTGCTGTAAATGGGATGCATCCCAATGGAAGGTAGATGTGTCTTGCATGCAATCACGTGAAATATGGTCGGGTATAACCTATGCTATGGCCACTACAATGATCCTCAGTGGAATGGAGGAGGCATTTAAAATTGTTGAAGGCATTTTTATTGCAGTCTAGTTGGAAGATGGATATGGGTCAGTTCCAACTTCTATACACATGCATTGGTTATTTGTGTTGTGATTGCTCCATTGAACTGTATCAAGTAAATAAAGGATCACTTATGGTATGATATGAACAATAAGTATATATCATGTCACTTGCCAATAACCATGGTATATAAAACATGGTCCAAGATTTTCAAATTTTGTGCTGTGGTACTTTAGCTGACCAGGAGATGGAAAATTTTACAAACCTAGGTTCATTGTCTTTAGTTGCATGTGCCCTACATTAGCATTATTTAAATTAGTGGACCTACATAGATTAAAGTTTTCATATAGTATAAATTGCCTAATATAAAGTTTGGATAATATTTATAAGGCCTAATAAATATGATTGATAAACTGACATAATTGGACCGACAGATATCTTGAAGCCCATGATTGTGGTCAGGTCATGTGTATAAAGTGGTACGGGCCTAATTGAAGTGTAGAGACCCATTAAGAACGTATGTAATTCCAATGTTTTATGATGGGCAAAACTGAAATTCTAGGTATTATATATAAGGTCATGGTCTCTACTCCATATTCACTTTTCAACTCTTCACATCCCATCCTTAAGAGCTCTTCTAGGGAGTGAATATTGAATGTGCAAGATTAGACTAATGTGCTCTTCCATCCAATGGTTATAGATATGCACATTCTTTGTATTATTTTATTTCTTCATGGATTTGACAAGCAATTTTGATATTTTTGAATATTATTAAAATCCAACACCCTATCCTTAACCAAATGACCAATAGAAATTATCAACATAACAAATGCAACTATTAGTATCTCGTGTGAAATACAATGACCACAATTTGGAACTACATATATCAGGGCGGTGCAATCTTTTTTGGTGGGTGTGTGTGTATCTAATTTGGGTATTGAGAGATCTTCCATGCAGATACTGGTTCCAGGTTCCAGAGGGGTGGACAATTGACGAGCATTTTCGATCTTTCATGTATATGAGGCCACTCTCAATTTGGGGTATGCAGCATGCATTATCACTGCCCAAGGCTATTCCTAAGGACCCTAGGATCAATATAATGGACGGAAACCACATATCTCCCTGTAGGTTTAGATCCTCTCACAATGAAACAGGAGCTAGAAAGATAGCCAAGAAAGCAAAATGCCTCCGAAATTCTGTATTTCGTTGCGGTTGCAGATTGTAGCATGTAAGTTCCCTTATCATTGTAAAGAAGTGTTTAGGGGAGGTATTCCTTTTAGAAAATAGAAATAAAAGTCTAGTTTGTTATCCGGCTAATACAATTAGATGATGTATAAGTGATAGGTCTTTACATTTCTCGTTAGCATTTATTATTTACTTTTATTTATTATATTGTGAATTGGTAGTAAAATACTTTATAATTTGAAAAATATTGTGCAACTCTTCCTCAGAAAATCTCTTGTGTTATATGTGGTTATAGTTGGATGGTGAATTCTAAAACCTAAGACTGCATGTTTGGATGCTTAAGACAGAATTATCAATGAAGATAAAAAGTAACAACTTTTTTAGGTGAATTGTTCCATATGTACACTGTTGCAGCTGAATCTTTATTATATGCATTATCAACCCATTGGCTTTTGATAGGGGAAAAGGTTTTGACAATTGAAAGGGGCTTCAACTTATGTCATGTAACTTCTCAAGGGAATGCCAATGTAACAAACCCAATGGCTGGGTTGGCGGCATTTGAGGCTTTGTTGGGTTGGAATTTAGTAGTTTTAGGTTGATGAATTTACCTATGTAGTTAGAACAAGTTAAGTCCAAGTATGTGTATGCATATAAGGGCATTCTGGAAGATTGATAGAAATAAAAATATTTATGCAATCATGAATTGTGCAATCGTCATATAACCACTTTGTAAAAAGTGAAAAAATTATGAGACTCACACAAAAGAAATTATTTTTTTAATAATAGATCTTACTCTTTTTTAAAACGATTATGTGAAGTTTACGCATCCCAAGGTTGTATGTAAAATTACTCTTGATAAAAATAATCAAGTCTCTCTTTTTTTCTCTTGGAGGCAGGGTCACCCTCAAAGTTGACCAATTTTCTTGTATTTCTTTTATTATTCCTTATATTTTTCATCCAAGATATTAAATGGATTTGTTTGACAACTTAAACTAGGTTCCAGGTGTATTTGTTAAGGGTGGGGTACATGAAAGTAGTCCTTATATTCTTATAGAGAGAAAGTTATTCAAGATTCTCCACGTGGAAAGTCGAGCATTACCGTTACGCATCATAAAGAAGAAAGTGAAGGTGATTAAACAGTTTGTAATAAGTTCTACAATAGTGTTTTGGATTGTGCAGACTTTGGAAGAATGCTCTCAAGCTTACTGTAATAAAGGATTTATCAAAACTTTTAGCTTCGGTAGTAGTGCTTATATTGCACGATGGTCCTCAAATGCTTGTGGAAAATATTTGACCATAGTAAAGCATAAAGGTGGTGGCAGGAGAAGCATAATCATCATACCCAAAGAAGTTGAAGGTCAAGGTTGGAGAAACATGGCTATGGAGCTTTATGAGATGTGTGGCTGTGTGAGTAAATTTGTAGGGAAGAAATACGGGATGTTGAATCTCTCATCCAACAACCTTTGAAGATAGCCGCATGCGGCACAACTGCTGTTAAACATACGCAGTAGTAGTCATAGGCTATGCTTTAGCCACAAGAGGTAACACCAGTAGAATAAAAGCGGTACTGAGAAGAGCAGTGTTGAACCAAAAACTGAAGGGAAGTATTAGAATATTGAAGGAGAGAGAAGTTACTGACGTGCTGCCAGCTGTGAGTGTTTACGCAAGAAAGGATGGTGGCTCTATGTTCAAGGTAACCATTGTAGAGGAAACTTCCATATGTGCTACGGCATAGGGTGTAATAAACAGAATTGACAAGGATATGGGCTTGGGCCAGGGCTTGGAAGTGGCCTAATATGTTTCTACCATTGGGTTTGCATATGGGCATAGGGAAACAAGAAAGTGTTGGGTTGAGAAGGGTAAGCAGAAACCCACAAGCCCATAGGGCACCAGACCCAGTGATGGCGGGTCAAAAATGTGTGCCACTCGACAGCTTTGGACTTCCTTCGAAGCTGCAAAAAGCTCATTAGTGGCAGCCAATCACCAAATGAGGTCACCATAGATCAATCAATAGAGGAAGGCGAGTTGGCAACGGTATCCTGACCAAGCGGGGGGCACCACCGTTTCGCATATTGGATGCTGGGCTGGTTTTTTATGCATGAAAAGGTCGGTCGGACTGTCCAAAGAGTGTCGTTCGTGGAAATGAGTGAGCTTTTGAGCTTGGAAAATAAGCCAACAAAGTTGTGTGATCATGAAGATAATATAGAGGTAATGTGAACTTCAAACACCGCGATGGTTGTGTTTGAATCGGATGGATCTGAGGGAGAGTATTGGCAGAGGCTAAGTTTGGTCTTGGATAGAGTGGGTGTGGTACAAGTAACTCCATTGATGAGTGAAGATGCTTATTGTGAAGAACCTAGTTCCATGGTTTTCCTTACATCCAAGCACAAATGGCAACATCCAAGCTTCAGATTATGTTTTACACAAAGCAAAGGAGATTCAACACTGTGTGTAGATTTTGTGTGAAGGTTTTAAGGATCAATTCATAGCTCTCCTTGCAGCTATAGATGCTGAAGACTCATTTTGCATCAGGTCAGAGCTCATATTAGTTAAGGAAAGAGCAAGAGAACTTAAAAAAGACTTGATTGGACAATAAATGATGGACCAAGAGAAAAAAGTTCCAATCGTGGAGGATCAAAGGGAAGGGCAACAGAGGTTTTATGAAACCAAAAATTATTTCTTGGAACATAAATGGGCTGAATGAGAAGGAAAAACACATTCACATTAGAAATCAGTTTCTTAAATAAAAGGAAAACATTGTATGTTTGCAAAAAAGGTAATTGGCATTTATCCCATTTCACATTATTATGAGTTTGTAGGGTTGTAATCAAATGAGGTGGCAATATCTATGGTTTTTTTTAAAACATGCTGGGAAGTGCTTAAAGAAGACATCATGAGATCTTCCATGAATTTCATGAAAATGAAAGGTTTGAAAAAAGTCTAAATACAACTTTTATAGTACTCATACTAAAGAAGTTTGGTGCCGTAGAGGTAAAAGATTATCGTCCCATCAACTTGGTGGGTGGGTTATACAAAATTTTGTCCAAAGTATTGGTGAATAGCCAAGAGCTTGATGACTTGATGGAATATAACCCAATTCTGGATTTCAAACCCCCCACACCCCTTATGTGGAAAGTATGGCATCCATTTTGGATTGTAAGATATCTCAGTTACCCATGATATATCTGGGCCTCCTGTTGAGTGCTACGTTTAAATTGAAATCAATTTGGGATGATATTATAGAAAAGAATAGAGATGAAATTAGCTAGTTGGAAGAGGATTATCTATCCAAAGGGGGTATGGTGACCCTTATCAAAAGTAATGTTCTCAATTTGCCAACTTATTTCCTTTCTCTGCCAAGGTGGCCCATTGCATGGAGAAACTCCAACATGATTTCTTATGGGGGATACAAGAAGAGTCTAAATTTTACTGGGTGAAATAGGTCACAATTTTTTCTCTCCCATTAAAAGAGATTTGAGAATTCGAAACTTGACATCTTTGACATCTTTCAATAAAGCCTTGCTTGACAAATGGTTATGGAGATATCACTAGGAATGGGAGGTCGAAGCCTGGGAAACATGGGGAGGATGGTTCCTAGTAAAGTGAGGATTCCACTAATCTCAATCATGTAGAAGATGATTCCTATATGTATTGTTTGGTGCCTATGAAAGGAACAAAATGATCGAACTTTTGAAGATAAGGAGCAAACAAGTAGATTAGAATGTTCTTTGTTAAAACTTTGTTCCTTTGGGTGAGTGTTGTAAATTGTAATGGCATAGATTCTCATGATTTTCTTGTTTCTATCTTTCCCTCTTAGCTAGATGTAAACTCTTGTATACCCCTTGTAACTTTGGCTATTCCTATTGATATTGTTTCAACTATCCTTTTACTTACAAAAAATTGAAAGAAGCCTTGATTTCGGATCTATTAATCATCGCCAATGGAATGTTACAGTTCTAAAAAACGCACAAGATTGAGAAATTGATTTTTCTCGACGTTTTTTGACCATGTGTACTACACTCCTTTATCAAGGGGAGTTGAAGACAAGATCTCTTGGTGCTCCTTTAATAAAGGGATATTCACAATCCGCTCTTTCTACCAAACCATGACCACACTAAACACAAGTCCATTCTCATGAAAAAGCATTTGGAAGACAAAAGCACCTTTTAAGGCCACTTTTTGTATGGATGGCTTCTTTGGGGAAGATTACCACTCTAGATAGCTGAGATGTGTGTTATTGTGGTTGTAGAATTATGTGTCACATAGAAATCTTTTATCAAGCCAAGATGCTTAAACTGGTGGCACTGATGACAGTATATCTAGAAAAATTGGTTAAGAACTTAGCTAAGAACAAAACTTTTGGGACTCAGTTACAAAGGGAATTGCTCTTGGGCATGAAGGAAAAAATGCTGAAGCCGAGGGGAACAACTTGATGTGGGTGATGGAAGAGTTGGATAGTGGATTAAGTGGTATGTTCTCCTTGAAGAGTGTGGTGGAGATGTTATACGCCACAAACATGTAAAGGTAAAATAAACTGATTGGGAATTGGAGTATATGAATATTGTCAAAAGAAAAGGAAAACATAGAAAACAGGTAAGCATTTACAGACAACCAGAGGTTATCACTGATCCATTGATGAAAGAGTACTTATAATTTTAACATGATTCCCAATACTGCTGGAGTAGTTACTGTGATCAATAACATATTTATCTACAATGAGTATACACAATCATTTACAAGATTTACAAACTCTGTTATCCCCTAACAAATTCACAACCAGGTTTAGTGTAGGTGCGCTCCGAGCATCATCGACCTCATGAACCACTGCAGAACGCAAACATATATCAAATTGTCATTTACAAGTGAGGTGATGAAATATTGATCCCACACCTTTGAATACAT
The DNA here is from genome assembly GCA_036559045.1 of Platycarya longipes. NCBI lineage: Eukaryota > Viridiplantae > Streptophyta > Magnoliopsida > Fagales > Juglandaceae > Platycarya > Platycarya longipes. The sequence goes on from CM071790.1 coordinate 27,550,180, forward strand.
CACTTCCAACGTGATTGAAGTTCTTGGTCCCTCATAGTGATAGTACCGAAGCGGGGAAAATTTCTCCATCACCCAGATCCAAAGGATTGACCTCCCATCCACCTTCTCTCCAGTAGGTAGAAGAGATTTCTGGGATGTGAGCAACTTTCGAATAATCACTTTTTTTTTCATCGGGGCGGAGTGTCTGTATGAATTCTTCAGGCATGTCAAAGAATTCAAGAACTTTCAAGTTGGTGAGATATTCAATGCCTATTGGCACACTCTTCAGCAATTCACAGTGCTGGATAATTAGCTTTTCAACACAAGGCATTGCTCCAGCCTCCACTTGCATGCATCTAAGTTCACTGAATTCGTCAAGGCCTAAAACCTTGAGCTTCTTGAATCCCCCGATCCTAAAATACAATGTGTCTCCCACAAAAGCTTGAAGTAATTCGAGGTGAACCAGATTGGCTAATTTTTGGAGGAGCACAAGTGGATCATCCTTTAATCTACTCCATTTCAATGACAATCTGACCATACCATGGAGTGATGGTATCCAGTGAGGTAATCTTTCCAAACGTCATCACAAATAGACCCGCTGCAATGGAGGTGGAGAAGAAAGGTGCTGCAAATCAAGAATCTCTTCTTCATCTATTGAAGTTAAAGACAAAGCACGAAGGTTAGTCAGCTTTGTAAGGGATAAACATAGAGACTTCCCATCTTCTTTTCTCAGCTTTGTAATGCCTAGCCTCCTCAGTTGAAACAGTTTCCCCAACTCTAGCATTAGAGTCTCACCGCCTTTGTTTGCTTCGATGAAACACAGCTTCTGTAGGGATCTCAGAGCCCCTATATTGCCTAGGACCTTAAAACCATATCTCGAGTGAAAATATTCATAAGATTGAAGCTCAACATGATATACAAGGAGATGCCGTAGTCGTTGGAGCTTCAAGATCCCAACAGGCAATTCTGTGACTCGAGAATATTTAAGATCCAATGTCTGTAGGTTCTGGAGCTTTCTTATGAGGCTTGGAATGGTATTAACCTTGGTACTTTTAAGGCTTAGATATTTCAAGTAGTGGAGGTTGACTACATCCATCGGAAACTTGTTTAAACGTGCATTTTGCAAATCCAACACATTTAGCAGCTTAAAATCTTCAGGAAACAATCTTTGTATGTACAACTTTTCTGCCACTTGAAAGATGAACAATGAACGTAGACGAGAAACTGACCTGTTTTCTTGTAGATTTTGCAATGAATTATGTATAGAAAGGCTTCGAACCTTATCTGGTCTCGTCGTGTTCTGGTCCTTAGCTATGCAGGTGAAGTCCCGATCTCTAGCCTTTGACATGATGATCTCCAGTAGCAGGTCATGGACGCGATATAGTTTGACCCTTCCATCGGTGGTCGTGGCTACCACTTGCAGTAGGCCTCTATTCAAGAGTTCATTGAGGTAGTCCTCTGCAACTTCTTCCGGTGTTTTCCCTTCTTTGGCTTCAATGAATCCCTCTGCCATCCATAATCGTATTGCTCTCATTTGCTCAATACGATAATACGATAGTCCTCTGGAAATATGCTCAAGTATAGAAAACAAGATTTTAAGTAGGATGGAAAATGATTGAAACTGAGTGAAAGTACTTTCTTCAGATCCTGGAGTTTATCATTCCCATCAATTTCAGCCCCAAGACTGCGGCCAACCATATCCCACTTGACAATCCCGCGCGGTCTTTTGTAGCCAAAACACCACTGATTGCCACAATTGCAAGGGGAAGTCCATCACACTTTCTTAAAATTTCTTGACAGATTTCCTTGAGATAAACAGGGCATGCATTCCCTTGAAAGGTGTTCCTGCTGAAAAGTTGCCAAGATTCTTCTAGGGTCAAGGGCTTCAAGTTATAGACCTTACCTACAGATTCGACAACAGATGAGGAGGCCACATCAGCATTACGAGTGGTGAGGATGATCCGGCTGCCACAGTTGTTGTTAGGCATGGCATATTTGAGAGCATTCCATTCAGACAGTTGCCAGACAACATCCAAGACAATCAGGTACCTCCTTTTCTGGAGCAAATCCTTGACTTTTCTTCTGAGCCTGTCTATGTTCATGCTGTCTAAACCTTCTGGAATTGGTCTACTGACTGCACTGAAGATTTGGCGGATCGTGTCTCTGAGGAGTTCTTCCATCTTGAAAGATTGAGAAACAGTGATCCATGCACGTCTTCCGAAGTGTTTCTTCACTGCTGGATCATCATATACTTGCTTTGCCAAGGTAGTTTTCCCCATTCCACCCATTGCTACCACAGAACCTACTTTAAGTCCATAACCACCCTTTACCAGCCAATCCATTTGCTGCTGCATAGGCTCATCTATCCCTACTAAATCAGTCTTGTCGAGAAGAAGAGCATCCCTTCGACGATACTCCCATGTATTTCCTGCACTCGAGATGCCTGAACCTTGTTCGGCTTGAGTGAATTTGGGAAAGAGCCTCTCATGAACCTCGGAAATATTTTTGATTCTGGAGTTGATGCAACGTAATTCGGAAATAATTCGAGAACGAGCCTTCATGCTCTTGATACAACATGAAAATTTGTAGATAGGAGCATAGAATCCTACCCCATGATCACATTGACCATGTTCTTGAATAAGTCTCAATTCATCAAGAGCATCTACTGTTTCATAAACAATCTCTCTTACTTGCTTAAGCCATACTTTGAGCTCCTCATCACTTTCTTCCAACGCATTTGCAATCTTCAGCAAAGTACTCATGCGCTCTAATTCTCCTTTCAGATATAGATCTTCTTCCCGATCCCCGTTGAAGAGTGGAATCTTATTTTCAACAAAGCTAGAAATCTTGTCAAGCAGAAAGTTCATTAGATACTCTGCTGCCATTTTTTTTCCTCCAAAGTTCTCAAGGCATCGTCACTTTTAACTCTCAAGACATAGAGTTTTACTGAACTGATCTTTAGCTATGGCCATATTCTTTTATTCTTTCCGCCTTTCAATCCTTATCGTTGGTTCACACCGTGTTGACCCATCTGAAAGTTAGTAATGTTTAATAAAATGAGTAGCTTCCCCGTTTCTTCAACCTTCATGAAGTAGGGTATATACAAACAGGTTATCTTGCATCATAACCATTGTTGGAAAGCAATTAAGAAGCTGTTGGCTTGCCTTGTCTGCAAAAGGATTGTTTTTATCTCTATTAATAAATGGTTAATCTGGGGTGTTGGCTGTTTCTAATAGAAGCCATGAAAAGTTATGAAAGCCTTAGGTACAGCTCTCTGAGCATTTTCTCTTTGCATTCCCTCCCAAAGAGATAATTTTGACTTGAAAAATTTTATACATCATACTATCATCCTAATTTCATCTCATTAAATAACATTTATTAATATTAAATAATCATTTATTATATATTTTTTTTATCATCTAATAATGATGAATGTGACACGTTTTACTTTGTAGGATAAAAATGGGATGAGAGAGCTATATAGTATTATTATTTGACTTAGGTATCGGAGTTGTCCATCACTAAGGGTGAAACTACTATCAAGTTTTAGAAAAATTAATTTGCTTCATATAAGTTTTACTGAAATTATTTTATATAATTTACTTTGTGTAAATAATTGAAATTCTTCTTTATATAATTAAAATTGCTTTTCAATATTCAGGTTTTTAAAATTTTTATTGAAATTGTTTATCCCAAAATTTTACTGAGTTTCACTTTAGAAATGATAATAGATGAATTTTATTCCATAAAAGATCGTCGTCAAGCTTAATTTAAAGGAAAAATCCTAAGACGGTATTTTGTTTTCATTTCTTTTTATAATGGTCTTTAGCAAATTATAAAAATCATAAAAAAAAATTATTTTATTGAATGATTTATAAGTATGTATTTTTTTATATAATTTTATGGCGTAAGATTATTATTTTTTATATACTCACGAACAAAAAATACATATTATGCATGAATACCATACAGTTTATCAATTGCCCACGAACACCAGTCTCGTTTGTATTCGCAACTCATCTCAACTCATCTTCATTTCATCATTATATTTTTATAATTTTTTATATAAAACACAAATTCCTATACACATTTTTTAAATCTTAATACACTTTTTTCAAATTTCAAAATAATAATAATATTAAAAAATAAATTAAACTCATCTCAACTCATCTCATCTCCGAATCCAAACAAGACCCAAATCTAGTTCTGCCCTCTATCCATCACCATCCCGAACCCTCCCCATCTTCTTAGATCTTGTAGGTCTTACTAAGGAACCACTATGTTGTCAAGTTACGAAACACAACATCAACACCTTCCATGAAAAAGCTGGATGCTGCATGTAAGCAAGAATATACTGTTCAAAGGTTTCTTAAATGCTTGTTAATTTACACTTTTCAGAGGACTAGAACGAGTCTTTGTTTTTTGGATTAGAACGAATCTGTACCACGTCTTGTTTGTCATTTTGCATTTATCAACAGGGGAGGTGGAATGTATAAAAATAATAGTGGTGCTATGTTTAAGCGAATGCTGAAAAGTGAAACGATCAATCGAGCCTGCAGGAGGGTTGACTTATGGTAACCTGTTCTATAATCTGTATAAAAAGTAATGAACACAGACCTTTCACTATATTTCATATCAACCAAATCAAACTAATCACAGCCACAACTTGTTTACTGTTTATTCTTTCTTGTAGGCCAAGAAACGGAGGAAATTGTTTACACTTTTTCTTTTATTTATTGTTTTAATTTAAAAATAAAAATAAAATAAAAATAAAAATAAAGATCTTTTGGTGGCTCTTGCGTATGAGCCAACGCCATAGTTGTTCCTCTGTGTCTGCAAATCTTGCAGACGAAGTTAAAATACAAGTGGCTCAATCTTTCTTGCAGACTTGGACAAATATTTTGTTTTATTTTATTTTGTAGGGTCATATAAATATATATCTATTTTGAAGTTTCCAAGGAGTTGTGCTCTCGCGTTTCCAAATTTTCTGACATTGTTTTTTCCCGAAAAAATCAAATGGAGACTTTTAGAAATACGAATGTTGAATTTTAAAGCTTCCGTTCATATGGCTTTTCACATTGGATATACTCCAATCGAATTTGGCTGATCTAATAAATCATTTGTAATAACAATTTTCGATTGAATTCGGATTTAAGTTCTAGCTTAAATTAAACTTTGTATATTTATAGAATATTGTATTTATATAGACAATATGTTATGTAAATGTTAAATGAAATATTACTTATATTTTTTTTTACTATTTGAGAGCATTTATTGTACTTATGATTAATGTTTAAGGATAAATTTATTAATTTTTTCTAAACATTACTCATAGTATAATAGATACTCTCAAATAATAAATGCTCCAAAGATTTCCTATTCTAAATATATGTAAATCTGTTAATAAATACAACATATATTAATAAATACAACATATATAATTTATGTTTAGTTTAATAGATTGTAGACAGCAGAAGTTGAATGTTTGTTAAGGAAAAACGCTTCGTATGTTTCGAGATCTTCTCTTGTTTTGATTTTTGAACTTTGCCGCCTAGAGTTTGGCCATGGCAGCGGCATCCACCCTTCCTCTTGAGGAGGGGTTTGCTAGTGGAGAGGGTGGGGCAATATCGTTCGCTCAGATGCTCACCAAAGCAACGTCGAATTCGTCGTCGTTAGCATATAAGGTACAATTGTGATATCTTGTAGATGTGGATGGGGAGCTTGGTTTTATCTTTACAAGTAGCTTGATTTACTTGATGAAGCTATACAAGGTTTCTTGGTAGTGGTGGGGAGTAAGAAATTCTACCATGAGGCCATATATGAAAGGATGGATTTTTATTGCACCAAATTCTATCGACGGGCCATACCTTAGTGGTGTACTGGGTTGGAGAAGTATTAATGCGAAAGGGCATAGAAGACATGAAAGAAGGATGTAGTAAAGTTTGGCAAGAAAAACATAAATTGCAGAAAGCGTAAGAAGACAATGAACAAAGGGAGAAAAGAGTGGAAAAACAAGATGAGAGGACAAATCAGGCTGTTGCAATGACAAATAAGGGAAGAAGGTTTTGAGTTTAATTGAAGGTGATGTTCAGGATGAGAGGGAAGACCTAGCGTGTTCATTAAAACATTTAGTGGCCAAAAGGGTGCAAAATCAGTTGAGGGAGATGATTTATCTCTAATAATGGATGATGCGGATATGGCTGAGGGTGATAAGTCGCCTGTAGTATTGGAGGGTGAGAAGCAAACAGAACTTGAGCCAGTTGAAGAGTTGTCTTCAATCCAAATACGGGTCCTTGAAAATCCCAATGACTCGGAAAATATGCCGATTGTGGAAGCGGTTGATATAAGGAAGAACTTTGTTCGGGAGGATCCTACTACTTTAGTTCTTGATGTTGCAAAGAAGGAGTTCTGTGGATTAGAACGGGAGCAACAAATTGTTACTTGTGTTACTGAGGGAGAAGAAAATGATGAACTTGCTGGGGTTTTCCAAACAAAAAGGCTAAATCAATTAACATGGAGGTTTCGAGTTCCGACGTCGAATATAAAAGAGCAAAGTAAGGTTGTGAGACATTCTTAGCGGGTTGCAACCTGCATTGCTAGATTGAACTCATGACTGACTCCATCATAGCATGGAATATTTAGGGAGTGGAAAGTTCTCGGCGTGTTCCGCATAATCGTATTTGACAGATAATTGTATGATTGTTGCTCTCGGCGTGTTCTGAATCCTTACTCCTTAAGCTGCCAAGCACCGGTTGCATCACCTCAAACTACCGAGAAACTCATCCCAAACCGGAGCCAGTCTCTCTTTCATGAAGCAGTAACAAGAAACTGCACTGTTTTAAGCCCATAGAAACAGGGCAGTGCACACCAACTAAGAACACGCCGCATGCTTCCTCACGTGCCACCTTGCATCCTTGAGAATCACCTCTATGGGCAAGCTTCTACCACCACCTAGAAAACCCCTCCATGACCACCACCGTAGAGCACACAGCCCCTATTTTTCCACACACAAAAAACAAAGCATTTTTCTTCAAACCGTGAGCCTCTCTTGCCATTGTTGGGTGTCACTAGTCATGGCACAGTGAGCCCAGACAGCACTGACCAGACCACCTCTCGTCATGGCCATAGACCCTTCTCAATTAGTGGAGTCGCAACTCTCCGTCCCTCCCTTTTTATATTTTTCTCTGGCCATGTGTCATTCTTCTCCCTCTCATCACTCTCACTCTCTCTCTCTCTCTCTCTCTCTCCACCCTTTATCTCACGCTCTCTCAGTACCCTTCAACATTGGTGACCACCATCGAATGCCGCCTAGCTTCTTGTTCCACCGCTTGTTGCCTCTTCCTCTCGGTGAGCCTCCATAACACGTATATCATGCATACGCTTATTTTTCTGCAAGTTCTTGTTTTTATTTTACATAGAATCATTCTCTGGAGACAATCAAGACAATAATCAAGGAGAGAATCAGTCCAAACATTAAGGAGAAACTTATGGCATTACAGATGTTACACAAAATTTAAGAGTTGATTAGTTCTAATTATAGAATGTATAGATATCATTCTTTGTATAGCATGTACGTCTATTATTTAGCTTTTACTCTTGTAAAGTTTTTCTATATAATGAAACTCCCATTGCCATAAGCAATTGTTGTGGTTTGACTACTAGTTTTAAACCTTTACATGGTGTCAAGAGATCTATTGGATTAACCTCCACTCGATTTCTATGACCTCCAAAAATTCTCCTTCTACCCTCTCATTTAACACCATGATTCACATGGTTACAATCAAGCTTTCATTCACCAACTTTCTCCTCTAGCGCAACCAAGTAGTTCCCCTACTCCAATGCCAAAAATTATATGGATATGTTGATGGATCAATTCCAATGCCCTCTGTTACCCTTGATTCCACAGCCCACAATCTTTGGAAGCAAAATGACTAACTAGTCATGAGCCTTCTTCTTTCCTCTCTCACAGAGGAAACACTTTCTATTGTCATTGGCCTTTGTTGCCCAGATGATTAACACAAGAGAGGGGTGAATTGGGTTATATTATAAAAATTAACACTTATAAATCAAATACACAATATAAAATATAAACAGAATATAAAGCAGCAAGAAATGTAAAGAGTAGGGTAAGAAAAAGAAAAGTCAGTATTTTTACGAGGTTCAGCCCCACTGCCTACGTCCTCGCCTCAAGCTACCCCTTGAGGATCTCAAATTCACTATTCAATCTTCTTTACGTGGAGATAGAAACCTATTACACCTTTGAGCAGCACTGTTCCAAATAATCCGTATATAACACCCTCTACACTTCTAATCAGTTCACACTTGGTGATTCAACTATTCCCTGTGTAGAACACCTTCTACACACACAAGGGTTATACGCACCCTCTTACTGATACAAGAGTTGATAGTGGGTAGACTATCAAAATACACTCCTCAATGAGTGAGATAGAAACAATACAGCGCAACCTATACCTCTCTAAAAAAGAACAAGAATTAAGACTCAAAACTTTAGAAAAGAGAAAATGAGAGTTTTGAAAGAATGATGCAAAACTTAGCAATAGATGTGTAAGCTCTTGTTATAATTTTTGCAAAACTCAAATGAGCTATTTATAGGCAAATGAGTCTTCAATTTTTAATTTGAAAAGATTCACATTGTTGAACTCAAGGTTTCAAGGTTCATGTAAATCTACACATGGATTTTGATGATAACAAATGAATTCAAAGAATAAAGGAGTCTCAAGCTCAAGTTGTCTACACAATACAATCAAGCACATCAAGGAACCAACCATGAGTAAGAAGGGAACAAGTTCACATTAAAATCATAGAGTAATTTTGTAAATCTCTTAAAAATTCGAAATTAGGATTAATGCTTAAAATAAATATTTTATCATAAAAGCATTAAAATACATTTTCCACATGTGCATGAATATTTTGAAAATTAAATTTGAAAATTTTGAAAGATGATTGATTGTCATCTTTCACATGTGCATGACATGATTAAAGGTTTGAATTTTGAAAATATTAAGATGATTGATTGTCATCTTTCACATGTGCATGATATGATTAAAGGTTTGAACTTTGAAAATATTAAGATGATTGATTGTCATCTTTCACACGTGCATGTTTTATTTGAATATTTTCAAAAGTGGTGGATGCTTTTCTTGACTTATGCAAAATGTAGATGTCTTTGTTTGAAAATTTTGAAAAGTAAAGTGTGCTCCTTTTGTCATATGCAAAAAGTATAAGATTAGGTTTGAAATTTTTGAAAAATAAAGTGTGCTTCTTTTGTCACATGCAAAAAGTAAAAAGATTTGATTTGAAATTTTTGAAAAGTGAATGATGATGTATTTGACATGTGAATCTTTTTAAATTTGAATATGAAGTCTCATATGCCTATAAATAGATCATTTGAGAGCTTCACATTCACAACACTAAGAGCATACAACATTCATTCAAAGTTTTCATTCTCTCTTCTTTAAGCATTGAGCCTTAACCCTTGTTCATTTTGAGAGATATAGTTTGCGCTGTATTGTTTTTATTTCACTCATTGAGGAGTGTTTTCTGATAGCCTACCCACTATCAATTCTTGTATCAGTAAAAGGGTGTGTATAACCCTTGTGTGTGTAGAAGGTGTTCTACACGGGGAATAGTTAAATCACCAAGTGTAAGGTGATTGGAAGTGTAGAAGGTGTTCTACACGGAGAATAGTTAAATCGCCAAGTGTGAGGTGATTGGAAGTGTAGAGGGTGTTCTACACGGATTCTTTGGAGCGGTGCTGCTCAAAAGTGTAATAGGTTTTTATCTCCACCTAAAGGAGATTGAATAGTGGATTTGGGGATCCTCAAGGGGTAGCTTGAGGCGAGGACGTAGGCAGTGGGGCCGAACCTCGTTAACATACTGAGTTTGCTTCTCTCTTACCCTTACTCTTTATATTTATTGTTGTTTTATATTTTGTTTATATTTTATATTATATATTTGATTTATAATTGTTATTTTTTTAAATACAACTCAATTCACCCCCCCTCTTGTGTTAGTCATCTGGGCAACACACATGTCAAATAAGAGCACTATTCATTTTTCAAAAAATTCAAATAAAAGCATTTCCTTTTGGCATTTGTCAAAGACAACTCCATTCATTTTTCAAAGAAATCAAACCTAATTTTTTGCTTTTCATACATGAAAAAATGAGCATGATTTATTTTTCAAACCAAATCACCTTCTTTTTGCATATGTCAAAAAAACACACAACCACCCTTTAAGATTTTCAAACAAAATCATCTATCTTTTGCATTTGTCAAAAAAACACACAACCACCCTTTAAGACTTACAAACAAAATATGCACATGTCAAATATGATAATCAATCATCTTACAAATTCAAATTTTTTATATAAAAAAAAATATAATTTTCGAAATTATATTGTTTGATGATGTTATGCACATGTGAAAAACATAATTTTCAAAACTAAGATATTTAAAGATGTCTTGCATATGTGAAAAAAGTAATTTGATGTTTTATGAGAAAAAAGAGTAATATGGAGCCTTAATCCAATTTCAAATTTTATCAAGAGTTGTACAAAAATAATCTATGAGCTTTATTTGTAGACTTGTTCTTTTATGCTTGATGTGCGCTTCGCTCCATTGCGTAAATAATTTGATCTTGAGACTTGAATTTATTTGTTATCATCAAAATCTACAAGTAGATATGAAATTTGAAACCTTGGATTCAACAACCTTACAACATCAAAAGATGTCTGGAACTCTCTTGAGACTGCATTCAACCACATATCTAAATTTCATGAACTTCAAATCAAAGATGAACTTCATATCATGAAACGTGGCTCTTGTAGTGTTTCTGAATACTCTCAAGTATTTAAAGGTCATTGTAATCAATTATCAGCAATGGGACGTCTAGTTGAAGACACTGACAAAGTTCACTGGAATTTACGTGGTTTAGGCCACGAATTTTTCACTTTCTCTACCACTCAACTCTCTTTAACTCCTATTCCAAGCTTCAAAGATATTGTCCCAATAGCAGAGAGTTTTGATCTTTTTTCCAAGTCCATTGATCATAATGTAGGTGGTGTCTCTATGTATGTGGCAAATTCCTCCCCTGCACCTTCCAACCGAAATTCAAGGTCAAACAACTATTAAAACAAATATAAAGGTGGACAATCGAAGGGAGGAAACCGAAACAAGTAGCACTATAAACGTCCCCCTCGATGTCAAATATGCCGTGAAGAAGGACACTATGCCACGGATTGCATAAACAGATATATCAAATCTAATGCAAACCTTGATGAAACTCTTGCCAACTGCACTATTAGCAATGACACTGTAGATTGGTATACTAATACGGGAGCATTTGCACATATGACCTCTGATGTGTCTCAACTTGATAAGGTGGAAATTTACACTAGTAAAGACAAAGTTATTGTTGGTAATGGATCCTCTCTACCCATTACACACATGGGTTCCTGCTCTCCCACTCCAACTCTTCAATTAAATGATGTTCTTATGGTTCCAAATTTAACCAAAAATTTTCTCTGTTAGTAAACTAACCAATGATTATCCTTTATCTGTCTCTTTTACTGACAATGATTTTACCATACAGAATCTTCAAATTCGAAAGGTGGTGGCAAGCGGTAATATTATAGATGGCTTTTATATACTAAAGCGTGGAAACCAAGTTTTCTCTACTGTCATTAGCAAACAAAATCTTTGTAATTCCTTTGAAATTTCGCATGCCCATTCAGGACATGTCTCATCCAAAATAATTTTCATGCTTAATAAATCCATCATTGTGTGCTAGTTGTCAAAAGGCTAAAAGCCATAAACTTCCATTTCCAACCAGTGACAATTGATCAAAAACAGTACTCGATCTCATACATTGCGACCTATGGGGTCCAACACCAATAACTTCAATCTTAGGATATCGATATTATGTTATTTTTATCGATGATCACGCACATTTTACTTGGTTCTACCCATTAAAACATGAAACTGATTATTATCAGACCTTTATAAAATTTCAAAATCTTGTTGAAAATCAGTGCTTGGCAAAAACAAAAAATTTTCAAAGTGATGGGGGATGTGAATTCATGAGTACAAATTTCCATTATCACTTAACCAAATGTGGCATTCATCATTAAATATCTTGTCCCTATACACCATCTCAAAATGATAGAGTTGAGAGAAAGCACAGGCATATCACGGAAATAGGGCTCACAATGCAATTTCATGCTAACGTCCCTCTCTACCTTTGGGTTGAAGCATTCAGTACAATAGTCTTTACCATTAATTTCTTGCCAACATCAGTCTTAAATGGGACATCTCCATTTAAAATTTTGTATGGTAAGTCTCCTACCTATGCTACATTTCGAATTTTTGGATGTTTATGTTTCCCATATTTGTGTGATTATGCCAGACACAAGTTTGAACCAAGAAGCCTACCTTGCATTTTTCTCAAGTACAACTCATCCTACAAAGGATTTCAGTGTCTTGACCCTGTATCACATAGAGGTTTTGTCACTCGACATGCTTGGTTTGATGAGAATGTATTTCCTTCATCTTCTTCAAATATGCAACCTTCACCCGCACTCTCAGATTTTATTTCTTTTCATGATCCCACTTCACCAAATACATATTTGCCTAGCACTAATTCTTCTGCAGGTTCACAACCATTACCATCAATAACTCCATCCAAGCCGTGTAAATCATGTGCCTTGGAGTTGAACACATCTTGGAGTTCATTAATTTCACTGCCTCATGTGCCTCCTCCAATAGTTGAGCCAGTTCCCGAAATACATATGGCACTAGCTTTGACTCAGAATTCGCATCCCATGTTGACTCGTGGAAAAGCTGGCATATCAAAAGCAAAACATTCCAATTATGTTTGTTAAGTTCCAACATCTCCTTTATTCTCATCTCTATTAGTAATGAAGGAACCAAAAGGGTTTAAAAGTGCTACGAAGTCTCCAGAATGACTCGCTGCAATGGAGGATGAAATTCGTGCTCTCAAACTCAATCAAACATGGGAACTAGTTCCAAGACCACCTATTACTAATGTGGCTGGATCCAAATGGGTTTTTCGAGTCAAATACCATTCGGATGGTTTCATTGATAGGCTCAAAGCACGCCTTGTTGCCAAAGGTTACACTCAACTCTATGGACTTGATTTTAATGATACAGTTAATCCAGTAGTTTGAGCCTCTATAGTTTGTATAATTATCTCAATTGCAATATCTCGTGGTTGGAACATACGTCAACTTGATGTAAAAAATGCATTCTTGCATGATCTTCTACAAGAAGAGGTTTATATGGAACAACCACGGGATATATTGATTCCTCTAATCCAAATCATGTTTGTTGTCTCAAAAAGGCAATATATGGTTTGAAGCAAGCACTGAGAGCATGGTTCCATCGGTTCAACAATATTTTAATCAAAATTAGCTTCAATTGTACAAAGTTGATTCTAGTCTATTTGTTCATTCAACAACGAATGGGATCATTTATTTACTGTTATATGTGTATGATATTATCATCACAGGCTGCAATGTGTCTTTCATTGACACTTTCATTCACAAGTTATGGCAAGAATTTTCCATGAAGGATCTTGGTACTCTAAATTATTTCTTGGGCCTAGAAGTGACTTATTCTAAAACATGAATGTTTCTAAGCCAAATGAAGTATGCGAGAGACATTCTAATTTGAGCTGATTTACTTGATTCAAAGCCAATTGGAACACCCATGATTGTCTCCCATCATTTAAATATTGATGGCCCTCTTTTTCATTCACCAACTTCCTATTGATCCTTAGTTGGTGCATTGCAATGTCTCATAATTACAAGGCCGGATATTACACATGCAGTAAACTCAGTTAGCCAATTCTTGCATGCACCAAGAGAACAACATTTTCAAGCTGTAAAAAGAATCCTCAGATATGTTAAAGGAAACTTGAATTTTAGTCTCCACATCTATCCATCAACCAACCTCAACATCTCGGCATTCTCAGATGTTGATTGGGCTAGCTGATTGGATACAAGTAGATCAACATCTGGTTATGCAATCTTTCTTGGTGATAATTTAATTTCCTGGACCCCCAAAAAGCAGTCTACCATATCTCAATCTTCTACGAAATCCAAATATAGAACCTTAGCACTCACTGTAGTTGAGGTCAAATGGTTGTTAAACATACTTCATGATTTACAAGATTAGTCAACAGAAAGGCCCACTTTGCTCTGTGATAACACCAGTGCCATTTTTATGACTCGAAACCCAATGGCTCAACAATAATCTCGGCACATTAACATTGATATTCAATTTTTTCGAGAATTGGTATGCAGTGGTGTCTTGAAGATTCAACATGTGCCATCCAATTTGCAACATACAGATATATTCACTAAAAGTCCATCAAAACTCATGTTTCTGCTTTTTAGATCCAAGCTTTGCGTGTTGCCAACCATGCTTGACTTGAGCGGGGGTATTGGCGACAACATAGAATCAATCTCTGGAGACAATCAAGAGAGCAATTAAGGAGAGAATCAGTCCAAGCATTAAGGAGAAATTTATGGCATTACAGACGTTGTAGGAAGTTTAGGAGTTTATTAGTTCTAATTATAGAATGTCTAGATATCATTCTTTGTATAGCATGTACAGCTATTATTTAGCTTTTATTCTTGTAAAGTTTTTCTATATAATGAACTCACCAACGCCATAAACAATTGCTGTGGTTTCACTATTGGTTTTAAACCTTTACAGTTTAAAGCTTTACATTAAGTGGGAGAGTATTCGTTTGAGAAATTACATTTTTGCCTCAGTCTTACAACATGTTTCTATTTAAAGTTATATTTCGGTTTGCTGCTTTTGCTTTGGACTTCATGGGCTAATTTCTCTAGTGGGTTCCTTTCGATTTTTTAGTATGCGTTATTAAATTATTTTGATGATAAATGTTTTTAGTTTGGGCTCGGGTTCTCTATTATTTTTGGGCCGGATAATATTTTTATTTTAATGGCTTTTCATTATTTTAAGTGGATAGAGTTTTGATTACTGAACGAGTCTTGATTTGAGTTGGAAATTTCGTTAAGTGAATGGGCAATGCTACGGGGTTTGTTATTGTGCCCCGCTAGCTTGGCCCGTTAGTCTTAATTTATATATTTTTATTTTTATTTTTTTTACATCATTTTTTTAATATGCTTAAACATTTTTAAAAAAGGAAAAAAAATTCACAATATTATTAAACAATATTTTCTTAATTATTATATAAAAATAAAAAATAAAAAATAGAGAGCGGGACAATCTAGTGGGGCATACTTAAGGGACAAAAAGCATTTCCCTAAGTGAATATTGAGTAGAAATCGAGGTATTGGAGAATTTATAATATTTTAGAGTTTTGGAGAAACTTGGATTCAAAGTATTTTGCGGGAAGCTAATATTCGGGGTTTCGAGGATGTTTAAGATGTTAAGGAAATATATTGGATTTTATATCTCAGATTTTATTTACGAAGTTTGTGATCAATTGAAAATTTATGGAAGTGTGTGATTATTTTTGTAGGTGACAATTGATTTTCATTCATCTATTGTGGAAAAACTCTGAAAAGCGAAGGAGTCTAAATAAGTGAGGTTCCTATACTAAATTTTGCATAAAAATAATATGATTTGAGGTCAATTTTGGAAAATGTGCATGCTTTGTGATGGAAAGAAATTATTTGAAAATCACCTCATATATTTGTTTTGCATATACCTGTTTTTTATATAAAAATAAAGTAATTTTGACATGACTGGTGTAAACATAAGCTAATTTTATACATGTAATTTTATGAAATGTGCAAAAAGAGCGAATACAAAATTTTGTGCATAAAATATATTTTTACGATTTGATTTTGTTTTGTTCTAAAAGATGCTTTTGTACTCTGATATGATATGTTATAATTTCTCAAAACTTTGGAATGACATTCTGTTTCTAAATCTGTTTCGTTCTGGATTGGTACCAACTTTTTTGTTTTCAATGCACTCACTTTGGTTGTAAAATGGTTTTCTTCGTGATCTTTCTTATGTGTACATGATTACACCTAAAGAATAATGCAGTAGTTGTATTGTAGCTTTGGGGTGTCGATTCTACAAGGAGACAAATTAAAATAATAGTAGAAATAACAAAGAAACTAAAAAAATATTAATGATTTATGAGAAAATTAAAATTGATTTTGAATGAAAATTAAAATTAAACAAAGTAATTAACAAAAAAAGTAATCAAAGTTGACAAACAGTTGAGTTTCGGAAATCTCTTACATATCCAGTATTTTAATTATTCTTAATTCATTGATAACTCAATTGAGATTTTAATTCTAAAAATCTCATTCGGAAGATATAAAATTATAAACCAAAATTAAATTAAATGTAACATTTTGAAAAACCATTCATCACTTTTAAATCACACAAATTGTTATCTATATTGAGAAAACTCAAGGACGACAATATACTCAGGGAGCGATATTGCAGCAGAGAATTAAATCAATATAAATAATCAATTGATCTAAACATAATCAAAGAACTAATCCATTCAATAGAAAAAGTATGACTAAATCCATAAATGAAATAAATTCTAAAATTATTCGGAGAAGCAAACACTAATAATATTGCGAGAATGATAAAACAAAAAGTTTTAATAAGATAAGATCAAATATATAAATTAAAAATAAATTAAAAATAATATCTAATATACAAGCTCATTTCTAGCCCTATTCAAAAATTTAATTACTCATATACATGATGAATTTTTCAAAAAAAAATCAAAGAACAATCGGCCATGGATTTTCGTTCTATTTTCGTATCCAGTTCACGTCCCTCGCAGCCTGCGGCGCTCATCTCATGGCTTCGTGGCTCTCAGTGAAGAGTGATGCTAGAGTGAATCCACACTCAGCACACTCACCCTCACAGTGCACTGTTCATGTGAACAGTGCACTGTGAGGGTGAGTGTGCTGAGTGTGAATTCACTCAATATTTTTCCCTCAGTGAAATGTTATGCGGCGCCTTGGATCTCCAAGTTCCAGTGGAATTCAAATTGCCCAGTCCGGCTTACGTAGAAAGTCATGACGCATGTAGAAGTCTTGTGCATGCTTGAAGCCCGTGTGTGTTAAAGTGCTAATGGGCTCATGTATCTCCCACTGGAAAGTGTCGTGCTCTGCATTTAGAATCCTATTGCAGCCCATATATATATATATAAAGTCCAAGCCCAAACAAAAGTGGTGGAATCTCCTCTTGCAACGTGGCCTTTTTCCAATCTTTAAGTCCAAGTGTAATTCAATTTGCCATGTGTGCGTTTCCAAATTTTAACTATTAAGAAGGAAAGAAATAAAAATAAAATAGAAAAAATAAAATAGAAAAAATAAAATAAAATAAACAATAAAAAATAAAAGACGACAAATAATGCTTAGACATCTCAATGTAAATAAAAATCCAACTCAACAAAATAAATGAAATCTAATTATTTCTATTCTTATTTTTTTAATAATATTAAGGTATTTATTATGCACTTTCGTGCACTTATCAATACACTCGGGCTCTAGAATAATAAGGGAAATGTTCACATTCTATTTTTGCTCCGTTGTCTGCCAGAGTTTGTACAACCCTACCACAGGAGTTAAACATAGTATTTTGTATTCAGTTATGCTATGCCAAAGAAATTTTTATTCTGCATATTTCTGAACTTTCGTTCTGATATTTTGATAACATGTTCTGATCATGCATTCTGAAAATAAAAATATTTTGTTCTATTTTCTAAATTTGGTAAATGCTCATGTTTACAAACTAGTATATATTCTTCGCTTACTGAATTGTTGATAACTCACCCCTTATCCCCATAACATTTTTTAGATAATTTGGATGGTTCAGTTGGAGAGCAATGGTAGAAGGCTTTGGAATGAGCTGATGATCATAGGTGAAAAAGTGTTAAGGGTAAAAGTATTTTTGGAGGATCATTTTTAGTTGTTTTAGTCTTTAGCGGTTATTTTGGTACGTCGAGTTATGGATATTTTGAGTTCTTGTTGAGATGATATTTTATTTTATAGAGGTTCTTGTTTAGATTTCCTATGGAGGAACATGAATTTTTGTGTTGAATAAATGAGTTTATGTCTTATGAAGAATCTTGGTGTTTGTAATTATATTATTGGAGATGATGTTGAGAAGAAATAGTTAACTCTCTGGACTTTCGGGACCAAGGCGTTACAAGGATAGTTTGTAAGTGCTTTGGGTTTTGATGGTTTTTTATAATGAAGAAGACGGTGGAAAAATATGGGTATTGTGGTGTGCTCCTTATGATTTGGAAGTGGTGAGTGTCTCTACTTAGATGGTTACACGTTCGCTCAATTTAAAGAATACACGCACTTTGGTATCCTTCATATATGCTAAGTGTAATATGTGGAAAGACGTAGTCTATGGGAGAGCTTAATCTCTTGTCGACAAGATGTTCATTCTTGGCTTATTATTAGTGATTTTAATATCATCTGTGCAATTGTGAAAGAGTGGGAAGTTCTCCTCATCTTACTCAAGCCATGGATGATTTCAATGAATGTACTAGTTGATGCCCCTGTCTACGCTTGGAATCGAATGTAAACTGAAAAGTTGGAGATAAATAACAGTAGGCCACTTACTCCTCGTTCATGTCAAAAATAAATGCATGCGTCTATCTTACTAGCAATATACAATAATTATCACAGTGGAATAAGATCAAGTCGAGTATTATAGGCAAGAAATAAATAAAAAAAACTTGCCAAGCATCACATGGTAGAATTAAATAATACCCCAAATAAAACTTTATACATAACACCGTAATGTATCGAGTTCTACAAAATATCAAATTTCCCAAAACAAGGGGAATATACAAATCCTCAAGAATTACTAAAATATAAACTTAAACATCATCAGAAACGAATTGGCCCCACTACCCTTTCCTAGAATAGGGGTTTCTTCTTGACCTCTCTGTATCCAGGTCCAAATCAGAAACACCCTAGACTCAGACTGTGTTCTCGCTGGACACTTATCCTTGACGACGAGGCATAGACGTCATCAAGAAACAAGGACCCATTTGACCTTTTAGCGAGGTAGCACCCTACGGGGCGTCTATCCTCTAACTGACTAAGTGCATTCCTCTGCATATCAGCTACGAGACGTCATACCAAAAAGTGGCCACAATATCAAAAAGAGAATACTTCATTGGGCCCTCATGGGCCTGAGTAGTCTTTCGGGGAATCTGACTCCTGGAATTCATTATCGCCTGCAACCATTTCTATCATCCCGAAAAGGGATGATAGTTGAAAATTGAAGGAGTGAGATTTCGAAAAATCTCAATAAGTACACAATTATCATAACAAAAATATCACTGGCATATGTATGTAAACATAAAAAAAATAAATGCATTTGTCATGAACATGAAACTTATGATGAGATTTCTGCGCATGCTCTTTCATAATAAGACTTTCATGCAATATTGACTTTCTTTAAGACTTATGACTTATAAACGCGCTTTTTTATAAAAAGATTTTCATATCATAACTTCTCTGACACATATTCAAAACTTTTTCGTAAACATTTCGTATCTTTCATCATATTCATTTCATTAGGTGCCATTGATCTTATTCATAATATTCTTAGGCACGTAGCCTTTTTGGTCCTGACTTTTCATATTGGATACCTCATGGCTCCCATATGCATCGTGTGTTCCCTGTTGGTTATCGCATCATGCTACAACTACTTAGTCAAGGTGATTACGTCATAATCATGTTCATGACGGCAGGTTAAATCACCTTCAATGTTCTTTGCACCCACCAGTTTTTAAGTGCGACCACGCTCCGGAATCCTTTATATAGAAACCATTAGTGATTCGTCGACTGTTCTTTGTCGACCCAGGGATTTTCATTCGATTTTAAGCATTTCTAAGTGAACATAGAGTTCCACTGGGGCAATACCCCGTCCCAGTCTTTGGAATTCTTATAAAATTTTCAACTCATTTTCTTTTTGAAAAAACATATTGACCCAAAAGATATGGAACTCTTGACTTGAATGGACATGCATGCTAAGAATTTGACTTTTTTATATAAGACACGTGGACCATGAGGCAATGATGCATGCATATCCAAATCCATAGCTTATTCATACTAACATGTGAATATAAATATCTTTCAAGCATATTACACATATTCAATTAAAAGATAATTACTCGAACAATTCTAACCTTGGAAAAATTGTAGGGCCGAACACCCTTGGGCTCCAACCCTAGCTTTTCCTTTCGTTTTTCTTGCATATACTTTTGCATTCCTTAAAGAATAACCAAAACTCAAATAACATGGTCCATACATGGCATAGACAAAACCTTAAAAATACTTAGACATTTTATTTTTCCAACAACTTGATATAACATGAACTTCACATTACACCTAACACATACCCGAAACCACACATCACGAAAATTAAAGACATGTGTTCATGTAGACCACCCGATATCTTAAATCATCATCTTTCATCAACCAATAGTTAATACCTAAAGTATCCCCTTTTTAGTTGGCCATAGCCGAAACCCATAGGCTCAAAAATAGATTTCCAACTTTCAACATGTCATGTCATTATCTCACATGCACTAGCCGAAAATTACCATGGCACATTCATTTCATTCTTTCAGCAAAAAAATCACTATATTCCAACAATTATTTCTTAGATTAAAAACCTAATATATCATCTCAACAAAACTTAGAGAAATTATAATAAGCTCACTAAACAAGCAAGTCAAACAATAAGACAAAGCAACACAATAACAAGTTCACACTACAAATACAAATAATACTAAAGTTAAGTTAAGAGTGTACTTACAAATATTCCAAGTATAGAGTAAGGCAAAAATCTAAAAATAAATAAAGGAAAACAAAATTAAGTCTAAGGAATATTGGCTCAACACGTCCAAAAATTGCTTGCTAGAAGAAATCCATTTGGCTATTTCGAAAGAGAGTCATTTTTCCAAAAACACTCTAATTTTCATTATCATAAAAAAAGAACTAAAATCTTTGATTTTTCATGTAAGTTCAAGAAAATACTAGGAAATATAGAAACTAAAATTTTGAGAGAAATGTTCTTTTGATCTTTGCATGAAAAGGTAGAAAGAGTTCAAAACATTATTTACCTTCCAAAGTAGATGTTTTCACAAAAATCCTAGGACAAAATCCTTGAGCTTGCTAGGAAAACGATGTTCAAAATGTGAGAAAATGCAAAGAAAAGTAGAGAGAGAGTTGAGAGAATAGAATGGCTGAGAGTCTCTTGGCCATGGTCAGCCATGAGATGTCTCTAGGTGTAGAGCACTCCATCTCCCTAGTTGATTGATTGACACGAGAAAAAGTATGATTGATACTTGAAAGACTTTCATCACAAATGATGGATGGATGCATTGAAAGTACATTCAAAGGATTTGGTCTTACTTCCAAATATAGCCTAGTCGAAAACTCCAAGGGTGGAAGTCACCTCATCTCACTTGCAAGTCAATCACACCATCCATTGTCTATCACTTTTCTAAAAGATCTTCTTACACACAATCCCCTTTTGTCATGTCAAGCAATGAAGGTTTACTTGGGAAACTCAAAGTGAAGCATAGTCGGCTCTCCCACCCCTTTTCCTCTTGTCATCCGAAACTCCCTCTCCCTCCAATGATAATTTCCTCACTTGTCACTTGTCATTCCCTTTTCTAAGAGATATTCCCTCATTCAATCTTTCACATCATGCTTTCTCTCTTCTCAAAAAATTTTCTTTCTTGGGAATCCAAAAAGAAAGTCATCTTAGTGTGCCAAGTGTCCCATAAGATTACACCAAAATCCTAGGTAATTATCACCTAATATATGGCCAGCCACCTCCTTTCTCCATAGGCCTTGTTTCACTATCTTGAGCCTGCTTCCATGTTCTTCCTTCAAGAAAAGGCCTAAGTTGGTCCACACATCTCTTAAGAAAATAATAAAATACATTATAATACTCATTCTAAGAATACACAAGAATCTAATAGGATAAAGAAAAAAAATCCGGGTTGTCACAGTATTGATGCCTGTGGTCTGTTGGAGGTAAATTATCATGGAAATTGTCTTTTTTGGTGTAATGGCCTAGAAGAAACAACTAGAAAATGGGCAAAACTTGATCGAGCTTTAATGAACATGGCTTTGGTACTCATTTTGACATGGCAAAACTGGAGAATGTCAAACGAAAATCGTCAGATCATAGTCCTTTGGTGGTTCGGGTAGTACTAGTAGACACTAGATATGATCCTTTGCCCTTTCGATTCCAAAAAATGTGGTGTTCTCATGACACATTTTACAGTTTGATTAAAGAGATTTGGGAGAAGCCTACTAGGGGCTTGGGTTTGATAAAGCTTGTGGCAAAATTGAAGAAAGTGAAAATGGAGTTGAGATCTTGGAGTAGGAATGGTTTTAGCAAAGTGGAGACCCATATCAAGTCCCTTGAAGAATGCCTTACAGCCTTGGAATTAAAGTTGCAAGCTAATTTTTCTGATGAGGCGGAATCTGAATATCTTGCTACAAAGTTGGAACTAGAGGAGTGAGAGAAAAGAGAAGAAATCCATTTGGCTCAGATTGCTAAGAACCCAGCATCGACATGGCTTGGTTATTTCTAATATGACATTGTAAGGTGGCATGATTTTAGAATCACCTAAGCAAGTTCATTCTAAGGCAGTAAATTTCTTCAATAGCTTTCTTAATGAGCAGTCGTGTATTGAAGATGCCGATTTGTCCTCTCTTACTTCCTTGGATGTTTCTAAGGAGGAAACACAAGTTTATGTAGAGAGGCTTCAAAAGATGAAGTTAAGGATGCGGTTTTCTCTATTCTTCAGCATAGTAGCCCAGTCTCTGATAGTTTTGGGTCATCATTCTATATTTCTTGCTTGTATATTGTGAAAGATGATGTGGTGGAGGTGGCTAGGGAATTTTTGTAAGAGTCTCACTGCCCAGGTTTTATTCTTTTTCATATATTGTGCTCATTCCAAATTTTTTTTATCCCAAAATTTTTGAGAAATCTAGACTGATTAGCCTGTGTTTTGAGGATTACAAGATTTTGTAAAAAATTATTGTGTCCCAGTTGACTTGTATTTTACCAAGATTAATATCCCATGAACAAGGGGCTTTCGTCCTGGCCATAGTAATTTTGAAAACATCTCTCTGGCTCAGAAGATGGTGCATTCGTTGAATAAAAAAACACAGGGTGGAAATGCTATGGTAAAAATTGACATGGCTAATGGATATGATAGGGTGCAATGGAATTTCTCATTTTTTTTAAGCTTTGGTTTCTCTAACCATTTATGTGATCTAGTGAAGGAATGTGTTACGTCCCTCTAGTATTCAGTGATGATGCATGGATTGTATAAATGATTTTTCAAGGGGATCCTTATTGCCATACTTATTTAATTTGATGCAGAAAGTTCTTTCAAGGTTTTTGAGGAATAATTTTGAAGTTGGTGACATTGGAAGATTCTATCATCCCGTAGGGGCGCTATTGGGGTTACAAGTAGTTACTTAAAAAGCTTAACTCCCATATATGATTTTTGAATAAAATAAATAATAATATAATAATTTACAACACGAAGATGCAGCATGTGGGCCAGCTTAAGTCTCGTAAGGAGATGTGCGCTAACACTCTCTCACTTGGCTCACATGATACATCTTGAAGTCTATCTAGGATGAGAAGTTTGAAAACTGTATATGGCCACAAAACTACTTGAACCTCATACTTATAGAATGATACAATACATGAATCATGGAGGTTTTGTTTTGTGTAATAAACAATTCATTCCGTGTATCATAGTGTACGAACTTTCTTAGTAAAAATTCATGTAGTAACTCTTTATGAATGACTTAGGCAAACTAGAAATCAAGAAAAAAAAATGAAAAAATCATGACCTTATGACCTAGCGTTGTGTACCATGCACCGTGACTAACGACTCTACACTGTGACTGGCGACCTTGCATTGTGACCGGTGACCCTGTGCTGTGATCTAGCGCCATGCTGGCACTTGCGACCTAGCAAGATTAGTGGCCCTGGAAGAGCATTGTGACTTGCGCTTGCAACCTAGCGTCCCTATGCCATGACCAACGACCCTGTGCTGTCTTCCAACGACGTGTTAGCGTTGAGCTGTGGGCGTCTTGGTCTCCTTGGCATTTGACCCGTTTTGATTGGAATTTTTGGTTTGTTTGGAGAGTTGCATGTCAAGCTGCATGGCAGTCGTTGATGATAGTACAAATCAGCAGTCGGTTGCCAACCTCGTTGCTGCTACCCCTCGAACCCATCCCAGAGATGGTGCTAGAGTCTCATGCTTTGAAAATTGTTGATGGAGAAGTTTATTTCCAGTTTTCCAATGAAGAAATTGCTAGGTCTACAGAATTGTTCCCTTTTTTAGTTGTTCTCAATTTTTTGAAACAACACCCTTCATTGGATGCCGTCCAAGCCTTCATCCATAGTCGCTAGGGTCTCTTGGCCACCCCAGTAGTTTCCTCCATACGACGACCTTGTAATGCTTTTGTTCGTATGACAAATGAAGTAGATTTCTAGCCAGGTTCTTGCCCGATCTTCAAATTCTTTCCAATGATTGATTACATCCTTGTATGGAATATTAGAGGGATTGATACTTCTAAAGGTCGGTTAAAGAAGTTGATTGGTCAGCTTAAATAAAAAATTGTTGCTATTTTGGAACCTTTTCATAATGTTGATGTTGCTTGAAGGTTGGGTAGATCTCTAAAATTTGATTGTTTTCTTTCTAATGATGTTGAGGGTGGTAACATTTGGATTTTTTTGGGATTGTTCTATTAATGTTCGTTCGGCTCATTTGAGTATGCAATTTATTTCTATCCAAGTAGGAGAAAGGCTGAGAAATTTTTGTGTAAAATCATTTATGCCAAATGCAGTATGGTGGTTACGAGATGCCTGTGGGATGATCTTAGCATCACTAATATGGGGTCAGATCCTTCTTTCTTTGTTGGAGACTTTAATATTATTCGTTGTGATGCTGAAAGGCGAAAAGGTAGGCCACGACTTAGCATGGCAATAGAAGACTTTAATACTAGATTAACCAAGGTGGATTGATTGAACTTGCTTTGAAAGGGAGTTTGTACACATGGACACATGGTGCAATGGGCAATCTGGTCTTGCTCATTCTTAGGCACGTCTTGATAGAGCCCTTATGGATGCTGCATTCCTCTCTTTATTTCCTAATGTTGTTTGTTCATACTTGCCGAGATCTACGTCGGACCATTCACCTATGTTAATTGAGTTCAAGAAGGATCATTTCTCTTATGGCCCATCACCTTTTTGGTTTCAACAGATGTGGGTAGATCATTCCAATTTTTTGAACTTTGTTCGGACGACTTGGGATTCTTGGGTTCATGGTTCAACTCTTCACACTTTGGTAGTGAAACTTAAAAATACCAAGGTTGCTCTGAGAGAGTGGAATAAACAAGTTTTTGGTCACACTTGCCCCTTGTTGATTCTCTTGAAAAATAGGTTGAAGAGATTGAATAGAAACTCCTATAAATGGGAGGAAGACTTGAATAGGGAGTTATAGATTGTTTCTTCAAATCTAGCTAGTTGGAGACTCCGTGAGGATACTAGCTTGGCTCAAATGGCCAAGTTAAAATGGTAAGTTGATGGTGATCATAATTCTAAATTTTTTTATGCTTGCCTTGCTAACAAAAGGCGAAAGCAAGTCATGAAAATGTGTTCTAATGAGTCCATCTTTGAAACTCTGGAGAGTATTCATCAAGAGGTAGTGGATTCATTTTCTAGTCTTCTTCAAGGAGATGCTCCTACTGAGCAGCCTATAATTGATCATTTAATCTTTCCAGTCCTCTTTGAAGAGGAGAATGCCTTACTCAGTCGTGCTTCTAGCCTAGAAGATGCCTTTTATCTACTTTATCTTCCATTCTGATTAATAGTACTCTTGCTTCGATGGCTTCGGTTCGAGTTTCTACAAAAGTTGTTGGGATTTAGTGAAAATGGATGTATGGTATGCTATCATGGAGTTCTTTGTGTCCAAGGATCTCCCAAAATATGTTATGGCTTCGTATTTGGTTCTTATTCCAAATGTGGATAATTCTACGAGATTTGATAAATTTCTCCCCATTAGTCTTTGATCTGTTTTCTATAAAATTTGTTCCAAGATTATCGTGAACCATTTGAAAAGTTTGTTATCTCACACGATCTCTCTGGAACAATGAACCTTTATTTCAGGCAGGAGCATATTTGAGAATATCAGTCTCACTCAGGAGATGGTTCATTCCATTAATTAAAAAAGTCATGGTGGCAATATCATGTTGAAAATGGATATGTGAAAGTATATGACCATGTTGATTGGAATTTTTTGTTGAAGGTCCTACACTATTTCAGCTTTTCTCCCAATTTTTGTGGTTTGATAAGATTTTGTATTTCCAGCCCCAGGTACTCGATTATGCTGAATGGTACTATTAAAGGCTTTTTTTCGAGGAGTTGGGGGTTGCGCCAAGGATATCCTCTTTCACCCTATCTATTTATCATACAACAAGATGTCCTATCCATAATGATTAAGCAAAGTGTGGCACAGAGCAAGTTTGGTCATTTTCATCAGGCTAGAGGTACGCCCATTATCTCTCACTTGATGCATGTTGATGATGTGGTTTTTTTTTCTAATGAAAGCCAGAGGTCGCTCAGAGAGGTGAAACATATCCTGAGTCAATATGAGAGGTGGTTGGGACAATGTATTAATAAGAGTAAATCAGCATTGTATTGCTAGGAAAAAATATCTTTCTGAACTGGTTTCTTGGAGGGTTCTTTTCCCTTCAAGTATCTGTGTGTGCCTATTATTTATGGATGTCTGAAGTAGATCCATCTGGAAGACATGGTGAATAAAGTGAGGAAAAAAATCAGTGGTTGGAAGATGTGGCTTCTTTTTACAGGAGGAAGACTTGTTCTCTCACGAAATGTTTTATCTTCGATGCCTATGCATTTGTTTGTTGTTTTACTGGTCAACAAGCTACTATCAAAGTAATTCACAAATTGATGAGTTCTTTTTTCTGATGTGACTTTAATGGAAAAGAGAAGAAAAATAGGTAATTTGGAAGCATCCATATTGCCCGGTAGCAGAAGGCGTCTTGGTTTGAGACATCTTCATGACATGCAAACAATGGATCAAGATTTTGGATAATTTTTCAAGATAACTCTCTATGGGATAATTTTTTCAAAGCTAAATATGTGGGTTCAAAAGCTTGGTTTTTGATTGATTCTACCAAGGGATCAAGATTTTGGAAAATGGTTGCTTCTTATATTCATACTCTTTTGAATAATTCTAAATGGAAGATTAGAGAATGAGATATTTTTTTCTAGTATGATAAATAGAGAGATAGTGGTCCTCTTATTA
Source organism: Platycarya longipes (assembly GCA_036559045.1). NCBI lineage: Eukaryota > Viridiplantae > Streptophyta > Magnoliopsida > Fagales > Juglandaceae > Platycarya > Platycarya longipes. The sequence continues at coordinate 27,577,576 of CM071790.1, forward strand.
ATGACATGCAATTGGTGGGGCAACCTCTTTTAAAAGTTAAAGATTGCAAGTTGTTGGATAGCTAGAATGTGTGGACTTCCTTTGAAGCTTAGTGGGGCAGGAAAATGTGGAAGACATTTTGACTTCTTTCACTCGGAATAAACTGGCTAAGGATGTTCTAATCTGGACCCAAAATGATACAGGCATGTTTACTACTAAATCTGCTTGGAATTGTATTAGAATCAGATGATCCTTTCTTGATTGGCATGCTTGGACGTGGCATAAAAGTCTTCAGTTGAAAATGTCTATTATTTTTTCGAAGGCTTGGAATATGTCCTTGAGTGTTAATGATAGATTGTGCTACATAGGTATCCCTATTGTTTCCAAGCGTGATTGCTGTGATGGAGGCCATTATGAGAATCAAAATCATGCTTTCTTTGAAGGTGCTTTTTCTCAAAAGGTTTGGTCATATTTAGGCAATCGTTTTGGGATTCATCTCGATAGGTCATGGAAAGATACTATTTTGACTTGGTTACGACGTGCTAAATCTTCTTCTTAGGTGGGTGTTATAATGGGTATTCTCCCTATCGTTGTTACTAGCTGTCTTTGGAAGAGAAGATGTCTAACTAGAATGAACGGGTGCTCAGAAACTTATGATGATGTTTTACATTCTATCTGTGTGTGGATCAGCAACATATGTCATGCAACAAAAAATTCAGCTTGGTTATCAAGATTTGATTGTATGATCGTTGAAACATTGCAGATCAACCTAGTTGCTCCCAAGGTTATTTGTTGCAAAGCTGTGAAATGGCATACTCCACCATTTGGATGGTTCAAATGAAACATGGATGGTAGTAGTATTGGTAACCTGGGTTCCTGTGGCATTGATTCAGAATGATCTTGGTTGAGTGGTTTAGGTATTTGCTTCTCCTATTGATTTTGGAACCAATAACAAAGTAGAGCTTCTTGCGCTTTATTGAACCAAAGATTTAAAGTTTCGTATTTACGTATAGATTTTGATAATAATAAATAAATTCAAGACTCAAGTTCAAGTTGTCTGCGCATAAATGAAACTAAGCACATCAAGAAATCAAACATGAACAAAAAAGAGAGCAAATCTACAAATGAAGCTCATAAAGTAATTTTGTACATCTTTTGATAAAATTCAAAATTGGATTAAGGCTTAAAATTAATATTCTCTTACAAAACATCAAATTTCTTTTTTCACATGTGCATGATATCATTTAAAGTTTTAATTTCGAAAATTATATTTTACATGTGCATGACATATGCATGACATCATTAAAAGTTTTAATTTTGAAAATTATATTTTATATGTGCATGACATATGCAATGATTGCATCAAAAGGTTTAAATTCAAAAATCATATTTCACATGTGCTTGACATATGCAATGACAACATCAAAATTTGGATTTTGAATTTGGAAGATGATTGAATGTCATCTTTTGACATGTGCATGTATTGTTTGAATATTTTAAAATATGAATGATGTTGTCTTGAAAATATATGCTTTTATTTGAATATTTTGAAATGAATAATGTCTTCACATTTGCTAAAATTTGAAATTGAAGACTCATTTGCCTATAAATAGCTCACTTGAAACTGGTATTTCATGAGTTTAAAATGCCCTCCATATGAATTTGGTATGGAATCCCCTCCAAGGTAAATCCGTATGGGCTCAATTCTTTTTAGCAAAATATGTAGGTTTAGATCATATTTTTCTTGTTAATCCTCAAAAAGGAACTCGGTTTTGGCATATGCTTATGAAAAATCTTCCATCTATGCAAGCAAAATCCTTTGTGTGACCAACAACAAATTACGAATCTCCCAGCTCTAACATTAGCTGAGTGTAAATCTGAGAAATGTTCGACTATTGATCTTTTCCAAAGACTGGTTAATTTTGATAAGGCGGATTTGTTGAATGAAAAATTGGCCAGACTTAAAAAATGGTGAGGATGTGCTTATCTTCCTAAGGCGAATGGTAGATTTTCCACTAAGAGTGCATGGGATTGTATTCGTACTCATTCACCTACATTCCCATGGATGGATTTGATTTGGCATCCAATTATTCCCAAAAAAATGTCAATTTTGATGTGGAAAGTTTTGCATGGTTGTCTTCCTATGGATGCTCGATTGAGGAAAATGGGTATTACTCTTGTTTCGAAATGTGATTGTTGTGCTTCAGTTGCTATTGAGATCAGGATCATGTTGTTGCTTTGGGTGAATTTGCTTCACAGACCTGGAGCTGGACTTGTATTCATTTAGGCATGCCAATATTGATAGGAAGAACATGGAAAGAAATGGTGGAATGTTGATTCCAATGGGCCAGACAATCTTCTTGTAGCATCAAATTCTTGGTCTTCTTCCTACGATTATTACATGGCGGTTATGGTGGTGGAGGTGTAAGGCTCACATGGAGGGCACCTTAGAATCTATTGACACGGTATGGATTCCTATTAAATATTGGTTGTCGTGGGTTGCTCTGAAATTTCAAGATCAATATTATATGAGACAAAGGGATGAAAATTTGCTTCAATCTTTACATCTTCCTACTCCGGGAATTCGTATGAGGGGAGAGAAAGTTGTTAGATGGGAGAAGCCAAAGTTTGGACGGTGTAAACTTAATGTTGATAGTTGTTCATTGGGAAATCCGGGAACTTTAAGGGTTGGAGGCACTATTTGTGATCATGATGGGAACCTATTGTTGGATTTTGTGCTCCTATTGATTATTGCTCTAATACTCATGCAGATACTTTAGGTTTGCTTTATGGTTTGCGACATGTCAAACATCTAGGTTTTGATGCTATTGAGGTAGACATGGATTCTAAGTTGATTATTGAATGGATTGGAAATCTTAGGTGTGGCTTGTGGTATCTGGAAGATTTTTGGGATGAGATTATGAGTTTTCATGAGCAAATTCATTTCACTTGTTGCCACATTTATCATGAGTGTAATGCAGTTGCAGATTTCTTGACAAAATCAGGTGGTTAAGGTAATAACATGATTTACAATTCTGATTTGAAAAGTCCACAAACGCCTAGAGGTTTGAAGGGGATAAAAGTAGAATCTCTATTCTACCCTTAATTTTGGAGAGGCGTTCCGGGTAGCTATCAAAATGCATCCATATGGAAAATAGTACCAATATATCTATGGTTGTGCATTTGGAGAGAGAGGAAACAAGGAAGCTTGGAAGACCAAGAATGGCCAATAGATGAGCTTAGATTTCTTTTAATACTTTACTCCTTCGGCCAATTGTAATTGATTTTCATGGCATAACCTTCTATAAGTTTCTTGTATCAATAAACTAGCACATTTAGGCATTGCTCTTGTATATGTCCCGTATACTTGGACTTTTGCCCACACTTTGTTCAATAAAAATGTGTTTATTGCTAAAAAAGATATTTGTCATCCATCCAAACACAAATGATAGGTTTGTTACAATCTTGAATCCCTGTTGATTATAATCTTAATTTATACTTTGATTAAAAAAAAAAGTGTACAAAAATGTAAGATTCCAACAGAGCGCAATAGCTTCCTTTCGGGAAGAATTTTGCTAAAACTCCGATCTTTTCCCTACTGCCATAAGGGAATATATATGCTCTATATTCTTCTTCCTAGTTTTGGCCCGTTTGCATCCTTACACACTCGGTAATGTACTTCTATCTTCACGGCCAAGGTTGTTATGATGAAACAAGGAATATCCTGAAAATCTATTTCCAATTGGTTGGATCCATAAGTTTTCCAAATAAGTCATTCTAGTATTCTATTTGCAAGTTGGTATGGAGAACACACTCTATACTGATGACAACCAAATTTCGCATGACTCTTTTTATTTTTTAATCTCTCTTTCAAATAAAATCACGACAAGTCAAAAAATACAGATTTTGGTTTACCAAGTTGATATTTATTGCTTGAATGTCCATAAAGCATTTGGAGGCTGAGATGTGTGTTATTGTGATTGTAGAATTGTGTCACATAGAAATCTAGAATCAAGCCAAAAGGCTTAAACAGGTGCACTGACGAGGAGCAGATCTAGAAAAACTGGTTAAGAACTTAGCTAAGAACAAAAACTTTTGGGGACTCAGTTTCAAGGGGAATTGCTCTTGGGCATGGAGGAAAAATTGTTGAAGTTGAGGAGAACGGCTTGATTTAGGTCATGGAAGAGTTGCATACAGGATTAAGTGGTATGTTCTCCCTGAAGAGTGTGGTGGAGATGTTATCCGCCACAAACAAGCAAAGGTAAAATAAATTGATTGGGGATTGGAGAATATGCATATTGTCAAAAGAAAAGGAAAACATAGAAAACAGGTAAGCATTTACAGACAACCAGAGGTTACAAACTCTGATATACTCTAACAAATTCAATACCCGGGATGCGCTGTGAGCATCATCGACCACATGAACTACAGCAGAACCCCATATATATAAATATCCCCCATATATATATATATATATATATATATCACCTATGATCCAACTACAGTGAGAAACAACACATATACAAACAGTCATATATTGAGCCCACGCCAGTGAATACATCACTTCCAACGTCATTGAAGTTCTTGGTCCCTCATAGCAATAGTACCGGGGCGGGGAAAATTTTCTGCATGACCCAGATCCAAAGGATTGACCTCCCATCCACCTTCTCTCCAGTAGGTAGAATAGACTTCTAGGACGTGAGCAACTTTCCAATAATCACTTTGTTTTTCATCTGGGCGAAGTGTCCGTATGAATTCTTCAGGCATGTCAAAAAATTCAAGAACTTTCAAGTTGGTGAGATATTCAATGCCTATTGGCACACTCTTCAGCAATTCACAGCGCTGGATAATTAGCTTTTCAACACAAGGCATTGCCCCAGCCTCCACTTGCATGTATCTAAGTTCACTGAGTTCGTCAAGGCCTAAAACCTTGAGCTTCTTGAACCCCCCTGTCCTAAAATACAATGTGTCTCCCACAAAAGCTTGAAGTAATTCAAGGTGAACCAGATTGGGTAATTTTTGGAGGAGCACAAGTGGATCATCCATTAATCTACTCCATTTCAATGACAATCTGACTAGACCATGGAGTGATAGTATCCAATGAGGTAATCTTTCCAAACGTCCTCGCAAATAGACCCGCTGAATCAATGGAGGTGGAAAAGAAAGGTGCTGCAAATCAAGAATCTCTTCCTCCTCTATTGAAGTTAAAGACAACGCACGAAGGTTAGTCAGCTTTGTAAGGGATAAACACAGAGACTTCCCATCTTCTTTTCTCAGCTTTATAATGCCTAGCCTCCTTAGTTGACACAGTTTCCCCAACTCTAGCATTAAAGTCTCACCGCCTTGGTTTGCTTCTATGAAACACAGCTTCTGTAGGGATCTCAAAGCCCCTATATTTCCTAGGACCTTAAAACCATATCTCGAGTGAAAATATTCATAAGATTCAAGTTCAACATGATATACAAGGAGATGACGCAGTCGTTGGAGCTTCAAGATCTCAACAGGCAATTCAGTGACTCGAGAATGTTTAAGATCTAAAGTCTCTAGGTTTTGGAGCTTCCCTATGAGGCTTGGAATGGTTTTAACCTTGGTACTTCTGAAGCTTAGATATTTCAAGTAGTAGAGGTTGACGACATCCATTGGAAACTTGTTTAAACATGCATTTTGCAAATCCAACACATTTAGCAACTTAAAACCTCCAGGAAACAATCTTTGTATGTACAGCTTTTCTACCACTTGAAAGACGAACAAAGAACGTAGACGAGAAACAGAACTGTTTTCTTGTAGATTTTTCAATGAATTATGTATAGAAAGGCGTCGAACCTTATCAGGTCTCGTCATGTTCTGGTCCTTAGATATGCAGGTGAAGTTCTGATCTCTAGCCTTTGACAAGATGATCTCCCGCAGCAGGTCATGGACGCGATACAGTTTGACCCTTCCATCAGTGGTTGTGGCTGCCACTTGTAGAAGGCCTCTATTCAATAGTTCATTGAGGTAGTCCTCTGCAACTTCTTCCAGTGTTTTCCCTTCTTTGGCTTCAATGAATCCCTCTGCTATCCATAATCGTATTACTCTCATTTGCTCAATACGATAGTCCTCTGGAAATATGCTCAAGTATAGAAAACAAGATTTTAAGTAGGATGGCAAATCATTGAAACTGAGTGAAAGTACTTTCTTCAGATCCTGGAGTTTGTCATTTCCATCAATTTCAGCCCCAAGATTGCGGCCAACCATATCCCACTCATCAATCCTGCGCTTGTCTTTTGTAGCCAAAACACCACTGATTGCCACAATTGCAAGGGGAAGTCCCTCACACTTTCTTAAAGTATCTTGACAGATTTCCTTCAGATAAACAGGGCATGCATTCCCTTGAAAGGTCTTCCTGCTGAAAAGTTGCCAAGATTCTTCTGGGGTCAAGGGCTTCAAGTTATAGACCTTACTTACGGATTCGACCCCAAATGAGGAGGCCACATCAGCATTACGTGTGGTGAGGATTATCCGGCTGCCACAATTGTTGTTAGGCATGGCATATTTGAGAGCATCCCATTCATACAAGTGCCATACATCATCCAAGACAATCAAGTACCTCCTTTTCTGGAGCAAATCCTTGACTATTCTTCTCAGCCGGTCTTTGTTCGTGCTGTCTAAACCTTCTGGAATTGGTCGGCTGACTACACTGAAGATTTGACGGATCATGTCTCTGAGGAGTTCTTCCATCTTGAAAGATTGAGAAACAGTGATCCATGCACGTCTTTTGAAGTGTTTCTGCACTTCTGGATCATCATAAACTTGCTTTGCCAAGGTAGTTTTGCCCATTCCACCCATTGCTACCACAGAAACTACTTCACGTCCATAACCACCATTTACCAGCCAATCCACCAGTTGCTGCTTAGGCTCATCTATCCCTACTAATTCAGTCTTGTCGAGAAGAAGAGCATCCCCTCTACGATACTCCCAAGTATTTCCTGCACTCGAGATGCCTGAACCTTGTTCGGCTCGAGTGAATTTGGGAAGGAGCCTCTCATGAACCTCGGAAATATTTTTGATTCTGGAGTTGATGCAACGTAATTCAGAAATAATACGAGAACGAGCCTTCATGCTCCTAATACAACATGAAACTTTGTGGAGAGAACCATAGAATCCTAGCCCATGATGTTGATCATGTGCTTGAATAAGTCTGTATTCATCAAGAGCATCCTCTGTTTCATAAACAATCTCTCTTACTTGCTTAAGCCACACTTTGAGCTCCTCATCACTTTCTTCCAACGCATCTGCAATCTTCAGCAAAGCACTCATGCGCTCTAATTCCCCTCTCAGAAATAGAACTTCTTCCCGATCCCCCTTCAAGAGTGGAATCTCATTTTCAACAATGCTAGAAAGCTTGTCAAGCAGAAAGTTCACTAGATACTCTGCTGCCATTTTTTGTTTTTTTTTGGCAGCCTAATGTATTCCTCCAAAGTTCTCAAGGCATCATCACTTTTTAACTTTCAACTACTTTCGTCTGTTGCAGGTGTTGTATTCATAGAGTTTTACTGAACCGATCTGCAGCTATGGACTTAATTCTTTTATTCTTTCCGCCTTTCAATCCTAGTCGTTGGCTCAGAGCGTGTTGACCCATCTGAAAGTCAGTAACATTTATTAAAATGAGTGATTAGAATAGTTTCCCTGTTTCTTCAAGCTTCATGAACTAAGATATATATAAACAAGTTGTCTTGCATCAATTCATAACCATTGGTCAAAAGCAATTAAAAATATGTTGGCTTGCCAGCCTTGCCTGTCTACAAAAGAATTATTTTTAAAACTATTAATAAATGGTTAATATGAGGTGTTGGCTGTTTCTGAAAGAAGTCATGAAAAGTGTGTGCATATATATATATATATATATATATATGAGGCGCTTGAGGCCGGTGCCACGTAGGCGTTCCAATAAATGTAAACTAGACCGGCATACAGTGAAGTAAAACTTCCCTCTCCTTTCTCTCCCTCCCCCATCTACACTGAATCGGGAAAGAAACCCCCCCATCTCCCCCGCCCCCCCCCCCCCCCCCCCCCCAAAAAAAGGCCTGAAGCTCCTCAAAGTTCAATCATGACGAATTGCTGAATAGTTGACGAAAGTAGAACTCGTGTATTCTTTTATTTCTGCTGTATTCTTGAGGATGTTCATGCACGACGAAGAATGAGTTCACCATTGCATTTGCAGTCACTGATTGACGATCGCAATGAAAAATTTCAAAAGAACAAAAAAACAGAGCAATCTCTTAAAAAGTAATTTAATTGATATCTCTCGTCCTTTTTCTGTTAGGTAGAGACAAAGGATGGGCCCTCTAGACCCTTTATGCCATCGTAAAGGGTGAGGGCAAAAACAATAGAGAGAAAAAAATGAAAGACAAGCAAAAGAATACGAAAAAAAGTTCAGTTTTTCCCTTCTGGGTTGTAGACATAAGAACACTGAGAATTTCAACACAATAGAAATAAAAGAGCTTTCCCCAAACAGAAACTTTACCTTTCAAACAGAACACGAGATCTTCTTTCGTCGACTATTCATCAAGAGCGTCCACAGAAGTCGGATTAAATTACGGGGAGCTCCAATATTTTCCTTGCGATTGGGTGCAGATGGGAAAGGAAAGAGAGAGAAAGAAGGAGATAAAAATTTTCCTTCACCATATGCGGGTCTAGTTTATGTTTTGTTGACATTTCATTATTAATTGGTGTAAAAACTAATTTCACAACCGTCCGGTCTTAAAGCTTTCTGGTATAAGGCATTTTCAATTATATATAATATATATAAGGCATTTTCTCATAATTCTGATTTAAAAAATTTTATATATTATATTATTATTTTTCTTTGATCTCATAATATATTTATTGTTATTATTAAAAAAATATTTATTACGATTTAGGTGTTGAAGGTGCCCCCTCATCTTCTTAGATCTCGCAGGTCTCACGAAGGAACCGCTGAGTGGTCCAAGCTACGAATTAACACGACATCAACACCTTCCAAGAAAAAGCTGGATGCTTCATGTAAGCAAGAACATACTGTTCACAGGTTTCTTAAATGCTTGTTAATTTACATTTGTCGGACGATTAGAACGAGTCTTTGCTTTTTCGATTAGAACGAATTTGTGCCACGTCCTGTTTGTCATTCTGCATTTATGTTCAACCCAATGGTAGTTATCAACAGGTGAGGTGGAATGTATAAAATTTCTAGATTTCTTTGACTTATGGTAATCAGTTCTATAATTTGTATAAAAATAATGAACACAGACCTTTCACTCCATTTCATATCCACCAAATCATAACTAATCACAGCCACTACTTGTTTATTGTTTATTCTTTCTGGTATGCCAACAAACTGAGGAAATTGTTTACACTTTTTCTTTTATTTATTGTTTTAATTTAAAAATAAAATTAAAAATAAAGATCTTTTGGTGGCGCTTGCGTATGAGCTAACGCCATAGTTGTTCCTCTGTGTCTGCAAATCTTGCAGACGAAGTTAAAATACAAGTGGCTCAATCTTTCTTGCAGATTTGGACAAATATTTTTTTTTTTTTTTTTTGTGGGGTCATAAAAAGATATATCTTTTCTGAAGTTTCCAAGGAGTTGTGCTCTTGCGTTTCCAAATTTTCTTACATTGTTTTTCCCGGAAAAATCAAATGGACACTTTTAGAAATACGAATATTGAATTTTCAGGCTTCCGTTCATATGGCTTTTCACATTGGTAAAGTCAGCTCAATAAATTAAGAGTTATAAGACAAAAATTTTTATTGAAGCTTTTTTTTTATTAAAATAAAATAAAATAAAATAATTTTTATTTTTATATTACATTTTTATTTAAAAATAACGTCTATCGTTTGTCAAGTAAAATTATTAATTAAAATTTATTCTATATTTTAACTAATAACTAACTTAATCTTTATTAAAAAAATAATTTAAAAAAGATTTTATCAAACTTAACTAGTTTTATAAAACGCGCTCTCAAGTTTTAGGGATCCTTTAATAATACAACTGTTTTTATGTATTTTTATATATTTTCAAATTCAACTTTTTTTTTCTCACTCCAAATCCAATGAAATATTTTAATTCAAATTATTTTACTACTATACTAGATATTTTCAGGTATTCTTAGTATTTAAAAGAGACTTAGAAGTAATTAAAATAATCATCTTCAATAAAATTCTATAAAAAAAAATGGCATTTATCTCTTCAAAGGATCATACAAACTTTTTTTTATGAACACTCAAAAATTAGATTTTGTTATTTATAATTCCCACATTATATATTAAACTAATAATGATAAAAAAATAAATTTATTCTTATAAAGAGAGTACTTGAAATAATTATTATATGAAATACTTTTAAAAATAATAATGACATATAATATCTATTTAATAATTTTATTCTCTTATTAGATTAATTAATTTTTTTTACTTGAATTTTTTTTAAAAAAATTATACTTTAAACTTTTTGAAAATGGGCCTTTTGTTATTAGGGGGCCTTAGGCAATTGCCTAACTTGCCTAAGGCAAGAGCCGGCCCTGCACATTGGTTGGTTATACTCCAATCGAATTTGATTGATCTAGTAAGTTATTTGTTCAGATGGACAAAATAATTCGAGCTGTGTTTCGATTGTTCAGATGGACAAAAGAATTTGATGTTCCCACAGAATCCTCACTAGCTCCTCAATAGATTTTCTTGCTGAGATTACATGTGCATATGTATGGGACAAATATGTTGCAACCAAATTTGGCCTTTTTTTTGGGTGTGGTTAATGGGACGTTGAATCTAACAAGGCAATTAAGGCACGTATTTTTGTTGAGATTGATTTAGTTGATGAACCTGTGCATGGTTTCCTGGTAGTGGTAGGAAGTAAGAAATTCTACCCGGAGGCCAGATATGAAATGTCATACCTCAATGGCGTGCAGGACTGGAGAAGGACTAGTGCGAAAGGGTAGAGAAGACATGAAAGGAGGAGGTAGGAAAGTTTGGCAAGAAAAATATATATTGCATAAACCGCAAGAAGACAATAACAAAGAAAGAACATAGTGGAAAAAAAGGATGAGAGGAAAAATCAGCCTATTGCAATGACAGATAAGGGGAAGAAGGTTTTGAGTTTAATTGAAGACGATATTCAGGATGAGAGGGAAGACCCAGCATGTTCATCAAAACAATTAGTGGTCGGGAGTGATAAGTCGCCTGTAGTACTGGAGGGTGAAAAGCAAACAAAAAACTGAGCCAGTTGAAGAGCTGTCTTCAATCCAAATAGGGGTCCTTAAAAATCCCTTTAACTTGGAAAATATGCCGATTGTGGTAGCGGTTGATACAGGGGAGAACTCTGTTTGTGAGGATCTTGTTGCTTCAATTCCTGATCCTGCAGAGAAGGAGTTTTGTGGATTAGAACAGGAGCAAGAAATCGTTACTTGTGTTACTAAGGGAGAAGAAGAGGATGAACTTGCTAGGGTTTGCAAACAAAAAGGCTACGAATTAGATAACATGCAGGTTCCGACATCGAATATAAGAGAGAAAAGTAAGGCTGTGAGACATTCTTAGTGGGTTGCAACCTACACCGGTAAATTGAACTTATAATTAACTCCATCATAGCATGGAATATTCAGGGGTTGAGAAGTTCTTGGCGTGTTCTACGTATTCTTTTTCAAGGGAATAATGTTGTGATTGTTGCTCTCTTTGAACCCTTTGCTATTAAAGATAAGCTCAAAAGGTTAGTAAGTGCTTTGGGTTTTGTTGATTTTTTTTCTTTTTGTAGTGAAGAAAATGGTGGGAAAATATGAGTATTATGGTGTGCTCCTTATGATTTGGAAGTGGTGAGTGTCTCTTCTCAAATGGTTACAAGTTGGCTCTAGTTAGAGGATACACGCACTTTTGGATTGGTGTATCGGGTCTCCCTTCTAGTCGTAAGCAAGAGGTGATATATAAGACTCTTCCAGCCTTTTGTTGCAGATGCAACTTGCAAGGCCATAACTCAAAAACATGTAGGGTAGGTAAAGAAGAGAAATGTACAAGGTCATGGGTCCAAAAAAGTTTTGATCAGAGCAAGCCAAACGTCGATGAAGCAGGCCCTTCTAATGTGGTTAAATCGAGTGAGGTTGATTCTATATAGAAGAACCTAGAAACCGAGAATTTGGCAGTTTCAGATGTTCTATCCAAGGTATCTAGGCAGCTCAATGGTGAAACATTCAAGGCAGATGCGAGCAAACCTATATCTATTGATTCGTCGACTGTGTTTGTGGCCAGTGAGGGTGTTGTTACACTACAGGTTCCCACAGATCATAATAAGCCAAATTTATCAACAGATGAAACTCCACAGATTGAAGACTCGAATTCAATTGCACAACCAGTGGTGATTCTTCCTTTTGATTCTCCTAATTCTGATCAAATTAGAAGTGATGAAGTTGATATGGAATATGAAAATATTTTGGATGATGAAGTTGTCATGGAGCCAGATCGAGAATCCTATCCTGAGGTCATTTCACATGATAAGGATTACCATATGGAGACGGAGAAATTTGGAGGCAAAAAGAAATACAAGAAAAAGTATTTAATTAAAATACAAAGTTCAACTCGGGTTTTTGCCCGATCTTCTAACCCCTCTCAATGATTGATCTCATCTTAGTATGGAACATTAGAGGATTGGTAACTTTAAAAGTCGATTAAAGCAATTAATGGGTAAGTTTAAATTGAAGGTCATTGCTCTTTTAGAACTTTTCAGTATTTTGATATGGCTCACAGATTAGTAAGATCATTAAAGTTTGATTATACTATTTCTAATGAAACTGAAGGTGGAAAAATTTGGATTCTATGGAAAAAATCGATTGTTGTACAGATGGTATGTATGGGCTTGTAGTTTATTACTATCCGAATAAGGGAAAGGTCACAAATTTTTTTTGTGTACTGTGATCTATGCTAAATGAACTTTGATGGAGAATTATCATCTAAGTCTCCAATTCTCTTTCCATGAAAAAATATATTTCCAACAAATTCTTTTAAAATATACTCAAAAAAATGCTTTATCTAAAAAAATTTGGGCTGTTACAAATAAAATGATTAGACTTTTGAAGATAAAAAGCAATTAAAGAGATTAGAATGTTCTTTGTTAAAACTTTGTTCCTTTAGGCGAGTGTTGTAAATTGTAATGGCATAAATTCTCATGATTTTCTTGTTCCTATCTTTCCCTCTAGTTAGATGTACACTCTTGCATATCCCCTGTAACTTGGGCTATTCTTATTTATATTGTTTCAACTATCTTTTTACTTATAAAAATTTGTAAGAAGCCTTGATTTCGGATCTATTAATCATCTCCAAGGGTCCTCTCCAAAGGAATGTCACATTTCTCAAAGACGCACAAGATTGAGAAATAGATTTTTTTCGACATTCTTTGACCATGTGTACTCCACCCCTTTGTCGAGGGGAGTTGAAGAGCATTTGGAAGACAGACACCTCTTGGTGCTCCTCTAATAAAGGGATAATCACAATCTACTTTTTCTACCAAACCATGACCACGCTAAACACAAGTCCATTCTCATGGAAGAGCATTTGGAAGACAGGCACCTCTAAAGGCCACTTTTTGTCTGGACGGCTTCTTTGGGAAAGATTGTCACTCTAGACAACTGAGATGTGTGTTATTGTGAATGTAGAATTATGTGTCACATAGAAATCTTTTATCAAGCCAAGATGCTTAAACAAGTGGCACTGATGACAGTCTATCTAGAAAAATTGGTTAAGAACTTAAGCTAAGAACAAAAACTTTTGGGGACTCCGTTTCAATGGGAATTGCTCTTGGGCATGGAGGAAAAAATGTTGAAGCTGAGGAGAACAGCTTGATGTGGGTGATGGAAGAGTTGGATAGAGGATTACGTGGTATCTTCCCCATGAAGAGTGTGGTGGAGATGTTATATGCCACAAACATGTAGAGGTAAAATAAACTGATTAGGGATGGTGAATATGCATATTGTCAAAAGAAAAGGAAAACATAGAAAACAGGTAAGCATTTACAGACAACCAGAGACCAGAGCTTATCACTGATCCATTGATGAAAGAGTAGTTACAATATTTACATGATTCCCAATACTGCTGGACTAGTTACAGTGATCATAACATATTTACAATGTGCAATTCACCACTCAAAACCTAGTGGCTCTTTTGCAAGAGTACTCCTAGCTTATTTATCTACAAATGAGTATACACAATCATTTACAAGATTTACAAACTCTCATATCCCCTAACAAATTCACAACCTGGTTTAGGGCAGGCGCAAGCTCTGAGCATCATCGACCTCATGAACCACAGGAGAACCCCATATATACATCGCCTATGATCCAACTACAGTGAGAAGTTACACATATACAAACTGTCATTTACGGGTGACGTGATGAAATATCGAGCTGACGCCTGTGAATACATCACTTCCAACGTGATTGAAGTTCTTGGTCCCTCATAGCAATAGTACCGGGGCGGGGAAAATTTTCTCCATCACCCAGATCCATTGGATTGACCTCCCATCCGCCATCTCTCCAGTAGGTAGAATAGACTTCTGGGATGTGAGCAACTTTGCAATAATCACTTTGGTTTTCATCTGGGCGAAGTGTCTGTATTAATTCTTCAGGCATGTCAAAGAATTCAAGAACTTTCAAGTTGGTGAGATATTCAATGCCTATTGGCACACTCTTCAGCAATTCACAGCGCTGGATAATTAGCTTTTCAACATAAGGCATTGCTCCAGCCTCCACTTGCATGCATCTAAGTTCACTAAATTCGTCAAGGCCTAAAACCTTGAGCTTCTTGAACCCCCCGTTCCTAAAATATAATGTGTCTCCCTTAAAAGCTTGAACTAATTCGAGGTGAACCAGATTGGGTAATTTTTGGAGAAGCACAAGTGGATCATCCATTAATCTACTCCATTTTAAGGACAATCTGACCAGACCATGGAGTGATGGTATCCAGTGAGGTAATGTTTCCAACCGTCCTCGCAAATAGACCCGCTGAATCAATGGAGGTGAAGAAGAAAGGTGCTGCAAATCAAGAATCTCTTCCTCCTCTATTGAAGTTAAAGATAACGCACGAAGGTTAGTCAGCTTTGTAAGGGATAAACACAGAGACTTCCCATCTTCTTTTCTCAGCTTTATAATGCCTAGCCTCCTCAGTTGAAACAACTTCCCCAGCTCTAGCATTAGAGTCTCACCACCTTGGTTTGCTTCAATGAAACAAAGCTTCTGTAGGGATCTCAGAGCACCTATATTTCCTAGGACCTTAAAACCATATTTCGAGTGAAAATATTCGTAAGATTCAAGTTCAAAATGATATACAAGGAGATGACGCAGTCGTTGGAGCTTCAAGATCTCAACAGGCAATTCAGTGACTCGAGAATGTTTAAGGTCTAAAGTCTCAAGGTTCTGGAGCTTCCCTATGAGGCTTGGAATGGTTTTAACCTTGGTACTTCTGAGGCTTAGATATCTCAAGTAGTAGAGATTGACTACATCCATTGGAAACTTGGTTAAACGTGCATTTTGCAAATCCAACACATTTAGCAGCTTAAAACCTCCAGGAAACAATTTTTGTATGTACAGCTTTTCTACCACTTGAAAGATGAACAAAGAACGTAGACGAGAAACAGACCTATTTTCTTGTAGATTTTGCAATGAATTATGTATAGAAAGGCGTCGAACCTTATCAGGTCTCGTCATGTTCTGGTCCTTGGCTATGCAGGTGAAGTTCTGATCTCTAGCCTTTGACATGATGATCTCCCGCAGCACGTCATGGACGCGATACAGTTTGACCCTTCCATCGGTGGTTGTGGCTGCCACTTGCAGAAGGCCTCTATTCAACAGTTCACTGAGGTAGTCCTCTGCAACTTCTTCCAGTGTTTTGCCTTCTTTGGCTTCAATGAATCCCTCTGCTATCCATAATCGTATTACTCTCATTTGCTCAATACGATAGTCCTCTGGAAATATGCTCAAGTATAGAAAACAAGATTTTAGGTAGGATGGCAAATCATTGAAACTCAGTGAAAGTACTTTCTTCAGATCCTGGAGTTTATCATTCCCATCAATTTCAGCCCCAAGACTGCGGCCAACCATATCCCACTCATCAATCCTGCGCTTGTCTTTTGTAGCCAAAACACCACTGATTGCCACAATTGCAAGGGGAAGTCCCTCACACTTTCTTAAAGTATCTTGACAGATTTCCTTCAGATAAACAGGGCATGCATTCCCTTGAAAGGTCTTCCTGCTGAAAAGTTGCCAAGATTCTTCTGGGGTCAAGGGCTTCAAGTTATAGACCTTACCTACGGATTCGACACCAGATGAGGAGGCCACGTCAGCATTACGAGTGGTGAGGATAATCCGGCTGCCATAGTTGTTGTTAGGCATGGCATATTTAAGAGCATCCCATTCATACAAGTGCCATACATCGTCCAAGACAATTAGGTACCTCCTTTTCTGGAGCAAATCCTTGACTTTTCTTCTCAGCCTGTCTATGTTCATACTTTCTAAACCTTCTGGAACTGGTCTGCTGACTGCACTGATGATTTGGCGGATCATGTCTCTAAAGAGTTCTTCCATCTTGAAAGATTGAGAAACAGTGATCCATGCACGTCTTTTGAAGTGTTTCTTCACTTCTGGATCATCATAAACTTGCTTTGCCAAGGTAGTTTTGCCCATTCCACCCATTGCTGCCACAGAAACTACTTCACGTCCATAACCACCCTTTACCAGCCAATCCACCAGCTGCTGCTTAGGCTCATCTATCCCTACTAATTCAGTCTTGTCGAGAAGAAGAGCATCCCCTCTACGATACTCCCAAGTATTTCCTGCACTCGAGATGCCTGAACCTTGTTCGGCTCGAGTGAATTTGGGAAGGAGCCTCTCATGAACCTCGGAAATATTTTTGATTCTAGAGTTGATGCAACGTAATTCAGAAATAATACGAGAACGAGCCTTCATGCTCTTGATACAACATGAAACTTTGTGGAGAAAATCATAGAATCCTAGCCCATGATGTTGATCATGTGCTTGAATAAGTCTGTATTCATCAAGAGCATCCTCTGTTTCATAAACAATCTCTCTTACTTGCTTAAGCCACACTTTGAGCTCCTCATCACTTTCTTCCAACGCATCTGCAATCTTTAGCAAAGCACTCATGCGCTCTAATTCCCCTCTCAAAAACAGAACTTCTTCCCGATCCTCTTTCAAGAGTGGAATCTCATTTTCAACAATGCTAGAAAGCTTGTCAAGCAGAAAGTTCACTAGATACTCTGCTGCCATTTTTTCCTCCCTTTTGGCAGCCTAATGTATTCCTCCAAAATTCTCAAGGCATCATCACTTTTTAACTTTCAACTACTTTCGTCTGTTGCAAGTGTTGTATTCATAGAGTTTTTCTGAACTGATATGCAGCTATGGACTTTATTCTTTTATTCTTTCCGCCTTTCAATCCTAATCGTTGGCTCACAGCGTGTTGACCCATCTGAAAGTCAGTAACATTTATTAAAATGAGTGATTAGAGTAGCTTCCCCGTTTCTTCATGAAGTAAGATATATATAAACAAGTTGTCTTGCATCAATTCATAACCATTGGTTAAAAGCAATTAAAAATATGTTGGCTTGCCAACCTTGCCTTGCCTACAAAAGAATTATTTTTATAACTATTAATAAATGGTTAATCTGAGGTGTTGGCTGTTTCTGAAAGAAGTCATGAAAAGTGTGTGTGTGTATATATATATATATATATATATATATATATATATATATGAGGCGCTTGAGGCCGGTGCCACGTAGGCGTTCCAATAAATGTAAACTAGACCGGCATACAGTGAAGTAAAACTTCCCTCTCCTTTCTCTCCCTCCCCCATCTACACTGAATCGGGAAAGAAACCCCCCCATCTCCCCCCGCCCCCCCCCCCCCCCCCCCCCCAAAAAAAGGCCTGAAGCTCCTCAAAGTTCAATCATGACGAATTGCTGAATAGTTGACGAAAGTAGAACTCGTGTATTCTTTTATTTCTGCTGTATTCTTGAGGATGTTCATGCACGACGAAGAATGAGTTCACCATTGCATTTGCAGTCACTGATTGACGATCGCAATGAAAAATTTCAAAAGAACAAAAAAACAGAGCAATCTCTTAAAAAGTAATTTAATTGATATCTCTCGTCCTTTTTCTGTTAGGTAGAGACAAAGGATGGGCCCTCTAGACCCTTTATGCCATCGTAAAGGGTGAGGGCAAAAACAATAGAGAGAAAAAAATGAAAGACAAGCAAAAGAATACGAAAAAAAGTTCAGTTTTTCCCTTCTGGGTTGTAGACATAAGAACACTGAGAATTTCAACACAATAGAAATAAAAGAGCTTTCCCCAAACAGAAACTTTACCTTTCAAACAGAACACGAGATCTTCTTTCGTCGACTATTCATCAAGAGCGTCCACAGAAGTCGGATTAAATTACGGGGAGCTCCAATATTTTCCTTGCGATTGGGTGCAGATGGGAAAGGAAAGAGAGAGAAAGAAGGAGATAAAAATTTTCCTTCACTATATGCGGGTCTAGTTTATGTTTTGTTGACATTTCATTATTAATTGGTGTAAAAACTAATTTCACAACCGTCCGGTCTTAAAGCTTTCTGGTATAAGGCATTTTCAATTATATATAATATATATAAGGCATTTTCTCATAATTCTGATTTAAAAAATTTTATATATTATATTATTATTTTTCTTTGATCTCATAATATATTTATTGTTATTATTAAAAAATTATTTATTACGATTTAGGTGTTGAAGGTGCCCCCTCATCTTCTTAGATCTCGCAGGTCTCACGAAGGAACCGCTGAGTTGTCCAAGCTACGAATTAACACGACATCAACACCTTCCAAGAAAAAGCTGGATGCTGCATGTAAGCAAGAACATACTGTTCACAGGTTTCTTAAATGCTTGTTAATTTACATTTGTCGGAGGATTAGAACGAGTCTTTGCTTTTTCGATTAGAACGAATTTGTGCCACGTCCTGTTTGTCATTCTGCATTTATGTTCAAGCCAATGGTAGTTATCAACAGGTGAGGTGGAATGTATAAAATTTCTAGATTTCTTTGACTTATGGTAATCAGTTCTATAATTTGTATAAAAATAATGAACACAGACCTTTCACTCCATTTCATATCCACCAAATCATAACTAATCACAGCCACTACTTGTTTATTGTTTATTCTTTCTGGTATGCCAACAAACTGAGGAAATTGTTTACACTTTTTCTTTTATTTATTGTTTTAATTTAAAAATAAAATTAAAAATAAAGATCTTTTGGTGGCGCTTGCGTATGAGCTAAATAATTGTTCCTCTGTGTCTGCAAATCTTGCAGACGAAGTTAAAATACAAGTGGCTCAATCTTTCTTGCAGGTTTGGACAAATATTTTTATTTGTATTTTGTGGGGTCATAAAAAGATATATCTTTTCTGAAGTTTCCAAGGAGTTGTGCTCTTGCGTTTCCAAATTTTCTTACATTATTTTTCCCGGAATAATCCAATGGAGACTTTTAGAAATACGAAAGGAGCCTCTCATGAACTTCGGAAATATTTTTGATTCTGAAGTTGATGTAATGTAATTCAGAAATAATACGGGAACGAGCCTTCATGCTCTTGATACAACATGAAACTTTGTGGAGAGAACCATAGAATCCTAATTCCTAGCCCATGATGTTGATCATGTGGTTGAATAAGTCTGTATTCATCAAGAGCATCCTCTGTATCATAAACAATCTCTCTTACTTGCTTAAGCCACACTTTGAGCTCCCCATCACTTTCTTCCAACGCATATGCAATCTTCAGCAAAGCATTCATGCACTCTAATTCCCCTCTCAGAAACAGAACTTATTCACGATCCCCCTTCAAGAGTGGAATCTCATTTTCAACAATGCTAGAAAAGCTTGTCAAGCAGAAAGTTCATTAGATACTCTGCTGCCATTTTTTCCTCTCTTTTGGCAGCCTAATGTATTCCTCCAAAGTTCTGGCATCGTCACTTTTTAACTTTCAACTACTTTTGTCCGTTGCAAGTGTTGTATTCATAGAGTTTTACTGAATTCATTTGCAGCTATGGATTTAATTCTTTTATTCTTTCCGCCTTTCAATCCTAATCGTTGGCTCACACGTGTTTGACCCATCTGAAAGTCAATAACGTTTATTGAAACGAGTGATTAGAGTAGCTTCCCCCCGTATCTTCAACCTTCAAGAAGTAAGATAAGTACAAACAAGTTGTCTTGCATCATACCCATTGTTAACGTTTATTAAGGCCCGTTTGTATTGGAAATTCATCTCAACTCATCTTCATTTCATCATTATATTTTTATAATTTTTTATACAAAACACAAATTCCTATACACATTTTTTCAAATCTCAATACACATTTTTCAAATTCCAATACACATTTTTTAAATATCAAAATAATAATAATATTAAAAATCAAACTAAACTCATCTCAATTCATCTCATCTCTAAATTCAAACAGAAGCTATAAAAGGATTATTTTTATCTCTGTTAAAAAATGATTAATCTGAGATGTTGTCTGTTTCTAGAAGAAGCCATGAAAAGTATACATATATATATATATATATATATATAAAGCCTTATTCCGTTATACATAGGTTATTTCCATACAATTGCAATACACATTTAGCATACAGAATCTTCCTTGCTATAATTTTCTTGAAATTCTCCAATCACTTTAAATTTTTAGGACAAATGATATTTTATAGGGATGAACTATCTATAGGCATTACCAAATTCCTTCCATGGGATATATTCATTCTAGATCAGAATATTTTGTATTTATGTATTCATTGGATTTCCTTTATTACACTATAAATAGTCCATTCTTATACAATTTCTGCTATTCGGTACTATTCATTCTGAGTAAGGGTGTAACCAGTTTGGTTTGATCCAGTTTTAGATATATTTTATAATCGATCTTTTCGGTTTCAATATACTATATTATATGTACGGTATATGAGGAGTCGGCTTTGATTTGAAAAAAAAAAAACAAACAAAAATCATTAGATTCATGAAAATAAGGTTGAAGATGAGAGATTTTTTTTAAAATCAAAGCCGACTCTTCATTGACTCTCTAAAACCGACTCCCTATAGAATTAATCAATATATTATAGTATATTAAAATAAATATTGATATAATATTAGTATGACTATTAATATAATAAACTATAGTGATATAAGATTTCAAAATTTAAAATTATATTAATTAGTAATTTATCATATAATACAAAACTATTTTATATGTAATTATATATTATATATGAAAATTATATACAATAAAAAAAATTAAAATATATATATGAACGGGTTTGGTTCAGTTCGATTTTAAAAAAAGAAAAACTAAAACTAAATCGATTTTGACTAATTTTGAGAAAAATAAAACTGGTACTAAACCAAACCAAACTGGATACCGGACCAAACCCACTGGTTCGGTCCAATCAGCTTGGTTTGCTGATTCATCAATTTTTTTCCCCCTTACTTTTGAGAAAAGGATTTACCTCCTTCCTTGAGCAATTCCCCCAAAGTACAAATTGGCCAGTAGATAAGCCAATACAAAATTAATGAAGGGAAGAGAATTGGACTAAGCTTGAGAAGGCCCTTCAGATATGATAACAAGACATGTCACCTGCTCAGACCACAACACACATTGCCAGACAGCAGGCACGTTGCATCAAATGGTCAGGGAAGCCAGCATGCATCGACAGAGCTAGGCATCCTCTCACCCTTGTGGACAAGGTAGTTGCGCGCCACCCATCCCTTACCTACTGCCAGGGACAGATTGGGAATCCATGCACAATATGTCAGGGTGATAGCTGACATGACAAGGGAGGAAACCTACCACTAGCGTAGTGCCTCATACACCCTTCCACAGTCTACCAGTAAAGGGTAGGAACTACCATGATCATATCTATAAATATGCCTTAGGCTCAGAAAGAGCTCTCTGAACATTTTCTCCTTAAATTCTCTTAAAAAGAGATAGTTTTGACTTAGGCATCAGATGTGTCTCTCACCATCCAAATTATTCATCTCCTTGGATCTTGCAAGTCCCATGGAGGAATCACTAAGTTGCATAGTCTGAAGGATCTTCTAATTAGCCTGTCATTTGTATGCTGGCAACAATAGTTTGCAAACCACGCATGGATAGGAGAGTTGTTGAAGAGCATGGAAGCGAGGTTGGTCAAGATGGATGATATCATAAGGAAGCTGGTAGTAGAGGTGCGAAGCGCTATGGAGGGCTATGGAGGGTGAATGATGCGTCCATGGAAGACGTAGGGCCGAGCTAGAACAAGCATGTCGAGTTGCAAATCGTGATGAAGGTAGACGTGGTAGAAGAGGAAATGAGGCAAATGCACCATGAGTTGCAGGGAATCATGGGAAAATATGTAGAAATGGCCAAAAGGTTGGGTGCATCCTCATCCGTGGATCAACTGCTCACTTGCGCTGACTTACCATACAGTGCAGGAGTCATGGCGGCTGCTCCCGTCAAAGTTCAAAGTCGCTCAGATGGAGATGTATGATGGTTCTAAGGCTTGAGCATTTGGAAACATGTAAAGCCCATATGACTCTATATGGGTTCCTTGTCAAAATTGCATGTCGAGCCTTTCCCTTGACATCGAAGGGAGCAACGAGAGGTTGTTTCGGGTCGCTACCTCCAAGGTTCATCGATAGATTCTATGAGTCCCCTATTCCTAGCACAGTTTATCGTAAGCAAGAAAATGAAAAGCTTGGTGGCATACCTGCAAATCATCAAGTAGTGCAACAGAGGGAGTTTGGAGGCATATCTCTCCTATTTCAATAGGGAGCGAATGAAGATAGAAGACCCCTAGTAAAATCGAGCTGGAGCAATTCAATAAGAGGGCTAGCAGGTCAACAAAAGGGAAGGTCAGTGGAAGAGTGAGGAATGACTTGTAGGACGCAAGGTGGGAAGGTAATAAAACAATCCAATGCATGGCGAGAAGCATGTGCACACCAGTTTTGCTATATAGGAAGAGCATATGCTCGTCCCGAGAGAAACCTCCTTAGCTTTTTGGTCTTGTGCTCGATGGCCTCAGCCTGTACAGTGTCGAAACCAAGACTCATTCTCTCAGGATGGCCTTTCTCAGGAGATGCCGATAGGTCAACTCTACCCAATTGCCTAGAGGAGTCAGGGATCCATAAGGTAGATGCCTGGGAAAGACCAGCACTACTAGAACTCCCAACAGTAGTCTGCTCTTCGCCCAAGGCAGGCCTAGCCACTGATAAATCCTTGAACGTCATAAAGGGGATGTCTTAACCACATCCCCTTCTAGGTTTTCGACCTTGGGAAATGGTGAGTTAGGAGATTCTTGTGCCACTTCTTGCTCAGGCACACTAATTTCCCTTCCTCTTGGTTGGTCTCCCTCAACCTTTGACTAGTCACCCCTACAATTGATTAAGGTGTGCCTCAAAGGTGGGCTCCTTCTAGGAAAAATATAATCCAACCTCAGGCTCGGAGGTCTAGTTAAAGGGAGACAAAGGTATCAAGACCCTGTTGCTACTAAGCTAGACTAGAAAATGGTGGTCTGGGCCATCCTCATTATGATCAAAACTCATGCCCATCTTGGTGGAGACTGCGATGGCAATAGTGTCCACCCGGATTTCTGGGAAATATGTTGGGATGGCTTGGCGACATCCTCAAAGGGAATGCTTGACGCAAAATCCCCTCTTGGGGCAGAGTTGAGGAAAGCCTCAAAGAAGGCCATCCGAAAGCCGGCTGCATCCTCGTCCTTTTCACTCCTCAAGAGCGATTGGTGGCGTGGGAATCGCATGACTTGGCTAAAGGAAGATCTCGCCATATTTTTGCTACTCGACGTCTTTGAGTTTGGGACAAGGATATCTTGCTGAGAAGCCTTCTTCTCGGCCCTCAAAGAAGACCTGGTGGCATCGCGGTTGACACTAGGCCTCCTCCCCCCACCACTGGTTGGAGGAGAGGTAGGTCTCTTCTAACCCCTGGAAGTAGAGGGCTCCCTAAAAAAAGTCAACTTAGGAAATAGGAACAGTCCAAGATAAAGATATGGCAATGGATGTTGTAGTCGGTTAGCATGACGTCTGGCATCGACCTAAAACAAGACGACCTCCAACCTTGCCTCCTCCCGATCAAATCGGAAAATGGAGATGGATTTGTCATCCAGCATGGCTTCCTGAGTAGCTTGAATCAGAAACTCTTGATGGATGGCCTACCGAGTGATATTCCCAACTTGAGATCGACATAAAAAAAATGTGTTTGGATTAGGGGTGTAAATAGGTCAGGTTTGGGGGGTAATGGACCAAAATGTTTTGTCCATCATTTTTCCCAAACCGGTAGCAATCTATTCAATCGGTCTGTTTGGTTCGGTCTAATTATTATTATTATTTTAAATAAATTAATAAAAAATTATTTAAAGTACTAAATTAAAGTTAAGTAAATTATTAATGTATATTATGTAAGTAACTTATTAAAAAAATTTATACAGTAAATACTAATAAATTAGATGAAAATTACATCATTAAATTATATAATTAATATATAAAAAGAATATATTAAATTATTAAAAATATTTTTAAAATATCTATAGGAGTTCTGTCCGGTCCAAATTTTATAAACCCTGGGACTGAACCAAATCTTCTCGATACACAATTTATGGGACAGAGATCGACCAGTCTAAAGCTCGATCCACTCTGGTCCAATTTGAGTGGTTCGGTCCGATCGATTTTTCCAATCCGGGTTGAACTTCTTACAACCCTAGCTTAGTCCAATCCTTAATTTGAGAAATGTGCTTCTACAAGCCGGCAATTCGCTTCTAACGACAAGTCTTGAAACTATAGAGATTATCATCGAGGCGTAGCACCCTATACACGAAAAGAAACACCCTCGTAGTCATGTTGGATACTCCTTGGATTTGAGTCTCAGCACTAGGTGAAAGATCACACAGCTCATGACCAAAAGCCATCATGCATTCGGGTGGAGCTGAGCAGGCACTAGACCAAGGAGGTCCGAAACATCGCAAATGGGACGACAAAATGGTCGCTTAAGCCCAAGAGCGAACATCAAAAGAAAGAGGGTGACCTACGTCACCAAGCAATCATTTTTTACGGCCGCAACACGAAGGTTTGGAACCTCTAGAATGAGCAGTCGAGAATGACCAGTTAGGGATGCCAAACACTCCCCATGGTGCACAAAGGTCGGTAGGAGAGTCTATCGACTCCTAGACCTGACCATTGAAGCGTGGTGACTTCTCTCTAGTGGTGGACCCCTCCTTTGGGACCACTAGAAGTCCCCTCAGGGCGTATAGAAAAATTCTTCTTGGGGTCAGATTGAGGAACACTCTTTGGAACCATCTGAAATGAGTAAAAGGGGGAAGTCAAGGATGGATAATAGAGAAAAAGGCTGGGGTTTGAAGAAGAAGAAGATGAGATGAACATGAAATCAACGAGCATTTGAGAAGAAGGTAAGAGGAAGTGAAAAATGAGGAAGAAAAAGGATTTGAATAGAGACTTGTGTCGATTGGGGTGCCCAACGCATAAAGTGGCAAGGGCAGTCAAAAGAGAAATGACAGGAGCAAATTTGGAAATTCACGCTACACATCATAGTGATGGGGAAAAAATAAACCGTTGCACATGCGCTAAGCACAGAAAAAGAAGGGATTGCATGCATGTGGGGCACTGACAAATCGATAATTGCGTGGGAGTCAAATCGCCACCCCACGCATGGCAACATGGTTGTAACCCGTGGTAACGGCATAGTCTAGTTGACCACAATGAAGAACTTTTGAATTCTTACCACACAAGTGTGATGAGAATTCATGGGATATTGAGAAGGGGTTTTACCTCTTTGCTTCAGGAGTATAGGATTTGGCCCCCCTTTAGGGCCTAAACCAGTTAGTATATGGCCTAGGACATAACTAATGAAGGGAAAATGATTGGGTTAAGCCTGAGGAAGCCCTTCAGACCATAACCCACATTGTCAAACAGCAGGCATGCCGCATTAAATGGTGTGAAAAGCCAACACGCAGTGCATGTGACAGAGCTAGGCTTCCACTCACCTCTATGGACAAAGTAATGTGTGCGTCTCCCACCATTGCCCTGCCATAGGGGATAGACTAGCGATCCAAGCACAATGTGGTAGGGCAACGACTAACATGACAAGGGAGGAAACCTGCCATCAATGCAGTGCCTTGTACAGCCCTTTACGATCTATTAGCAGAGAGTGGAGACCACCACAACTGTATCTATAAATACATCTCATGTTCATATAGAGCTCTCTAAATACTTTCTTTTTACATTTTCTCACAAAGAGATAATTCTAACTTAGGCATCAGAAGTGTCTCTTACTACTTTGAACCCTCATTTCTTTAGGACTTGCAGGTCCCACGATGGAATTGCTAAGCTGTCCAAGCTACGAAAAACGAGATCAACACCTTTCATGAAAAAGCTAAATGCTGCATGTAAGCAAAAATATATTGTTCTAAAAGCATTGATATTGGATTGGCTAAAAATTTTCTTTAAAAAGTACAACTTTGCATAGATATCAAAAAAATTTGGTCATATTTGATCAATAGTCGGGAGAAAAGAGTACAAAAAGGGAATAAAAGTATTTTTACTTTTCAAAAGTAGATGATAAATTCAAAGTCTTCTTCAATTTTAAAGAAAACTTTTAGCTAATCCAATGCCAATGGATTGGCTAAAAGTTTTCTTTAAAAAAGTACAACTTTATACAGATATCAAAAAATTTTGGTCATACTTAATTAATAGTGAAGAGAAAAAAGTATAAAAAGAGAATAAAAGTACTCTTACTTTTCAAAAGAATTTGAAGAAGACTTTGAATTTATCATCTACTTTTGAAAAGTAAGAGTACTTCTATTCTCTTTTTATATTTTTTTCTCTCTACTATTGATTAAATATGACTAAAATTTTTTGATATCCGTATAAAGTTGTACTTTTTTAAAGAAAATTTTTAGCTAATTTAATGTCAATGATATAATAAAAAATATACTGTTTAAAGGTTTCTCAAATGCTTATTAATTTACATTCATCAGAGGATTAGAACGAGTCTTTTGTGTTTTGGATTAGAACGAATCTGTACCACATCCTGTTTGTCATCCTGCATTTATGTTCAAGGCAAAAGTAGTTATCAAGGTGAGGTGGAATGTGTAAAAATAATACTAGTGTTGTGTTGAAGCTAATACTGAAAATTGAAACCATCAAGATAGAGCCTGCAGGAGGGACCTGAAATAATAGACTTCTTTGACTTACGGTAATCTGTTTCATAATTTGTATAAAAATAATGAACACACTATATTTCATATCAACCAAATCATAACTGATCACAGTTGCTAAAAAAAAAAAAAAAAAACTGATCACAGCCCAACTTGTTTATTGTTTCTTCTTTCTTGTAGGCCAAGAAACTGAGGAAATTGTTTACACATTATCTTTTGATTCGTTTATTTATTGTTGTAATTTAAAAAAATAAAAATGAAGATCTTTTGGGGGCGCTTGCGTACGGGCTAACGCCGTAGTTGTTCCCGTGTGTCTGCAAAACTTGCAGACAAAGTTAAAATTCAAGTGGCCCAGCTCAAGTTTGTATTGACAATTCAGTTTAATTTATTTTTATTTATTTTTATTTTATTATTATATTTTTATAATTTTTTATATAAAATATGAATTCTTATATATCTTTTTTAAATTTTAATATATTTTTTTAAATTTTAAAATAATAATAATATTAAAAAATAAATTAAACTTATTTTAATTCATCTTATTTTTGAATCTAAACAGTACCTCAATCTTTTGTAAATTTGGACAAATATTTTTATTTTTTTAGGCCATAAAACAAATATTTTTGCCAGAAGTTTCCAAAGAGTTGTGCTCTTCGTTTCAAAAGTTTCTTGCTTTTGTTTTTTTTCCGGAAAAATCAAATGAAGACTTTTTGAAACACGAATGTTGAATTTGCAGGCTTCCGTTCATATGGCTTTTCACATTGGTTTGTTATACTCCAATCGAATTTGATTGATCTAATAAATTATTTGTAATAATAATTTTTGTTTAAATATTATAAAAATCAAACTATCTCATTTCATTTTATCTCATATAATTATTATATTTTTTTAAAATTTTAAAATAAAATATAATAAACAATTCTATTTTTTAAAAAATTTTAAAATAAAAATAAGATTATATTTTCAACAAAATATCTCATACCTGAATATTTGATTTAAGTTCTTGCTTAAATTAGACTTTGTAAATTTATACATATTGTAGTTATATTGACGATATGTTATATGTGTAAATGTTATATGAATTATTAGTTTTTTTTTTGTGTGTACAAAATATTACTTAGATTCCTTTTTTCTTAATATAGAAAACTTCACATTCATAAATAAAGACATTACGAAAAAGCTCAAAAAACAAAACAAAAAAATATATTACGAAGAATGTTTGTCCAGCGCCCATACTTGGCTTACATGAAGGGGAACACCGTTCTACCATAATTCAATATCTTTAACATTTCAAGCATGTTTAACAAGTTTAATTAATATGAGCTGTCTCATTATCAAGTTGATTAATATGTTAAACAGTTGAACATTGAACTTCTTAAACAATGCATCAGTTTTTTAGGCCTTGTTTGTTTTCATAAATAAGATGAGATAAAAATTAAAAATTAAAAAATATATTTTTATAATATATATATATTTTTTTTTTAATTTGAAAAAATTAAATTATTTATTTTATTTTATAAGATACGTTGAAAAAGGAATAATGATGTGAACAAGTGCTTAGTTTCCTACAATAAAATTCGTTGAGGAGCATAAGAATCACTTCCATCCCTAAGCAGTCACTCTAGGATCAGTTTTCCAATCTGCATATTTGCACACAACTGTAGGCCTCGAAACATGACTAGAATTTCAATAGTAGCCGGGTCTAGAACCTCCTCTTCCACCTTAGTGGCAGCTATCAAAATTTCACAATTTGAATCCCTAAGAATGATAGCCACCAGCCTTCTTTTGACCATAGAGCATAATTTCTAAATGTATTACTTATATTCTAAATGTATTACTTATATTCTAAATGTATGAATATATGCTAATAAATACAACATTTATCATATATGTTTAGTTTAATAGATTGTAGATGTAATTTTTATTTGAAAAATATTTTAACTATAAAAGGTTTAATAAAAAATAAATTCACAAATTGATATATTTTAATAGGATATATTATATTATAAAGTTATTTTTATTTTAAAATAAATTAATAAATCTTATAAAGTTAAATTAATTTATAAATTTATTTTTATATAATCTCTTTATATACTTATCAGCCCTATATTATTATTTCTAGTACAACTTTTACTTCTAGAAAAATAACACTCCACTTGCCTTGGTCCTAGGGAGGGTCTAGTAGGGATTTCATCCTCCCACAAACAGACATGCACGTACACAAGCCAAAACGCGCTTACTACAATCATTTATTAATTCAGAACCCTCTCCTCCACAATTTCTAATTGGCTAGGTCCGATGAAATATCCTATTTAGGTTTCGATTGGATTTAAAAATAAGACAAACTCGTCTCAATTAATTTCAAACTTATTATTACATGTTCTTATATTTTTATATAAAATATAAATTATAATATAATTTTTTTAAATTTTAATACAATTTTTTTAATTCTTAAATCTACTTTTTTCAATATCAAAATAATAATAATATTAAAATATAAACTCAACTCATTTCATCTCATCTTAAAAATTAAACAAAATTTTAAAAACATTAATATTAATCTCACCGAAGTAACTCATTAAATTTATATTTTTTTTTACATTTCTCAAATCACACAGACCCACCGGGCCACAAACAGACAGAGAGGGTCAAGCCAACAAAAAAATATGTGGCTCCAAGTCATTTCGGAGTCACCATACTCGTATGTTATAGAGCATACAGATAAAAGGGTCACGTGGTACCACGTGTATGTACTTTGAAAATAAAATGCAGTTTTTTAATTCTACTGTACGGGCAAATATTGAATCAGTCCTTTTCTTTTAGGAAAATGAGTGGGAGTAGCCAACATCCACTGCATCCATCTCACATGAACAGTGATGTGCACTGTTCACAGTACTGTTCATGTGAGATGGATGCAGTGGATGTTGGCTACTCCCTAGCATCACTCTTTCTTTTATTCCTAGCATCGGGTGTACAACAACTCGACTAATCTTAAGAACGTCATGGCTCTCAATAAAAAAATTTCTACAAGTAAATCTCAGTTATTCAATACAAAAATTTCCTAATCCGATGAATCCTAATAGATTATTTGTACTTAAAGAAATTTAAACCTTATATTTTGGGAGAGCATATCCATAAACCTAATGTCCTTACCAATTGAGCTAACCAAAATGATTAACCTACACAATACCTATTTTTATTATTTTTCTTATTTTTGGTTTTATTACTGCTAAACTAATCTAGTTCTTCTATTCATCATTCCTATACCTTAACTTGATAAAAAAACAAAAAAATAGAAAGATTAAGATTTATATATAGTGTGCGGTATAGGAATAATGAATATTTTTTTTTTTTGTTGAATTTTTTATAAACCCTTTTATATGGTGAGATAGAAAAACTCCAGAAAGAAAAAAATGGTCAGATAGAAAAATGGCCCGGTCAAAGATTTATCTAACTCATAAAATGTAGATAAGTCCCAGACACCTAGCCCACATCTCCCAAACAAGCATTAAAATTTTAAAGGTGCTACTCAGCCCTATCATTTTGCCTCCTCAAAGGTTCAAGTTATTAATAATGTAAATTGTATTTTCTTTCTCTTTGAAATATTTTTTAATTATTTTTAAATTTTTTAAAAATATATAAAATGATCAATAATCACCTTTTTAATCATTAAAAAAAATATACAAATGGCCAAAATAAGTAAGCAAAATAAAGGAGCAGATTAGCATCATTATACAATGATATGATAATGGTTGTTGAAAGTTATTTTGTCTCGATGTGTTGAGACAATAATGGTTAATGAAAGTTATTTTGTCTTAATATATTTGTGACCAACCATTATTTTTTTCTTGATTGGTCGTGAGTCTTGTTTTACGTGTTAAATCTTGAAATCGTGTTTTTAAAGCCAGCAGATAATTTTTAGAGCAAGTCGAATATTTTAAAGTCCTCAAAATATTTTAAGGGTCTGAAAATTATTTAAATGAGATATTTTTAATGTTATTGAATCAAGCCTAATTTTAAAGTAAGTTCCTTTATATTTTTGGAAGCCCTGAAAATAATATAGTTGTAGAAAATATTATGTATTTAAGATTACTATGTTATATTAATTATTTTATTTTATATTAAAAACTCTATTTATTTAGATGGTTATAGTCTCTTAAAAATATTTAGCAAACTTCGTTGTTTTATTTATGATGAAAGATTATTATTTTTATAATTTAAAAATGACTTAAATTAGTCTTATTGTATTTATATTTTATTTACCTAGTTTTAGGTAGTTTATTATCAATGTTTAATTTCCCATCATTAGATCAATCTAAAGAGCCAAAGATCAAGGGTTGGCTTTTAAAGTCCAAAACTCTAATTTCTTTCCACTTTCACTCTTCCCTCTCTATCTCCCAACTCCATGATCTCCCATTATTTCTCACCCCGAGTTCTCCCTCTCACAAAATGGGTTTCCATGTCTTCACCACAGCCCAACTGCACCATCACTGCCATCTCCAGCTCTCTTTGGCAATGAACTCTCCCACCGCCCGCCCCCCCGCCTGCCCTGCGACCACCATCCTCTTTCCCCCAGCCTGAAGCCTCCTCTCCCTCATCCGCACACCCTCTCTCTCTCAGGATCTTTAGGCCCATCACCGTCAATGCATCATGCACCACCTCCAACCACACGATGTGCTAGCCCCACCGAAGCTCCTCCCCCTAGCCGAGCAGCTTGAGCCCCCATCTTTTCTCCCTTACTCTATTTTGCACCCACGATCTGCACCACCCTAGCACTTATGTGCTCCTCCCGGCTGCCACAAGCCTCCCCACAACCGTCCCTTTTAGATCCTTCCAACCATGAACCTAGCCATCTCCAAACAACCCTTCTAGCCATTATACACAACCATAGCCACCATACACAACCTTTCTACTGCCATCCACAATCAACACAGCCTCAACCACCTCACACAGCTCTAATCTCCACCACCATGACTTACCAAAACCCAAGATCTAGCCCCTTCGAGATAGTTCCGTCTTAAGGTCATGACAATGACTACCAAGGAGTGACCATCACCTAAACCAGTGGCTTGCAATTCCACAAGACCTTGCAGAACAGCAAGCGACACAATGCCTCAATCCTGGAGCATGGTGTAATCTCTCTCCTTTTCCCTCATTAGATATTTCTTGTGAAGTTTTATAATGTTGCGGATTGTGCTGTGTTGTGGAGTTTTTGTGTTGTGAACTATGAATTAAGTAGTTGTGGTGATTGTGTAATTGAAGTGAAGGGATCATATTTGAAGTGTGTGCTATAGTATTGTGATGTGAAGTGCTGGGAGTTGTGATGGTGTTGTGAACAAAGTAGTTGTGGTGATTGTGTAATCATTGTATTGCCTATTTAAAGTAGGAATTGACTGAGGGTTTTGATCAACACTTCAGAAATACTTTTATCAGTATTATTAAGAGCTGAAAGCTAAGAGATTCTTCGAGTTTGCTCAACACTTCAGAAAATTCTTAAGGGACTAATTTTCTAGTTGCTTAAGCCGGGTTTGAAGAATAGCATACTCCAAGGGGGAGTTGAGGTGTTTGTGTTCAGCTACTAGAGATTCTAGAAGGGAAGATAATGGATTGAAAATTGTCAAAGATTCTGACATATATTAAAGTAGAAGGCAAGCAGACCGTTTGTCTTGTCAAGTAAAAGTATCTAGTTGCAAAGGTTTTGTAATTTGATAAATTTACTTATAATATCTCAATCTAATAAAATTGGTTTTCCTGAGTTTTGGCTCCCCTATAGAGTTTTACCATGAAAGAGTTCTTCATTAAGTTTCCCTTTATGACCAAATATCGTATTTGTTTTAATTCATATTTCATGCAAGATATTTTTGGTTAATAATCAATATTAAATATTCTTGTGAAGAACAGCATTGGTATTCAGGGGTAACATAGGAATTTTAATTGTCATCAGAGCTAGGTTCACTCGACATTGAGTATGATCCATTCTGCTGATTGACCATGTCAACACTATCATCACCACCGCAATTTAATGGGGAGAATTATGATTATTGAAAAGTGAGGATGACAACGTTTCTCAAGTCATTGGATGAGAAAGCTTGGTAATCGATTGAGCAGGAATGGACTAAGCTCAAAGGACCTGTTGATGCCTAAACCTGAGATTAATGCAATAATTGTAACTGGAATAACAAGGGTCTCAATGCCATTTTTATTGCAGTTTCTCTTTATGAATTCAAAATATTTTCATATGTGAAACAACCAAGGAGGCTCGAGTTATTTTGAAGACCACACATGAAAGGACCAAAATGGTGAAAATTTTCAAATTATAAATGTTAACATCAAAATTTGATGAAAAAATATGAGAATTTTAATAAATTTTATGCAAAACTTAATGATATTGCAAATTTCGTGTTTAATCTCGGAGAGAGGATAGAAGATTCATGAGTTATGAGAAAAGAAAGCAAGGACTTGGATACAATTCAGATTGAAGAATTAATAGGCTCTATACAAATATATGAATCTCTTCTTTCATAACAGAAAAAAGTAAGTCCATTGATTCAAATCTATAAAGGAAGAATAGTAAAATTTGTCTGATCAGAGTCTTAGCAATGAGAACTTAGCTCTTGTAGTCAGGAAATTCAAGAAGTTCGTATTTAATAAAAAGAATTCTGATAAACAAAAGAAAGGTAAAGACTTTCCTAAAAAGAACGAGTCTTAAAAATGGAGAAAAAAAAAATCGAGTCTAAAGAAAAAATCAAATATCATGAATGCATTGGTTTGGTCACATAAGAATTGAACGTCTTAACTTTAAAAGAAGTAAGGAAAAAGCATTGAATGTCACACTGAGTGATGATTCAGATTTTAAAAATTCAAATACATTATTTGATAATGATATTGCTTTTATTACTTTCTCTACCTTTGTGAATGTGTTGACAATAACAAAACTAATAGTGATGATAGTGATTCTGATTTGGCTATAGTTGTTGATGATCATTAATTAAGTTTGCAAGAAGTTTATGATGATTTACGTGAAAAAGTTCTAAAAATGAAAAGATCAAATAAAAAGCTATACAAAAATCTAACTATAGTGGAGAATGGGAAAAATAATCTAATTGAGGTACTAAAATTGTAAGAAAGAGATGATTTATGTGAAGAAGTTCTAAACATGAAAAGATTAAATAAAAAGCTATACAAAAATCTAACCATGGTTGAGAACGAGAAAAACAATCTGATTAAGGTACTGAAATTGTTAGAAATAGAATGGTCAATATTCAGCACTCAGGAAAGAATACTTAAAAGGGGGCTGACATGTGATGACCCATTTTTTTTACTTATTTGGGATATTTATATTGGAGTTTGTTTTAGTTTTTTTTATTGAAACTTTTTGGAAATAGATTTTTCATGGGAAGAAGATATGAAACCTAAGGAATTCGTTGGATTTTATGAAAATTCAAACAAATGATTTTTTTTTTTTAAAACCTTGATTATGAGAGCTATGTTAGAAACACTTGAGTATTTGGAATTATATGGCAATTGTTTGAGAAGTGAAATGGCAAGCTTGCTTGAGGGCTATGGTTTGGACATAGGAGGTTTAGAATTTTCGTCTAGAATATTTTTAGACCAGAAACTTAGAGGTGGCATGTGGAAATTGGGGGAAGGAAAGAAAGGAGGATCATTGGTGAGCTCTTTGGCATTTTCGGCTAAGGTAAGTCTAAAAGGGAAATCTCGTTGGTTTCAAACTAAAAGTGGACACTTGGCATGAGGAGAACTAAATCTAGAACTAAGGAAGCAAGTGGAACAAGTGAATTAGCTACCAAAACACTAGAGTAGCCGAGACTAAGATTGAAAGGAACCGACTTTGACACGTTCCACCGACTAGCATATAATCTAATTTTGGATTATCTTCTCAAACATCCTATGATCTTGACATGTGTGTGTACAAGTGGCAAGTGAGGGTTTTCCCTCTAGAAGCATTTGGATGACACAAGGAAATCTAGTGTAGCCGAGATATGTATATGATATTATCCTAGATTTTTTCTGCTCAAGTGAAATGATTTTTCAAATCTAATGATTTAGCTTAACTCTTAGGTGGCACTAGATGAGCCAATAGATAGTCTTCTAGCCAACCAAGCCTAAGCTAAGTGGTATGACTAACCTAAACAAGGGTAACCGACTTAAGGAACAAAAGGGGTTTCGGATGGAGCTTGTAAACCGACTTAACCTCATGAGTTTCAGAAAAATCTTTGAAACTCAAATAACCAATTGATATGTGTTAGGGCAAGAGGTCTAATTAGCTTAAGATAAGCTTAAGTCTTCTCAAATCCAATTAAGCCTAATAGGAAGGGAAATGAGTATACTAAGACCTAAGGAAGAGACGTGGCACGGAAAGGGATGTCCAACGGGTTTTTGGGAATTTTGTTACACCATCTTGGGCTTGAGAAGTCGCCTACTATATGCATATGAGGAATACTTCATTTCACTTCTTTGAAACATACGACCAACCTAAGTTAAGAGAGCCCAAAATCTTTTCTCCATTCACCTATCTCCCAAAACCTTTAACAAGGACATTTTGGATACATTGTGAAAGGAGTTGCTAAAGCCAAGCCCATTTGCAAGATAGAATCTTTGGAGAAGCTTGTAAGTGCACAAAATAACCTAATCTTAGCATTGAATTATTTATATGGTAGTTCTATAACATTAGTTGTTCTCTTGAATACAAAATGATATTATTTGTTGGTTTGAATTAAACAAGCTTTGAACTATGTTGTATTGTAAGGAAATAAGAGAAAATCTACTAAGAAGCTAGAGTTTATCTTAGAGAACTAAGATCGGAAGAGTAGTTAAAAATATATGAGATTTGGATGACGAAATAAGGTGAAGTGGAAACTTATAGGTTTCGGCCTAATCTTTTTAAGTATTTGATTATATTTGTTTTATTTTCCTTTAAGTGAACTACTTACGTTTTAATTGATGTATGATATTTGATGTGAATTATTTATGCCATGTGTTGATTAAGCATGAAGCATGCATGCAAATGTTAAGTGTACATGCATGTCCCATTTTGTCATAAAATTTTCTATTAAGAGTCATGATGTTTATTATAAGAAAATAAGAATATAAATTTTAAGAACAAGAAAAGAATAAGATTATGAAAATTCGTGTCATGACGGTGAAGGCGATTTGATCTACTGGATAACTGACGTGCCGACGATGAAGGCGATTCGATCTGCCGTCGTAATATAAAAGTCATGTCATGATGGTGAGGGTAATTTGATCTGCCGTATAACTGCATAACTTGGCTGTGAAGGCGATTTATTCTGCCGTCATAATATGATAAGTCTCGTCATGACAATGAAGACGATTCGATTTGATATATGACTAACGAGAATATGAAAGCTGATAGTGAAGGCGATTCGATCTACCGTCATGCTAAGACACATGACGGTGAAGGCGATTCGATATGCCGTCGTGGTTTAGACTAAGATTTATAAGAATAAAAATTAAAATATAAAATTAAAATTTTTACAAAAATTTATGTATTGTCATGAAAAAGTGTGCACCTGTGTCAAATAAGTCTTTTTTTTTTTAAATACATAATTTTATAAAAAGATGCATAAATCAAGTGTAAGTCATGCATCAGTCATGTATGAGTCATGATTAATAAACCATGAGGAGCATAAGCCTTAGTTTCCTGCAATAAGATTTGTTGAGGAGCATAAGAATCACTTTCATATTGAAGCTCATAATGACATAAACCATCATCAAGCAGTCGCTCTTTAGGGACAGTTTTTCAATCCCTATATTTGGACACAACTGTAAGCCTCAAAACAAGGCTAGAATTTCATTACTATTTCAATAGTAGTCGGGTCTGGAACCTCCTCTTCCACCTTACTGACAGCTATCAAAATATCACAATTTGAATACCTAAGAATTATACCCACCCCAACCTTCTTTTGACCATAGAGCATAATTTCTAAATGTATTACTTATATTCTAAATGTATGTATGTGTTAATAAATACGTGCGACGTATATCATATATGTTTAATAGAATAGATTGTAGATATAATTTAAATTGAAAAATATTTTAACTATAAAAGATTCAATAAAAAATAAATTTACAAATTAATGTATTTTAATGTGATATATCATATTATAAAATTATTTTTATTTTAAAATAAATTAATAAATATTATAAAATTAAATTAATTTAAAATTCTGTTTTTATGTAATTTCTTTACTTTATCAGTTCTATATTATTTATATTACAAGTGTACACTAGCCAAAACCCACCTAGTGAGGGTCTGTAGAGATTTCATCCCACAAATTGACATGTACTCAAGCCAAAATTCACATATTATTATTATTTGTTAAAGCATTGTTAGGGAACATTTATACTCATCACCCTCACCCTCACCCTCACATAAATAATAACATGTCAATTTAGTATTTATTAATACAGAAACCCTTTCCTCCACAAGTCCTAGGAAATAGCCTAGTGAATCACACTCAACCACGAACACACAGAAAGAGAGTAAAGTCAACAAAAAATACATGGCCCCAACTCATTTCTGTCTCACTAGTTGTAAGCTGTGGAGCATACAAATAAAAGGGTCAATAAAAAATACATGAAAAAAGTCCATAACAAAAATACGTGGCACCACGTGTATGTACTTGGAAAAAAATGCAGTTTTTAATTCTACTGTACGGTCAAATATGAATTAGTCTATTTTTTTATTGGCATGGGTGTATCGAAAAGCGACCTCTCGATTAATTTTAAACAGAACTAATTCTCCTCTTAGAAACAGAACTTCTTCCCGATCCCCCTTCAAGGGTGGAATCTCATTTTCAACAAAGCTAGATAGCTTGTTAAGCAGAAAGTTCACTAGATACTCTGCTGCCATTTTTCCCCCCTTTTGGCAGCCTAATGTATTCCTCCAAAGTTCTCAAGGCATCATCACTTTTTAACTTTCAACTACTTTCTTATGTTGCAAGTGTTGTATTCATAGAGTTTTATTGAATTGATCTGCAGCTATGGACTTAATTCTTTTATTCTTTCCACCTTTCAATCCTAATCGTTGGCCCACACGCGTTTGACCCATTTGAAAGTCAATAACGTTTATTGAAATGAGTGATTAGAGTAGCTTCCCCTTATCTTCAACCTTCAAGAAGTAAGATAAATATAAACAAGTTGTCTTGTACCATACCCATTGTTAACTTTTATTAAGGCTCTGTTTGTATTGGAAATTCATCTCAACTCATCTTTATTTCATCATTATATTTTTATAATTTTTTATACAAAATACACATTTTTATACACATTTTTTCAAATCTCAATACATATTTTTCAAATTCTAATACACATTTTTTAAATCTTAAAATAATAATAACATTAAAAATTAAACTAAACTTATCTCAACTCATCTTATCTCATCTCATCTCTGAATTCGAACGAGATCTAAAATGATTATTTTTATCTCTGTTAAAAAATAATTAAACTGATCACAGCCACAACTTGTTTATTGTTTCTTCTTTCTTCTAGGCCAAGAAACTGAGGAAATTGTTTACACATTATCTTTTGATTCTTTTATTTATTGTTGTAATTTAGAAAAATAAAAAATGAAGATAGTTTTGGGGCGCTTGCGTATGGGCTAACGCCGCAGTTGTTCCTGTTGTCTGCAAATCTTGCAGACAAAGTTAAAATTCAAGTGGCTCAATCTTTCGTAAATTTTGACAAATATTTTTATTTTTTTAGGCCATAAAACAAATATTTTTTCCAGAAGTTTCCAAAGAGTTGTGCTCTTCGTTTCAAAAGTTTCTTGCTTTTGTTTTTTTTCCGGAAAAATCGAATGAAGACTTTTTGAAACACGAATGTTGAATTTGCAGGCTTCCGTTCATATGGCTTTTCACATTGGTTTGTTATACTCCAATCGAATTTGATTGATCTAATAAATTATTTGTAATAATAATTTTTGTTTAAATATTATAAAAATCAAACTATCTCATTTTATTTTATTTTATATAATTATTATATTTTTTAAAAATTTTCAAACAAAACATAATAAACAATTCCATTTTTTTTAAAATTTTAAAATAAAAATAATATTATATTTTCAACAAAATATCTCATACCTGAATATTAGATTTAAGTTCTTGCTTAAATTAGACTTTGTAAATTTATGCATATTGTAGTTATATTGACGATATCTTAAATGTGTAAATGTTATATGAATTATTAGTTTTTTTTTTTTGTACAAAATATTACTTATATTCCTTTTTTCTTAATATAGAAAACTTCACATTCATAAATAAAGACATTACGAAGAAGCTCAAAAAACAAAACAAAAAAATACATTACGAAGAATGTTTGTCCAGCGCCCATACTTGGCTTACATGAAGGGGAACACCATTCT
This sequence comes from Platycarya longipes, assembly GCA_036559045.1. Lineage (NCBI taxonomy): Eukaryota > Viridiplantae > Streptophyta > Magnoliopsida > Fagales > Juglandaceae > Platycarya > Platycarya longipes. Next base: position 27,617,201 of record CM071790.1, read on the forward strand.
ACCATAATTCAATATCTTTAACATTTCAAGCATGTTTAACAAGCTTAATTAATATGAGCTGTCTCATTATCAAGTTGATTAATATGTTAAACAGTTGAACATTGAACTTCTTAAACAATGCATCAGTTTCTTTGACCTTTTTTGTTTTCATAAATAAGACGAGATAAAAATTAAAAATTAAATAAAATATTTTTATAATATATATATTTTTAATATTAATTTTATTTTGAGATTTAAAAAAATTGAATTATTTATTTTATTTTATATGAGAAGTTGAAAAAATAATAATGATGTGAACAAGTCCTTAGTTTCCTATAATAAAATTCGTTGAGGGGCATAAAAATCACTTCCATCCCTAAGCAGTCACTCTAGGATCAGTTTTTCAATCTGCATATTTGCACACAATTGTAGGCCTCGAAATATGACTAGAATTTCAATAGTAGCCGGGTCTAGAACCTCCTCTTCCACCTTAGTGGCAGCTATCAAAATTTTACAATTTGAATCCCTAAGAATATACCCACCAGCCTTCTTTTGACCATAGAGCATAATTTCTAAATATATTACTTATATTCTAAAATTTTTAATTCTCAAATCAACTTTTTTCAATATCAAAATAATAATAATATTAAAAAATAAACTCAACTCATTTCATCTCATCTTCAAAATTAAACAAAATCTTAAAAACATTAATATTAATCTCACCAAAGTAACTCATTAAATTTATATTCTTTTTTACATTTCTCAAATCACACAGACCCACCGGGCCACAAACAGCAGAGAGGGTCAAGTCAACAAAAAAATATGTGGCTCCAAGTCATTTCGGAGTCACCATACTCGTACGTTATAGAGCATACAGATAAAAGGGTCACGTGGTACCACGTGCATGTACTTTGAAAATAAAATGCAGTTTTTTAATTTTACTGTACGGTCAAATATTGAATCAGTCCTCTTCTTTTATTACTAGCATCGGGTGTACAACAACTCGACTAATCTTAAGAACGTCATGGCTCTCAATAAAAAAATTTCTACAAGTAAATCTCAGTTATTCAATACAAAAATTTCCTAATCCGATGAATCCTATTAGATTATTTGTACTTAAAGAAATTTAAACCTTATATTTTGGGGGAGCATATCCATAAACCTAATGTCCTTACCAATTGAGCTAACCAAAGTGATTAACCTACACAATACCTATTTTTATTATTTTTCTTATTTTTGATTTTATTACTGCTAAACTAATCTAGTTCTTCTATTGATCATTCCTATACCTTAACTTGATAAAAAAACAAAAAAAATAGAAAGATTAAAATTTATATATAGTGTGTGGTATAGGAATAATGAATATATTTTTTTTTGTTGAATTTTTTATAAACCCTTTTATATGGTGAGATAGAAAAACCCCAGAGAGAAAAAAATGGTCAGATAGAAAAATGGCCCGGTCAAAGATTTATCAAACTCATAAAATGTAGATAAGTCCCAGACACCTAGCCCACATCTCCCAAACAAGCATTAAAATTTTAAAGGTGCTACTCAGCCCTATCATTTTGCCTCCTCAAAGGTTCAAAGTTATTAATAGTGTAAATTGTATTTTTTTCTCTTTGAAATATTTTTTAATTATTTTTAAATTTTTTTAAAAATATATAAAATTATCAATAATCACCTTTTTAATCATTAAAAAAACTATTCAATTGGCCAAAATAAGTAAGCAAAATAAAGGAGCAGATTAGCATCATTATACAATGATATGATAATGGTTGTTGAAAGTTATTTTGTCTCAATGTGTTGAGACAATAATGGTTCATGAAAGTTATTTTGTCTTAATATATTTGTGACCAACCATTATTTTTTTCTTGATTGGTCATGAGTCTTGTTTTGCATGTTAAATCTTGAAATAAACGTAATGAAACGAACGAAGCAAATTAAATGCGATGGCAGCCACCCCCTGTCCCACAACTAAAATTATGTGAATGACTCCACCACTATTATTTTAAATTCTGTATAGTGACTTGCATAGTAACTTGTATAGTAATTTCAAAGCCTATAAATAGGGGTTTCAGTTGTAATGAAATTCATAAGAAAATATAGAGAGAAAAAAAAAGTTTCAGTTCTTAAGAGTTTCAGAGAGAGTTTCTTATTTCTCTTTTGTAATAGTAGTTTCTTTCTTTAGTTTTATAACACGTTATCAGCACGACGGTTCTACCAATTCTGAAACTAGTGGCTTTATTCCTCTAAAATGGCAAATCTTACAAAATTGGAATTTGTTGCTCTTGACATATCTGGAAAAAATTATTTATCCTGGATACTTGATGCTGAAATTCATCTTGATGCAATGAACTTGGGAGAAACTGTTAAAAAATGAAATCAAGCGTCCTTGCAGGACCGTGCTAAAGCAATGATTTTCTTTTGCCACAATCTTTACGAAGAATTGAAAACTGAATATCTTACAGTAAAAGATCCCTATATTTTGTGGAACAATTTAAGGGAGAGGTATGAACACCAGACGACTGTCATCCTTCCAGGAGCTCGTTTTGATTGGTTGCACCTGAGGTTGCAAGATTATAAAAGTGTTAGTGAGTATAATTCCGCACTTTTTAAAATAAGCTCAGTACTAAAATTATGCGGTGAGAAAATCATCGATGATGATATGCTAGAGAAGACTTATACTACATTTCATGTCTCGAATATGCTCCTGCAACAGCAGTATCGAGAGAGAAAGTTCAAGAAATATTCTGAACTTATATCATGTTTTCTAGTAGTTGAGCAGAACAATGAGCTCTTATTAGAAAAACACCAGTCACGCCCTACTGGCTCAATATCATTCCCTGAAGTGAATGGTAATAGGTTTGCATCATTCCCAGAAGTGAATGGTGCATCGTTTAAAAGAAATCGGGGGCGTGGACGTGGTAGGAGAAATTATAGAAATGTTGGTCCCAGAAGTGACAACATTAAAAGGGATAATAATATATCATATCACTAGAAGTGGTACAATTCAGAAAGGGGTAAAAATCCCCAGAATAATTCTTCAAAGAAAAGTGAAGAGGTGTGCCATAGATGTGGAATGACTGGACATTGGTCACGTACCTGTCGTACGGCCAGGCACTTAGCTGATTTATATCAAACTTCTATTAAAGGAAAGAATAAAGTACATGAAACAAATTTTGTAGAACCATCAGATGATTTATAGATTCAGTAGATATAGACGTTACTCATCTTGATGTCTCTAATTTCTTTAATTATCCTGAAGGTAGTATTGAACACTTAATTGGAGATGGAAGTGTTCCACTCAATTAATGTATTTCTTTTCTATTATCTGTAATCAAAGCTTTGTATATTTTGTAGAATCATGGATCATATTGATGAGCTTTTTATCTCTGAGTTGAATGATAAAGATATATGTCTGGCTGACAGTGCTACAACTCACACAATTCTCAAAGAAAAGAAATATTTTCAAAATCTAACACTATGTAAAGCATATGTCCATACCATATCAGGTTCATCAGATTTAATTGAAGGCTCCGGAAGAGCTTATATTGTGTTGCCTTATGACACCAAATTTTGTATTGATGATACTCTATTCTCTTCACAATTTAGAAGAAATTTATTAAGTTTCAAAGATATACGTCGTAATGACTATCATATTGAAACGACCAATGAAGGCAGTAAAGAGCATCTTCTTATTACTAAAACAATATCGGGCCAGAAGCTCGTATTAGAAAAACTGCCTGCTTTATGTTCTGGATTGTATTATACAAAGATGAGAACAATTGAATCATATGTGGTAATGCACTAGAAGTGCATTGACCCAAAGTATTTATGACTTGGCATGATCGCTTTGGACATCCGGGATCTATAATGATGAGACGAATTATTGAAAACTCGCATGGGCATCCCTTAAAGAATCAAAAGATATTTCTACCCAATAAATCTCCGTGCTCTGCATGTTCTCAAGGTAAGTTGATTATCAGACTATCTCCCTCAAAAGTCATTGTTGAATTTCCATCCTTTTTACAAAGGATTCACGGAGATATTTGTGGGCCTATTCATCCATCAAGTGGACCATTTAGATATTTTATGGTTCTGATTGATGCATCTAGTCGATGGTCACATGTTTGTCTGCTTTCCACTAGAAATGTTGCATTTGCTAGACTTCTTGCTCAGATAATTAAATTACGAGCACAATTTCCTGAGTATCCAATTAAGACCATTCGAATGGATAATACAGGTGAATTTTTATCTCAAGTTTTTAATGATTATTGCATGTCAATAGGAATAAATGTTGAACATCCTGTTGCCCATACACACACACAAAACGGTTTAGCTAAGTCTTTAATCAAAAGGCTTCAACTAATCGCTAGACCTTTACTTATGAAATCAAGACTACCTATTTCTGCTTGGGGACATGCTATACTTCATGCAGCATCTCTAATTCGCATTAGACCATCTGCATATCATAAATATTCTACATTACAGCTTGCATTTGGTCAACAACCAAATATTTCTCATTTTCGTACTTTTGGATGTACTGTATATGTTCCAATTGCACCTCCATAACGTACAAAAATGGGCCATCAACGTAGACTTGAGATATATGTTGGTTTTGATTCTCCATCTATTATTAAATACCTTGAACCTCTTACAGGGAATATGTTTAAAGCACGTTTTGAGGATTGTCATTTTGATTAATCCAATTTTCCATTAATGGGTAAAGAAAAGTCGGTGCCTGAAGCACGACAAGATATTACTTGGGATAATAAGACCCTGTCTCATTTTGATCCTTCTACAAATGAATGTAAACGGGAAGTTCAGAGGATTATTCATTTGTAAAATGTTGTAAATCAATTACCGGATATATTTACTGACACTAAAAGTGTAGTAAAATCTTATATTCCTGCTGTTAATGCTCAAGCAAGAATTGAAGTCCCTGAAGGACAAATTGTCAAAGCAGCAATAGGTGAATCTAAAATACGCCTGAAGCGTGGAAGATCTATTGGTGCAAAAGACAAAATTCTCAGAAGGAAAAGAATACAAAATGAATTTGATGTTCCTGAAGAACACCAATAATTGGTGTTCCTAAAGAGCTCAAATATTTTATTTCAGAACCTCCTGAAGAGGAAACTTTTGAAGAGTATAAATCTCCTGAAAAGGGACCTCCTGAAGAGGTGTGTCATGAAATGTTTTTTCCTGAAGAGGAACAGGTACCTGAAAATAATGAGATCTCAATACATTTCATGAAAACTGGAGAAATTCTGGATAGAAATAAAACTATTGTCAACAACATATTTTCATATAAAATGGCCCTTGACATTACCAAAAGTAATTAATAAAGTGAGTCAAAAACTGTCGAAGAATGTCGACGAAGAAATGATTGGCCAAAATGGAAAGCAGCTATTGAAGCTGAATTAAATTCGCTAGCAAAGCGAGAAGTATTTGGACCTGTTGTCCAAACACCAAAGGGTGTAATGCCTGTTGGATATAAGTGGGTATTTGTACGAAAACGTAATGAGAAAAATGAAATTGTGCGGTATAAAGCACGGCTTGTCGCACAAGGTTTCCTGCAGAAACCTGGGATTGATTATGAAGAAACATATTCTCCCGTTATGGATGCAATTACATTTAGATTTTTGATTAGTCTGGTTGTTACAAAAGGATTAGAAATGCGGTTGATTGATGTGGTCACTGCATATTTATATGGATCCTTAGATCATGACATATATATGAAAATCCTTGAAGGATATAAAATGCTTAAAGCATCTACAAGTACATCCGGAAATATATATTCAATCAGACTACAAAGATCTTTATATGGGTTGAAGCAACCCGGACGCATGTGGTATAATCGCTTAAGCGAATATCTATTGAAAGAAGGATTTGAGAATAATCCTATATGCCCATGTGTTTTTATTAAGAAATCAGAATCCGGATTTGTCATTATTGCGGTTTATGTTGATGATTTAAATATTGTGGGAACTCCTGAAGAGATCTCAAAAACCGCTATATATTTAAAGAATGAATTTGAAATGAAAGATCTTGGCAAAACAAAACTTTGTCTCGGCCTGCAGCTCGAGCACTTGCCAAATGGAATTTTTATTCATTAGTCCATGTATACTGAGAAAGTCCTAAAACATTTTTATATGGACAAATCTCATCCCTTGAGTACTCCAATGATTGTTCGAACACTTGATATGAAGAATGATCCATTCCGTCCTTGTGATGACGATGAAGAAATTCTTGGTCCTGAAGTACCATATCTCAGTGCAATTGGAGCTTTAATATATCTTGCAAATTGCACTCGACCAGATATTACATTCTCAGTTAATCTACTTGCAAGATATAGTTCTGCACCAACTCGAAGGCATTGGAATGGCATTAAACATGTCCTTCGTTACCTTCATGGTACGATTGATATGAGATTATTTTATCAACGTGGTTCAAGTCCAGAATTGATTAGGTATGCAGATGCAGGTTATCTTTCAGACCCACACAGAGGTAGATCTCAAACTGGATATTTATTTACTTATGGAGATACTGCCATATTATGGAGATCTGTTAAGCAGACACTATCTGCTACTTCTTCAAATCACTCAGAGATCATTGCTATTCATGAAGCAAGTCGAGAGTGTATTTGGTTGAGATCAGTTATTCAACATATCCAGGAAAAGTGTGGACTTCCCATGATCAATAATAGCCCAACAATCTTATATGAAGATAATACTGCTTGTATCACTCAAATCAGAGGAGGATATATTAAAGGTGATAGAACCAAACATATTTCACCTAAATTCTTTTATACTCATGAACTTTAAGAGAAAGGTGAAATTGATGTCAAACAGATACGATCTAGTGATAATCTGGCAGATTTATTCACAAAGGCGTTACCAACTTCCACATTCAAGAAGATTGTGCATAACATGGGAATGCGAAGACTCAAAAATCTTTTGTCATGCACTTTTCAGGGGGAGTAAAAGTGCTGATTGTACTCTTTTTCCTTCGCTGAGGTTTTGTCCCACTGGGTTTTCCTCTGCAAGGCTTTAATGAGTCAATCTTAAAGCACTTATGGATACATAAGAAGACTGTACTCTTTTTCCTTCGCCATTGGTTCTTCTTCACATTGGGTTTTTCCTTGGCAAGGTTTTAACGAGGCAGATTCCTTATGGGTGGTTATTTAAGAGAGAGTGTAATGAAACGAACGAAGCAAATTAAATGCGACGGCAGCCGCCCCCTGTCCCACCACTAAAATTATGTGAATGACCCCATCACTATTATTTTAAATCTTGCATAGTGACTTGCATAGTAACTTACATAGTAATTTCAAAGCCTATAAATAGGGGCTTCAGTTGTAATGAAATTCATAAGAAAATATAGAGAGAGAAAGAAAGTTTCAGTTCTTAAGAGTTTCAGAGAAAGTTTCTTATTTCTCTTTTGCAATAGTAGTTTCTTTATTTAGTTTTATAACAAAATCGTGTTTTTAAAGCTAGTAGATAATTTTTAAAGCAAGTCGAATATTTTAAAGTCCTCAAAATATTTTAAAGGTCTGAAAAACATTTAAATGGGATATTTTTAATGTTATTGAATCAAGCCTAATTTTAAAGTAAGTTCCTTTATATTTTTGGAAGCCCTGGAAATAATATAGTTGTAGAAAATATTATTTATTTAAGAATACTATGTAATATTAATCATTTTATTTTATATTAAAAACTCTATTTATTTAGATGGTTATAGTCTCTTTAAAATATTTAGCAAACTTCGTCGTTTTATTAATGATGAAAGATTATTATTTTTATAATTTAAAAATGACTTAAATTAGTCTTATTGTATTTATATTTTATTTACCTAGTTTTAGTTAGTTTATTATCAGTGTTTAATTTCCCATCATTAGATCAATCTAAGAAGCCAAAGATCAAGGGTTGGCTTTTAAAGTCTAAAACTCTAATTTCTTTCCACTTTCACTCTTCCCTCTCTATCTCTCAACTCCATGATCTCCCATTATTTCTCACCCCGAGTTCTCCCTTTCACAATATGGGTTTCCATGTCTTCACCACAACCCAGCTGCACCGTCACTGCCGCCTCTAGCTCTCTTTGGCAATGAACTCTCTCCCCCCCACCCCCCCAACCCTGGCGGGGCGACCACTAGCCTGAAGCATCCTCTCCCTCATCCACACGCCCTCTCTCTCTCGGGATCTTTAGGCCCATCGCCGTCAAGGCATCATGCACCACCTCCAACCACACGATGTCGTCAGCCCCACCGAAGCTCCTCCCCCTAGCCTAGCCTAGCAGCTTGAGCCCCCACCTTTTCTCCCTTACTCTATTTTGCACCCACGATCTGCACCACCCCAGCACTTATGTGCTCCTCTCGGCTGCCACAAGCCTCCCCACAACCGTTCCTTTTAGATCCTTCCAACCATGAACCTAGCCATCCCCAAACAACTAGCCATTATACACAACCATAGCCACCATACACAACCTTTCTACTGCCATCCACAATCAACATAGCCTCAACCACCTTACACAGCTCTAATCTCCACCACCATGACTTACCAAAACCCAAGATCTGGCCCCTTCGAGATAATTCCGTCTTAAGGTCATGACAATGACCACCAAGGAGTGACCACCACCTAAACCAGTGGCTTGCAATTCCACAAGACCTTGCAGAACAGCAAGCGACACGTTGCCTCAATCTTGGAGCATGGTGTAATCTCTCTCCTTTTCCCTCATTAGATATTTCTTGTGAGGTTTTATAATGTTGCGGATTGTGCTATGTTGTGGAGTTCGTTGTGTTGTGAACTATGAATTAAGTAGTTGTGGTGATTGTGTAATTGAAGTGAAGGGATCATATTTGAAGTGTGTGCTATAATATTGTGATGTGAAGTGCTGGGAGTTGTGATGGTGTTGTGAACACGGTAGTTGTGGTGATTGTGTAATCACTGTGTTGCCTATTTAAAGTAGGGATTGACTGAGGGTTTTGATCAACACTTCAGAAATACTTTCATCAGTATTATTAAGAGCTGAAAGCTAAGAGATTCTTCGAGTTTTCGTGAGAGGAAAATTCTTAAGGGACTAATTTTCTAGTTGCTTAAGCCGGGTTTGAAGAATAGCATACTCCAAGGGGGAGTTGAGGTGTTTGTGTTCGGCTACTTGAGATTCTAGAAGGAAAGATAATGGATTGAAAATTGTCAAAGATTCTGACATATATTAAAGTAGAAGGCAAGCAGACCGTTTGTCTTGTCAAGTAAAAGTATCTAGTTGCAAAGGTTTTGTAATTTGATAAATTTACTTATAATATCTCAATCTAATAAAATTAGTTTTCCTGAGTTTTGGCTCCCCTATAGAGTTTTACCATGAAAGAGTTCTTCATTAAGTTTCCCTTTATGACCAAATATCGTATTTGTTTTAATTCATATTTCATGCAAGATATTTTTGGTTAATAATCAATGTTAAATATTCTTGTGAAGAACAACGTTGGTATTCAGGGGTAACACAGGAATTTTAATTGTCATCAGAGCTAGGTTCACTCGACATTGAGTGTGATCCGTTCTACTGATTGACCATGTCGACACTATCATCACCATCGCAATTCAATGGGGAGAATTATGATTATTGAAAAGTGAGAATGACAATGTTTCTCAAGTCACTGGATGAGAAAGTTTGGTAATCGATTGAGCAATGATGGACTAAGCTCGAAGGACCTGTTGATGCCTAAACCTGAGATTAATGCAATAATTGTAACTGGAATAACAAGGGTCTCAATGCCATTTTTATTGCAATTTCTCTTTATGAATTCAAAAGAATTTTCATATGTGAAACAACCTAGGAGGCTCGAATTATTTTGAAGACCACACATGAAAGGACCAAAATGGTGAAAATTTTCAAATTATAAATGTTAACATCAAAATTTGAGGAAAAAAATATCAGAATTTTAATAAATTATATGCAAAACTTAATGCTATTGTAAATTTCATGTTTAATCTCGGAGAGAGGATATAAGATTCATGAGTTATGAGAAAAGAAAGCAAGGACTTGGAAAAAATTCGGATTGAAGAATTGATAGGCTCTATACAAATATATGAATCTCTTCTTTCATAACAGAAAAACGTAAGTCCATTGCATTCAAATCTATAAAGGAAGAATATGAAAATTTGTCTGATGGGAGTCTTAGCAATGAGAACTTAGCTCTTGTAGTGAGGAAATTCAAGAAGTTCGTATTTAATAAAAAGAATTCTGATAAACAAAAGAAAGGTAAAGACTTTCCTAAAAAGAACGAGTCTTAAAAATGGAGAAAAAAAAATCGAGTCTAAAGAAAAAAATCAAATATCATGAATGCATTGGTTTCGTCACATAAGAGTTAAATGTCTTAACTTTAAAAGAAGTAAGGAAAAAGCATTGAATGTCACACTGAGTGATGATTCAGATTTTAAAAATTCAAATACATTATCTGATAATAATATTGCTTTTATTACTTTCTCTACCTTTGTGAATGTGTTGACAATAACAAAACTAATAGTGATGATAGTGATTCTGATTTGGCTATAGTTGTTGATGATCATTTATTAAGTCTGCAAAGTTTATGATGATTTATGTGAAAAAGTTCTAAAATTGAAAAGATCAAATAAAAAGCTATACAAAAATCTAACTATAGTGTAGAATGGGAAAAATAATCTAATTGAGGTACTAAAACGGTAAGAAAGAGATGATTTATGTGAAGAAGTTCTAAACATGAAAGGATCAAATAAAAAGCTATACAAAAATCTAACCATGGTGGAGAATGAGAAAAATAATCTGATTGAGGTATTGAAATTGTTAGAAATAGAATGGTCAATAATCAGCACTCAGCAAAGAATACTTGAAAGGGAGCTGATATGTGATGACCAATTTTTTTACTTATTTGGGATATTTATATTGGAGTTTGTTTTAGTTTTTTTTATTGAAACTTTTTGGAAATAGATTTTTCATGGGAAGAAGATATGAAACCTAAGGAATTCATTGGATTTTATGAAAATTCAAACAAAGGATTTTTTTTTTTTTAAACCTTGATTATGAGAGCTATGTTAGAAACACTTGAGTATTTGGAATTATATGGCAATTGTTTGAGAAGTGAAGTGGCAAGCTTGCATGAGGGCTACGGTTTGGACATAGGAGGATTAGAATTTTCATCTAGAATATTTTTCGACCAGAAACTTAAAGGTGGCATGTGGAAATTGGGGGAAAGAAAGAAAGGAGGATCATTGGTGAGCTCTTTGGCATTTTCCGCTAAGGTAAGTCTAAGGGGGAAATCTAGTTGGTTTCAAACTAAAAGTGGACACTTGGCATGAGGAGAACTAAACCTAGAACTAAGGAAGTAAGTGGAACAAGTGAATTAGCTACCAAAACACTAGAGTAGCCGAAACTAGGATTGAAAGAAATCGACTTTGACATGTTCCACCGACTTAGCATAGAATCTAATTTTGGATTATCTTCTCAAACATCCTATGATCTTAACATGTATGTGTACAAGTGACAAGTGAGGGTTTTCCCTCTAGAAGCCTTTGGATGACACAAAGAAATCTAGTGTAGCCGAGATATGTATATGGTATTATCCTAGATTTTTTCTACTCAAGTGAAATGATTTTTCAAATCTAATGATTTAGCTTAACTCTTAGGTGGCACTAGATGAGCCAATAGATAGTCTTCTAGCCAACCAAGCCTAAGCTAAGTGGTACGATTAACCTAAACAATGTAACCGACTTAAGGAACAAAAGGGGTTTCGGATGGAGCTTGTATACCGACTTAACCTCATGAGTTTCAGAAAAATCTTTGAAACTCAAATAACCCATTGATATATGTTAGGGCAAGAGGTCTAATTAGCTTAAGATAAGCTTAAGTCTTCTCAAATCCAATTAAGCCTAATAGGAAGGGAAATGAGTATACTAAGACCTAGGGAAGAGATGTGGCACGGCAAGGGATGTCCAATGGGTTTTTGGGAATTTTCTTACACCATCTTGGGCTTGAGAAGTCACCTACTATATGTATGTGAGGAATACTTCATTTCACTTCTTTGAAACATACGGCCAACCTAAGTTAAGAGAGCCCAAAACCTTTTCTCCATTCACCTATCTCCCAAAACCTTTAACAAGGGCATTTTGGATACATTGTGAAGGGAGTTGCTAAAGCCAAGCCTATTTGCAAGATAGAATCTTTGGAGAAGCTTGTAAGTGCACAAAATAACCTAATCTGAGCATTGAATTATTTATATGGTAGTTCTATAACATTAGTTGTCCTCTTGAATACAAAATGATATTATTTGTTGGTTTGAATTAAACAAGCTTTGAACAATGTTGTCTTGTAAGGAAATAAGAGAAAATCTACTAAGAAGCTAGAGTTTATCTTAGAGAACTAAGATTGGAAGAGTAGTTAAAAATATATGAGATTTGGATGACGACATAAGGTGAAGTGGAAACTTATAGGTTTCGGCCTAATCTTTTTAAGTATATAATTATATTTGTTTTATTTTCCTTTAAGTGAACTACTTATGTTTTAATTGATGTATGATATTTGATGTGAATTATTTATGCCATGTGTTGATTAAGCATAAAGCATACATGCAAATGTTAAGTGTACATGCATGTCCCATTTTGTCATAAAATTTTCCATTAAGAGTCATAATGTTTATTATAAGAAAATAAGAATATAAATTTTAAGAACAAGAAAAGAATAAAATTATGAAAATTCGTGTCATAACAGTAAAGGCGATTTGATCTACTGGCTAACTGACGTGCCGATGATGAAGGCAATTCGATCTGCCGTCGTAATATGAAAGTCGTGTCATGATGGTGAGGGTAATTTGATATGCCATATAACTGCATAGCTTGGCGGTGAAGGCGATTTATTCTGCCGCCATAATATGATAAGTCTCGTCATAACAGTAAAGGTGATTCGATCTGACATATGACTGACGAGAATATGACAGCTGATAGTGAATATGACAGCTGATAGTGAAGATGATTCGATCTACCGTCATTCTAAGACACATGACGGTGATGGCGATTCAATATGCCGTCGTGGTTTAGACTAAGATTTATAAGAATAAAAATTAAACTATAAAATTAAAATTTTTACAAAAATTTATGTCATGTCACAAAAAAGTGTGCACCTGTGTCAAATAAGTCTTTTTTCTGAAAAAATACCCGATTTTATAAAAAGGTGCATAAATCAAGTGTAAGTCATGCATCAGTCATGTATGAGTCATGATTAATAAGTCCTATGATCATATCATGTGCATTTATATGTTATTTGCATACACTATATTTACTTTTGTTATGCTAGTTGTGCATTTACTGAGATTTTTTGAAATCTCATTCTTTATATTTTTATCTATCATTCCGATAAGAATGATAGATTTTATTGTAGGAGTATATGGAGACCCGGACTACGCGAGAGACTCAGGTGAACCTTGAGGGGTTCATTGATTACTCTCTTTTTGACGGTTATTCCTCCGCTATGTTTGACTATATATTGGAGGAAATTAGACAACATGAAGCTGCACTGTCTGAGAAGCGACTATGAATAGGGTGTTGTCTGTCACTGAGTCCAAGTGGTATTTTGCCTCTGAGTGGTGTTTATGTAACGCTATCAGAGAAATTCCTCCAATAAAATTTTGAGATTAGTATGAACATGTTTTGATATGGAAATAAGTATAGGGAGGTAAAATAGGAACCCCTGTGGTGGGAGTAGTTATCATATGTTATGTTATATTTTGGAAGCACTTAGGTTGTAAAACTCGATATCGTATGCTGATGTAAATATTAAGCTATGTTTTTTTAGATATGTGTTGCCATGCGATCACTACATGTATGAGGTGTATTTAGCATACATTTTGCGTACTCTCTTAGAAATTGATCTTTTTGCATACTTTCTTGGAAATTGATCTTATTCCGTTGTAGCATACATTTTATTTTATTAGTAAGCTTAGGTGCATACAGGATATTTCTTGCATGTATGAGAGGTATGTAGTATTGTGTTATCTATCCTGACGCTTCAGTTTATATTATATCCAGACGTAAATTGGGAACGTCACATGACAACCTATCAGGAAGCCAAAGAAAAAATGGCTACCCAAAAACTCGATGAACTACTGAACGTTCAAAGAGTTAATTCTGACCACATGGAATTGGGATACTCAACTTCCAAAGGTCCTAATACTCCAATAGAATCTGGTTGATCTAATAAATTATTTGTAATAATAATTTTTTTTAAATGATACAAAAATCAAACTATCTCATCTCACATGATTATTACAATTTTTTTAAAATTCTCAAGTAAAATATAATAAAAAATTTAATTTTTTAAATCTCAAAATAAAAATATTAAAAAAAAATTATATTAGATTTTCAACAAAATATCTCATTCTTGAATATTGGATTTAAGTTCTTGCTTAAATTAGACTTTGCAAATTTATGCATATTGTAGTTAGATTGACAATATATTATATGTGTAAATCTTAGATGAAATATTTAGTTATTCCTTTTTTTTTTGTACAAAATATTACTTATATATATATAGAGTGTTTGTCCAGCCATACTTGGCTTACATAAAGGGCAACACTATTACACCATAATTTAATATCTTCAACATTCCAAGCATGCTTAGCAAGCTTATAAGCTGCCTCATTACCAAGTCAATTAACATGTTGAACGTTGAACCCCTTAAACAACTGTATCAGCCTTAGTTTCCTGCAATAAGATTTGTTAAGGAGCATAAGAATCACTTTCATATTGAAGCTCATAATGACATAAACCATCATCAAGCAGCCGCTCTTTAGGGACAGTTTTTCAATCCCTATATTTGGACACAACTGTAAGCCTCAAAACAAGGCTAGAATTTCATTACTGTTTCGAAAGTAGTCGGGTCTGGAACCTCCTCTTTCACCTTATTGACAACTACCAAAATATCACAGTTTGAATACCTAAGAATTATACCCACCCCAGCCTTCTTTTGACCGTAGAGCATAATTTCTAAATGTATTACTTATATTCTAAATGTGCGTGTGTGTTAATAAATATGCGCGACATATATCATATATGTTTAATAGAATAGATTGTAGATATAATTTAAATTGAAAAATATTTTAACTATAAAAGATTCAATAAAAAATAAATTTACAAATTAATGTATTTTAATGTGATATATCATATTATAAAATTATTTTTATTTTAAAATAAATTAATAAATATTATAAAATTAAATTAATTTAAAATTTTGTTTTTATGTAATTTCTTTACTTTAACAGTTCTATGTTATTTATATTACAAGTGTACGCCAGCCAAAACCCACCTAGGGAGGGTCCGTAGAGATTTCATCCTCCCACAAATTGACATGTACTCAAGCCAAAATTCACCTATTATTATTATTTATTAAAGTATTGTTAGGGAACATTTATACTCATCACACTCACCCTCACCCTCACATAAATAATAACATGTCAATTTAGTATTTATTAATACAGAAACCCTTTCCTCCACGAGTCCTAGGAAATAGCCTAGTTAGGCCCCGCTTGGATTCGGAGATGAGATGAGTTGAGATGAGTTTGGTTTATTTTTTAATATTATTATTATTTTGGGATTTGAAAAAGGTGTGTTGGGATTTGAAAAATATGTATTGGGATTTGAAAAATGTGTATTGGGATTTGAAAAATGTGTATAGGAATTTGTGTTTTGTATAAAAAATTATAAAAATATAATGATGAAATGGAAATGAGTTGAGATGAGCTCAACCCACTTCCCAATCCAAGCAGGGCCTAATCACACTCAACCACGAACACAGAGAGAGAGAGTAAAGTTAACAAAAAATACGTGGCCCCAACTCATTTCTATCTCACCAGTTGTAAGCTATGGAGCATACAAATAAAAGGGTCCATAAAAAAATACATGAAAAAAGTCCATAACAAAAATACGTGGCACCACGTGTATGTACTTGGAAAAAATGCAGTTTTTAATTACAGTCAAATATGAATTAGTCTATTTTTTTATTGGCATGGGTGTATCGAAAAGCGACATCCCGATTAATTTTAATGATTCACAAGTCTTCAATAAAAATTTTCTTCCAAATGCATCTAGATTAATTTAAAAAAATAATCTCTTCATCTTATAGCTCCTAAAAATTGTTTGCATCTAAGAAAATTTGAATCATAGACTTAAAAGGAGCATATACCTAAATTACGATTTGAGCCAATTTCTAGGGATTAACCTACACAACATTATTCTATTTTTTAAATATTTTTTGTGTTATTACTGCTAAAATAATCATGTTCTTCTAAATGTCATTTTTTACACCACAAACTTCCTATAAAAAAAAAAAAATCATGTATAATGTGTGAATGTAAGAATTATGAATAGAATTATCTTTTTTTGATAAATTTTTTATGGACCCTTTTATTTGTAGCTCCACTTGTGTGGTGAGATAGAAAAATGGTCCACTCAAAGATTTATCTCACCCATAAAATGTATTAAGGCCCAGACAACCAGCCCACATCTCCCGAATATGCATTGAAAATTCAGGAAGTTTAGTAACTTGAGAGAATATTTAAACAATGTTATCATATTATACTTTTCCCACCATTTCATTGAAACATAACGAGTTAAGAACTTGATAATGTTGCAACAAAAATGTGGGGGTAATGACATACTCACACTTCATAAGCCAGTTTAATTTTTTGAAGAAAAATAGAAAGATAAGAGTAAAATAGTCTAATGCAAGAGTATAATCATTTTGGGATGAAACAAATGTTAAAACTCTCTAGAAGTAGTGTGGATAGAGGAGCAATAATGTTTCCACAAAAGTAAGTACCATCGAGGGAGTGTTTTGATTTCTTGTAATTTGTCAAAATAAAGATATCAAGACTAATGAAGAATTTATCTTGTCATACAAAGGTCTTCGTCCATGATTGTTGATAATCATAGTCACAAAATACAGAGGGCTTATGTTTGAGAAAATGATAAAGACTTTTCTACTTTGGGATAGAGTAGGATTTGTTAATAGTGAATTTATGGAAGGCGATAATGGGAGGTGAAAGAGAAGCAAGTTGAGTTTGTAAGTTGCATAGGATCTTAGAGATAATAATTGAATCAATATCTATTCAAATGAATTCATAAGAATGCTTAGTTTGCTTCATATCTTGAGGTATGTCATGCCAACTCGGGAGAAAATATAATATAAAGTAATTGTCGAGATTTGATTAAATGTTAAATGTTGGGGCGACGTCATTAATGCGACGTGACCCCCTGACTTACTTTACTCTGCCGACTATCATTACAAGGATGCCTTATATTTTTGCCTGACTGTCATAACAAGTTTTCGTGAGCGATGTGCCATTTTGGGAGGCGTCAAGGCGGCAAGTCTCATCAACCCTTGCTGCTTGTTTATCTTTTGTGGGGATAACTTCACAGACGAGTTTTATCCCTAGGCCGAGTACCTTGCAAGGACCCACCGGCTCTTTCTGGGTAAGGTTCTTTAGGCTCAATTGGGCTTGGCCGGGGACTCTAATGGCGCATTGACTCCGTAGCAACCCCTCGTGGGCTTATTATATAGGCCGATGAGAGGAAAAATCCACTTACAATCATAACTAAGAAAAAAACATAACCGAGAACATGGTCAAGTTTGGTAAGTTTATATGGAGGCAAACTGACAAAACAAGCACACGCAAACACATGGAGTAGAGAGTAATCAAGGATTTCACCATAAAAAAGCTCAAAAGTTGTTTCGTTGTGAATATTTTAGTAGAGAACATGTTTTATAGTTTGTATAACAGTGAGAGCAGTTTTAGCCAACATTGTTTAAGAACAATGGCAAAGATAAGAAGAGTAGTTTCCGTGTCTAAGATGTGTCTATGTTTTCTTTCGGTACATCTATTCTGCTAAGAAGTATAAGGATGAGCGTTGAAAGGAAATGTTTGATAAATATTTGCAAGTTCAGATTGATGCTGCAAAAGATATATTCACGTATAATGAGAATAATCATCTACAAAGATAAAGAAATAACGATACCCTACCTCAGTATGGATGGAGGCAGATCCCAAATATCAAAATGGATTAGAACAAAAGGTGTAGGAGAAGTTAAATCACTACTATTAAATAAAAAATTTGATTGCTTACCAAGATGACAAGAGACACATTTAAGAGACTCCAAATCAACATATCCTAAATGATCTTGAGAAGTCAAAAGTTGAACACATGTTAAGGAGGCATGACTCAAGTATGAGTGTCATAAGCTAGAGGAAGCAGTGGAAGCAACAAGAGAAGTTTGTATGCAAGCTAGGTTTTGCAGACCCATCTGATGATCTAGCATAACAGTATTATAATTGTCAAAAATTAGTCGCAGGTCTAATTCACAAAGCTGACTAGTGGAAAGAAAATTAAGGATAAGTTCAAAACTAAGAATGATCATCAATAGATAAGGAAGAGGATGAGATAGATCCAATGTGAGTATCAAACATATGAGGACTATTAGTAGCTCAAATGAAAGGATTAGGAGAAATGGCAGTTTTGTGGGAAGATATGGTAGGGTCAGCCATTATATGGTTACAACATGCAGAGTCGATGAACTACAAAGATTTACCTGAGGTGATAGACACCATAGTAGATGATCGAGACAAACTGGATAAATTAATGCCTCAACATCAGCTACAGTGAGAGATGGATGGTGAGATGGAGTCTCAAGAGTAGATTCAGGTGTAGGCAAAGAAGATACATCAACTGCAGCAACTTGTTGAGTGGACTCCTGTTACTTAGTGTATTATGACTTGTGGCATTCATTGATGGAGCAACCAAGTCATTTTACAATACTTGTAGGGAATTGAATTGAAGAGAACTTGTGCAAGTGAGCATCTAGATGAAGGCTTGGGAGCACTTGTAGAAGTACTTGCAAAAACCATCGCCAAAGATTGTATTTTCTTGGTGGAATGATAATTTTCTTCATAAATTAGCTCAAAAAAGCACCTTTAAAACTTGAGAGAGGTGTGCGATGTAAAAGGGAAGCTCAAGTTGGCTTAGAATACCATGAAGTGCCCATCATGAAATGCATAAATGAGTTGGCATGCAAGTGTACATGCAAGTGGCGTCAATTGGCTTGAGGTAAAGCTATAAATTGTTGTGATGACTTGATGCAATTGGCTAGAAGTGAATTGGAATGGAAGTAGGCACCGGTTTCTTATAGAATTAAAGTGTCTTGTGCTTCAATTTAAATTGTCGGTTTGGAGAGAATTTGGAAGCACTGAATCTGGTTTGGACTTGGAGTGCCGTGTATGATTTGTCTTCCATCCTCCCCATTTGTTGCCATGTGTTAGCTTCCTATCCATTTGAGATCATTCAGTTTGCTTCACCAGCTGTCCTTTTAATTTACATCCATAACATAGCATGTGATGAGTTGTCTCCAAGTAGGAACCCATGTGTTGCCATCTATGACTTTCTAACAAATGTGGTGGCTGCTTTGCTACTCATTTCACTTCATGTGGCATGCACTTGGTCAACATATTCAGCTCACAAGTAGCTGAATTCTTCTCTTCAATTCATCTCAAAGTGTCTCCATTTTCATATCTTCTTCAATCATAGCATGTGGGTCTCTTGAGTTTTAACTTCAAGTCAAATGTCATGCTAGATTCATGTGAGTGTGATGAAGCGGTACTAGTTTATTTAAATGGATGTTGCATGCGTGAGTTGAGCTGGTGCCAAGTAGCCGTATGAATCCATCTTTTCGCCTACTACAATTGGCTGCAAATAAAATTAATATGTGAATATGAGATCCATGATTTAGAAATTTAAATTGAGGAATTTAAATGGTGTTCATTGGAGCAAGTGGTTTTGTAAGAAAATTGAATTTTCATGTGTTTCTTTTTGTATTTATTTAAAAATTAAATATATTAAATTATGCTCATATCTATCTCAAGATAAATATCTATTAAATTAAATAATAATGAGTCATATCATTATTTTCTCTTTTCTTTTAACATTTAAATAGGGTATTTAGAGTGTATTTTTGTGTACTCATCACATGCATATTTCATGTCTTCATAATTCATAAAACATATAAAAACTTGTCACGAGAACATATATGATACATACATGCACATATGTCACATAAATTCGTAACGTCAAAGCTTAACAAATAATACTTAAACAATTAAATAAAATATTATAATATTATAAAACTAAGGTTGGCCGAAGATCATAGGGGATTAAATCTTATTTATTTATTTATTTAGCTTATTCAATTCAAGCAAAATTTTACATATTTAGCATATCAAATTTTCCCTTAATCAACTTATGCATATTAAATTATTTTCCTTAGTATTTGTTCTATTGTTCTTAGCAAAATGATTCTTGAAAACTTTTCAAGTAATTTAGAGTTTTTCAAATTACCATAATTATTAAAATATCATCAAATAATTAAAATCAAGTCACTAAGAATTTAGAATAAAAGAAATTCACTAATGAAATCAATACCTACTATGATAAACTCAATTCTGCCACTTCAATCCCAGTTTAGTCCTTTATTGAGTCCTTATCTTTTAAAACTCAAAATATAAAAATTGTAGATCTATCTCTTATCTTTCCATATACTATTGAAGTATTCCAATCTAATATCAAACAAACAAGTTATGTATGATTTACCAAAATGTGTCAAATTTGTCAATAATAACCTTCACGATTTCACTTAATCCTTTTCATATAACATCATAGAATAGATTTCTAAGGTCTCATAATTTTCCTAACATTTTTCCGTAGCAAAAATCACTCCAAAATTCAGTATATTTCAATTTAACACATAAACAAATATTAAACTCAAATAAATATCAAACATAATCCAATCACCAAACCACTTATTCTATGCCAAGATTAAGTTAATATATGAACTTAAAAATTTTCTCCAAACTTGAATTGATGATAGAACCAATTCCTTGCAATAATTCCTCAAGATTATTCAATTGGCTCACTTAGGAATTGTTTTGAGGTTAATGGATTAAGAGGCTATTTTCTTTGCTTATTCTTTGTGTTGGCGTGGGTTTCCTTTTTGGAAAAAGGGAGAAGACTCTTTCCTCTTGTTTAGTCGACCACTTATACACAAAGGAGTGGAAAAACTCTAGAAACATTCATAAGTCCCTTTGCCATGTGCCATGCATCTTACTTAGGTGTAGGGATCATCTACCTTATTTTTAAGCTTGGCTTGCAGCAAAGATCAAGGGCTTATCCTATGCTTATGGTGACACTTTCCCCTACACTTGGAAAGTTTTCATGTAATTTACAAAGATATTTCAAGAGAAAACCCAAGCTAAGTCGGTCATCCAAGTCAAAGTCGTTCTCTACACCTTTAGGTTGGTTCAGTCGACTTCCAACTAAATTTTGTCCTTGATATGATTCTATTCTTCGAAAATGTAAAACATAAAGGTCTTATATAATCCTCTTAAGATTCTATAGGATTTTTAATTACCTTATTATGAAATCAAATGAGAGAAATATGTTTAATTCACCGAAATACATCAAAACTTACCCGAGAACATCCAATCCAAAACCCACCATTTGTTTCCTTTTATTTTCTTGCTAACCAAGACTTCTAGATGACTTATCTCTACCTTCCACATACTCCTACACATGTCAAAACCTCAGAAAAATTTATATCCAATTACAATTTTCGTTACATGGCCAGACATGAGACAACTTATCTAAGTTGGTTACCAGTTAACTCATATTCCTGTCTGTCCACTTCACACCCACTTTAGTCTTTGATCCATTCTGAATCTTCAAAAACCCAAAACATGAGAGTTCTATATTTCCCTCTGAAGATTCTATAAGAATTAAAATAACATCATTTGGACCTCATATGAAGAAGTTATGATCATTACACTAAAACTCGTCGAACTAGCCCGAGAACTCATTCCGGGCATACCAAGTGTTTGATCTTTAGTGTTATCACTTCCTCTTGAATTTCTTCCTCAAATTTCAAAAATTTACCTTTATCTATGTCCAAATTAAACTTCTCTAGTTGATACCTTGTTACAATTCCCAAAGGTCAATCCAAAATTTGTCTTAGAATGCATAATTTCACCTTTTCATAGCTCACAATTATCATCTAAGTCTCCAATTCTATATCCATGAAAAAATATATTTCCAATCAATTCTTTTAAAATATACTCAAATAAATGCTTTATCTAAAAGATTTGGGCTGTTACAAATAAAATAATCAGACTTTTGAAGATAAGAAACAACTAAAGAGATTAGAATGTTCTTTGTTAAAACTTTGTTCCTTCGAGCGAGTGTTGTAAATTGTAATGGCATAAATTCTCATGATTTTCTTGTTCTTATCTTTCCCTCTAGCTAGATGTAAACTCTTGCATACCCTTTATAACTTGGGCTATTCCTATTTATATTGTTTCAACTATCTTTTTACTTATAAAAAATTGTAAAAAGCCTTGATTTCGGATCTATTAATCATCTCCAAGACTCCTCTCCAAAGGAATGTCACATTTCTCAAAGACGCACAAGATTGAGAAATTGATTTTTTTCGACATTCTTTGACCATGTGTACTCCACCCCTTTGTCGATGGGAGTTGAAGAAAAGATCTCTTGGTGCTCCTCTAATAAAGGGATAATCACAATCTACTCTTTCTACCAAACCATGACCACGCTAAACACAAGTCCATTCTCATGGAAGAGCATTTGGAAGACAGGCACCTCTAAAGGCCACTTTTTGTCTGGATGGCTTCTTTGGGGAAGATTATCACTCTAGACAACTGAAATGTGTGTTATTGTGAATGTAGAATTATGTGTCACATAGAAATATTTTATCAAGCCAAGATGCTTAAACAGGTGGCACTGATGACTGTTTATCTAGAAAAATTGGTTAAGAACTTAAGCTAAGAACAAACACTTTTGGGGACTCAGTTTCAATGGGAATTGCTCTTGGGCATGGAGGAAAAAATGTTGAAGCTGAGGAGAACAGCTTGATGTGGGTGATGGAAGAGTTGGATAGAGGATTAAGTGGTATCTTCCCCATGAAGAGTGTGGTGGAGATGTTATACACCACAAACATGTAAAGGTAAAATAAACTGATTGGGGATTGGTGAATATGCATATTGTCAAAAGAAAAGGAAAATATAGAAAACAGGTAAGCATTTACAGGCAACCAGAGACCAGAGGTTATCACTGATCCATTGATGAAAGAGTAGTTACAAATTTTACATGATTCCCAATACTGCTGGACTAGTTACAGTGATCATAACATATTTACAATGTGCAATTCACCACTCAAAACCTAGCGGCTCTTTTGCAAGAGTACTCCTAGCTTATTTATCTACAAATGAGTATATATAATCATTTACAAGATTTACAAACTCTGATATCCCCTAATAAATTCACAACCTGGTTTAGGGCAAGCGCAAGCTCTGAGCATCATTGACCTCATGAACCATAGCAGAACCCCATATATATATCACCTATGATCCAACTACAGTGAGAAGTTACACAT
Organism: Platycarya longipes; assembly: GCA_036559045.1. Classification (NCBI taxonomy): domain Eukaryota; kingdom Viridiplantae; phylum Streptophyta; class Magnoliopsida; order Fagales; family Juglandaceae; genus Platycarya; species Platycarya longipes. The sequence goes on from CM071790.1 coordinate 27,640,685, forward strand.
ATACTAACTGTCATTTACGGGTGACGTGATGAAATATCGAGTTGACGCCTGTGAATACATCACTTCCAACGTGATTGAAGTTCTTGGTCCCTCATAGCAATAGTACAGGGGCGGGGAAAATTTTCTCCATCACCCAGATCCAATGGATTGACCTCCCATCCACCATCTCTCCAGTAGGTAGAATAGACTTCTGGGATGTGAGCAACTTTGCAATAATCACTTTGGTTTTCATCTGGGCGAAGTGTCTGTATTAATTCTCCAGGCATGTCAAAGAATTCAAGAACTTTCAAGTTGGTGAGATATTCAATGCCTATTGGCACACTCTTCAGCAATTCACAGCGTTGGATAATTAGCTTTTCAACGTAAGGCATTGCTCCAGCCTCCACTTGCATGCATCTAAGTTCACTGAATTCTTCAAGGCCTAAAACTTTGAGCTTCTTGAACCCCCCATTCCTAAAATACAATCTGTCTCCCTCAAAAGCTTGAACTAATTCGAGGTGAACCAGATTGGGTAATTTTTGGAGAAGCACAAGTGGATCATCCATTAATCTACTCCATTTTAAAGACAATCTGACCAGACCATGGAGTGATGGTATCCGGTAAGGTAATGCTTCCAACCATCCTTGCAAATAGACCCGCTGAATCAATGGAGGTGGAGACGAAAGGTGCTGCAAATCAAGAATCTCTTCCTCCTCTATTGAAGTTAAAGATAACGCACGAAGGTTAGTCAGCTTTGTAAGTGATAAACACAGAGACTTCCCATCTTCTTTTGTCAGCTTTATAATGCCTAGCCTCCTCAGTTGAAACAGCTTCCCTAGCTCTAGCATTAGAGTCTCACCGCTTTCGTTTGCTTCTATGAAACAGAGCTTCTGTAAGGATCTAGAGCCCCTATATTTCCTAGGACCTTAAAACCATATCTCGAGTGAAAATATTCGTAAGATTCAAGTTCAAGATGATATAAAAGGAGATGACGCAGTCGTTGGAGCTTCAAGATCTCAACAGGCAATTCAATGACTCGAGAATGTTTAAGATCTAAAGTCTCTAGGTTCTGGAGCTTCCCTATGAGGCTTGTAATGGTTTTAACCTTAGTACTTCTGAGGCTTAGATATCTCAAGTAGTAGAGGTTGACTACATCCATTGGAAACTTGGTTAAACGTGCATTTTGCAAATCCAACACATTTAGCAGCTTAAAACCTCCAGGAAACAATTTTTGTATGTACAGCTTTTCTACCACTTGAAAGATGAACAAAGAACGTAGACGAGAAACATACCTGTTTTCTTGTAGATTTTGCAATGAATTATGTATAGAAAGGCGTCAAACCTTATCAGGTCTCGTCGTGTTCTGGTCCTTGGCTATGCAGGTGAAGTTCTGATCTCTAGCCTTTGACATGATGATCTCCCGCAGCAGGTCATGGACGCGATACAGTTTGACCCTTCCATCGGTGGTTGTGGCTGCCACTTGCAGAAGGCCTCTATTCAACAGTTCATTGAGGTAGTCCTTTGCAACTTCTTCTAGTGTTTTGCCTTCTTTGGCTTCAATGAATCCCTCTGCTATCCATAGTCGTATTACTCTCATTTGCTCAATACGATAGTCCTCTGGAAATATGCTCAAGTATAGAAAACAAGATTTTAGGTAGGATGGCAAATCATTGAAACTGAGTGAAAGTACTTTCTTCAGATCCTGGAGTTTATCATTCCCATCAATTTCAGCCCCAAGATTGCGGCCAACCATATCCCACTCATCAATCCTGCGCTTGTCTTTTGTAGCCAAAATACCACTGATTGCCACAATTGCAAAGGGAAGTCCCTCACACTTTCTTAAAGTATCTTGACAGATTTTTTTCAGGTAAACAGGGCATGCATTCCCTTGAAAGGTCTTCTTGCTGAAAAGTTGCCAAGATTCATCTAGGGTCAAGGGCTTCAAGTTATAGACCTTACCTATGGATTCGACACCAGATGAGGAGGCCACGTCAGCATTACGAGTGGTGAGGATGATCCGGCTGCCATAGTTGTTGCTAGGCATGGCATATTTGAGAGCATCCCATTCATACAGGTGCCATACATTGTCCAAGACAATTAGGTACCTCCTTTTCTGGAGCAAATCCTTGACTTTTCTTCTCAGCCTGTCTATGTTCATGCATTCCAAACCTTCTGGAACTGGTCTGCTAACTGCACTGATGATTTGGCAGATCATGTCTCTAAGGAGTTCTTCCATCTTGAAAGATTAAGAAACAGTGATCCATGCACGTCTTTTGAAGTGTTTCTTCACTTCTGGATCATCATAAACTTGCTTGGCCAAGGTAGTTTTGCCCATTCCACCCATTGCTGCCACAGAAACTACTTCACGTCCATAACCACCCTTTACCAGCCAATCCCCCAGCTGCTGCTTAGGCTCATCTATTCCTACTAATTCAGTCTTGTCAAGAAGAAGAGCATCCCCTCGACGATACTCCCAAGTATTTCCTGCACTCGAGATGAACCTTGTTCGGCTCGAGTGAATTTGGGAAGGAGCCTCTCATGAACCTCGCAAATATTTTTGATTTTGAAGTTGATGCAACGTAATTCAAAAATAATACGAGAACGAGCTTTCATGCTCTTGATACAACATGAAACTTTGTGGAGAGAACCATAGAATCCTAGCCCATGATCACATTGACCATGTACTTGAATAAGTCTGTATTCATCGAGAGCATCTTCTGTTTCATAAACAATCTCCCTTACTTGCTTAAGCCACACTTTGAGCTCCTCATCACTTTCTTCCAACGCATCTGCAATCTTCAGCAAAGCACTCATGCGCTCTAATTCTCCTCTCAGAAACAAAACTTCTTCCCGATCCCCATTCAAGAGTGGAATCTCATTTTCAACAAAGCTAGAAAGCTTGTCAAGCAGAAAGTTCACTAGATACTCTGCTGCCATTTTTCCCCCCTTTTGGCAGCCTAATGTATTCCCCCGAAGTTCTCAAGGCATCATTACTTTTTAACTTTCAACTACTTTCTTATGTTGCAAGTGTTGTATTCATAGAGTTTTATTGAACTGATCTGCAGCTATGGACTTAATTCTTTTATTCTTTCCACCTTTCAATCCTAATCGTTGGCTCACACGCATTTGACCCATCTGAAAGTCAATAACGTTTATTGAAATGAGTGATTAGAGTAGCTTCCCCGTATCTTCAACCTTCATGAAGTAATATACAAAATAGTTGTCTTGCAACATGCCCATTGTTAACGTTTATTAAAAGGATTATTTGTATCTCTGTTAAAAAATGGTTAATCTGAGGTGTTGTCTGTTTCTAGAAGAAGCCAAGAAAAGTATACATACATATATATATATATATATATATATATATGTAAAGCCTTATTCCGTTATACATAGGTTATTTCCGTACAATTGCAATTCACATTTAGCATACAGAATCTTCCTTGCTATAATTTTCTTGAAAATTTCCTATCACTTTAAACTTTTAGGACAAATGATATTTTATAGGGATGAACTATCTATAGGCATTACCCAATTCCTTCCATGGGATATATTCATTCTAGGTCAGAATATTTTGTATTTATGGATTGATTGTATTTCCTTTATTACATTATAAATAGACCATTCTTATACAATTTCTGCTGTTTGGTACTATTCGTTCTGAGTAAGGGTGTAACTAGTTTGGTTTGATCCGGTTTAGATATATTTTAGAATCAATCTTTTTGGTTTCAATATACTATATTATATATATAGTATATGAGGAGTCGGCTTTGATTTAAAAAACAAAAAAAAACAAAAAAACAAACAAAAATCATTAGATCCATAAAAATGAGGTTGAAGATGAGAGAGATTTTTTTTTAAATCAAAGCCGAATCCCTATAGAATTACTCGATATATTATAGTATATTAAAATATATATTGATATAATATTAGTATGACTATTAATATAATAAACTATAGTAATATAAGATTTTAAAATTTAAAATTATATTAATTAGTAATTTATCATATAATACAAACTATTTTATATGTAATTATATATTATATATGAAAGTTATATACAATACAAAAAATTAAAATATATATATAAACAGGTCCAATCCAGTTCGATTTTAAAAATAGAAAAACCAAAACTAAATCGATTTTGACTAATTTCGAGAAAAATAAAACCGGTACTGAACCAAACCAAACTTGATACCAGACCAAACCCACTGGTTCGGTCCAGTCAGCTTGGTTCGCTGATTCATCAATTTTTTTTCCCCCTTACTTTTGAGAAAAAGGATTTACCTCCTTCCTTGAGCAAATCTCCCAAAGTTCAAATTGGCCAGTAGATGAGCCAATACAAAATTAATGAAGGGAAGAGGATTGGACTAAGCCTGAGGAGGCCCTTCAAATATGATAACAAGACACGTCACCTGCTCAGACGACAACACACATTGCCGAAAAGCAGGCACGTCGCATTAAATGGTCAAGAAAGCTTGCACGCATCGACAGAGCTAGGCATCCTCTCACCCCTGTGGACAAGGTAGTTTCACGCCACCCACCCCTTACCTACCGCCAGGGATAGATTGGCAATCCATGCACAATATGTCAGGGTAACAGCTGACATGACAAAGGAGGAAACCTACCACTAGTGTAGTGCCTCATACACCCTTCCACAGTCTATAAGTAAAGGGTAGGAACTACCATGACCATGTATATAAATATGCCTTAGGCTCGAATAGAGCTCTCTGAACATTTTCTCCTTAATTTCCCTTAAAAAGAGATAATTTTGACTTAGGCGTCAGAGGTGTCTCTCACCATCCAGATTATTCATCTCCTTGGGTCTTGCAGGTCCCATGGAGGAATCACTAAATTGCATAGGCTACGAAACATGACATCAATAGTGTCATCGTCTGAACGATCTTCTAATTAGCCTGTCATTTGTATGCTGGCAACAACAGTTTGCAAACCACGCATGGATAGGAAGAATTGTTGAAGAACATGGAACCGAGGTTGGTCAAGATGGATGATATGATAAGGAAGCTGATAGTAGAGGTGCGAAGCGCTATGGAAGGCTATGGAGGGTGAATGATGAGTCCATGGAAGATGTAGGGCCGAGCTAGAACAAGCATGTCGAATTGCAAATCGTGATGAAGGTAGACGTGGCAGAAGAGGAAATGAGGCAAATGCACCATGAGTTGCAGGAGTCATGGCGGTTGCTCCCGTCAAAGTTCAAAGTTGCTCAGATGGAGATGTATGATGGGTCTAAGGCTTGAGCATTTGGAAACATGTAAAGCCCATATGACTCTATATGTGTTCCTTGTCAAAATTGTATGTCGAGCCTTTCCTTTGGTGTTGAAGGGAGCAATGAGGTTGGTTCGGGTCGCTACCTCCAAGGTTCATCAACAGATTCTATGAGTCCCCTATTCTTAACACAGTTTATCATAAGCAAGAAAATAAGAAGGTTGGTGGCATACCTACAAATCATCAAGTAGTGCAACGGAGAGAGTTTGGAGGCATATATCTCCTATTTCAATAGGGAGCGAATGAAGATAGAAGACCCCTAGTAAAATCGAGCTGGAGCAAGTCGATAAGAGGGCTAGCGGGTCAACAAAAGGGAAGTTTAGTGGAAGAGTCAGGAATGACTTGTAAGACGCAAGGTGGGAAGGCAATAAGAAAATCCAATGCATGGCAAGAAGCATGTGCACACCAGTTTTGCTGTGTAGGAAGAGCATATGCTCGCCCCGAGAGAAACCTCCTTAGCTTTTTGGTCTTGCGCTCAATGGCCTCGGCCTGTACAATGTCGAAACCAAGTCTCATTCTCTCAGGATGGCTCTCCTCAGGAGATGTCGATAGGTCAACTCTACCCAATTGCCTAGAGGAGTTAGGGATCCATAAGGTAGATGCCTGGGAAGGACCAGCACCAATAGAACCCCCAACAGTAGTTTGCTCCTCGCCCAAGGCAGGCCTAGCCACTGATAAATCTTTGAACGTCATAAGGGGGATGTCCCAGCCACATCCCCTTCCAGTTTTTCGACCTTGGGAAATGGTGAGTTGGGAGATTCTTGTGCCACTTCTCGCTCGTCCCTTCCGCTTGGTTGGTCTCCCTCAACCTTTGACTAGTCACCCCTACAATTGATTAAGGTGTGCCTCAAAGGTGGGCTCCTCCTAGGAAAAATATAATCCAACCTCGGGCTCGGAGGTCTAGTTAAAGGGAGACAAAGGTATCAAGATCCTGTTGCTACTGAGCTAGACTAGAAAATGGTGGTCTGGGCCATCCTCAATGTGATCAAAACTCATGGCCACCCGGAATTTTTGGAAAATATGTTGGGATGGCTTGGCGACATCCTCAAAGGGGATGCTTGACGCAAAATCTCCTCTCGGGGCAGAGTTGAGGAAAGCCTCAAAGAAGGCCATCCAAAAGCTGGTTGCATCCTCATCCTATTCACTCCTCAGGAGCGATTGGTGGCATGGGAATCGCATGACCTAGCTAAAGGAAGATCTCGCCATATTTTTGCTACTTGACGTCTTTGAGCTTGGGACAAGGATATCTTGCCGAGAAGCCTTCTTCTCAGCCCTCAAAGAAGACCTAGTGGCATCGCGGTTGACACTAGGCCTCCTCCCCCCACCATTGGTTGGAGGAGAGGTAGGTCTCTTCTAACCCCAGGAAGTAGAGGGCTCCCTAAAAAATAGTCAACTTAGGAAATAGGAACGGTCTGAGATAAATATATGGCAATGGATGTTGTAGTTGGTCAGCATGACGTCTGGCATCGACCTAAAACAAGACGACATCCAACCTTGCCTCCTCCCAATTGGATAGGAAATTGGAGATGGATTTGTCATCCAGCATGGCTTCCTAAGTAGCTTGAATCGGAAACTCTTGATGGATGGCCTATCGAGTGATATTCCCAACTTGAGCTTGACATAAAAAAAAAGTGATTGGTCTAGAGGTGTAAATCGGTCAGGTTTGGGGGGTAATGGACCAAATTTTTTTGTCCATCATTTTTTCCAAATCGGTAGCAATCTATTCAATCGATCTGTTTGGTTCAGTTTAATTATTATTATTTTTTTAAATAAATTAATAAAAAATTATTTAAAGTACTAAATTAAAGTTAAGTAAATTATTAATATAGATTATGTAAGTACTTATTAAAAAAATTTATATAGTAAATACTAATAAATTAGATGAAAATTACATCATTAAATTATATAATTACTATCTAAAAATAATATATTAAATTATTAAAAATATTTTTAAAATATATATAGGAGTTCGGTTCGGTCCAAATTTTATAAACCCTGGGACTGAACCGAACTTTCTCGACCCACAATTTATGGGACAGAGACCAACTAGTCTAAAGCTCGATCCACTCTGGTCTAGTTTAAGTGGTTTGGTCCAATCGATTTTTCCAATCTAGGTTGAACTTCTTACCCCTAGCTTAGTCCAATCCTTAATTTGAGAAATGTACTTCTACAAGCCGGCAATTCGCTTTTAACGACAAGTCTTGAAACTATAGAGATTATCATCGATGCGTAACACCCTGTACATAAAAAGGAACACCCTCGTAGTCATGTTGAATACTCCTTGGACTTGGGTCTCAGCACTAGGCAAAAGATCACACAACTCATGACCAAAAGCCATCATGCATTCGGGTGGAGCTGAGCAGGCACTAGACCAAGGAGGTCTGAAACATCGCAAATGGGACAACAAAATGGTCGCTTAAGCTCAGGAGCGAACATCAAAAGAAAGAGGGTGACCTATGTTGCCAAGAAATCATTTTTTACGGTCGCAACACAAAGGTTTGGAATCTCTAAAATGACCAGTCGGGAATGACCAGTTGGGGATGCCAAACACTCCCCATAGTGCACAAAGGTCGACAAGAGAGTCTATCGGCTCCTAAACCTGACCATTGAAGCGTGGTGGCTTCTCTCGTGGTGGACTTCACCCTTCCTTTGGGACCACTAGAAGTCTCCTCAGGGTGTATAGAAAAATTCTTCTTAGGGTCAGATTGAGGAGCACTCTTTGGAACAATCTAAAATGAGTAAAAGGTGGAAGTCAAGGATGGATAATGGAGAAAAAGGATGGGGTTTGAAGAAGAAGAAGACGAGATGAACATGAAATCAACGAGCATTCGAGAAGAAGGTAGGAGGAAGTGAAAAATGAGGAGAAAAAAGGATTTAAATAGAGACTTGTGTCGATTGGGGTGCCCAACGCATGAAGTGGCAAGGGCAATCAAAAGAGAAATGACATAAGCAAATTTGGAAATTCACGCTACACACCATAATGATGGGGAATGGAAATAAACCGTTGCACACGCCCTAAGCACAGAATAAGAAGGCATTGCGTGCATGTGGGGCACTGACAAATTGATAATTGTGTGGGAGTCAAATCGCCACCCCATGCATGGCAACATGGTTGTAACCCGTGGTAACGACATAGTCTAGTTGACCACAATGAGTAACTTTTGAATTCTTACCACACAAGTGTGATGAGAATTCATGGGATATTAAGAAGGGGATTTACCTCTTTGCTTTGGGCGTATAGGATTTGGCCCTCCTTTAGGGCCTAAACCAATTAGTATATGGCCTAGGACATAACTAATGAAGAGAAAATAATTGGGTTAAGCATGAGGAAGCCCTTCAGACCATAACCCACATTGTCAAATAGCAGGCATGCTGCATTAAATGGTGTGAAAAGCCAACACACAGTGCATGCGACAGAGCTAGGCTTCTACTCACCTCTGTGGACAAAGTAGTGTGCGCGCCTCCCACCATCGCCCTGCCATAGAGGATAGACTAGCGATCCAAGCACAAAGTGGTAGGGCAACGACTAACATGGCAAGGGAGGAAACCTACCATCAATGCAGTGCCTTGTACATCCCTTTACAATCTATTAGCAGAGAGTAGAGACCACCACAACTGTGTCTATAAATACATCTCAGGTTCAAATAGAGCTCTTTGAATACTTTTTTTTCACATTTCCTCACAAAGAGATAATTCTGATTCTGACTTAGGCATCAAAAGTGTCTGTTACTATTTTGAACCCTCATTTCTTTAGGACCTGCAAGTCCCACGGTGGAATTGTTGAGCTTTCCAAGCTATGAAAAAAGAGATCAACACCTTTTATGAAAAAGCTGAATGCTGCATGTAAGCAAAAATATATTGATCTAATAAAAAATATACTGTTCAAAGGTTTCTCAAATGCTTATTAATTTATATTGATCAGAGAATTAGAACGAGTCTTTTGTATTTTGGATTAGAACGAATCTGTACCACGTCCTGCTTGTCATTCTGCATTTATGTTCAAGGCAAAAGTAGTTATCAAGGTGAGGTGGAATGTGTAAAAATAATACTAGTGTTGTGTTGAAGCTAATGCTGAAAATTGAAACCATCAAGATAGAGCCTGCAGGAGGGACCTGAAATAAAAGACTTCTTTGACTTACGGTAATCTGTTTTATAATTTGTTTAAAAATAATGAACACACTATATTTCATATCAACCAAATCATAACTGATCACAGCCACAACTTGTTTATTGTTTTTTCTTTCTTGTAGGCCAAGAAACTGAGGAAATTGTTTACACATTATCTTTTGATTCTTTTATTTATTGTTGTAATTTAACAAAAAAAAAAAATTAAGATCGTTTTGGGGCGCTTGCGTATGGGCTAACGCCGTAGTTGTTCCTGTGTGTCTGCAAATCTTGCAGACAAAGTTAAAATTCAAGTGGCTCAATCTTTCGTAGATTTGGACAAATATTTTTATTTCTTTTAGGCCATAAAACAAATTTTTTGCCAGAAGTTTCCAAAGAGTTGTGCTCTTCGTTTCAAAAGTTTCTTACTTTTGTTTTTTTCCGGAAAAATCAAATGTAAGACTTTTTGAAACACGAATGTTGAATTTTCAGGCTTCCGTTCATATGGCTTTTCACATTGGTTTGTTATACTCCAATCGAATTTGGTTGATATAATAAATTATTTGTAATAATAATTTTTGTTTAAATATTATAAAAATTAAACTATCTCATTTTATTTTATCTTATATAATTATTATATTTTTTTAAAATTTTCAAACAAAATATAATAAATAATTCCATTTTTTTTAAAATTTTAAAAGAAAAATAATATTATATTTTCAACAAAATATCTCATACCTGAATATTAGATTTAAGTTCTTGCTTAAATTAAACTATGTAAATTTATGCATATTGTAGCTATATTGACGATATGTTATATGTGTAAATGTTATATGAATTATTAGTTTTTTTTTTTGTACAAAATATTACTTATATTCCTTTTTTCTTAATATAGAAAACTTCACATTCATAAATAAAGACATTACGAAGAAGCTCAAAAAACAAAACAAAAAAATACATTACGAAGAATGTTTGTCCAGCGCCCATACTTGGCTTACATGAAGGGGAACACCATTCTACCATAATTCAATATCTTTAACATTTCAAGCATGTTTAACAAGCTTAATTAATATGAGCTGTCTCATTATCAAGTTGATTAATATGTTAAACAGTTGAACATTGAACTTCTTAAACAACTGCATCAGTTTCTTAGACTTTGCTTATTTCCATAAATAAAATCAGATAAAAATTAAAAATTAAATAAAATATTTTTATAATATATATTTTTTAAATATTAATTTTATTTTAAAATTTGAAAAAGTTGAATTATTTATTTTATTTTATATGAGATGTTGAAAAAGGAATAATGATGTGAACGAGTCCTTATTTTCCTACAATAAAATTCGTTGAGGAGCATAAGAATCACTTCCATCCCTAAGCAGTCACTCTAGGATCAGTTTTTCAATCTGCATATTTGCACACAACTGTAGGCCTCGAAATATGACTAGAATTTCAATAGTAGCCGGGTCTAGAACCTCCTCTTCCACCTTAGTGGCAGCTATCAAATTTTCACAATTTGAATCCCTAAGAATGATACCCCCCCAGCCTTCTTTTGACCATAGAGCATAATTTCTAAATGTATGTATATATGCTAATAAATACAACATTTATCATATATGTTTAGTTTAATAGATTGTAGACGTAATTTTTATTTGAAAAATATTTCAACTACAAAAGATTCAATAAAAAATAAATTCACAAATTGATATATTTTAATATGATATATTATATTATAAAGTTATTTTTATTTCAAAATAAGTTAATAAATATTATAAAGTTAAATTAATTTATAAATTAATTTTTATATAATGTCTTTATATACTTATCAGCCCTATATTATTTCTAGTACAAGTTTTACGTCTAGAAAAACAACACTCCACTTGCCTTGGTCCTAGGGAGGGTCTAGTAGGGATTTCATCCTCCCACAAACAGACATGCATGCACACAAGCCAAAACGCACCTACTACAATCATTTATTAATTCAGAACCCTCTCCTCCACAATTCCTAATTGGATAAGTCCTATGAAATAGCTTATTTAGATTTGGTTTGAATTCGAAAATGAGATAAACTCATCTCTATTAATTTTAAATTCATTATTATATATTTTTATATAAAATATAAATTCTAAATTCTAAATTTTTTAAATTTTAATACAATTTTTTCAATTTTTAAATCAATTTTTTTGAATCTCAAAATAATAATAATATTAAAAAATAAATTCAACTTATTTCGTCTCATTTTTAAAATTAAACAAAATTTTAAAAGTATTAACATTGATCTTACTAAAATAAATTATTAAATTTATATTTTTTTCACATTTCTCAAATCACACAGACCCACCGGGCCACAAAGAGACAGAGAGAGTCAAGTCAACAAAAAAAAACGTGGCTCCAAGTCAGTTAGGACTCACCATACTCGTAAGTCGTAAGTTATAGAGCATACAGATAAAAGGGTCACATGGCTTTTCTTTTATTATTAGCATCGGGTGTACAACAACTCGACTAATCTTAAGAACGTCATGGCTCTCAATAAAAAAAATTTTGCAAGTAAATCTCAGTTATTCAATACAAAAATTTCCTAATCCGATGAATCCTATTAGATTATTTGTACTTAAAGAAATTTAAACCTTATATTTTGGGGGAGCCTATCCATAAACCTAATGTCCTTACCAATTGAGCTAACCAAAGTGATTAACCTACACAATACCTATTTTTATTATTTTTCTGATTTTTGGTTTTATTACTGCTAAACTAATTTAGTTCTTCTATTCATCATTCCTATACCTTATACTTGATAAAAAAAAAAAAAAAAAAATAGAAAGATTAAAATTTATATATAGTGTGTGGAATAGGAATAATGAATAATTTTTTTTTTTTTGTTGAATTTTTTATAAACCCTTTTATATGGTGAGATAGAAAAATAACCCGGTCAAAGATTTATGTAACTCATAAAATGTAGAGTCCCAGACACCCAGCCCAATCTCCCAAACAAGCATTGAAATTTTAAAGGTGCTACTCAACCTATCATTTTGCCTCCTCAAAGGTTCAAAGTCATTAATAGTGTAAATAGTATTTTTTTTCTCTTTGAAATATTTTTTAATTATTTTTATTTTTTTAAATAATTAAAATTATCAATAATCACCTTTTTAATAATTAAAAAAAATATACAAGCGGCCAAAATAAGTAGGCAAAATAAATGAGCAAATTAGCATCATTATACAATGATATGATAAGGGTTGCTGAAAGTTATTTTGTCTCGATGTGTTGAGGCAATAATGGTTACTGAAAGTTATTTTGTCTTAATATATTTGTGACCAACCATTATTTTTTTCTTGATTGGTCGTGAGTCTTGTTTTACGTGTTAAATCTTGAAATCGTGTTTTTAAAGCCAACAGATAATTTTTAAAGCAAGTCGAATATTTTAAAGTCCCCAAATATTTTAAGGGTCTGAAAAATATTTAAATGAGATATTTTTAATGTTATTGAATCAAGCCTAATTTTAAAGTAAGTTCCTTTATATTTTTGGAAGCCCTGAAAATAATATAGTTGTAGAAAATATTATTTATTTAAGAATATTATGTAATATTAATCATTATATTTTATATTAAAAACTCTATTTATTTAGATGGTTTTAGTCTCTTAAAAATATTTAGCAAACTTCGTCGTTTTATTTATGATGAAAGATTATTATTTTTATAATTTAAAATTGACTTAAATTAGTCTTACTGTATTTATATTTTATTTACCTAGTTTTAGTTGGTTTATTATCAGTGTTTAATTTCCCATTATTAGATCAATCTAAGGAGCCAAAGATCAAGGGTCGACTTTTAAAGCCCAAAACTCTAATTTCTTTCCACTTTCACTCTTCCCTCTCTATCCCCTAACTCCACGATCTCCCGCTATTTCTCACCCCGAGTTCTCCCTCTCACAATATGGGTTTCCATGTCTTCACCACAGCCCCACCCCCCCCCCCTCCCCCTCTCGACAACCACCTTCCTCCTTCCCCCAGCCCGAAGCCTCCTCTCCTTGATCCGCACGCCCTCACTCTCTCGGGATCTTTAGGCCCATCGCCGTCAAGGCATCATGCACCACCTCCAACCACATGGCGTCGTCAGCCCCACCAAAGCTTCTCCCCCTAGCCCAGCAGCCTGAGCCCCCACCTTTTCTCCTTTACTCTGTTTTGCACCCACGATCTACACCACCCCAGCACTTATGTGCTCCTCCTGGCTGCCACAAGCCTCCCCACAACCGTCCCTTTTAGATCCTTCCAACCATGAACCTAGCCATCTCCAAACAACCCTTCTAGCCATTATACACAACCATAGCCACCATACACAACCTTTCTACTGCCATCCACAATCAACACAGCCTCAACCACCTCACACAGCTCTAATCTCCACCACCATGACTTACCAAAACCAAAGATCTAGCCCCTTCGAGATAGTTCTGGCTTAAGGTCATGACAATGACCACCAAGGAGTGACCACCACCTAAACCAGTGGCTTGCAATTCCACAAGACCTTGCAGAACAACAAGCGACACGATGCCTCAATCCTAGAGCATGGTGTAATCTCTCTCCTTTTCCCTCATTAGATATTTCTTGTAAAGTTTTATAATGTTGCGGATTGTGCTGTGTTGTGGAGTTCATTGTATTGTGAACTATGAATTAAGTAGTTGTGGTGATTGTGTAATTGAAGTGAAGGGATCATATTTGAAGTGTCTGCTATAGTATTGTGATGTGAAGTGGTGGGAGCTGTGTTGGTGTTGTGAACAAAGTAGTTGTGGTGATTGTGTAATCACTGTATTGCCTATTTAAAGTAGGGATTGACTGAGGGTTTTGATCACACTACAACAAAAGAGGGTTTTTGCGGTGCTAGAAATCACCGCAAAAAGCCCTTTTTTCGCTGCAATTTTTATTTCCTAGTGATTTACGGTCGCAGCATTTTCGTCGCTATAAAAAAGCCCCTTGCAAGTTTATGCAGCAAATACGTAAAACTGGCACAATTAAATTTTCAATTGTAGCAAGAAAAATCGTTGCAAATAAGTAAAAAAAGGCCACAATTAAGTTCCACCGTTCAGACAAAAAGGCACGGAAAAACTTTTTGCGAAAAAATGTTATATTTTTGCGGCGAGTGTAAGTCGCCGCAAATAGTCATTTGAATTTTATTTTTTAAAAAAATGCTGCAGTTTCACAATTAATTTGTTGCATTACATTATTTCGTTTGCCTACAGCATGTTCAAACCCCCCATATAATTCATGAGCTTTGTCTCTACATTTAACCTTCATTTATCAAGACTTTCAAATAAAAAAGAAGCAATAAGTAAATTTCTTTCTCTAATCATTCAAATTGTGAAGTATATACATAACACTTTTCTTATTTGTTAATCCTCTAAGAAAATAAAATTAAGAAATTATAGCACCCCATAAGAAATCATGTTGACAACCCAATCTTATAGGCTAAATTAATTTGTAGCATTTATAGTAATTATGGCACTGGCAGGCAACTAGCAATAGTAGCTTATATGAAAACATTAGTTTGCAACTGAAAATAGTTCTAAACACTACAAACTAAATAATATATAGATAATTGAACCCTGTTCTCACACACCAAACTCTGCCACATTCTACTAACAAGATATTGGAATTGACATAGGAACTGTCATCCCTCTCATTAAGACCTAGACAGGGTGTAAGATTTGCTTAAACAACTAAACAAA
Source organism: Platycarya longipes (assembly GCA_036559045.1). NCBI lineage: Eukaryota > Viridiplantae > Streptophyta > Magnoliopsida > Fagales > Juglandaceae > Platycarya > Platycarya longipes. The sequence continues at coordinate 27,655,769 of CM071790.1, forward strand.
CTGTATTACCACGCTCATATTGTGTCATAAACATACCTTAGAATGATGGAAATTTGCCTATAACTGGTTGAGTCGTTCCCTAAAAGAAGAAAATGTTTTAGGCTCGTCTAGTACCTGCTAAGGGGAAAAAAGAAGCATCATGTCAGCTCTAGATTGATTCTAGTGAATTCAAGAAAATCAAGAAGAACAAAACTATAAAGTTGCAATTAATCTATAAAAGATAAGAAAATTACTCGGAAGATGCTCAAACTTTGTATCACTCTTGAAGGATGATGACAGGGACCCATCACTTTGTGGGGAATGGCTTCATTCTCTACTCTCTAGTGAAGATTAGAAACAAAAACAAAAAGTGATAAAATAACAAGGTTGCCAAAAAGTTGCCAAAAATATAAAGTTACCAGGAAGAACAAAACTATAAAGTTGCCAAAAACTCAATTAACTTAGCTAAAAGATATTAACAAGTCTAGCACTTCACCACTTTTTGCTATATAAATTTGAAACCCATTCTAGTAACTGCAAGTCCGTTTAGCCCAACACTGCATTTAGGACCATTTCTGACACAGGCAGACCCTCTCCAAAAAAGGCCAAAGAAAAACTGTACGAAATAAACTATGTATAAACTATGTATGTCCTTTAAGATACATATTGTTTTTAGAAATACTTATTTAAACATACCTCCATGCGATACCCTGCTCTTGATGCACACATGGCATGGAAATAAGTGGAACACTTGCAACATTGTATGCACGAACCATGAATTTGCTTGCAAATTACACAAATCTGAATTTCCAAAAAATAGGATGCAATCAGATTGATATGTTTAATATTTTCAATTCCCAGAACCAACCAACTCATTAAAATCAGAACGCATTCATTAAGACCAAATGAGATTACTAAACAGGACCCAAATCACTCCAGAATTTACCCAAGTCACAGAAAGCACTTCACCTTGATGATATTGAATGAATTATTTATCATTAATTTTCAATGTAACACCAAAAAAAAAAAAAAAAAACTATGCATCAGGTTAATAATTTAATGGGCCACATTAAATGATCATCAAGCAACAAATATTCACACTTTTCAATATGGGCTGAAGGTGCAAAGTCATAATTCTGCCCATTTGTAGTTGACACTATACGTAAAATGGAAAGCATGCTGATTATTTTCTTTTTCATTTTTATTTTGTAAGGTTCAAAAGGTAAATACTAAATTAAAGTTTTTTCTCACACTCAAGAAGGTGATGCAGCTTAGGAAAGAAACAGGACTATGGAGTAAAAATCAGGATCCACACAGGCAACCCAATAGAGGAATCCTATTCCCTTTTAATATTAGTAACACCTTCCACATGGATAACTAAGGCAGTTTTTCCTACATGATCTTCTATAAGTAACTAAAACAAGTACAGGGCCAATAAAACTCAAGCGAAGAAGGATGTGTTTTGAAAGGATAATTAATGCTCTGCCATTTCCTTCTCACTATCTCCCACCACATAGATACATTACGATCACAAGCCAAAATGCAGAAAAAAATCATTTGCAGGTCAAATGGAACTAGATCAAACGACAATTTTTAGTATTAGTGGAGTTTTGCTACTTACAAACTGAGTACTTGCTTCATTGAAAGCCAAAGTACTAAAAACTTCTACATATACTATATATATGTGTTCTTCCGTTGATGCTATTTTCATCATAAAGTCTGATTGCAACATCCCGTATTTTGAATAATAATATTAATACGAGTAAGCAGCTAATATAATATCTTGGATCCAAAACCATATAAATTAGCTTCAACTATCAAGTTAAGTGCGGGGTCTGTTATAACATATCATTATTTACCTTTTCCTTTCATTTCTTTTTCTTATATATAGAAAAGAAAGAATTTGCAATTTAGAATCCTAAAACACAACTGAACAAAAAATCAGAGAACTTGCCAAATAGATTGGGATACACTTAATATTAACCGTAGAAGCTCATGTGGTTGATTATAAGTAAGAGAGCAATAAATTTTTTCTTGCTTGCTTTTGAACTAACAATGCTAGGAAATTTAATTAACCTTTTGGCCTTTCAATTTCAGAATTCCTACAGTGCTAGGATGGAGAATACAGAGCAATGCATAAGAAAAAAAAGATCAAACCAATCAAAAGTTAGCATTAAACACCAATCAAAGATTGTGCAGGAACTATTATAATGGAGAAAAGGTTGTTAAATGTTAAACCTACATGATAACAGCAAGTTGACCTAAACGGTTTTACAAAAGTGGGAAGAAAATTGAAGCACTTATCTGAGATGAAGTTTCGCAACAGGATGGAGAAAAGGACGCGGTTGAGGCTGATAAGTGACAAAAACCCTTGGCCACCAGTAAAAGGATCTCGTTGAGAAACACCATTAGAAAAACAAACAAAGTTTCAAGAGAATAAAATTGTAGAATACAACGGGACATCAAGAGAACGCAATTTACTGTGCTATGAGGAAATGTAAGGCAGAATCCTTGTGCAAGCGACAAAAAGGGGGACTCTGGAGGGAGCGACGAGGTCTCACGGCGATATTCGGTGGAGGAACAACACCGTTTGGGGGTGGGTGCGATATCTACTAAAGGATTGGAGTAAGGATTGGAGTAAGGGGGTGGGAGAGTTCGTATTTTGGCGAAGAAAGGGAAATGTGGAGGGAAAATATCTAGGAATTTTGGCGCGTTCATTAAAGTGATCTGTTCCAGCGATATTTTTACAAGGTACATTTCTGTTTGAAAGACGAGCAAATCACTACAAAATTCATTAAAAACACAACTGCAACGAAATAAATTCGCCGTTAAATGGAAACAAACTTTCCAGCGATTGTTTTTGCCGCTAAAGCAGGTAAATTCGCTGCAAAAAATAAATCGTAAAATTAACTTGCATACTCCGCGACGAATTTTAAATCGCTGCTGATATCTTCTTTTCACGGCGATTATATTTCCGGCAAACACAAAATCACTGGAAATAATCTATTTTTTTGTAGTGTCAACACTTCAAAAATACTTTCATCGATATTATCGAGAGCTGAAAGCTAAGAGATTCTTTGAGTTTTCGTGAGAGAGAAAATTCTTAATGGACTAATTTTCTAGTTACTTAAGCCGGGTTTGAAGAATAGCATACTCCAAGGGGGAGTTTAGGTGTTTGTATTCAGCTATTGGAGATTCTAGGAAGAAAGATAATAATTGAAAATTGTCAAAGATTTTGACATATATAAAAGTAGAAGGCAAGCAGACCGTTTGTTTTGTCAAGTAAAAGTATCTAGTTGCAAAGGTTTTATAATTTGATAAATTTACTTATAATATCTCAATCTAATAAAATTGGTTTTTTTGAGTTTTGGCTGCCCTATAAGGTTTTACCATGAAAGAGTTCTTTATTGAATTTTCCTTTAAGACCAAATATCGTATTTATTTTAATTCATATTTCATGCAAGATATTTTTGGTTAATAATCAATATTAAATATTCTTGTGAAGGACAACGTTGGTATTCAGGGGTAACACAGGAATTTTAATTGTCATCAGAGCTAGGTTCAATCGACATTGAGTGTGATCCGTTCTGCTGATTGACCATGTCGGCGCAATCATCACCACCGCAATTCAATTGGGAGAATTATGATTATTGAAAAGTGAGGATGACAACGTTTCTCAAGTCACTGGATGAGAAAGTTTGGTAATCGATTGAGCAGGGATGGACTAAGCTCGAAGGACCTGTTGATGCCTAAACCCGAGATTAATGCAATAATTGTAACTGTTATATCAAGGGTCTCAAAGCCATTTTTATTTCAGTTTCTCTTGATGAATTCAAAAGAACTTTTAGATGTGAAACATCCAAGGAGGCTCGAGTTATTTTGAAGACCACACATGAAAGGACCAAAATTGTGAAAATTTTCAAATTATAAATGTTAACATCAAAATTTGAGGAAAAATATGAGAATTTTAATCAATTTTATGCAAAACTTAATGATATTGTAAATTTCATGTTTAATCTCGGAGAAAGGATAGAAGATTCACGAGTTATGAGAAAAGAAAGTAAGGACTTGGATACAATTCGGATTGAAGAATTGATAGGCTCTATACAAATATATGAATCTCTTCTTTCATAACAGAAAAAGTAAGTCCATTGCATTCAAATTTATAAAGGAAGATTATGAAAATTTGTCTGATGAGAGTCTTAGCTATGAGAACTTAGCTCTTGTAGTCAGGAAATTCAAGAAGTTCGTATTTAATAAAAACAATTCTGATAAACAAAAGAAAGGTAAAGACTTTCCTAAAAAGAACGAGTCTTAAAAATGGAGAAAAAACAAAATCGAGTCTAAAGAAAAAATCAAATGTCATAAATGTATTGGTTTGGTCACATAAGAATTGAATGTCTTAACTTTAAAAGAAGTAAGGAAAAAGCATTGAATGTCACACTGAGTGATGATTCAGATTTTAAAATTTCAAATACATTATCTGATAATGAAATTGCTTTTATTACTTTTTTTGCCTTTGTGAATGTGTTGACGATAACAAAACTAATAGTGATGATAGTGATTCTGATTTGGCTATAGTTGTTGGTGATCAGTAATTAAGTCTGCAATAAGTTTATGATGATTTACGTGAAAAAAGTTCTAAAAATGAAAATATCAAATAAAAAGCTATACAAAAATCTAACTATAGTGGAGAATGGGAAAAATAATCTAATTGAGGTACTAAAACTGTAAGAAAGAGATGATTTATGTGAAGAAGTTCTAAACATGAAAAGATTAAATAAAAAGCTATACAAAAATCTAACCATGGTGGAGAATGAAAAAAATAATCTGATTGAGGTACTGAAATTGTTAGAAATAGAATGGTCAATATTCAACACTCAGCAAGGAATACTTGAAAGGGAGTTGACATGTAATGACCCATTTTTTTACTTATTTAGGATATTTATATTGGAGTTTGTTTTAGTTTTTTTTATTGAAACTTTTTGGAAACATATTTTTCATGGGAAGAAGATATGAAACCTAAGGAATTCATTGGATTTTATGAAAAGTCAAACAAAGGAATTTTTTTTTTAAACCTTGATTATGAGAGCTATGTTAGAAACACTTGGGTATTTAGAATTATATGGCATTTGTTTGAGAAGTGAAGTGGCAAGCTTGCCTAAGGGCTACGGTTTGGACATAGGAGGATTAGAATTTTCTTCTAGAATATTTTTAGACCAAAAACTTAGAGGTGGCATGTGGAAATTGGGGGAAAGAAAGAAAGGAAGATCATTGGTGAGCTCTTTGGCATTTTCGGCTAAGGTAAGTCTAAGGGGGAAATCTAGTTGGTTTCAAACTAAAAGTGGACACTTGGCATGAGGAGAACTAAACCTAGAACTAAGGAAGTAAGTGGAACAACTGAATTAGCTACCAAAACACTAGAATAGCCAAAACTAGGATTGAAAGGAACCGACTTTGACATGTTCCACTGACTTAGCATAGAATCTAATTTTGGATTATCTTCTCAAACATCCTATGATCTTGACATGTGTGTGTACAAGTGGCAAGTGAGGATTTTCCCTCTAGAAGCATTTGAATGACACAAGGAAATCTAGTGTAGCCGAGATATGTATATGGTATTATCCTAGATTTTTTCTACTCAAGTGAAATGATTTTTCAAATCTAACGATTTAAGTTAACTCTTAGGTGGCACTAGATGAGCCAATAGATAGTTTTCTAGCCAACCAAGCCTAAGCTAAGTGGTATGATTAACCTAAACAAGGGTAACTGACTTAAGGAACAAAAGGGGTTCCGGATGGAGCTTGTAAACCGACTTAACCTCATGAGTATTAGAAAAGCTTTGAAACTCAAATAACCAATTGATATGTGTTAGGGCAAGTGGTCTAATTAGCTTAAGATAAGCTTAAGTCTTCTCAAATCCAATTAAGCCTAATAGGAAGGGAAATGAGTATACTAAGACCTAGGGAAGAGACGTGGCATGGCAAGGGATGTCCAAGGGATTTTTGGGAATTTTCTAACATCATCTTCAGCTTGAGAAGTTGCCTACTATATGTATGTGAGGAATACTTCATTTCACTTCTTTGAAACATACGGCCAACCTAAGTTAAAAGAGCCCAAAACCTTTTCTCCATTCACCTATCTCCCAAAACCTTTAACAAGGGCATTTTGGATACATTGTGAATGGAGTTGCTAAAGCGAAGCCCATATGCAAGATAAAATCTTTGGAGAAGCTTGTAAGTGCACAAAATAACCTAATCTTAGCATTGAATTATTTATATGGTAGTTCTATAACATTAGTTATTCTCTTGAATACAAAATGATATTAATTGTTGGTTTGAATTAAGCAAGCTTTGAACTATGTTGTCTTGTAAGGAAATAAGAGAAAATCTACTAAGAAGCTAGAGTTGTTAAGTGTACATGCATGTCCCATTTTGTCATAAAATTTTCCATTAAGAGTCATGATGTTTATTATAAGAAAATAAGAATATAAATTTTAAGAGCAAGAAAATAATAAGATTATGAAAATTTGTGTCACGACGCTGAAGGTGATTTGATCTACCAGATAACTGACATGCCGACTATTAAAACGATTCGATCTGTTGTCATAATATGAAAGTCGTGTCATAATGGTGAAGGCGATTCGATCAACTGTATGACTGACATAGCTTGGCGGTGAAGGCAATTTGATCTGCCGCCATAATATGATAAGTCTCATCATGACAGTGAAGGCGATTCGATCTGACATATGACTGACGAGAATATGAAAGCTGATAATGAAGGCGATTCGATCTACCATCATGCTAAGACACCCGATGGTGAAGGCGATTCGATTTGCTATCGTGGTTAAGACTAAAATTTATATGAATAAAAATTAAAATATAAAATTAAATTTTTTACAAAAATTTATGTCATGTCACGAAAAAGTGTGCACTGGTGTCAAATAAGTCTTTTTTTATGGAAAAATGCATGTTTTTATAAAAAGGTGCATAAATCAAGTGTAAGTCATGCATTAATCATGTATGAGTCATAATTAATAGGTCCTATGATCATATCATGTGCATTTACATATTATTTGCATATACTGTATTTACTTTTGTTATGTTAGTTGTACACTTACTGAGATTTCTTGAAATCTCATTCTTTAGATTTTTATCTATCATTCTGACAGGAATGATAGATTTTATTATAGGAGTATATGGTGATCCGGACTACGCGAGAGACTCAGGTGAGCCTTGAGGGGCTCACTGATTACTCTCTTTTTGACAGTTATACCTCCCTTATGTTTGACTATATGTTGGAGGAAATTAAACAACATGAAACTACATTGTCTAAGGAGCGACTACAAATAGGGTGTTGTCTATCACTGAGTCCGAGTGGTATTTTATCTCTGAGTGGTGTTTATGTAACACCATCAAGGAAATTCCTCCAATGAGATTTTGAGATTAGTATGGACATATTTCGATATGGAAATGAGTATAGAGAGGTAAAATAGGAATCCCTGTGGTTGGAGTAGTTATCATATGTTATGTTATATTTTGGAAGCACTTAGGTTGTAAAACTTGGTATCGTATGCTGATGTAAATATTAAGCTAGGTTTTTATGGATATATGTTGCCATGCGATCACTATATGCAGAAATTAGATCTTTTTGCGTATTTTTTGGAAATTGACCTTATTCTGTTATAGTATACATTTCATTTTATTAGTAAGCTTAGGTGTATACAAGATATTTCTTGCATGTATGAGAGGTATGTAGCATTGTGTTATCTATCCTGACACTTTAGTTTATGTTATAGCCAGACGTAAATTGGGGATATCACATGACAACCTGTCAGGAAGCTAAAGAAAAAATAGCTACCCAAAAACTCGATGAACTACTGAACGTTCAAAGAGTTAATTCTGACCACATGGAATTGGGATACTCAACTTCCAAAGGTCCTAATACTCCAAGAATCTGGTTGATCTAATAAATTATTTGTAACATGAATTTTTTCTTAAATGATACAAAAATCAAACTATCTCATCTCAAACAATTATTACAATTTTTTTTTTTTAATTCTCAAGTAAAATATAATAAAGAATTTAATTTTTTTTAAATCTCAAAATAAAAATATTATTAAAAAATTATATTAGATTTTCAACAAAATATCTCATACTTGAATATTGGATTTAAGTTCTTGCTTAAATTATACTTTGCAAATTTATACATATTGTAGTTATATTGACAATATGTTATATGTGTAAATCTTAGATGAAATATTAGTTATTCTTTTTTTTTGTACAAAATATTACTTATATATATATATATATATATATATATATAGAATGTTTGTCCAACCATACTTGGATTACATAAAGGGGAACACTATTACACCATAATTTAATATCTTCAACATTCCAAGCATGCTTAGCAAGCTTATAAGCTGCCTCATTACCAAGTCAATTAACATGTTGAACATTGAACCCCTTAAACAACTGTATCAGCCTTAGTTTCTTGCAATAAAATTTGTTGAGGAGCATAAGAATCACTTTCATCTTGAAGCTCATAATGACATAAACCATCATCAAGCAGTCACTCTTTAGGGACAGTTTTTCAATCCCTATATTTGGACACAACTGTAAACCTCGAAACAAGGCTAGAATTTCATAACTGGTTCAATAGTAGTCGGGTCTGGAACCTCCTCTTCCACCTTAATGGCAGCTATCAAAATATCACAATTTGAATCCCTAAGAATGATACCCACCCCAGCCTTCTTTTGACCATAGAGCATGATTTCTAAATGTATTACTTATATTCTAAATGTATGTATGTGTTAATAAATACGCGCGACATATATCATATATGTTTAGTAGAATAGATTGTAGATATAATTTAAATTGAAAAATATTTTAACTATGAAAGATTCAATAAAAAGTAAATTTACAAATTAATTTGTTTTAATGTGATATATCATATTATAAAATTACTTTTATTTTAAAATAAATTAATAAATATTATAAAAATAAATTAATTTATAAATTTGTTTTTATGTAATTTCTTTACTTTAACAGTTCTATATTATTTATATTACAAGTGTACACTAGCCAAAACCCACCTAGGGAGGGTCTGTAGAGATTTCATCCTCCCACAAATTGACATGTACTCAAGCCAAAATTCACCTACTACTATTATTTATTAGAACATTGTTGGGGAACATCCATAATCATCACATTTATCCTCAAATAGATAATAACATGTCAGTTTAGTATTTATTAATACAGAAACCCTGTCCTCCACAAGTCCTAGGAAATAGCCTAGTTAATCACACTCCACCCACTGGGAAACAAACATAGAGAGAGAAAGTCAACAAAAAATACATGCCCCAACTCATTTCTGTCTCACCAGTTGTAAGCTGTGGAGCATACAAATAAAAGGAAAAATACATGAAAAAAGTCCATAACAAAAACACGTGGCACCACGCGTATGTAGTTGGAAAAAAAATGTAGTTTTTAATTCTACCGTACGGTCAAATGTGAATTGGTCTTTTTTTTTTTTATTGGCATGAGTGTATCGAATAGCGGCATCCCGATTAATTCTAATGATTCACAAGTATTCAATAAGATTTTTCTTGCAAATCCATCTCGATTAATTTAAGAAAATAATCTCTTCATCTTATAGCTTCTAAAAATTATTTGCATCTAAGAAGATTTGAATTTTAGACTTAAAATGAGCATATACCTAAATTACGATTTGAGGCAACTTCCAGGAGTTAACCTACGCAATACCATTCTATTTTTTAATTATTTTCTGTGGTATTATTGCTAAACTAATCTTGTTCTACTAAACATCATTTTTTACACCACAAACTTTCTATAAAAAATTTAAAAAAAAGTAAAAAAGAAATTCATGTATAATGTGTGAATGTAAGAATTATGAATAGAATTATCTTTTTTTGATAAATTTTTTATGGACCCTTTTATTTGTATGCTCCACAGGTATGGTGAGATAGAAAAATGGCCCACTCAAAGATTTATCTCACCCATAAAATGTATTAAGGCCCAGACAACCAGCCCACATCTCCCGAATATGCATTGGAATTTCAGGAAGTTTAGTAACTTAAGAGAATATTTAAACAATGTTATCATATTATACTTTTCCCACCATTTCATTGAAACATAACGAGTTAAGAACTTGATAATGTTGCAACAGGAATGTGGGGGTAATGACATACTCACACTTCATAAGCCAGTTTAATTTTTTTAAGAAAAATAGAAAGATAAGAGTAAAATAGTCCAATGCAAGAGGATAATCATTTTGGGATGAAAAAAATGTTAAAACTCTCTTGAAGTAGTGTGGATAGAGGAGCAATAATGTTTCCACAAAAGTAAGTACCATCGAGGGAGTGTTTTGATTTCTTGTAATTTGTCAAAATAAAGAAATCAAGACTAATGAAGAATTTATCTTGTCATACAAAGGTCTTCGTCCATGCTTGTTGATAATCATAGTCACAAAATACAGAGGGCTATATGGTTGAGAAAATGATAAAGACTTTTCTACTTTGGGATAGAGTAAGGATTTGTTAATAGTGAATTTATGGAAGGCGATAATCGGAGGTGAAAGAAAAGCAAGTTGAGTTTGTAAGTTACATAGGATCTTAGAGATAATAATTGAATCAATATCTATTCAAATGAATTCATAAGAATGCTTAGTTTGCTTCATATCTTAAGGTAGGTCATGCCAACTCGGGAGAAAATATAATATAAAGTAATTGGCGAGGTTTGGTTAAATGTTAAATGTTAAATGTTGGGGCGACGTCATTAATGCGGCATGACCCCCTGACTTACTTTACTCTGCCGACTGTCATTACAAGGATGCCTTATATTTCTGCCTGACTGTCATAACAAGTTTTCGTGAGTGAGGTGCCATTTTGGGAGGCGTCAAGGCGGTAAGTCTCATCAACCCTTGCTGCTTGTTTATCTTTTGTGGGGATAACTTCACAGATGGGTTTTATCCCTAGGCCGAGTACCTTGCAAGGACCCGCCGACTCTTTTTGGGTGAGGTTCTTTAGGCTTAGTTAGGCTTGGCCGGGGACTCTAATGGCCCATTGACTTCGCAGCAACCCCTCATGGGCTTATTATATGGGCCGATGAGAGGGAAAATCCACTTATAGTCATAACTAAGAAAACAACATAACCGAGAACATGGTCAAGTTTGGTAAGTTTATATGGAGACAACTGACAAAACAAGCACACCCAAACACATGGAGTAGAGAGTAATCAAGGATTTCACCATAAAGAAGCTTAAAAGTTGTTTCGTTGTGAATAGTTTAGTAGGGAACATGTTTAATAGTTTATATAACAGTGAGAGCAGCTTTAGCCAACATTGTTTAAGAACAATGGCAAAGACAAGAATAGTACTTTTCGTGTCTAAGATGTGTCTATGTTTTCTTTCGGTACATCTATTCTGCTAAGAAGTATAAGGATGAGTGTTGGAAGGAAATGTTTGATAAATATTTGCAAGTTCAGATTGATGCCGCAAAAGATATATTCACGTATAACGAGAATATCATCTACAAAGATAAAGAAATAACCATACCCTACCTCAGTATGGATGGAGGCAGATCCCAAATATCAACATGGATTAGAACAAAAGGTGTAGAAGAAGTTAAATCACTACTATTAAATAAAAAATTTGATTGCTTTCCAAGATGACAAGAGACACAATTAAAAGACTCCTAATCAACATATCCTAAATGATCTTGAAAAGTCAAAAGTTGAACACGTGTTAAGGAGGCATGACTCAAGTATGAGTGTCATAAGCTAGAGGAAGCAGTGGAAGCAACAAGAGAAGTTTGTATGCAAGCTAGGTTTTGTAGAGCCATCTGATGATCTAGCATAGCAGTACTATCATTGTCAAAAATTAGTCTCAGGTCTAATTCACAAAGTTGACTGATGGAAAGAAAATTTAAGGATAAGTTCGAAACTAAGAATGATCATCAATAGATAAGGAAGAGGATGAGATAGATCCAATGTGAGTGTCAAACATATGAGGACTATTAGTAGCTCAAATGAAAGGATTAGGAGAAATGACAGTTTTGTGGGAAGATATAGTAGGTTCAGACATTATATGGTTACAACATGCAGAGTCGATAAACCACAAAGATTTACCTGAGGTGATAGACACCATAGTAGATGATCGAGACAAAACTTGATAAATTAGTGCCTCAACATTAGCTACAGTGAAAGATGGATGGTGAGATGGAGTCTCAAGAGTAAATTCAAATTCAGGCGAAGAAGATACATCAACTGCAGCAACTTGTTGAGTGGACTCCTGTTACTTAGTGTATTATGACTTGTGGCATTTATTGATGGAGCAACCAAGCCCTTTTACAATACTTGTAGGGAATTGAACTATAGAGAACTTGTGCAAGTGAGCCTCTAGATGAAGGCTTGGGAGCACTTGTAGAAGTACTTGCAAAAACTATCTCCAAAGATTGTATTTTCTTGGTGGAATGATAGTTTTCTTCATAAATTAGCTCAAAAAAGTAGCTTTAGAACTTGAGAGAGGTGTGCAATATCAAAGGAAAGCTCAAGTTGGCTTAGAACACCATAAAGTGCCCATCATGAAATGCATAAATATTTTATAATCATGTTATGCTATAGATAATACCATGTCTTGAGAGCACTTCAGTTAAAGGTATGCAGTAGGCAATTGTTTCCAAATATCATTTACTTGTGAGCAAAAAAATAATAAGTTGACCTAATTCTTGACGCATTTGATAAAATTTGGTCTCAAGGTAGAACTTCAAGGAAGCATCATAAGTGCAGTTGTATTAATGTGCTAGAAAATTTCAAGCAACTTTTAAGTTACTAAGCTTGGGAAGCAGACTATGAATAGAAGAAACTAAAGTGTTGATATACCAGGAAAGTATCTTAAAGTGCATACTATTTCAATCTTCAAGACATGAAGCAAGATCATATTGTCTCACCATCTTTAGGTTTAGGTGGAGAGATTTTGCTAGACACATAACCCCACAATTGACATACTTGAAGAAAAATTTTATATGTTGGGCCCATATATTGTAGTTGTGCATTATAATTGGTTGGTGGTGACCTTCGTCTTGTTCAACTCGGTGATGTCTGTTCTATCAAGATATGTTGCAAAAAATGTAAAAAGAAAAAAAGAAAATTCTGGTGGCTAACTATGGTGTTGAAGGCCAAACGTTGTGGTAGGTCATGGTAGCGCATGGGACAGCAGATGGGGTCGAGTGTTTCACAAATGAGATGATTTGAACCATGCAAACCTGATTATGAAATTTGATTTTAGAACAAGCAATGATTAAGGTTGGAAAGTACCGTGCGGTGGCAGTGCCGTCAGGCTTTCCAGAAAAGAGAAATGTTGAAAAAGTTACAGTAAGGATCCACAGGGAACCCATGCTTCCAATACCATAAAGAAATAAATAAAATTTGAATTTGGAAAACACTTATATATTTTCTGAATAAATACCATGTACAGTTTGATGGCCTATTTATAAAGAAATAGACCAAGTGAAATAATGAGGTATTCTATATACATCAACATAATCTAGATAGTATTTTAGTCAAAATAATATACATCCACACCAAGGATTAAAGAACCTGAAGAAAGGGAAACAAGAGAGCAAGGCGTGCTCTCATCTGGGTGTCATACAAGTAATGTTACAAATCTCTTTGGCAATCTCTACGAATGGGGCTAGATCTTTGGCAATCTTTATGAGTGGGTCTTAATCATAGAAGCACACTGCATGTGATTGTCATTAATAGGATCTTAGTTTTCTCAAGCTTAAAATGGAAGGTCTTTTTTTTAACTATATTAAGAAATGAAAGAGCCACTAAAAAAATTAATCTTTCTATGAAGTTGGCCCCTAAAACATAAACATCTCGTGTGATAAAAAAGTTGGCCCTTTAAAACAAATTGCTGGTTCCATCACTGTTGATTGTGGGTACACAACTTCCCTCCCCCCCCTCCCTAAAAAAAAAATCTGCAATTATGTTGGGGATATATATATTTCCTCTGATTAGAATAACTTTTTAACCTTATTATTTTAATAAGGTATAATAAGTTTTTTAGAAGAGTTATATTTAATTATTTAAATTATATTTAACAAAACACTAATAAATGTTAGGTATAAGCTTGTGTCTATCCTGCTTCGTACTAGTTTGATCTTGCGATGTTATCTTGGATCTATTGGGAGCCTTAGTGTTTCCTGTATTAGATATGTCTGCATGTCACATAATTCTAGTTCTTTTCAGACACTCCCTTGAATTTCCCCCTCTGCCTTTATCACTGTTGTAGATTCCCTTATAATTTCTTTTTCATTTCTCTCTTTTTCTTGATTCTCATATTCCTCTTCCCCTGCATTATCTGCTTGCTCCCTTTTGTGCTGGTGATAAGTGTCATCTGACCCACCATATTTGCATGTTTCAAAAGCTTTGGAATTCATCGACTTTGCTCTTAGCCATGGTCCGAATTGCATTTGTTTTGTATTGCTTCCTTGTTCATAATTCCTTTGGGCTTGGCATGTTTTTACTCTGTGATTTAATTTTCCACAATTCTCGTAGAAAGATTGAAATCTTTCGCACTTCATAGTGGCCGAAAATTTCTAATTTTCAAGTTGTACCCATTTACCCCGAAGCAAGGGTTTGTTCATGTCTATTGCTACTCTCGCTCTTAAACAGTTTCCCCAAGCCAACCCGTCACCATTTGCTTCCACCCTGATTACATGGCCAATCGAAGCTACTAGATCTTTGCCTATGTCTTCAGTCATCAATGCCAAAGGGAGCCCATGCACCTGTACCCAAAATGGCTCAAACTGGAATTTTGTAGCATTCAGGGGGATGGTTTTATCAATCTCTTGAAATGATATTAAATTTATGTCAAAGAACCATGAGTGACCTCCCAGCACTTTGTCTTTGTCTGTCTGCTAGGTATTGAAATTCAATGAGAAATCTTCAGTCCCCTAGATCCTCGAATTTTACCCAACCCTCTAATCTCCAAGATGTTTGGAGATGTTTGGTGCTAAGTTCCATAGGGTCTTCAAAAACGAATTGAAATGGAAGGTTTATTCAAACTATTTGAGAATCTGTCAAATACCTGTGACCAGAACCTTATGGAAATTTTTACAGTTATTACTCGAGAGATCTAGATTAGAAGAAATAAATTGGTATTTGAAAACTCTTTTATACATCCTACTCAAGTAGCCTCAAATGCAAGTATCTCTTTGTAGAAATATCAGGAAGCACAAAACTGTAGTAGATTACTAAACAGAGAGCCTCAAATTCTTCAACAAGCTTGGATTCCTCCATCACATGGATCTATAAAATTAATTGGGATGATACTTTAAACTACTCTCATAACCTAGTAGGCATTGGCCTAGTTGCTTGTGATCACTCAGATTCAGTAATGCAGAGTAAGAAGATAGCTAGAGCTGGCTTCATGGACCCTCTTCTTGCAGAAGCAACAAGTGCACTGGAAGCTGTGATGTTGGCAAAAGAAGTGGAGCTCGACCAAGTGATTTTTGAAAGATGCAATCAACAAGTTGTGAGTGCTCTTAACTAGAATGAAGACAAATGGGATCATGTTGGACTGATTCTAAATGACACTACGATCATTATGTCTAGAATAGAACACTAGCAAATTCTTTTCATTAGAATAACTGGTAATCATGTTGCTCATTGTCTAGCAAAACATGCTTGTGTTACTAGCTGAGGATTAGATTGTACTTGTACTTTACCGATTGTAAAATCTTTGCATTTCCTCTTGTTTTATCTATTGAAGTTGGAATGGATTTCCTCTCTCAAAAAAAAGCTTGTGTCTATTGTCGTAGAGATACTTTTTCCCTTTAAGGTGGTCCTTATGAGTCTCATATCATTTTTTGGACTTTACCTATCTATACTTCATTTCCAAAACAATAGGTCCAATTATAGTAGGTCCTTTACCTTTTCTTTTTTAAAGTTATGGCAAAAAGCATTTAAAGTGGAACAACAACAAATGATAATAGAAAGAAAGGCGAAGGCAAAAAAAAATACAAGAGTGTAAGGGTTTTCTAGGTTAATGTAACAGTGTAAGATACAATGGTGAATGGCTGATGTAGTGAAGATGTATGTAAGAAAAATCAACAAGATGAACAATGGATAATGCGTGAGTCATGCAGGTGCTCTTTGAGGGGCACCTTCTTCCAATGATTTCCACCTTCAATAAGATTTTCCAGAATGTTTTCCACTAGCCATTCACAACTTACATACTCCTCATGCTCTCTAACAAGACAAATGACTCCATTACATGTGTAAAGTGGGCTAACAAACTAAATGAAAGTAATTGACATAAAGAAAAACAAACCACAATAGCAACTTAAGTAAACGACAACTATCAACAGCTACACTTATTAAATGGGGCATTTCTCTCTTAGCTAAACAGTGTGTGGCGAGTTGCAACTTAAACTCCACTTCAATTAAATATTTCGACAAACTCCAATTCCCCAATCCCTCAAACCCTTCTCGATACTATGAGTTCCTCACAAAGCCTCCATGGAACCCTAACACTCCATGGAACTCTAACAAACTCCTCTTAAAGCACCTTGTCCACAAGGTGGGAGTAGAGCTCACATAACTTCTAGAGAGACTCCCAAGTGTTATTGTCATCAAAAGTGCCTACCCTTTTCACGAGCACCTCGGTAATAGCTCGATTCCCTTATTTCTTCAACCTGCGAGCAACAATGGTCTTTGGCTCAGGTAAGATCTCACCCTTTGTGTTGATTGGTGGTAGTTTGAGTAAGGGAGAGGTTTGATCTCCTAACTTTCATTTTAAGAAAGATACATGAAACACAAGATGGATCCGTGAGGAAAAAGGAAGATCCAACTTTTAAGCAACCTTGCCGATGCATTGAAGTATGTGAAAGGGACCATAAAATCGAGGAGAGAGCTTCAGATTGATACAAGTAGCCACTGATTTCTGCTAATAGGGTTGAAGTCGAAGGTATACCTAATCCCCAAGTTCAAACTCTCTTTCAGTATGCTTTTTATGAACATATAACTTCATTCTTGACTCATTAGCTTCAAGGTTATGTTTGAGTTATTCATTGAGTTTGTCTCTAGTTTGTAAATAAGTGTCCACATCAGTATTAGAAGTTGTACCAGGAACATAAGTAAGCAACATAGGGAGACTATATCCATAAAGAGCCTCGAAGGGAGACACTTTAGTGGAGGAGTGATAAGAGGTATTGTGCTAATACTTTGCCATAGGTAACCACTGGACCTATGCCTTAGGTTTAGCCCCTGAACAATATCTGAGGTACCTTTCAAGTGTTTTATTGAGGGCCTCTATCTAACCATCAGTTTCAGTATGGTAGGCAGAATTGAAATTTAAGGTAGACCTTGGAGTTCAAAGTGGGATTTCCAAAAGTAACTAAGGAAAATTGGATCCCTGCCTGAGACAACCACTTTTGAAAGACCATGTAGTTTAAACATTTCCTGGAATAATTTCTTGGCCACTACTATTGCTTTGTAAGGATGAGATAGTGCTATACAATGGTCATACTTGGTCAATCTGTTCACCACCATCAATATAACTATAGCCCCCTGAGAGTTTGGCAACCCTTCAATGAAATCAAAGGAAATAGCATCCCAAGCCTGGTTAGGAATAGGTCAAGGTTGCAAAAGGTCTGGATAGGGGATATTTTCTGCCTTGTTGGTCTAGCAGGTGTGACACTCCCTGATTAGCCTTTTAATATCATGGTTGATACCAGTCTAATAGAAATATCTCTTGCCCTTATAATAGGTTTTTAGAAACCCTGAGTGGCCAACTCCTGGGTCCTCATGGATGAACTACAAGACCTTGTGTTTGAAAGGAGTCTGAGCTCCTATCACAATTCTGCCCATTTTAAGCAAGGTCCCATTTTGGAAAGTATACCCTTTAGGTGTTTGCTGGTTGGACTAAAACTTATCCAATAATTCTTTCAACTCAGAGGAAAGGGTGTAGGAAGCCTTTAACTCACCAATCCAAGTGGGAGTAGGGAAAGTGATTACTGCTAAGGATCCCTAAAAAATCTGTTCAACCTCTACTTTTTGGATAAGGCATCAGCTACCTTATTGTCCTTCCCCTGCTTATATTCAATAGAAAAATCATACCCTAATAGCTTGGTAATCCTCTGCTGAGCTATAGTTCCCACTTTCTATTCTAATAAGTATTTCAAGGCCTGTTGGTCAGTTTTAGCCCTGAATGTTTGATCCAAAAGATAAGGTTTCCACTTGTGAACTATTGTTACCAAGGCTAGGAGTTCCTTTTCATAGGTAGATAAGGTTAGGGCTTGACCATTCAAAGCCTTACTCAAGAAAGTAATGAGCTAGCCTTGATGCATAAGGACAACACCCATACCCAATCCACTAGTATCACACTCCACAGTGAAAGGCTGGGAGAAATCAGGCAGCCCTAAAATAGGTGGGGAAGCAACTGCATGTTTTAACTCCTCAAAGGCTTAAGTGGCCAAATCTATCTAGGTAAAAGAATTTTTCTTAAGGAGTGTAGTAAGGGTAGCAGCTATAAGGCTATAACCTTTAATGAATTTACGATAATAACCAGTTAACCCCAGAAATTTTCTTAAGGATTTGATAGAAGTTGGAATTGGCTAATCTAGCATGGCAAAAATCTTCTTAGGGTCGGCTTTAACTCCAAACCCGATAACAACATACCTCAAATATTCAACATCAGCTACTCCAAAGAAACATTATCTTCTAGCATATAAACTGTGAGCCGCTAGTGTGGTCAAAATCTATTTAGATGGTCCAAATGATCCTGCACACAATGTCTATAAAATAACATGTCGTCAAAAAATATAAGGACAAATTCCCTTAAGAAAGGTTTGAAAACTGCATTCATCAACCCCTAAAATATGGATGGGGCATTTGTAAGCTCAAAGGGCATTACCAAAAATTAATAATGGCCTTCGACATTCGTGAGTACGAAAAGTCATCCTATAAACATCTTTAGGAACTATTATGATCAAATGGTAACCAAATCTTAGGTCTAATTTAAAGAAAATTAAAGAACCATGAAACTCATCCATTAATTCATCAATAACTGGAATAGGGAATTTGTCCTTCACAATTTCCTTGTTCAAAGCTCTATAGTCAACATAAAGTCTCCAACTTCCATCATGTATCCTCACCAAAAGGACAGCGAGGAAAAAGGACTGGAACTAAGTCTATTAACCCTAGTAGACATTAACTCAATCACAATCTTTTCAATTTCTGACTTCTGGAAATGAGGATATCTGTATGGTCGAGTAGATACTGGATTGACCCCTTCCTTCAATGTAATTCTATGGTCCTGAGGTCTAACAAGATGGAGTCCAATAGGTTCTTTGAAAACATTATCAAACTGAGATAGGAGGGACTCAATTTCAGGAGTAGAGCTGTGGTGTTTCAAGGGTTGTAGCCATCAACTGTGGAAATAATTCTTTGCCCTTAGAAATAGCACACATAAAGTACTTATCACCCTCATTGGTGACAAATGATTCATTGGGTGGGATGCTATGCAACTTAACCCATTTTTCTTCCCACTAAAACTTCATTGTTAATCTGTCCAGATCCCAAGTAAAAGGACCAAATCCTTTTAACCAATATACCTCTAAAACTACATCACAACTAGTAAGGGATAGTACATAAAAATTTGGCTAAAAATTAATGCCTTGAATAGTAGTAAATACTTTATTACAACACCCTGGGCTGATTAATTCACCCTCATTAACTATTGTTACTTTCAATTTACCAACCTCGTCCATTGATAGATTATTTTTCTGAACCAAACCTGGGTTGTAGGGCATCAATGAAGGTCTACTAAGATGGAAAGAGACGAGTGGAGGTGGCATCCTTATACCAGGTCAGAGCTGGGCCATTCATGTAGTAAAAAGCCATCAGAAGTCTGTGGTTAGGAGGGGTATTATAAAAATCGAAGTAGTGGGTTGTTTTAAAGAACCCAGTCAGCAAGATTTGAGCCATTAAAGGGTGGGAAGTCCAGCTTGAGGCCTCTAGGAAGGTGTCTACGATTATCAATGGGATTGAGTTTAACGTTTTCTAGTTCAGGTGGGGTTTCAAGGTTGGGTTCAGGGTGGGGTTCAGGTAGAGTGAGACATGCAATGATCTGGGCTTGGAGCAGGGTTTGGGACAAAACGAGGGTTTGTAAAACCTCATTGATGTGGTTAAGCTGAGTTTGGAAGTTAGTGAGGCTCTAGACATGAGAAAGAAGCATGTTGAGGTGCTTCTAGTTAAGTATGGTGCTATCAGCCATGAGGATGTAAGGCTCTGGATACCAAATGTAAGGGTTTTCTGGGTTAATGTAATAGTGTAAGATGCAATGACAAATGGCTAATATAGTGAAGATGAATATAAGAAAAATCAACAAGATGAATAATGGATAATGTATGAGTTACGCAGGTGCTCTTTGAGAGGAACCTTTCTCCAATATTTCCACTTTCAATAAGACTTTCCATAATGTTTTCCCACAAGCCATTCACGGCTTACATACTCCTCGTGCTCTCTAACAGAACAAATGACTCCATTACATGTGTAAAGTGGGCTATCAAACTAAATGAAAGTAAACGACATAAAGGAAAATAAACAACAATTGAAACTTAAGTAAACGACAACCATCAACAGCTACACTTATTAAACTGGGCGTTTCTCTCTTAGCCAAACGGTGTGTCTTGCTTCATAGTAAAACGGTGTGTGGCAAGTTGCAACTTAAACTCCACTTCAACTAAGTACTTTGACAAACTCCAGTTCCCCAATTCCTCATACCCTTCTTGATACTATGAGTTCCTTACAAAGCCTCCATGGAACCCTAACACTCCATGGAACCCTAACAAAGAGTTTTGAGAAAAACTTATCCCTCCACTTTCTGGGTAGTGGTAGTCATTGGCATGGGTTTCCAACGACACCATATGATCAAGGCAACATTCCTCGTGGTCTAAATTCGTATAAATGAATAAAATTTTCTGATAAATAAACTTCATATATATATATATATTTAAATTATCAAGAATTTTAGATACCTTCTTGCGCTTCTTCTTTTTATTGACTTCTAATTTTTTAAATTAAAAAAAAAATTGTGTTAACTTTTTAATATGTAAATGAAGTCGTTCCTCTCTGTCTCTCTGTCTCTCTGTCTCTCTCTCTCTCTTACCATCTTGTTATTCCTCCCTAGTAACTAAAAAGAACCTGATTGGAAAGCCATCTAGAGTTGTAATCAGTTTGATTCAATTTGGTTTTGGATATACTGTTGAACTTAACTGATCTAAATCAATTTTGGAATTCTTAAAATATAACCAACCGATTCATCTAAGAAATCAGAACATTCAATTTTTTTAAAATTTGTGGATTCGATTTAGTTTTGCTGGTGTGATTCAGTTTTGTTTTCGTTTTTTTGGTTGTGCTATTTGGTTTTTATGACACAAATGAATAATTTATTTAGTTCAAAATATACATATATAATCAATTAACAAATTAATATATAGTCAATTAACTAAATATATAGTCGATTAACTAAATAATATATCTTCTTGTATGTATTAAGTTACTAGGATATATATGCGTATATATACATAAAATGTAATATGTAATATGTAACTTAATATTTAACTTAGTATGTAAGTCACTTCAAAATATGGGTGCTACCGGGCAAGGCAAGGTCGACTCTTCCCTATTCCCCACCCTGCATAGGTAGGGGGTGGGGTTTGCAGCTTGCAACCCAAAATCTAGCCTCAGTACTGAGGCGCGGGATCTAACACCTCATCGCTGCCCCCCACCTAGTGCGAAGGTATTTATGGCCCATTTGGCCTAAAAATTACTTCTGAGTCTAAAAAACTTTTGAACCCAAACTATCACATAATTTTAATTGCAAACTAAATTTGTAAATATAATCATAATTAAAAAACTAATAACATATTAGATTTGTTAGAATTGTATTTACAAAATTGTATTGCCTTCACCTTTTAGACCAACCACCATAAATATATGTCATAACGGGGTTAGAGCCCACTGTCTTACCCTACTTCAAATTATGTAAAAAATTACTTATCGAAATATATATGATCTAATTTAATATGTAAAGATGTAAGCAATCCAGTTGAAACATCCCATCATTTGATTCAACATAGAAGGGGAACACATAGGAAAGGTGAATTAATAGCAAGCCAACGACTAGTTTAGAAATGCCAGAAAGTGAAAGGAAGAAGAAAGTAGAATGTAAAGGAAAAATCGATGGAGGCTAAATGCCAACCCTACCGGTCGCAATGAAGCTCTTAAGTTGGAATTTCCAGGGGAGGTCTCATGCTTGTACTTCTGTAAGAGATGAAATTAATTTAGGGTAGGGTTTAATTGTTGCTTAGCAATGGATAGTGAGTGGTGAAGTGGGGGGCTTGCACTATTTTGGCATAAAGATATATGTGTTACGATTTCTAGTTACTCAAAAAACCATATATATGCATACATTACAGATGGGGAGGGGGATGGGAGGTTGTTTTTCATAGAAGTGTATAGTCGTCTTGAGACATCTAGAAGGGAGGAGACATAGAAACTTATGAGAATATAGGCTATGTTGGGTGGTATTTTGTCATGGCTAGTTATGGGAGACTAACTGCTGAGTAAAGAGGAAAAGGCTAGGGGTAGGGAGAGGCCCGAGAGACAACTTGTCGCATTCAGGGCCACAGTTGATGACTACTACTTAAAGGATCTTGGCTTCAAGGGTACACCATTTAAGTGGTGCAACATAAGAGGAAATCAGGCCAGTATTAGTGAGCGAATTGATGGATGCCTTGACAATTGGTTGTAGTGTCAAAGGTTTCCATGTGCAAGAGTTGTGCATGGGCAAGCAGCACACTTGGATCACCTCCCTATATGTCTGCATCTGAAGGGCAACATCTCTTAGATGAGGAAAATGAGGCCTTTATTTAAGTTGGAGCCATGTGGACTGATTTGAAGGAGTGTGGCCAGATTATAGTAGATGTTTGGAGGGGTGTTATGGGGAGGCCAAACCTTGACACAGTGGTGGACAGGACTGAACGTTATAGCTGGAAACTGTTGGTTTGGAATCTAGAAGTATTTGGAAACGTTCACACTCGCATCCATTAGGAAAGAGAGCATATCCATCTACTGCAAGCTGAGGATTCGAGAAACCTTGGAATGGAGGAGCAACAAGGTCCTCGAGCTAAACTCCAAAGTTGGCTAGAATGAAAGGAGATAATGTGGTGGCAGATGTCCAAATCTCTATGGTTAAGGGAGGGTGATCGAAATAAGAGATTTTTCCACCATAAAGCTTTACAACGATTGAGGAATAATTTTATTGAGGGAATCTTGGATGAGAGGGGTAGATGGCAAGTTAAGGAAAGGAGGGATCAAATGATCTTGGACTATTATAAGGACATCTATTCCTCCTTCCTACAGCAAGGTGCGATTGGGGATAATCTAGGATGTTTGGAAGGTATGGAGGGACGGATTAGTGAGGAGATGAACCAAGTCCTCATTAAGGGATTTGATGAGCAAGAAATTTTTAAGGCCCTTCACCAGATGCATCCATCAAAGGCACCCGGCCTCAATGGGATTCTCGTGTTCTATCGGAGTTACTAGAAGACTAATGGCAAAATAGTGACCTCAGTTGTGTTGGAAGCTCTTAACTCTAGTATGTTTCCTAGTCCTCTTAACCATACTTTTAGAACTTTTATATCGAAGAAAGAAAAACTTGTTAGAGTTGTAGAATATCACCCTATAAGTCTCTATAATGTAGTTTATAAATTGATGGCGAAAGTTCTTGCCAATCAGGTCAAGGTGGTGCTTCCACAGATTCTCTCATAATCCCAAAGCGCATTTGTGCCTGAGAGGCTCATCATGGACAACATTCTAGTTTCCCATGAAGTTGTTCACTTTCTAAAACAAAAGAGAGGTAACAGAGTGCACACAAGCTCAATATGAGTAAGGCGTACAACACAATTGAGTGGCCTTTCCTTGAGAAGATAATATTGAAGTGGGTTTCCATGAAAAATGGGTGGGGATGATTATGTGGTGTGTTCAATTAGTGTCATTTTCATTCCTTATTTATGGGAATCCTATAGGCCACTTCTCCCTTTTGAAATGACTGAGGCAAGGTGGCCCTTTATCACCTTACCTCTTTCTCATGTGCATTGAGAATTTCATATCATTGTTGCATAAGGCAACTGCCAACCATGTCATCTCGGGAGTAAAAGTTTGTAGAAGGGCTCCTTGTTTGAATCACCTTCTATTCACAGATGATAATGTGTTGTTGGGAAGGCTACCTTGTAGGAATTCAAAAATATACAAAGGGTGAACTGTGACAAAACTACCATGATATTCAATAAAAATGTGAGTTTGGCATTGCAGAAGCAAATCCTCAGTTTTTGGGGGGTCCAAAGGTCTTACTAGTTTGAAAAATATCTAAGGTTGCCACCCATGATCAATCGAGCTAGTAGAGAGGCATTCTCGAATATTAGACACAAGGTATGGATGAAACTGCATAACTAGGAACAGAAATACTGTTTTAAGATTGGAAAGAAGTGCTTATCAAGGTTGTGGCCCTCTTGATTCCTACATTTTCCATAAGTTGCTTCAAACTACCTGTGTCTTTACGTTCTAAGTTGGAACAACTTTTGGCTGGGTTTTGGTGGGGGCATAAAGGGGGAGAGAAGAAGGTTCATTTGGTCAGTTAGTCCAAAATGTATGCTTCAAAAGTAGAATGGGATAGGATTCAAAGACTTTCGTACTTTTAACATGTCTCTCCTAGCTAAACAAGGGCGATGTATCCTATAGGAAACATCTTCTCTATTACATTGTGTCTACAAAGTTAGATATTTTCCTTGTAGTCATCTCTTCCAAGCACCTTTAGGCATGAATCCATCGTATGCATGGCGAGGCAACAAAGCTCCAAAAAGAGGGTTGCATTTGGAGGGTGGGGGATGGTCTTTTGATTGACATTTGGGAGAACCAATGAATCCCAGGTTTTAGGCCATCTAGTTACCACCAAGGAGGTCTAGCTCAATCCCCATCAAAGTCCTTTGGGTCATGCCTAATGGACCATATTACTAAGTGGTGGGATCTGCTCAAACTTAGTAGACTTTTCATCCTCGACTATAGCTACGATCACTAAGCCAAGATTGAGCTTAGAGGCCTATAAGGATAATCTGATATGGGGGAAAACACAGGATGGCAAGTATAGTGTAAAGTCAATTTATTGATTCAATAGACAACAAGCATAGGTATACAAAGGAGGGAAAAGTTCTTCAAACAGTGACTAAAGGTGGTATGGCATGGGATATGGTAGTTGCAGGTCCCTCAAAAGATCAAGATTTTTGCGTGGAGAGCTTGCAAGGAGAGCCTCCCTAGATAGAATTTGAAATCTAGAAAGGCCCTCGAGGATGATATCTACCAGCTGTGTCAACTTCAATCCGAGGATGCCTTTCATGCCTTAGTGTTTTGTAATCAACTGACAGCAACTTGGACTAGTCATCCTCGGTTGATGGCTTTGGGAGTGTTGGAAAGGAGAAGCAATTTTAAGGAAATGGTCCTTCAGATATGTACAAGAGGAAGACAGAAGATTTGGAGGTTTTTATGATGTTGGCCTGGAGCTTTTGGTATAGAAGGAACCTATGGAGTAATGATGGGAAACTTGGTTCTCCAGCCCAATCCTTGGAATATATGTTTTCTCTCCTTCAGGGCATCAAGAGTCAAACAAGAAGCACAAGAATGATGTGAAGCACACAATGGGATGGAGCAAACTACTCATTTTTAAAGCTGAATGTTGATGGGGCCATCTTCCCAGACCAGAATATGGTAGGGGTGGAGTGGTTCTCAAAGACACTGAAGGCATTATGTTACTGGCAGCTAGCATGAAGGAGATTGAGGTTGGTGATCCAACTAAGATATAGATGGTGGCTATGCTACGAGGTCTTCAATTGTTGATTCTAATTAGATGAATGAGAACATAGAACTATGATCCTTATTTGGGAATATCATTAAAGAAACGAGGAAACTTTTTACAAGGTTCAGAAGCTGCATAGTGCAACATGTTGGTCGTTTGGGAAATACAGCAAGTCACAAGCTAGCCAGGCATGTGTGGCATGTTCAAGATGTATCCACTTGGTCTAGTTCTTGTCTAGATATTGTAAAAGAAGTTGTATGGGTGGATAACTCTCTGTAATCCAACTATTTGTTTCAATGAAAGTAGTCTTGGTATAGTATATATATATATATATATATATATATGATAAGTTAGTGACTTAATTTTAAAATTCATGCTTAAAGATAAGTTTATATCAAGGAAGCATAAATAATATGATTTAAATTTTATGTTATATTAGTTTTATAACAGGTATAATACTTATAATATGAACCAAGTAAAATACATATATCGGTTCAGTTCCTCCTAATTCAATTTTTAAATCATAAAAATAGGGACGAAACCAATTTTTAATTGGTTTTAGTTACAAAAAATAAAAAACTGACCAAAACGGTATTGAATTGGACTAAACCATTCAGCTCAATTCGTTGATTTGTCGGATTTTTCTTTTAGCTCTAATCTGACCCACCCCACCTCTCTCTCTCTCTCTCTCTCTCTCTCTCTCTCTATCTCTCTCTCTCTTTTCTTATGGAATCTTCTTGTAAGGGAATTTTTTCCTCGCCCATCAAGCACTCAATCAAGGGTAGTGGGCTGGGTACTTGGGCCTCAAGTACCTGGCCTAGGGCCAAACTTACCCTTGAATCATCTCACATGCAAGGAAAGTAAACAATGGGTGGCTGATGGGACAAGCTGGCTTGACGC
This sequence comes from Platycarya longipes, assembly GCA_036559045.1. Lineage (NCBI taxonomy): Eukaryota > Viridiplantae > Streptophyta > Magnoliopsida > Fagales > Juglandaceae > Platycarya > Platycarya longipes. The sequence continues at coordinate 27,682,589 of CM071790.1, forward strand.
CATCCAACAACATCCCATTCATGGGAACTTGTACTAAGCAGTATGCAAAACATGGAGAACCCTTGATCTTTTGATAAGGAGACATCGATGGATGACCAAAACAGCCTGGAGATAATAATAATAATAATAATAATAATAATAATAATAATAATAATAATAATAAATTGGGAAGCACACCGCATTAATAGCACTGAACGCAAACTATATGCCACATTAATGATGCCACCACAAAGGTCACTCCGCATTAAAAGATCCTAATAAAGGAAATAGTAGAATGGATATGGTTCCCATGGAGATAGACGTAATTTGTCCCCTAGCTCTAGGTATAAATAGCGACCCCCCCTCCCGATACGAGGAAGCCCACTTTAATTTGAGATCACTCTACTTGTAAGATTAGGATATAGAAAGTTTGATATTTGAGGAACTTGTTCACGAGCATCCACTAATTTCTATTTGCTTCTACACTTACTCCTCGTTATATGGTTTCATTGATTTAAAAAAGAGTTTTTATAGAAACTGCAACCCAACGTTCATGAAAACAAAACTCCCAAACTCACTAGGAAATGGGCCAATGTAGGGGATAAAGAAGAATTGCAACAAGAGGGAGACGAAAATTAAAAAGTACTAAAAAGAGGGAGGGAGAAGAAGAGGAATCACTTTGTGGGTAGATCTTTGATGTCATGTTCTGTAGGACTAGACAATATTGTATCACAAATGTTCCGTCGTTTACCTGCATGCACAAAAGGTGAAAAGGGTGGCTCGGGGAGCTGTGGTTTTTCTGATATCTAAGTCAGTATGGATGAGAGATGAGATTCAAGTAATAGAAACCTAGAGAGTAAGAAATCATATAGATCGCACATGTGAGGTGTGTGTGGTATTTATATGCCTAGGGCGAGATTTCCTGATCTAAGGGCTTGGGCATGTCATCCGTATCCTATGTCGTGCCTCGCTGACCAAGCATTAAATGCAACGTAGTCCTATTTAATGCGACATGGCTCCCCTAGACATGGACGTATTATTCGGGGCTTCTCTACTTTTGGCACTCGAATATTTGGGCAACTTTATGTAGGTCGGCTTTACGCAGCTTTTGATTCTCAAGCCCTGTGCGTTCCTGGCATCTTTGATGAGACCTTTGCCTGGCCCTCAGTTAGTGGTCTGGAATTCAAGCTTGAAGGTTCTATTAGGCTAACTAGGTTAGGCCTAGAGAGCTTGAGATTTCCCCCCATATAGTATCCTGCAAATTCCTAGCATACGAGAATGGTGGGAATTGAGTTTTTGGCACCGGCTCAGGATTCCCCCCCCCCCCCCACCCACCCACCCACCCGCCCACCCACCCACCCAAGTATGGTGGGAATCGTGTGAATTCCTTACATACAAGTATGGTGGGAATTGGGTTTTTGGCACCAGGTCGAGGCTCAACTTGGTGTTCATCTACACAAACAAGGTCAGGCATTCTTATTAGATTGGTTGACTGAGTAGGCCTGGCCCATGCTATGCTGTTACCATTGCTTATTCAGTTAATGCCCGTCGTTCATGTCAGTTGGAGTCTCTGAGGGGCTAGGAGATGTTACAATGCCTGCCCACCCGGCTCAGACGGTTTGCATGTCCCCTACCCATATCCAGGGAAGCTTGTTGGTTCGTGGTGGGCACTCTCCAAGAGGGCCGCATGGCGCCCGTCCTTCTTCTTACACTGCCATCATTGTGCTAGCCATTTTTTGCCTTCCCAACATCTGCCCACGTCGCGTTGTGCTGCCTTGGTTCCTGCACTAACCGTCATTATTTTCTCATCTTCCTCCTCACTTTTTGTTTTACTTGCGCCTTTGCCTTCCTATGCGTCCTCTTTTCTCTTGCGCCTTTTCCTTCCTTTGCAGCCTCTTTTTTTTTGCACTTTTCTCTACTTCTACAACAATGTCTTGTCTCTATCAAAGATATGTTCGTCAGGAGGCTCTAGGATAGCAAGGCGATTGAGGACGACCTCTATGTCCTTCAGCGAGCCTTCAATATTTTGCCGGAGATTGCATTGGAGCTCCTAGGGGGTGCATGCAATAGACGGCCCGATGAGAGAGATTCTAGATTTTCAAGGTCTGGCTCCTACATAACTTAACCCAAATGGCTAGAGGATAATGATTGCCAACTGTATTGCTTTCTAAATAGTGTTGGGAGACTCGCAAGAGTTTCTTGACATGACGGTTTGAGAGTTCCTGTCAGTTTATTGTACAAACCGCCTGGACAAGAGTATCTATAGCTTCTAATGCCGAGTGCCCAAAAAGTACTTTGTCCATCTGGAAGCGACAATCCTCCCTCAAGAATTGGTAGAGGCAGTTCTTCTTCATTTTTGGGTCGGGCTGGAAATTCCCAAAGAGGGAGGAGGAGCTTGGGGAGTTTCTTGTCTGTCCCTATTGATAGAATGTGCGGGAGTTCAAATCTTATAATATCCAACTGATGGAAAGGCAAGAGCTTTGGATCACTTTTGTCTTGTCCTGGGCAGAGGCCCATCTGTTGAATGCTAAGATAGACATGCTGGTGATGGACAATAACGTCTAGTGTGTTTCATCACGTCCATTTGGAGGTTCCTCTCCCTTTGTCAAAGAAGTGGCGGGCAGCTTCTCCACCTGAGAGAGACCAGAGCAAGCGCCCCTCACTGAGGGCAATGCTTGTCCCCAGGCCGGAAGTGGTTCTTCTCGCCCGGAATCCTTGACAAAGTGTGCTTTCGAAATTGAGAAATCAAAGTTTTGAATACCATACCAGTAATTGTTTTGATCAAGGTATTAGAACGAAATATTTTGATATCAATACCGTTTTGTGTATCGTTATGAAATAGTCTATATATGAATAAATTATATATATACATGCATAAAATATATTCCAAAATAATAATAAAATAAATCATAAACTCCATAATACTTCTCAATACAGGTATTAAATTTTAACTACACACATAATTATAAAACTAAATAAGTTTTCAATCCAACCATTAAAATAAAATAATCATTTTATTAAATAAATATTTTTACTTAATAATATAAGTATTTTTAGTAAATTTAAGATTTTTTCAAAAATAAATATTTAATGAATTTAAAAAATTATTTAAAGAAAACAAAAAAATTGTAAAAATAACAAAAGGAAAATGGTTGTTGTCACACTCACTTTAATTTCTCTGTCACAAATTGTTTAGACTAGGTGCCAGGTGGTTTCTTGCTTTTGAATTCACTTGGCACATCAACATAGCTCAATTCCATAACATTAAATGCTCCCCTGATTTTAAATAAATTTAAGAAAAGCCAATAGAATCTCAGAAGCTTAGTCACGTACTGGTGCCATTTTGGACAAAACACGGAATACTGGCTAGTACCGATCAAAACATGTCGGTACGAAACACTGCATATAGCTGTTCCGGACACTACTCCGAGAAGAAATATTTTAGTCATACTGGCCGCCTCTTGTGGAAAGCCCACCTTGAGCCCTCGAGGCCACCTCTTGTGGATTCAAAGGCTTGTCTCGGAGTTCCGGGTTTACATCCCGATGTGCCAAAGGTCCACCCTTAACTTTCATGGCCTGCTTGAGGTCAAGACGATTCCTCCCATCGAGCTACCACATAGGCAGAAAAGGACAAGATGGAGGACATCTCCATCAATTGTTTCTTCTTTCAGATCTTTCACTGCTCAACGTCTCGCTAGTTGATGTCTTTCTTTGAGGAGACTCTAGCCCAAGTGAAGGGTACACGTGTTGGGGGTCCGACCAGGTTTAAGGAGCTCCTAGAGCAAATGGTGGCTGCTCATTCCAATTCTGTGGCAAGGGAGCCAACTCCACCTGCACTGCTGTCGAACTCGACACCTCCTGCTACCTGGAGTCCTCTACAAGTTTTCAATTGCACTAACAAGCAGGTGTCTATACCGTTGCCGTCAATGGGGGTTTTACTAGAACCTGATGTTGGTTTCCATGATATTCTAGATGAACCTAAACAATCCCCCCTCCGGAAGTTGAGGCACTCCCCTTCGCAAGGCGAGCCAATAATCATCGAAGATGCTTCTTCATCGACCTTTTCTACCCTTGAAAGGGAGAGCGCTCTTGAGTTAGGCAGCGTTCCAATTGGTAGTAGTTGCGCTCGGGAAGAAGTGGGAGGTGCGGAAGATCTGGGCCCTTCTTCTGCAAATCGTATTCTGGAAGGGTTCTCCATCAAGTCTGGGTTGCCTCTAGCCCTAATTATCGCATGACACGAGGGATGGCAGTGAGCTCCGAGTTTGTGAGGGCTAGGTTTGAAGTTGTGGAGAAGGAGTTCTAGAGGTTAAAGCCTATGTTCATTCAGGTAAACCCCATCCTCTCATTTTCTTCATGTTGGGGCTATCTTTGTGGCATAGTTCATCCCTTCTGACCCCCTATGTTATTCTAGACTGCAGAGCGACTCACCGAATCCATTGTCAAGGATTGGGAGGATTTGGAGGAAGACGTTGTGCTCGAAAGGATCTCAACACTTTGTCGCATTTCCATTTCAAGAAAGCGAAGCAAGACCTCGAACGGAGGACCAAGGAGTGCGACTTGCTCGTTACCAACATTGTTTTATTGGAAAAGTCCATTCATATGCTGCATCGAGAAAACAACCTTTGTTGGCAACTGGAGGAGAGGGATGAGCAGTTGAAGTGCAACCAGGCTGAACTAACAATGACTAAGCAATAGCTTGTTGATTCTTATGAGAGGGTGTTGCCTAGATGATAAACACAAGAGGGGGGGTGAATTAGGTTATATTAAAAAATTAATACTTATAAACCAAATATATAATATAAAATATGAACAGAATATGAAGCAACAGAAAATATAAAGAGTAAGGGTAAGAAGAAACAAACTCAGTATTTTAACGAGATTCAACCCCACTACCTATGTTCTCGCCTCAAGCTACTCTTCGAGGATCCCAAATTCACTATTCAATTTCCTTCAGGTGGAGATAGAAACCTATATACCTTTGAGCAACACCGCTACAAAGAATCCATGTAGAACACCATTTACACTTGCAATCACCTCATACTTGGTGATTCAACTATTTCCTATGTAGAACACCTTCTACACACATAAGGGTTATACGCACTCTCTTACAAATACAAAAGTTGATAGTGGGTAGGTTATCAGAATACACTCCTCAATGAGTGAAATAAAAATAATACAGTATAACCTATATCTCTCTCACAATGAACAAAGATTAAGGTATAAAATTTAGAGAAGAGAGAATTAGAGTTTTGAAAGAATGATGCAAAACTTAGCAATTGATGTGTAAGCTCTTGTTGTAATTTTTATAAACCTCAAGTGAGCTATTTATAGGCAAATGAGTCTTCATATTCAAATTTGAAAATGTTCACATGTCAAATTAGAGCACTATTCACTTTTCAAAAGATTCAAATAAAAAATCTCTTTTTTATATTTGTCAAAGACAACTCCATTCATTTTTCAAAGAAATCAAACATAATCTTTTACTTTTCATACATGACAAAATGAGCATGATTTATTTTTCAAATCAAATCATCTTCTTTTGCATATGCTAAAAAAATACACAACCACCCTTCAAGATTTTTAAACAAAATCATTTATCTTTTACATTTATCAAAAAAACACACAACCACCCTTCAAGATTTTCAAACAAAATCATCTATCTTTTGCATTTGTCAAAAAAACACACAATCACCTTTTAAGATTTTCAAACAACACATGTACATTTTAAACATGACAATCAATCATCTTACAAATTCAAATCTTTATGCATATGTGAAAAAATAATAATAATTTTTGAAATCAAATATTTTAATAAAGTTATGCAAATGTAAAAAATGCAATTGGATGCTTTATGAGAAAATATTAATTTTGAATCTTAATCTAATTTCAAATTTTAAGAGATGTACAAAATTACTCTATGAGCTTCATTTGTATACTTGATCTTCTTTTTGCTCATACTTGATTTCTTGATGTGCTTAGCTCTCTTCATACGTAGACAACTTAAGCTTGAGTTTTGAACTTATTTATTATCATCAAAATTTATACGTAGATACGAGACTTGAAATCTTGGGTTCTACAATCTCTCCCTCTTTGATGATGACAAATACTTAATAGAAATTTGCGACCTGCAGTAATACTTAAGCTCCTCCTGAAAATATGCGTTAGTTTTTCAAATAAAATATAGACATGATTCTAGCATATATAACATGGTAGTATAATACTAGTATAAGGCTTCTCCCTCTTTTGACATCATTAAAAAGGAACTGCAATTGGTTTTAGTAAGATTTCTTCCCGCAATAACCAATAACCAAATAAAACGGTGCGTTAGTAAAAACTATAAAGAGTTGAATAATTGGAGCCACCCGTTTCTGACAAAAGCTGCAAAGGCTGAGGCCTAACTTTATCGTCTCGGTACGAAAGGAGATTTTAATCTGCTTGATGTTGTTGACGAATTAGATGTTGCAGAGATTTGAAGTTGAATAAGTGGAGTCATCCGTGTTCGACAAAGGCTGCAAAAGCTGCAGACCTAGCTCGGACAATTCAGTACAAAAGGAGATTCAAATCGGCTTGACGTTGTTGACAAATGAGATTTTGTAGAGATTTGAAAGCTTTCAATTTCTGTTTAAATGACCATTTTCACACATCGAATACTTACAAGAAAAATCTCTCATTCCTCATTGATCAAGTATCTGTTTATCCAAAATGACATAATGGTGGAGAAAATTTATTCTGGTAATCTTCCGGATTTAAACCAAGAATCGTCTCAATCAGTCATCTCTCCCGTCTCATCCAGCATATCTTGTAAGTTTGACTGAGTAAGATTTGAATAGATGATAGTGTGTCTTGTTCTTATTTCTGTCTCTATAAGAGCAATCCTTAATTTTATCTAGTTTGTATCAAATCTTCTTCTCATTTTTGTAATTCGCCTGAATTCTTATTCTACAAATTTTTAATGGCTCGTCAATTTCCCTTCAGTACTTCTCGTGATCAATCTATTTCTGCTTCTATCGTAGGTGCCATGAAGCAACAAAAGACTAATTTAGCTAATAAATCAGATCATGATGCCATTTATGAGCTTTTGAGTCTCGAGACTCGATACTCATCATTCTTTGTTGCTTTTTCCGCTCGGTAGCAGTCCAAAACTCGCGAAATTGAGAAGTTTGGCGAGACTGTTTCTGTACTTCAATGACTTATTTATGAGTCAAATAAAAAAATAGTAGAATTAAAGCAACAGAATAAGGATTTAAAATTCTTGCTTGCCTCTTCATTTCGACTGCCTAATCCTTTAGATGAGAATAAAATGTCGATCTATGAAAAGCAAATGCAGTTGAGAGATGAGGCTAGAAGTCTCAAGTTTTTGTAAGTCATTTGAGATAATGGAATAAAAATGTTTAACAAATATTCATGACATGCATAATTCCTATTTCTCTTCTAATCATGCATAATCTATCTTCTGGTAGGGGTTTTGTGAAAATGTCCGCCAATTGATCGTATGTGCTTGTAAATTCTAATACAATATCACCTTTCTGTACATGATCTCTAAAAAAATGATATCTAATTTCAATATGCTTAGTCCTAGAATGTTGTATTGGGTTTTTTGAAAGATTTATAACATTTGTATTATCATATTTGATTGGAATATGATTATACATAAGTTTAAAATCTTCAAACTGTTGTTTCATATAAAGAACTTGAGCACAACAACTACCTGCAGCAACATACTCTACCTCAGCAGTAGATAATGCAACAGAATTTTATTTTTTACTAAACCATGAAACAAGTACATGACCTAAGAAATGACATGTTCTACTAGTGCTTTTTCGATCAATTTTACAACCAGCATAATCTGTATCTAAATAACTAATAAGATCAAAAGAAGTGTGCTTAGGATACCATAACCCTAGGTCAATGGTACCGGCAAGATATCTAAAAATACGCTTGATTGCAATTAAATGAGATTGCTTTAGAGATGATTGAAAACGTGCACATAAACATACACTGAACATAATATCAGGTCTACTAATTATCAAATATAATAAACTACCAATCATATCTCGATATACCTTTGAGTCAACTGGCTTACCGTTTTCATCTTTATCAAGTTTGGTGGTTAGACTCACTGGTGTTCCAATTACCTTCGCACCTTCCATCTCAAGCTTTTTGAGTAACTCTTTGATATATTTTGACTGATTAATGAATGTTCTACTTTTTGCTTGCTTGATTTGCAATCCGAGAAAGAAATTAAGTTTTTCCATCATGCTCATTTAAAATTTTTCCTGCATACTCTTAGCAAAATCTTGGCACATATTTTCATTAGTAGCACCAAATAGTATATCATCCATATAAATTTGAATTAGAAGAATATCATCTTGTTCATATTTGATGAAAAGAGTTGTATCGATTTTTGCTCTTGAAAAACTTTTTTCAATCAAGAAACCGCTAAGCCTTTCATACCAGCTCTAGGAGCTTGTTTAAGTCCATATAAAACTTTTGTGAGCTTAAAAACATAATTAGGAGAGATATGATTTTCAAAACCTGGAGGTTGCTCAACATATACCTCTTCATTTATAAAACCATTTAAGAAAGCACTTTTAGCATCCATTTGAAAAAGTTTAAAATATTTATAACATGCATATGCAAGTAACATTCGAATAATTTCTAATCTTGCGACAAGTGCATACGTCTCATCATAATCTATTCTTTCTTCTTGATTGAAATCTTAGACTACAAGTCGAGTCTTGTTTCTAGTGATGATTCCGGACTCATCCTTCTTATTTCTAAAAACCCATTTTGTTCTAATAACAGCATGATCTTTGGGTTTAGGAACAAGTGTCCAAACATCATTTCTTTCAAATTGATTTAGCTCTTCTTGCATAGTTAGAATCCATGATTCATCAAGCAGTGCTTCGTCAATATTTTTAGGTTCAATATGAGATAGAAAAACAGTGTGATTACAAATATTTCTAAGAGATGATCGAGTACTTACACCTCGTGAAGGTTTTCCTAGAATTTGTTCCACTAGATGATCTTTCACATGTTTCCACTGTTTGGTTGCATCTTGTACTAAGTCTTGATGATCTTTACTGTTGTCTCCATGTTAGATTTCTTCCATTGTATTCTTTTTGTTGAGATTGAGACTATTTATGTTATTTGTACCTTCTGATTTTTCATCAATAGATTTCTTGGAGAGTAGAGGGTTTGATTCATCAAATACTACATGCATAGATTCTTGTACAGTCAAAGTCTTTTTATTGAATACTCTATAAGTTTTACTATTTATTGAATACCCAAGAAAGATACTTTCATCAGATTTTGCATCAAAATTTCCTAAATTATCTCTATCATTGAGTATAAAACATTTGCATCCAAATATATGAAAGTAACCAATGCTGGACTTTTTATCATTCTAAAGCTCATAAGGGGTTTTATCTAAGTTAAATCTTAATATAACTCTATTTATAACATAACATGCAGTACTTACTACTTCGGCCCAAAAATAACTAGGTAAACTATTCTCATTAAACATTGTTATTGCCATTTCTCAAAGAGATTTATTATTTCTCTCTACTACCCTATTTTATTGAGCAGTTCGAGGAGCAGAAAAATTATGTAGAAAACCATTTTCATCACAAAAAAACTCAATATCTTTATTGACAAACTCTTTCCCCCTGTCACTTCAGATGTTTGAAATAGTATAACTATATTCATTTTGAATTCTCTTACATAACTTAGTAAATGCATTATATACCTCATTTTTATGAGCAAGAAGGATAACCCAAGTATATCTAGAGAAATCATCAATAATAACAAATGTATAATATTTTCCTCCCAGACTCTCAACTTTGTTTGGTCCAAAAAGGTATATGTGTATTAGTTGCAAAGGTCTAGTAGTGGAAATATATTTATTGATTTTGAAAGAAGTCTTTGTTTGTTTACCAAACTGGCATGTATCACAGATTTTGTCTTTAAAAAATTTACTTTTGGCAAACCTCTCACAAAATCATTTTTTGAAAGTTTGGAAATAAGTTCCATGTTTGCATGACCTAACCTTTTATGCCATAACCAATTATTTTCATATTGAACTGATAAACAAATAGCATCTTGTGAGGCAATTTCTTCAAATTCGATTGTATATACATTATTGTTTCTAAGAGCAATAAAACAAATATTGCAATAATGATTATTCAAAATAATGCACTTATCCTTTGTGAAAGTAACAGTAAATCCTTTATCACATAATTAACTTATACTCAAAAAATTATACTTTAGACCATCAACAAGTAGAACATCTTCAATTATGAGAGAAAACTTCTTACCAACTTTACCTATTCTCATTATATTCCCTTTTGAATTGTCTCTAAATGTCACGTGTCTTTCTTCTTTAGAAGTGAGGTCAATGAATTTAATTTTATCTCCTATTATGTGTCTTGAGCATCCGCTTTCTCAAAACCATTTACTTTTACCTATGGAGGACTTCATGCATACCTGTAAAAGTAATTAAAATAATTTTTCTTGGTACCCAAGTTCTTTGGGTCCTTTATATATTAGTATTAAAGGAAACAAGATTTTTTTGTACCAATATGGCCCTAATAGTCATTGTATGTCTTCTTCTAATAGGACAAGCATGATAATTATGATCATTTCTATTGCAAAAACTATAAATAACATGTGACATATTTGAAAATCTTGAGTGATAATATTTTTCTTTAAAAAAGTTATTTTTATGAAAAGAATTTTGAAAATCTGATTTTGATTTAGTCGATTTATCAAAGAAATTTTTATAGGGTTTAAAATTTTCTTTTGGCATATATCCCAAACCTACCTTATCAAAAATATATCTTTGACTAACAAGAAATTTTTCAAAATTTCTTTTTCCATATATAAAGTTTTCAATAATCTTTTCTAAATCAGTCACTTTATTTTTCAGCTCATCATTTTTATATTTTGAAACTATATTTTCTTTTCTTAAAATATCAATTTTATTTGTTAAAGAGGAATTTTTCTTTTTCAAAGTGGTATACTTGATACCCAATTTTTCAAATTTCTCATATACCTCTTCCAAAACATTTTGTAATTCTTCATAAGAAAGATTTTCAATATTTTCGAAATTTATTACCTCAAGATCATCTTTAGCCATAAGACAAAGATTTGCAGATTCTTCATTACTTACGTCGTTGTCTGAACTACTTGAATTATCATCTCATGTAATTTTCATTGCTTTCTTACCTTTGTATCAATCTTTCTTTAGTATGGGACAATTTGCCTTAATATGTTCTGACTTTTTGCATTTATAACAAGTTAATGAGTCGTTTTTACCTGTATCTTTATTGAAAATTTTTTTGAAAGATTTCCTTGGATGAGCTTTATTTTTTTTTAAGAATCTCTGAAATCTTCTTGTGATCATTGCAATTTCTTTATCTTTGTTATCGCTTTCCTCGTCTTCATCGCTTTCACTTTCGTGAGGAACAGTTTTGAGTGTCAAGCTCTTTTTTTACTTTTCTTCTTCTTCTCCTCTTTTCAATGTGTACTCATGAGTAATAAGTGACCCAATAAGTTCATTTACTTTGAATTTTTTAAGGTCTTTAGCTTCAAGAATCGCGGTCACTTTTGATTCCCAACGTTTTGGAAGAAAGTTGAGAATTTTTCTTATTATCTCCAAGCTAGAATAAATTTTTCCAAGAACTGTCAAGCTATTTATAATATTAGTAAAACGAGTATACATAGAAGAAATAGATTCATCATCAATCATTTTAAACATTTCATATTTATGCGTAAGAATATAAATTTTTGATTATTTGACTTGTGCAATTCCTTAATAAGTTACTTCCAAGTTATCCCAGATTTCCTCTGCTATCATGCAAGTCATTATTCTGTTAAATTCATTGTCATTGGGAGCATTATACAGAAGATTCATAACCATTACATTCAATGTATAAAGTCTATCATCTTCACGATCCAACTCTTCTTTTTCCTTGTTGACTTTTACTCCATCAACAATTTTTGTTGGAATATAAGGCCTATTTACAATATATTTTCAGATTTCTCGACTTTAAAACTGGAGAAATACTCATTTTATCTTTTTAGAAAGTATAATTGTCTCCACAAAATAGCGGAGGCCGACTATTGGATTAACTTTCTGCAAATGTAGATGCAATGTTAGCCATATGATCTTAACTCAACAGATAATTAATCTTATAATAGAGCCCTTACTCTGATACTAATTGTTGCTCAGATGACTAACACAAGAGGGGGGAGTGAATTGAATTATATTAAAAAATTAATACTTATAAACCAAATATACAATATAAACATAATATGAAGCAGTAGGAAATATAAAGAGTAAGGGTAAGAAAAAGCAAACTCGATATTTTAATGAGATCTAGCCCCACTGCCTACATCCTCGTCTCAAGCTACCCCTTGAGGACCATAAATTCACTATTAAATCTCATTCAGGTGGAAATAAAAACCTATTATACCTTTGAGTAACACCGCTACAAAAAATCCGAGTAACACCTCTACACTTACAATTACCTCACACTTGGTGATTCAACTATTCCTTATGTAAAACACCTTCTACACAAACAAGGGTTATACGCACCCTCTTACAAATACAAAAGCTGATAGTGGATAGGTTATCATAATACACTTCTCAATGAGTCAAATAAAAATAATACAGTGCAACATATATCTCTCTCACAATGAACAGGGATTAAGGCGCAAAACTTAGAGAAGAAAAAATGAGAGCATTGAAAGAATGATGCAAAACTTAGCAATTGATGTGTAAGCTCTTGTTGTAATTTTTGCAAAACTCAAATGAGCTATTTATAGGCAAATGAGTCTTCATATTCAAATTTAAAAATGTTCACATGTCAAATAAGAGCACTATTCACTTTTCAAAAGATTCAAATAAAAACATCTCCTTTTATATTTGTCCAAGACAACTCCATTCATTTTTCAAAGAAATCAAACACAATCTTTTACTTTTCATACATGACAAAATAAGCATGATTTATTTTTCAAATCAAATCATCTTCTTTTGCATATGTCAAAAAAACACAAAACTACCCTTCAAGATTTTTAAACAAAATTATCTATCTTTTACATTTGTCAAAAAAATACACAACCACCTTTCAATATTTTCGAACAAAATCATCTATCTTTTACATTTGTCAAAAAAACACACAACCATCTTTTAAGATTTTCAAACAACACATTCACATGTTAAAGATGACAATCAATCATCTTACAAATTCAAATCTTTATGCATATGTGAAAAAAAAATTTAATTAAATATTTTAATAAAGTTATGCAAATGTAAAAAATGCAATTTGATACTTTATGAGAAAATATTAACTTTGAGCCTTAATCCAATTTCAAATTTTAAGAGATGTACACAATTACTTTATGAGCTTCATTTGTAGACTTGATCTTCTTTTTGCTCATACTTGATTTCTTGATGTGCTTAGCTCTCTTCATAAGTAGACAATTTGAGCTTGAGTTTTAAATTTATTTCTTATCATCAAAATCTATACGTAGATATGAGACTTGAAACCTTGAGTTCTACAAGGGGTTTGAGCTCTTTCTTGAAGAGAAGAACCGAGATGTCAACGAGGTTCAGGACTTGGAGGCCAGGATGATGGATGCCGACATAGGGCGATGCCAAGCAGACCTGACTGTTCCATAATTGCATCGTGCTCCACTCTATAGATCAGAAACTATGACTCGGGGATTAATTATACCGGGATTGGGCTTGTGCCTCAAAAGCCAAGGTCAAGAAACTTGGGTCCCAGCTCCGTTGCACGCTTGCAGCTCGTGACGAAACTTGAATGTATGGTTATAATGAAGGTCTTGAGTGGATGTTGGACCATATGCTGGCTAACCCTATGGGGGAACTGATAAGGGTTAACCTTTGTTCCTTGGAGCCTTGCCTAAAGGCTTTCCAATTCAGTCAGCCCCTTGGCCGAGATGAAATTCTCTTAGCATTATCGACGCCCCTCCTCCCCTTTGAAGTTCCTAGATTCTTGCTCTCCTTCCTTTTGTTATTAGTTAGTTGTATATTTTTGTACTTTGTTTGGCCGAGGTGCCCTATGTATTCAGAAATGTGCTTAATGAGAATGGCCCGCCTGTTTCTTCAGTGTTGTGTTTGTTTGCGCCCTTTTTTTATGGTTACTTTTGATCGTAATGAGTCTCTAGGCATGACTTTTCCATGAAGGCCGACAAGTCAATTGACTTGTGCTCAGTTCAGGTTGTATGGCTAGAGCTCGGAGTTTGGACCCTAACCTTACATCGTGTCAAGTCTAGGGACAACTTTTTCGCACGAAAGCCAACAAGTCAAAGGACTTGTGCTCAAGCTAGGTTGTATGGATGGGGCTTAGGGCTCGGATCCTAATCTTATATTGTGGCAAGTTTAGGGACTCGACATTTTTGTCCGAAGGCCAATAAGTCAAGGGACTTGTGCTCAGGCTAGGTTGTGTGGGTGGGGCTCGGGACCCAAACCCTAACCTTACATCATGGCGAGTTTGGGAACTCGACTTTTTCATACGAAAGCCAACAAATCAAGTGACTTGTGCGCAGGCCATGTTGTGTGGGTGGGGCTCGGGGCCTAGACCCTAACCTTACATTGTGGCGAGTTTAGGGATTCGTCTTTTTCACAAGAAGGCCAACATGTCAAGAAACTTATGCTCAAGCTAGTTTGTGTGGGTGAGGCTGGGGACTCGAACCCTAACCTTACATTGTGGCGAGTCTAGGGACTAGACTTTTTCGCACAAAAGCCAACAAGTCAAGGGACCTGCTCAACCCATGTTATATGGGTGGGGCTCGGGGCCCAAACCCTAACCTTACATTGTGACAAGTTTAAGGACTTAATTTTTTCGCACGAAAGCCAACAAGTTAAGGGACTTGTGCTCAAGCAAGTTTGTGTGGGTGGGGCTCAAGGCACAGACCCTAACCTTCATCATGTTTAGTTTAGGGACTCAGCTTTTTCGCATGAAGGCCAATAAGTTAAGGGACTTGTGCTCAAGCCAGATTATGTGGATGGAACTCAGGGCCCGAACGCTAACCTTACATCATGGTGAGTCTAGGGACTCGACTTTTTTGTATGAATGCCAACAAGTCGAGAACTTGTGCTTGGGCTAGGTTATACAGGTGGGGCTCAAGACTCGAACCCTAACCTCACATCATGGTAAGTCTAGGAATTCGAACTTTTGGCACGAAGGCCAACAAGCTGAGGGACTTGTGCTAAGGCCAGGTTGTGCGGGTTAGGCTTGGCACTCGAACTCTAACCTTACATCGTGGTGAGTCTAGGAACTTGATTTTTTTGCATAAAGGTCAACTAGTTAAAGGACTTGTGCTCAAGTCTGGTTGTGTGGGTGGGGCTTGGGGCCCAAACCCTAAACTTACATCGTGGCGAATTTAGGGACTCAAATTTTTAGTCAAGAATTTGTGCTTAGGCCATTTTGTGCAGGTAAGGCTCGGAGTCTTGACCCTAACCTTACATCGTAGCGAGTCTAAGGGACTCAACTTTTTTGTACAAAGACCAACAAGTCAAGAGACTTGTGCTCAAGCCAAATTTTGTGTGTGGGGCTCAATGCCCGGACTCTAACCTTACATCGTGGTGAGTCTAGGGACTCGACTTTTACATTGGAGAGTCATGCAGTTTGGCTAAGGTGGGTGTAGGCAAAGGTTGAGAAAGAATGCACAAAAATTTTATTGAAATTTTACAGATTACAAGGAGAGGACATAGTTTGTTTACAAAATATTGCTCCCATTGTTCCATATTCCACCGACTTGGAGTTCGCAACTTTCTTAGTCCTTGAGTGGGTAGGGGCTTGACCTTTCTTTAAGACGCGGACCTCTTTGGATTCGAGCTTTAGTTCCTGTGTATAGCGTTCCCTCGCCATCTTTTGTTTGCCCCGACCTTTTCCTACTCCTGCGGAGGTCGAAAATTTCATCTTCAATGGTACATTGAAGTGATTGCCCGGAGGCAATTCAGGGTTGGTTGGCCAGGATGTCATTGTAAGAGCATCCTCATTGGCTTGGCCAAATGAGAAGGATGGCTAAGCTTTGTATGATTTGTGCCAAAAGGAGTCCACATTGGATTGGGCATTTTAAAAATAATTTGGATTTATTTTATAGTGTTTGGCCAAATATAGAAGACTATAGTTGCTTAGTCAAACATTAAAAAATTACTTATCACTCCAACCAAAATTTGATAAAAATAAATTAAATAATTACAAAATGTGATAAAAATAAATTAAATTACAAAATTATAAAATGTGATAAAAATAAATTGCAAATCCAATGTGATAAAAATAAATTAAATAAAAAATTATTAATTTAATAATATTTTATTTTTATATAGAGAATGAATGGCTAATTTAATGTGAGCCTTGGATTTAAATTGCAAAAGTAAATTCAAAGAAATGTGATATGAGCTAAATTTTGAAGATTTATTTGGCCAAGCCAATGAGGATGCTCCAAGAGGAAGGGGCTTTTACTACCAAGAAATTCATTATCGCGGATGCCACCTATGGGGCCGTCCTGATGAGGATTAAGAGGGTGATGGCCCTGATTGGCTAGAGGATGTCCCCTATGAAGCATTTGGGTGGCGTACGGGCCAAGAGCAATCTATTCGGGGTGATCCCCATTCGGGTGAAGGTTTCACAATACAAGATATCTGCAGAGCTGCTGTTAACAATCAGCACCATTCAGATGCGTAGTTGGGCATCTGAGCAGAGATGTTGAGAGCATCGTCATGGGGGCACATAACTCCCTCTTTGTCCCTTTCCATGAAGGTGATGAGGGTGGTCCTTGGGGCAACCCCTTGAGCTAGGAAGGGCTTTTCTCATCGTGAATACTTTCTCATATTTGCTCGTAGAGTGTGGGGTTTTTAGGTTGAAGATGAGGTCTCGCCCTCGGCGTACCCCCTGCTATTGTCCGGATCTCACCGATGGGGTCGTGCCTCTGTGTGGGTTTTTGTGGTGGGGGCTTTGCAGGGGCGTCTATCCTCTCTGAGTCCCTCTATGCTTATGCTCTGCTACATCTGTGTGAGTCCATCTCACCTCTCATCTTCCCACCAATTGGAGCCTCTGCTTACTTGAGAAGTAGTCTTCTATTAGTTGGTGATAGGTGCAGTAGTTGGGAAAGCGTTGCTGCTCCCACTGTGGTTGGGACTCCGCTCATTCTCCATAGCCAGGATGGAGTGCATGTGCCTTCTGAATCGTCTTCTTGGTGTCTGGGCCACCCCATGCCTTGCCTCCACATGTTTCTTGTCGTTCCCTCCCTAGTTGCCCCTTCTTACAGTCCATCTGTCTGCCTGCTCAAGCTCGGACTGGCAGGGGGCGATAAGTGCTCAGAGGGTATCTTTAGCATTGATGAAGCTGTCGACATGGTCCATGAATTCTCCCAGCGTGGTGGGTGTTTGCCGAGCGATTTCGATCATGAAGGGATTTCACAGCCAAATCCCTCTAAGCAGGGTTGTCGAGGTGATTTTCTCATCTTGATTATTCGTTGTTATTTGCTCTTTGTTGAAATCCCCCAAATATGACTTTAGGCTCTCGTTCGAATGCTGCTTCACCGTCAGGAGATAGATGGTGTGACCCCTCCTTTTCTAGTTTGCATGAACTGAGTTAGAAAGAGACATGCCAACATGCCGAAGTTATTCATGGTGCCAGGTGGTAGGGAGCTAAGCCACATCCTTGTGGCTTCCCTCAAGGTGAGGTGGAAAGCCTTAGATGTCGCTTGTCTTGGAAATCGATGGAGGGTAATATGGGACTTAAATGTGTCCAAGTGGTCTACCGAGTCCTTGATTCTATCGCAGGCCTCAATCTCAAGGACCTTGAACCTCAGTAGGAGAGGGGTCGCCATGACCTCCGCACTATATGGTAGACTATTACTGCTGAGTAGCTAGTCCGCAGGGGACAATGTGTTTATGTGCTTGGCCATATCCGCATACTTGTCCCAAGTTCTTGGAGTTTGAGGTTGTAACAACCTGACAATATGAATAATTCGATCTTTCGATTCTTTTTATATTATTAGATAATTTTTTTGTTATTATTAGTATTCTCAATTTGATTGGATTATATGATATTAATAAGTTGCTTGTCTTTCAAATACAGATTTTTATTATAGTTATTATGTTTTTTATATTGTTAATATTTTTATTTTATTAATAATAATCTTTCTTAAAGGGCTTAAACATTTTGAGACCTTCTATCAACTCTCACATCTTGATCCTCTCGAAGAATGAGTGCAGAAGTTTTCATTTTTGGTTATAAATCTGTTTTCATCACTTTAGTTTCCATTCATCATTTTGGAATAGATTTCTTAGTGATTTTTTTGTAATCGACTTAAGCCACGTTTCTTAGCTTCAATTGAATCAGTTCTTCTGATAATGAACGTACTCACCCAGGGGAAAACCAACACGACTTCTACGGTCTACCCATACCCAAGAAGCACGGCTTCCCTCATTGGAGGGTTTCCTCATAACGACTCATACGAACAGAATCATTACTCTTGAAACCATGAGTATGCATGACTTTCTTCACCACTAAGACTTTCTAAGAGTTTCCTAATCAACTAAACTCAATATATATATATATATATATACATACGCTTAACCTCATAAAAGGGGAGAGCCTGGAAACACCACCCAGTCGGCAACAACCCACCATCGAATTAGATGGAGAAGAAAAGCCCAATCCTTCCTTACAAACGAAAAGCATGCACGTAAGCCATGGAGGAGTCTCCGTCATCGCCTGACACCACTACGACTCCGACGTGAGTTACTTTACTCCTTCACATCAGCCAACAACCAAGAACCACCAAAACTCACCCACGATACCCCTCACGGAATCCTCTACTTTACACACAAAACACCTTTGTTTTAGCAACCCAAAAACATAGCCACGCACGTAAGTCTCTAACGCTCCTGATCCCAGAAGCCACCAATTGACACATGGAATCAACGACCCAAAGGACAATGGCACCTTGAAAACCTAATCGCGACGGACATCAGGTCATAAGCTTGAAACAGCCATTGTTGTTACTCCACAAATCAGAGTGGCCATAGCCCCACGTTCTCCTTGAACAGCCACCATACCTCCACGAAAACCACTGCACAAAGCTCTTGGAGCACCGAAGACCTCCGTCCAGCCACCATTGTCTCACCTAACTCAACCACGAGCTCCTCCTCCCTTTCAGTGACAAGGTACGAAGTGAGATTTAGGAAGCAATATAACGAGGTAAGTAATTTGATCACAAATTAGGATCCTCACAGTTTAACTTATATTATTAGAACCAGTTCTTTGGAAGCCCATTTTTATGAACCATTCATACAAGCATGTCACTCAGCACAGTACACGATCATGCCATTTCATCATCATGTTCAGTTTCAGAAATTTACAATTATTTATATCAGTATGTATATCATGCATCTCATGTTACATAAGACACGTAAGCTATTTAAGATAAGGTGCAAGATAAAATCAGATCAGTTAATTAGTTAATCAAATGAACATTCAGATGCATGGTACCAATGCAATTCAGAACAGTGTAGATGTGCAAGTCATAGACTCAAATGTGGTCCACCGTAGTATGTCAGAATATTGCACAGTCGGTTTCTTTGCTGCAGTTGAGGAATTAGTGTACAATCAGCTCAATTAAATTAGTTAAATTAGTCAGATCAGTCAGTTAAATCAAATCAATCAGTTAATACAGATCAGTCAATCATGCATAGCATAAGAATTAGTATGAACACTCATCTTTTAAGTTCTCAGCATGAAAATTCTATAAAAAACCTTATGTTTATTATGTTTACGTTGTGATGGATTTCTTACTGAGTTTTCGACTTATTTTTATTTATTTCATATTTTTTTAAACCACCTAGGTTAGAATGATGATCAGTGCGAGCAGGCAGGTCAGGCTTAGATGGAGCAATTGAAATGAATTTCAGACATTTATCTTAATTATTAAATCATAAATCTCTTGTTGGGTTTATTTTATGAAAAATCATGTGACACTTCTAACCAGCGGGAATGGGGTGTTATAGAGGTACATTTGGCGCCTTTCTTCTTCGGTCACGTTGACCTCTAGGTCACACCTAGGCTTTGAGTGGCGGTTGTGATCACCGCCCTTAAGGACATCACTGTTGCCCCTCACAAGGCGTTGTTTTCTTGGTGGAGTGCTCCATCAGCTTCTTCATTGTTTCTGCCATTTTGTTGGTTCTTGCTGCATCCATAGCCCCTAATTGTCCTTCTTCCAAATAGGAGGCTTGGGATTGTGTGGTTGCTGGCATCCAAGTACAAACTACTATAGGAAAAGCAATCCCACAAACGACGCCAATTGTTGAAGTCATGTTCCGCGAGCCTGGGTAATGCCATTTACAGGTGCTCCATCATCTACTTGCACGCATAGATGGTGAGAAGGGTGGCTCAAGGAGCTGTGGTTCTTCCAATGCCTAAGTCAGTATGGATAAGGGATGAGAGTTCAAGTACTAGACAGTTAGGGAGTAAGAGATCATATAGATCGCACTTGTGAGGTCTATGGGGTATTTATATATCTGCGAGGAGATCTTTTGACAAGGAGCTTGGGGATGTTGTTCGTCCCTCAGGTCGAGCTCCTTTGTCAGTCTGCTATCTAATAGCAAGTCTCCTTGTTGTGCCGTACCGTGCCTCTCTGATGAAGCATTAAATGCGGCGTGGCTTCCTTAGACATGGTCGTACTATATGGGACTATTCTACCGTTGTCACTCTAATGTCTAGGCAGATCTACATAGGTAGGCTTTGTATAGCTACTGATTTCCACGCCTTATTCGTGCTTGGCATCCCTAACGGGCCCTTTTCTTAGCCCTCAGGTAGTGGTCTGGGTTTTAGGTTTCGAGGCTCTATTGAGCTGAATAGGTTAGGCCCAAAGGGATTGGGATTTCACCCCACGAGCCCCAAGCCAGCACCAAAAACTCAATTCCCACCATACCCGTATGCAAGGAATTCACAGGGTATTATGTAGGGGGAAATCCCAAGTCGTTTGGGCCTAACCTTGTTAGCCCAACAACGCCTCAAAGTCTAAAGTCCAGACCACTACTTGAGGGCTAGGTAATGGGCCCGTCTTGGACGCTATGCACGCACAGGGCATGGGAATTAGTAGCTGTAGAGCCAACCTGCGTAAAGTTATCTAGACATTTGAGTGCCAATGCTAGAGTAGGCCCAAATAGTACGGTCATGTTAAAGGAAGCCACACCGCATTAAATAAGAATCACTCCACATTTAATGTTTGGTCGAAAAGGCACGGCACAACACGACACGACAAGGAGACCTGCTATTAGGCAGCGACTGACAAAGGGGCTCAACTTGGGATACGAATGACATCCCCAAGCCTTTCTGTCAAGAGATCTCCTCACAGACATATAAAACCCTACACGCCTCACATGTGCGACCTATCTGATCTTTTACTCTCTAGCTTTCTATTACTTAAATTTTCATCTCTTATTGATACTGACTTAGGCATCGAAAGAACCATAGCTCTCCTAGCCACTCTTCTCACTCTCTACGCACATAAGTAGATGACAAAGCGCTTGCAATATGATGTTGTCCAAGCCCACAGAACAAGTCATCAACAAGATCAATCAGTAATTTTTGATACGACCTGTGAATTCTACATAAAATTAATAGATTAGGGTCAATGATTCTTACTTCTTTAATTAAATGGATAGAATTAAGAATAGCTCATATGCGATTCGAATACAATAACAATTGTGGTCATGACAAACAAATCTAACACTGACTCAACATATAATTAACAAGTTAAGAGTCCAGGCCGAATCCGATTTATTTAATTAAATAAGTCGAGTTAAGGTATAAATTTGACTTGACATAATCCAAACTTGATATTAGAGCACGATTTGTTAATTCTAAGATGTGTATGTCTGAGAGGGATTGGGAAAAATTGAGAGGCAAATTTCACATGAACCATATTGTTAATGTTGCTTTGTAAAAGATGAGGTAGGGCTATCAACTTATCGTATTCTAAAATAAAGGTACTTTTTTCATGGTTATGAGATTTGTGCCATGAATGTGACCAGAAAAACGCACAAGTACATTTCTTATTGACAATATGGTGTTTTTAATCTTTCTCCCAGGTCGGCTCCCCAAAGTTGACAATGGCTTAGAATTTATAATTATAATAAGAGTAACGTTACAAACGACATTTATATTCTATTTTCATCTTATTATATACAATTATTTTTTTTTATCATTCATAGATCGCCTCTTATTTTTTAAATAAAAATTTAAAAATTAATAAACAATAATACTAGGTGGGATAAAATTAGTAGGATGAAAATTGCTTGAATTAAGAACTAAGTTAAAATAAGATAAACATATATATAAAACGCGTCTCATGTATTTATGCGAAAATCTCTTGTCATTTCTGTAAGAAAAAAATAAAGTCTATAATTAAAAAGAAATAAATTCTAGATGGAAGGCAAGGAAATTAATTCAAAGTAAGAAATATTTAGAGATAAATAAATAAACTGATATGCTGATTTTTTTGGCTATAATTAGTTTTGAAAAGATGTAAAGACTTGAATGCAGGATTTTGCTATTATTAAAAAAGAATAATATTCTATATCTATTTAGTTTGCTCATTAATTCCAAAAACTATATTATTATTTTTAAAAAAAGTTTTGAATAAGATGTAAAGATTTATTCTATATTTTGCTTTCCATAATATAACATATATCATTTATATCTTCCATTTAGATTCGTTCTGAAGGTCCTACAATCAAATCGAACATACGTGTCAAATCTTAGTGCTGTCGTTTCCTTGTCGTGTGCAATTTGAAATCGCTATCCTATTCATTCTTTCCAATTTTTGCTCTTTGTTTTTAAACCCTTGTGGAATTTTCCACATTACATGACACCAGCACAGATTAATCTTGAATGGGAAAGAAAAGAAAGGATAAGAGAAGAGCAACAACCATGCATTTTAGCTCGTGAGCAATATACGCCTCTTTCAATTCTGTTTTTAATTTTCTACTTCTCATGCATATGGTTGTCCGTTAACCAGGGTCGAGTCTTCTCAAATTCTGATAGTGCTTTAAGGGCTAGTTTGGGTACGTGGTAGCCACTATTTATTATTATTATTATTTATTTATTTATTTATCTATTTATTTATTACTATTATTTACTGTTATTTAAAATTTTATTATTATTTCTTCACTACTATTTATAGATCAATATATCACTTATCTACTCAAACACAACCTAAAAACACTAGTACTTAGTGAATTCGCTAAAGTTAAAATTCAGCTAAAATTTAGCAGTTCAAAATATATCAAGAGTAGCTAAATCAACAATGATTTTATTGTTGGCTATTTGGACTGTCCAAATAAGTGTGAATCCGACTGTTCATTTATTTTTACCATTATTTTATTACAAATTCTTTTAGTATGGTAGTTCTCTCACTTTTAGTATGTTTATAGTGCGATTTATATTTTTTGAAAATTTACATGAAAATCATTAAGTGTTGTGGGGGTAACTTCCTGTATTTGTGAGTTTCCCATTCAACATTGTCGATTTTGGATAAGAACTTGAAGTAATCTTTTTTCATTTATAGGAATAAAGAGATGTACTACATAGAATCTGAACTAGGGCTGTAAAAAGATCTGATCAGATCGGTGGATCGGACCGGACCGGTTGTCTCGGATCGAGACCAGACTGGACCGAATGGAATTCAGTCCTGTCCGGTCCAAATTTTACATGGACTGATTAATTCTGGTCCGGTTCCGATCCAAAGGATTTCTCTCTCTAGACCGGACCGGATCGGACCCCACATATATATATATATTTATATATGTATATATAAAAATAGTATATAACTTATAATATTAATATTAATATAAATTAATATATAATATATATTAACATATAATATATATTAACATATAAATATATAATATATACTCTTATAATATTAACATATTATTATTTATTGGTTGACTAATTGTAATATAAAAATATAAATTATAATATATCTATATAGAATATTCGTAATAACTTATAAGTAATAAGTATATTATTATTATTCAATATATTATTACTAATTTATCACTATTTACTAACATATAAATATATAATATACTAATGTAATAGTGTTATTAGTTATAATTTACTAACATACTTAATATATAATATATACTAACATATTAATATATAATATATATTCTTATAATATTAACATATTATAATTTATAGTAGTTAAATTTGGGCTAAAAAATATTTGATCATTGTAAAATTTTATATTAAATTTAGTCCATTAAATCATATGAGGCACTCCTGGACCGGACCGAACTGCCCCTAGACTGAATTGGACCGGATCGGTATGGACCGAACTCCTGTTCGGTCCGGTCCAGAGTGAGAGAATTTTTGGACCGAATGAAATTGGTCTACAAATTTTTCGGACTGGACCGGACCATTTACATCCCTAATTTGAACACGAGCAAATTTAAATAAGGTGAATCCAATAATATTTATTATTCACAGATAATTATAAATGTTGTAGGACACATGATTGGACCAAAGTTAATGGTTGGAGTCTTTAACCTCAAATTGTAAAGAAAAAAAATCTCTTAAAGTTTAATATATAGAAGGTACTTTTATAAAAAAAAAAAACTCTACTTGTAAGCAAATTTGTGTACCAATATATGCATTAATATTGAGGTAGATATATAAACTTTGATAAAACACTTATATTTAAAATAAAATATATGAAGACAATTAATAAATATGTATTAATATATAGATTAATCTACAAATAATTTGTATGTAGCATCACTCTTTTATAAAGTAGACTTTTAAAAATCAATTTTAAACTAAAACTATGTATATATATATCTTGATTTGTTATTGCAGTACAACACATATAATTTTTTGCCGCAACAAGATATTGAGGAAAAAAATTCATTTTTTGTCGTAAAAAAAATCTTTGTGACAAAAATCTTTTGTCATTGGATTTGTGGATAAAGAACTCCAAATTATGTGTTCTTGCCGCAAGCTTACTTTTGTCACGTAAGCTTACTTTTTGCAAATAAAAAATTTGTGTGGCAAAAGTTATGCATATACAAAGAGAAATATACACATGAAATGTATAACTTTTGGCATTATTCTTAAGTCAAAGCTAGAAGGGTATTGACAACGTTTATAAAGACAGGATGAGGGAAATATGACAACGTTAAGAATAACAACATCTCGAAAGTCACTTGAAATGGTTCATGGGAACCAATAATCTTGAACCAATAGAAAAACAAACTAGTTTGATTAAATCTGAAAAAAAATGTTTAAGAATAATGAAATTACATAAATTTCTAATTTTAAGAAAATATAATAACATGAAATTTGTTTCCTACTGTTTTTACTTTTGAATTTACGTTCTCTAATTCATATATATATATATATTTTTTGTTTGGACAATAATAAAATAATAGAAAACCGAGTAGAGTAATTGCCAAAGTTAAAAAACAAATAGTTACAATGAGAGATATTTAAGTCAGAATCTTGTACAAAAAAGATCTTATACCACATATTTTATATATTTTAATATTATAAAAAAATAGATATATTGTATAATGTATTAAAATTATAAATTTTATTTTTTTAATAAAAAATATGATCATTTGCACAACATATAACTGTATTTAATTTTACCATAAAAAAAACTACATTTGGTGTTATTCCAAAAAAAAAAAAAAACGTATTACAATATTACTGTATTAAAATATATTAAATCCTGAAAGAATGTGCGGCTACAACTAAAGTTCATCGCTCTAACTAACCAAAATAATAATAATAAAAATCCTAGTTCACTTGGCATTCTCACCCTCCTTTCAAACCACAAGTACAGACACCCCCCCCCCTCTCTCTCTCTCTTTTTCTCCTTTCTTTTTTATTATTTATTATTTATTCATGCTATATAGTACATATGCTCTGTTGATCTAAAGCCCTAAGATTTGCTACCATTGCTTTCCAACCTCTACTTCACACTCTCAAGGTTAATTTGAAGCTCTTTTCGACTTTTTCTTCGTAAAAATATTCCGCTAGGTTCTTATGTGCTTTGATTTTCGTTTACATTCTCGTTTTATTTTGCCGGCAATCAAACAGTGTTACTTCGAACACGTATGGAGTTTTCTTCGTTTCGCTTTGATTGCGGTGAAAGAACTTGAACGTTGATTTTATCTATTTGTTCTATGCAGATTATATGCTTTTGCTCTAGCTGTCTTTGTTTTTCGCTTTCTCTGTTTTGTTTTGGAAATGATCTGTTTGTTCGTAGTAAGCTGTGGAAATATGCGTGGCCGTGGGATTACAGTTTCTTTTAATATTTTGTTCTTTGGTTAATTTTTGAAACCTGGATGGACGACTGAATTGGTTCGAACAAGTGGTTTCATCTAGTTGTGGTGAACGAAATGCGTCAGATTAAAATTTCTCCCTTCTTTGCTCAGCTGATCAGTTTTTAGGCAGCCAAACAGTGTGTTATACCTTTTTGTATTACGTGCTAACTAAATATTTGATCTTATGATCTTTGTAGATCCAGTTCGACTTGTTATATAATCATGGCGAGAAAGATGCTTATTGATGGCGAGCTGAGCCAGCCTAATGCGGAGGAAGTCCACTGTGACTTTGATTTGTTTGTCATTGGAGCTGGAAGTGGCGGTGTTCGTGCGGCCAGATTTTCTGCTAATTATGGAGCCAAGGTATTGTCCCCTAGGATATGGAACGGGAAATGATTCATAATTATGATTTTTTAAAAGCTATTGATATGGAGAAGAAGATAACCTTTACCAATTTGTCTTATTATGTGGTTTTTTTGACAGCGTGGTTTTTATTGATTTTATTGCAGACTTAGGGATGTTTGGCAAACATGAGAATTCTCAAAACTTTTCATAATTTCATTCTCAAACATCACTCAAATGTAAAATATTTTTCAATTTCAAAATTTCAATTGTTTCATCTAATCATTACTTGATCATTATTTAACACAAAAATTAATACAATTTTTACAAACTTCAAAACAAAACAAAAAAATAATACAATTTTTATATATTTCAAAATAAAAATAATATTAAAAAACATATTCAAATAATTTTTTAATTTTTTAATATTTTTATTTAATTTTTTCTTTCTCCTTTTTCAAAACCCAATAAAACATCTTCGTGCAAACCATTTAACTACTATTCACAAAATTCTGAGATACTCATCAAAACATGCCCTTACATAGATTGTCCATCAGAGATTTTTTTTTCCCTTTTAAATGCATCTGATTATTTTGAGTTATCGTTAAAATGATTTTAGCTGTATATGAATCTTACCATCCTCTCTCCTTTTGATTGTTATTTCATTCTCTTTTCTCATGGAAGCATTTGATAGCTAAATGACGACTAGTTACTTTCTAATCCTGTTGCAAGGTTGGGATTTGTGAGCTTCCATTTCATCCAATCAGCTCAGAGGTTATTGGTGGAATTGGTGGAACGTGAGTCATTACAATTCTTTTCACTGGTTGCTCTTGACATTTGCTAAACTTCACTTGTCATGACCTATTAAAGGAGAGAGAGCTATTCTCGAGATAGCTATCTCTCTTTTAACAACAAATGTCGTCATTTAGACATTTGCTCTTTTCACTTGTTGACTAACAAATGTCTAGATGCTGCAAAATTTAAAACAACTATCTTTTTTCTTTCTTTTGAATGGCCAGAATATTGAGATTTTCTTTTTTGATAAGTTAAAACTTTATTCATCATAAAGGAGTAGGCGTAGCCTATGTACACAGGAAGTATACAAAAGAAACACCTAGTTACAAACCAAAGCTAAGAAAGAGAAGAGAAGAACTCATTGACTGCCCCCACCATTAAGAACAATAGCAGCAAACCAACTAAGCAAAGTACTGGTAAAATACTTCCAGATTTCATCTATATTACGTTCCCTATCAATAAAACACCTCTCATTTCTTTCCAACCAAAGGCACCACATAACACATAAGGGAATCATATTGCATGCTGCAGCCACTTGGGGGGAAGAAGAAAGGTTGGACCAGCTTGCTAATAAATCGACCACTGCTTTTGGCATAACCCAATTGAGATTTTTTCACTGCTCTCTTTTAATTTCCATTTTTTAAGGAATATCATGTGATATTTTTTTCTCAGTAATCACAAACTATTGGCATATCTTCTTCCTCATACTAGTGATCAATTTGGGTTGAATGTTTGCTGGTGGAGTTTGTTGATTTGCATGTTCATTTTGTTTATAGATGTGGGATTACATTGAGGAGAATAAATTAGAGTACTGAAATGTAAGAAGCTGCAGATATCTTACAAAAGATGCGGATGTTATGCAGTCAATAATTAAGTGGCAATTCATGATTGATATGTTCCAGTGATTTATAAATACTTGGGTTACTGAATAAGGAGTTTCTTTTGTGTTATTTGAGAATACCTTCTATAGGCATTAGTAATTAGTTTTAGCTTCCTTTTATTTGGCACATTAACATATTTCTACTGAAGCATGCTTGTAAAAAAAGATTATTAAATATACTTAAGCATGAATAAATTTGCTTTTGTAAGATCATTAGATCTGTTGCTGAAATGTGTAATATCCTGTACTTTGTGTCTCGATATGAGTTTAATATCATCTAAATAGATAATTAGTTGATTCTGGAACTTTCATTTTTCATGTTCGATTAGATTATGAACTCTAACTGAAAACGGCAGTCCTGAAGTAACATTGCTCATGTACAATGATGTTTCTTGTCCTTTGGTTTTCTAGGTGCGTCATTCGTGGTTGTGTTCCCAAAAAGATTTTGGTGTATGCAGCTACTTATGGTGGTGAACTTGAGGTGAGAATATTATCGAATATTAATAGTACATGAAGTATTTTTAAAATGTAAAAGTAATAACTCTGTAAGGATTATATTTTCTTTGGTCCCTTACCCCTTTTAAGTTGCCAAACTTAAAATGAAGAAGACGAAGAACCTTTGCGTGTTTTTGTTCCTCTGTTGGGGTCTTCTTTGCTATCATCTCACTGCATCTAGATCGCTTGTTTATCATGTTTTCCATTGACATGGTTCAAGTTCAATGCTTTGTTGAATAGTTATAAAAAAACATGCAAACACTTAAACCTCTAGAATTTTACTGGGTAATAAAAAACTAATCCGTGGATTTATCAAGTAACAGAATGTCTTCAAGCTTCTCAGGAAAGTCTGTTGGTGAACAAGCTGTGTTTGGTATATTGTTGTTCCTTGTGCTTTGTACTTACAAAAAAGATGTCCCTAGTTTAGTGTGTAGTGAGTTCTTTTTTATGTTTTTTTATTATTCATGACTAATGGACACTTTTGGATTTTTGTAGGATGCCCAAAATTTCGGGTGGGAACTGAATGATAAAATTGACTTCAACTGGAAGAAACTTTTACATAAGAAGGTAATTTTTTAATGTTCTATCTTGTAATATGATCAGTGACTGCGTGTTTACAATGCAGCTTCATGTTTCTTATTTTATCTTTAAAAATAAGTTTAAATGAAAAACATAATGAGATTAACAATAAATGTATTCATTGAAATAGTTGTTTCAGTGACTGAAGGTGGCTGCTAGGGCGCTACATTTGGATTTGGTGCTGTCTTAGTTGCCCTAATAATAGGTCTTTTAAGTCTTATACTAGTCTGAGTGGACATGGCCTCTCAACATAGGATTCTTTGCAGAATCATACATATTAGTTTATGTAAGGAGATTTTGTCCTCTATTGGAGATAGATTTAGAATGAGTTAAGTTTTTGAGAAAAGTGATTATTGTTTCCCCCGCCTTCTCTCTTCTTCCTAGCGGCTTCTTCTCTCTTTCTGAGCTTCTTCTTTCTCTATTCTCTTTGGCTTCTTGGATTTCCTCTCTTTACTTATATCTCTTCTTAGCTTCTTGTCTCTTTTTCTTCCTATTTCTTTTCAATGCCTTGTCCTACATCATGTAAACTCTCATCTTCTGCTAGAATTTCAAACTCCATTATGGTGGAAGTTATCCAATGGGACCGCCATGTAGTAAAAGCTTATGGAACATTCTTCGATCTATGGAGGAGCTATCTTAGCTACCCAAACATAGGATTGGCGGTTTTTCTATGACTAGCAATTGCCATCTTCCTATGACAAGTAGTTTCAAAACTATTGTTCTATGGAAATGTGAGACTCAGCCCATTTTTGAAAATTGTATTGATTCACGCTGCTCACTTGTATTTTTCATGCTATCTGTTTGAATCAATTCCCTTGTTTTGATTCTTAATCTTTGTAGTTCATCAAATATGTAAGAGTCACTCTGAAGGGATATTTGACTATGGCAATCAAACCAGACTTCCTTTTGAAGGATATTTTAAGGGAGGATTATAACACTTTGTTCAAGAATAATGTTAATTCTTCCAGGTTAAAACACTGCCAGAAGCTCTAATCCTATGGTTTTCAGCCATTGTATCTAATGGAAGCAATGTGCATGACTTTCTTTCCTTAGTTCAAAGTACCTAGAATGTATTTAGGCATTTTCGTTTGTATACATCCTGTGTACTTTGGCTATGACTTTTTATATTTACATTAATAAAGTTACTTCTTATTTATCAAAAAAAAAAGGGGAAGAAAGGGGATGGACCCAGGGGGTTCGGCCCAGTTTGTGGCTCAATAAAGGTTCCTAAGTCAGTAAGGTATGGGTGGGCCTTAAACCAAGATTGTAATCTAGCCACTGATAGGGCCCAACCCAATGTCCAATAAAATGAAAAAGAAAATAGGAGTTCTTCTAGTGGTGGGCCTGGGCCTGGGCTTGGGCCTTCCCAACCCAGGATCCTTTGCAGAAAGGAAAGTAGCCCTAGGGCTAATCCCAACAATAGCTCAAGCGTGCCTATACTTGAGACTGCGCTGCGGTGCTCGCTGATGGTGGAGAAGGTGGCGGCGAGTCCACAGACAACGCCGACGATGGTAGTGGGGCATTTCGATTATGTCCCATCGGTGCTGGGTCACAAGTTTGTGCGGATGGAACAAGTGATGGGCCTCTTGTCGAAGTTGGATGGTTTGTCGAAGTTGGATGGTTTCTCTCCATCGAGGGGAGGCTAGACGGCGTTGATGAGGCTCAACGACATGGGGTTGGCTCTGTTGAACTGCTCTGCATGACCCTATTTCGATTTTGAGGTGGAGGAAGATGGTGCGTGCTCTGACGAACTTACATTTTGTGGATGATGAGTTGGTTTTCCCTGATGTCTGTGGACAGATTGGGTTGTATGATATTTCATTAGAAGGAGAAACACAAGGAATTCAGTTTAGTAGGATGGAGGAACCTGTCCCATTAAATTATTGTTTCCCAGTTCAACCTAGTGTATCAAATTGGGGTTTTCATAAGGTGAGAGAGGTCCAAAAAAGTGTGGGGATTAAGTGTGATGGCTTTGCTCACATCCATTGAAGTGGGACATCAACAGGAAATTAAAGGTGAATCAAAGAAACATCGGGAGTTTAAAAGATTGATTTGGTTGATGAACACGGAGGGTGGCTCTAGCAGGGGTAGATCAAAAGGGAAAGGATTGGCCTTTCCCCAATGAAACCCGAAATTGTATTGTAGAACGTTTGTGGGCTCAACGAGGCTAGTAAGCATCTCCGTATTAGGAACATGCTCCTAAGTGGAAGGTGGACATTGTATGCTTACTATTGAAAATGTTTAATAGGGGAGTGGTGCGAAGTTTTTGAAGTGGTACTCATGTAAATTGGGTGTTTATGGACTCTAACGGGACGTCGAGAGGTGTTGTGGTGATGTGGGATAGGCAGGTGGCAGAGAAAGTGGAGGAATTTATAGGGCAATACACGGTAGCATGATTGTTTAAGTGTGTATGCGATAACTTTTTGTGGGCTTTCGTAGGTGTTTATGGTCCTAACTTAGATACGGACATAAGACTTTTGTGGGAAGAATTAGCTGGGGTCCATAGCTGATGGAATATGCCATGGTGTATTGGAGGAGATTTCAACGTTGTAAGATTTCCTAGTGAATGTTTTAGAAGTAGATGGCTGTGGCCAGCAATGGAGGAGTTCTCGGAGTGTATCTTTGATTTGAACTTGGTGGATTTGACACTAGCAAGGGGTTCTGCCACATGATCTAATAATCAGTCTTGGTTGTGGATAGACCGTTTCTTAATTTTATCAGAATGGGAAAATCATTTTCCGGATGTATGGCAAAAGCGTATACCCCATTTATGTTCGAATCATTGGCCTATTTTGCTTGATTGTGGAGGTCTACGTTATGGTTGACGGTATTGTAAATCTAAGAATATGTGGCTAAAATTGGAAAGGTTCATGGATAGGGTTAAACAGTGGTGGTCTTCTTATAAGTTCCAAGGTACTCTTAGTTTCATTTTTGTGGGTAAATTGAAAGCACTAAAAAGAGATTTGAAAGTGTGGAATATGAAGTCTTTTGGTAATGTAGGGGAGAAAGTTGCTAGAAATTTAGGAGTTAGATAGGCTTCAAGAGGTACAACCACTTACACAGGAAGAACAAAATCGAAAGTCTTTGCTGGTTGCATATCTTGAAAGGATGGTATTACTAGAAGCAATGTCTTGGCGTTTAAAATCAAGAGCATTGTGGTTGAGGGAAGGGGGTCAAAGCACGAGGTTTTTTCATAGAATTTCAAACTCTCATAGGAGGAATAACAACATCGAGATGCTGAAAATTGAAGGTGTGGATTGTAAAGATGAACAAGTCATCCACAATCATGTAGTTGACTTCTATGAGAAATTACTAGTTGAGCAAGTGGTATGTGGGCCTTCATTGGACGGGCTTGTCTTTGATACCATTGGGCTGAGCCATCGTGTCACGGTTGGAAATGGCTTTTGAGGAGGTAGAGATATATGAGGTTGTAAGGAAAATGGTCAAAGACAAGGCATTGAGGCCTGATATGGGGTTCTTTCAAAATTGTTGGGAAGTATTAAAGGAGGAGCTGATGAATGTCAGCATGATACGTTCATATGGGTGTAAATATGTGAAAATAGCCAGACGTAAATGTTGAAACAAGCAGTCAATTAGGTGTAAGTAAGTGTAAATATTTCAATGATAGCATTTTAGGCGCCACTAATTATGGCAACAATTATCTACAATTCCTCTATATAAATGAAAAAAAACCTACAGAAATGGTATTCAGACCAATTAACATGGTATTAGAGCATCTCTGATTTTTGTATCACTCATGCGATTTTTTATCGCAATTCTTAGGAGATTTTTTTTAGTATTCAGCAAGTTATTTCTTGCTCTTAGTAGGTGTTGCTACCTTCGGTTGTGTCAAACTGTGTGAGTTTGAGCTTCTCGGCAAGTTCTGGGCTGTTCTTGATACATCGACGTCCCAGCTCTTCAATTTTTCGATCGGGTGTTTCTGGGTTGGTGTTATCGGCAACTTCTGTCCATACCTTAGCAAATTTCGGCAAGAAATTCTCATGATTCTTGGCTCCCATCGATCTAATTTGAGGTTCCTCAGCAACTCTGTAACTTGAAGGCTGCCGACGCAGCCTTATCTTGTTCCTTTCGACATATCTATGGTTGTGTGGGTCTCGAAACAAAGGACTTTTTTCATTTCGGTGAAGTCTGTGCAGATTCTTGGTGAACCAGACGCGAAACGAACACTCAACCTTCTGATCTTGGAGTTTTGGCAGTGTTTCGGCATTTTGAGTTTTAGAGTCTATGATACTTAGGCTTTCGGTATAGCTTCTTTCTATTCTATTTCAATTCATTTGATTTGTCTTGAGTTTAAAAAAAAAAATTTGACACTTTTATATACCAGTATTTCGGATCCATCTAGTTAGGTTGTTTTTTTTTTTGTTTTGTTTTATCTTGAGTTTTATTTTATTGCGATGGACTC
The DNA here is from genome assembly GCA_036559045.1 of Platycarya longipes. NCBI lineage: Eukaryota > Viridiplantae > Streptophyta > Magnoliopsida > Fagales > Juglandaceae > Platycarya > Platycarya longipes. The sequence continues at coordinate 27,716,459 of CM071790.1, forward strand.
CGCACCTGTGTGTGCCAAGTTTGTGGGAAACAATTATTCTACGTGGACTTTTCAATTTGAACTATTTCTGAAGGGAAAGGACCTTTGGGGTCATATTGATGGCACGTATGTCACGCCATTATCCATTTCTGACAAATCTAAGGATCTTAGATCTTCTCCTTCATGGGGTGTGCTGGATGCACGGATCATGTCTTGTTACAAACTTACGACCTCATCGCTCTGCTCAATCTATGTGAAATTATTTAAAAACGGTTTATCATCAAGAGAACAGTGCTTGTCGCTTTCAGTTAGAGCATGCGATTGCCACATTTTATCATGGTAGTCTTTCGATTACCTCCTCTGCTCCTACAACAAATTACTACACACCCGAAATGGTGCAGCAGATGCTCGTTTCGGCATTATCAGCAATGTGGCTAAGATGACTACTGTTCGTACCATTCTAGCTCTTGCTACTTCTCAAGATTGGCCGCTTCATTAGTTGGATGTCAAGAATGCTTTTCTTCATAGGGACCTTAAAGAGTGTATTTATATGAAACCACCACAGGAGTTGTTTTCCTCTCCGACTTCACAAGTGTGTAAGCTTCGTCGCTCTCTTTATGGTTTCAAACAAGCTCCAAGGGCTTGGTTTGATAAATTTCGAACCACTTTATTACAATTTTCCTTCAAGCAGAGCAAGCATGATACTTCATTATTTATTTGGCAAACCAACATGGGTCTTGTTCTTTTTGTTTATATTGATGATATTGTGATCACTAGTTCCGATTATGCTTTACTTGGTCAACTTAAGACTCATCTCTCCGAGTCCTTTCATATGAAAGATCTTGAGTCTCTCACATATTTTCTTGGTCTTGAGGTGCATCGTAGTCCATTCGGCATTTCACTGAATCAACATAAGTATGTATGTGACTTGGTTGATACAGCTGGCCTACAGGAAGCTATCTCTATTGATACTCCCATGGAATTAATTGTCAAACTTCGCAAAGAGGAAGGTGACTTACTTCCTGATCCCAGTTTATACAGGAAATTGGTGGGCAGTTTGGTCTATCTCACCATTACTAGACTTGATATTTCTTTTGCCGTACAACAAGTCAGCCAGTTTCTTCTGACTCATCGTCATCTTCATTTGGTTGCTGCCCGTAGGATTATACAATATGTTCAGGGAACGTCTTCCCGTGGCTTATTCTTTCCTGTAGAAAATTCTTCTAGTCTTGCTGCTTATAGCGATGCTGATTGGGCTAGTTATGCTGATACACGTCGCTCCATCACTGGTTGGTGCGTGTTCTTAGGTGATGTATTGATCTCCTGGAGAGTAAGAAGCAAGACAGAGTTTTTAAGTCTTCTACGAAATCTGATTACAGGGCAACGTCCCTTACTTGTTCAGAGATTATTTGGCTTCGAGGATTACTTGTTGAATTAAACTTCTCCCAGATCAATCCTACACCTTTATATGCCGATAATACAAGTGTTATTCAGATCACGGCCAACCCTGTCTATCATAAGCTCACTAAACATATTGATGTTGAGTGTCACTCTATCCGTAACGCCTTTGAAGCTCGTGCTATCACTCTTCCACATGTTTCTACTGAATTACAAATTGTTGATATCTTCACCAAGGCTCTTACTTGTCATCGACATTGCTTTTTAAAAAGCAAATTGATGCTCGTTGATCAACCCACATCAATTTGAGGGGGGATGTCAGCATGAAACATTCATATGGGTGTAAATATGTAGAAATAGCTAGACGCAAATATTGAAACAAGCAGTCAATTAGGTGTAAGTAGGTGTAAATATTTCAATGATAGCATTTTAGGCGTCATTAATCATGGCAACAATTATGTACAATTCCTCTATATAGATGAAAGGAAACCCTATAGAAATGGTATTCAGACCAATTAACAATGAAAGTGTCTCAAGAGCTTTTCTCGGCTAGAAAATTTATGAAAAGTCTTAACACCACTTTCATTGCATTGATACCTAAGAAGGTGGGGGCTATAAGATAATATTTATAGTACTTGTGAATAGATTGAGCGAGGTGGTGGGGAGGACTATTACTAAATCCCAAAATCCCTTCGTAGAAGATAGACAGATTCTGGATGCGGTTCTTATTGCCAAAGAATGCCTTGATAGCAGACTAAAGGCTAGTACCACAAGAATCATGTGCAAACTAGTTATGAAAAGGCGTATGATCACGTTAACTGGGAGTTCCTTCTCTATTTGCTTAGGAGATGTGGCTTGGGGTAGCGGTGGAGGGTATGGATCCCTTGGTGCATATCTATGGCGAAGTTTTCCATGTTGGTAAATGGTAGTCCATTGGATTTCTTTCATAGTTCACACGGTTTGTGACAAGGGCATCTGTTGTCACCCTTGTTGTTCGATATAGTTATGAGAGGCAATAAGCAGGATGTTCTCAGCTTTGGTTGAAAATGGCTGTGTAGATGGACTCCTGATTGGAACCCCGGATAGGGGTACAATTGTAGGTGACACACTGATCATGTGTGAAACCGATCAAATTCAGGTGCGAGTTCTGAAGGCCCTACTTCTTTACTTTGAGGCAGTATCTGGTTTGAGAGTGAACTTTGAGAAATCAGAAATGGTACCAATTGGGGAAGTTCCTAAATTTGTCAGTTGGCTAGAATGTTGGGGTGCAAGATAGCTTCCCGTCATATGACTTACCTAGGACTTCCTTTGGAGGGTGCTTCGAGGGCACTTTCTGTTTGGGATACAGTGATCGAAAAAATAGAGTGGAGATTGGCGGGTTGAAAGAGAAGTACCTGTCTAAAGGTGGTAAGATTACTTTGATCAAAAGTACACTTTCTAATCTACCAACTTATTTTTTATCACTCTTTCCGATACCAGTAAGTGTGGCGGTCCATATTGAGAAGCTCTAGCGTGATTTCTTATGGGGGGGTATGAGGGAGGAGTTCAAGTTCCACCTAATTGAGTGGGAGATGGTGTGTTGTCCTATTGCTAATAAAGGGTTGGGTATTAGAAATTTGAGGGTGTTCAATCGGGCGTTATTAGGTAAATGGTTGTGGAGATATAATAAGGAACCTGAAACTCTTTGAAAACTGGTGATTGAGAATAAATATGGTGGTTTGTGGGGTGTTTGGTGTACTAGAGAAGTAAGAGGGGCTTTTGGAGTCGTTTTGTGGAAATACATTATAAGAGGGTGGGGGGTCTTCAATCGACATTTTACGCTCTAGTTGGGTATGGGATCTAGGATAAAAGTATGGGGAAACAATTGGTGTGGTAACATCGCTCTACAAGACTTATATCCTTCTCTTTTCCAGATTACAAGTGCTGTCTCAATGGAGGAAGTCATTAAGGATATCGGGGGGTCGGATTCATTAGAACATTAATTTTGGTAGGGCTGTGCATGATTGGGAAATAAGCAGCATTGTAGATTTTACAACCTTATCTACTCTATAAGATCGACCATGCAGCAAGAGGAGGGAATGTGGTGGACTCATGTAGGAAATGTGTTTTTTCTGTTTGTTCTTTTTATAAGGCTCTTACACAAGAATCCAATATTCAGCTTCCTTGGAAAAGGCTTTGGAGACATAAGGTACCTCCCAAAGCTTCTTTTTGTGTGGACAGCCTTGTTGGGTAATATTCTTACCCATGGTAACTTAAGGAAAAGGAGGGTAATTATTGCAAATTAGTGTTGCATGTGTAGGGAAGAGGGTGAGTCAGTAGATTATCTCCTCTTGCATTGTGAGACAGCAAGGATTCTTTGGAACGAGGTGTTCAGTTGAGTGGATTTGGCTTGGGTTATACTGAAGATTGTGGTGGCAAGGTTGCTAGCTGGACAAACATAAGGGCAGGCAACCGATCAAAGCGGTTTGGAAGATAATCCCTTTATGCATTATGTGGTAGGAGTACAATGGGCAGAAGTTCGAAGACAATGAGAGATTGTTGGAGGAGTTTAAAATGTTATTTTCTAGAACTCTTTGTAATTGGGCCATTGCTGTAGATTTTAATGGCATGGTCCTTCGTGATTTTCTTGCCTCTAATGTGCCTACTTGGTTAGGGCATTAGAGGTTTGTAATTGGCCTTGCCATTTTTTGATCAATAAAATTGTTTATTTATATATAAAAAAAAAATCTTTTCAGTTTTTAATTTTTGGTCTGAAGTCTGAGCATGTATGAGGCATGAGTTGTAATCGCCTAAACTTTTATGTATTTTATACTTTCCAGTCCAAACTATCAAAATTGATACATGTTACCATTAGACTACTGGGAGCTGACAGATAAGATAGCTCACTCCATTCATTGAGGGTGAAATTTTCCAGTTGGCGGTAGTTGGAGAGTTGAATGCACACAGGGAACTGATGATATCAAAGCTGCTGCAATTAAGGATTTCCTTGCCCATTTTTTTTAATTATTATTTAAGTAATAAATTTTTTATTTGAATTTCAAATGGCTATTCCATTCTTCCTGCTTATTATTGAGAGAGTAATTGCTTAGCAGATGGCTTTCCTCCCATGTGAAGTCACTCCTTAGTTCATATTAATTTTCTATAGCTTTCACATGGCTTATGACAATTCTTTCTTTAGGTAGAGTCTACCAAATTAAGGCAGCCTAAGTGATCTAATTGTTTTAAAGAAACACCATTTGTGTTTTTGGCTGTTTCTTGATTCTGTATACCAGATTATGACATTCTGAGATTTGCTTTGTATTCCCTTGCCATCAATAAAATTTATGATTTTTTATTTTATTTTTTTGAAAGTTACTCCTGCTGAGAATATATGTTGGATTGTTCGTTAGCGGCCAGCTTCCTAATAGAAATGGCTCTAGCTTTAGTTTTGTTCCTCATGATATATACCACCAAGAAATCTTCCTTTACAAAGTGTTTTTTCTAGTTAGTGATGAAGGATACACATTTAATCTGAAGAATAGCTAAGTGGATTTAGCTTTCCTTTTGGGCATCCAGAAATAAATTTCTTTTTGAAGTTCTTGTTATTCCTTCTATGGTACAATTCTTTTTATTAAGGAGCCTTGAAGAGCAGTTTTTTAGTGTTTTTGGGTTGGCATGTTAGGAAAGATTCTAATGAAAGATGACTTGAGAAAGACGCACATTATAATGACAGATATATGCCCCATGTGCAAGCAGAATGGGGAAAGTATTGATCACCTTATTGCGTTGTGAGTTGGCTAGTTAAGTATGGGAAGTGATGCTCAACACTTTTGCAATCGATTGGGTCATCCCTGATGAGTGCTTTCGTTGGCATGCTGATGGAGTCCTTGTGGAAATCATAGAAATTCAGAATGTTTGGAAGATGGTTCATTTGTGCTTAATGTAGTGCATTGGCAAAGAATGCAATGGCTGAACTTTTGAAGACCGTGACTGGACTGAAAAAATTAATAGCCACATTTTTTGCACTGTTATGATTGGATGGCTGCCCATGGTAGGTCCCAAATTTTCAATTTTTTAGATCAAAGATTTTTGCTCCCTTTTCCTTTTCTTACTAGTTGGATTTTTCCTCTTGTATAATTCCGTTATGCCACAATCACATCCCTTTGATGTTCTAATAATATTGCATCACTTACAAAAGAAATTGTTAATAATAATACTCTAGCGATTATATATCTCCTCTTTTGAACTTGCAGACAGAAGAAATAGTTAGATTAAATGGAATTTACAAGCGGTTATTGGCAAATGCTGGGGTTAGAACATTTGAAGGAGAGGGCAAGGTTGTTGGTCCTAATGAAGTTGAGGTGACACAGCTAGATGGCACTAAATTGAGCTTCACAGCTAAGCATATATTAATTGCAACTGGCAGTAGGGCTCAACGCCCCTCTATTCCTGGCCAGGTAGATTTTCTGTTTTTTGTTTTTTAATATTAATTATTATTTCAATTTTATTAAACAAATTGGTACTTTGTGACAATGTGCACTTGATTTGTTTAGGATTATTCTGTGTGTTGTGTATCACTTGGTTTGAAATATTATCGAATATTTAATCTCTGTTAACTATGAATATTAATATGCTACATAGGATTGGGGTTTGTGGTTTGATTAATCAGCCTCAAAAGGGGTCATTTCATTTTCTCATACAGTATAATTAACATGGAGTTGTATTAATGCTATATTTTCAATGGCTGAATTGGCTAAATATTACCTAATTAAGGAGTTTTTGACTTATTACATGGTGTTGCTTATTCATTATGTCCGAGCTAACAGTATTTGAACTTTTATGGATATATCTACACTTGTTTTGAATGCAAAAACATTGAACTAGGATCAGTTCCATATTTCTCAAAATTTATCAAACATGAAGAAATAAAATTAGCATCTTTACTTCTAGATAGGTGCTTCTCCTGTATACAGTCTGTATGTGTGAATGTCAACAAATAAATGAATAATAACATAATAAAAACTAGTTATGTCATTCATGTCTGATTTGGTTCTATTGTTTGCCAAATATCCCCTGACAAATTTTTGTGTTCCATGCATAAACCACCATTTTAAATTTGCAAATCAAATGTAGGGGTGCCACTTGCACTTCCCAGGCGGAGGGAGGAGTTGAGCATCCGGGCCCCGGCCCCACCTCCGGATGCCGGGGGGCGATTGGCCTCCTGTGCCATCCTCACGCCGAGAGAGAGAGAGAGGGAGAGAGAGAGAGAGAAGCGAGCTTCACGGTGTGGCCTGGGGAGCTTGTTGTCATGCTTGGAGGGTGACCAACTACTCTCAGTTTGGACTAGTTCTAGTGTACCATGCATGGGATGGGCGGAGAGACTGATGGAAGAGATGGCTGGTACGTTTTGTGACGTTGAAGCTGTCTTTGACATAGGCTAGACTGAGCTTTGGGCCTCATGGCTTGTTGGTCCGGGGTGCTGGGGGGGTAGCTAAGTTAAATTAGGGCATGGGCCAGGTGGACGGGTGAAACCCAGGTGGGCCCAAGGCCCAGCACAGCACCTGCCCCCCGGAAGTTCTCTTGGACAGGGCCTGCCAGTCCAGCCGCCATATGCGGGCAGATGCCCTTGCCCGCCCCCCCAGCCCTAATGAAATATTTAGTTTTCAGAATAAAGGGTTGCTTCCAAATTGCAAATTTTTTATTATGTGTAAACATTAATGTAAATTGTTGTCTGAACAAAAATGTATGTTCTAATTGGTATGTAATGGGCATCCACTTCATTTATGAAATTTCTTAAACATTAAAATATTGTAATATGGACTCACATTCTTCCTTAATAGAAAAAAAGAAATAAAGAGTGTAGGTTTGACTTGTTTACTATATGTCTAAAGTGTGTCAACCACGTGTTTTATAAAAAATAAAACTTTATTGCACATTAAACACCTAACTTTAATTTTGGTTCTCTAGGGCATGCCTGGGATGTGCCAATTCATTCTGCTCAATATACCCTGTGCCATATGGTGTACCAAGTAGTAGCTTTATCTATGTTTAACACAGCTCTTAGAAATTTTCTGTCGACTTGTTTGATGGGTATTACATCATGCATGAGTCCAAGTAACACTTGATCACATAGAAGGTGCAATAGGTTCTATTGAACCGATATTTTCATCCCTCTTTCTAACTTGATTTTTCCTTGGCGCTAATTTTATGATCTTCTCATGCTGTTTACCCTTTTCTGGACCATATGTTTGTGTAGCTTTCCTGGACTTCCTGTGTCTTGTACCTTTATTTCCTCACTTACATTAATAGAGTTGATCTTTGAACTGCTTGGCCTTCCTTGCAATTGTGCTTTGCATTCTCTAAATTTAATTGATAAAGTTAAGATTCATTTATTATATAATATAATTCTGAGGTCTGATATTAGTTGTGTTTGTTTGTCCTTGCCTTTTTTTTTTCTCTCTTCCTTTTTATCTATATTGTAGGAGTTGGCTATAACCTCTGATGAGGCATTAAGTTTGGAGGAGTTACCTAAGCATGCTGTGATACTGGGGGGAGGGTGTGTCTCTATCTCTGATTCTATGTTCTTAAGTACTTTTTGGCTGTGTAGCATGCTTAATATTTTACAATAATCATGTTCTCATGTCATCAGGTACATTGCTGTTGAATTCGCTTCAATATGGAAGGGGATGGGTTTGAATGTGGATCTATGTTTCAGAAAGGAACTTCCCTTAAGGTTGTAACAGTTTTTTCTTTCTGAGTTTGAGGCCCTTGGCTGTGAATTCTATGTCCTTAGTATAAGAAATTGTAATGACTTTAGAGGCATATTGTGGATATTTGAATGTTTCAGATATCTGATCATCTTCTACTTAAACATATATGATAGCTTGTTTACTGCTTTGCCAAACCTTTGAATTGTGGACCACTAATTATTGTCAACTAAACCCACTCGTGGGCAGCCCAAGTGGTAAGGGCAAACTTGTGTGCATGAGTCTCATGTCATAGTTTCGATTCCCCCCTGGGATCAAACTGTGAGTTAAGTGGGAGTGATAGAGACCTCGGTCTTGTCCCGATCACCCGAAGGGTTCCTCCTTGCAAGATTGGTTCCCTCCAACGACCGAGTTGACTCTAATGCTTGGGAAGGGAGATATAGGTGAGGGAAATGGTTAAGTGAGGCTAGGATTGAGTGGGGTTAAGATGGAATGTGGGGTTAATTGGCTAGATGGGAGGCTAGGGAGTTCACGGCCAAAAGGGTGTGGGTGTTTTGTGGGGTTTCGGCTATATGGCTTTTGGTTAGGCTAGATTGGGTTTGGGTATGGGTTTAAGTGGCCGAATATTGCTTGTGGGAGGATAGGGTTTCGGCACATGTGTTTAGGGATAAGGTTCTAGGGTTTTGATGGTGTTTTGGATAAGTCCTAAAATGTAGGGATATGGCTTATAGCCAATTGAGTGGGCGGCACCTAGGTTAGTTGTTGTGGCCGAATGTGCTAGGGTTTTGGGGAGGGATTTGATTGGTTCTCTTCTTCACTTGATGACCAATCAAATGAGAGTGTGAGGTGGCAATTTAAGTGATGTGGCAAGTGGTTTTCGGGTAGGATAAGGTGAAATCCGAAATTGAGAAAAAGTAGGGATTTTGGTGAGATTTGAATTTGAATTCTTTTGAATTCAAATCCAATGGGTGGCCGGTCTTGCTAGGGTTTGAGGGGCACGAAATTGCTTTGTTTTGAATGAGGGATGAGGTGGATTTAAGTGAGGAAAATTAGAAGAGGATGGGGTAAGTGGCCGGCTAGGGTAAAGGTTAGAATGGACAAGTGGTTAGGCTAGGGCTTCATGCCTTATGCCGTGTGGTGTGGGTAGGGTTTTGGGGCCTTGTTGCCGTGGCTGCTATGGGGCAATTTGAACACCAAATTGATCAATTGAACAACCAAATGAAGATTGAACAAAAGACAATTGATGAACAAACCAACTCCTTCAAGACACCAAGAGGGTTCGGCACACACAAGATCTTCACGTCTCCAACACTTCCTTCAATCAACAAATCACTCTCTCACTCACATGAGCAATCCGAATCTCCCTATGGAGGAGGATTTCGAATTCCTCTATGGACACACACACAATTTCTCAAATCCACAAGTGGTGTGGATTTGGCCTCACAAACACAAAATCACTCAACAATTAACAAATCACTCAAGAACACAAAACATGAAAATCACTCACACAACTCACTCCAAAACCAAAACTCTTTTTATGAATTACCTCAAGATTTTTATAAATAAAAATGAAAAACACATAAAAGGATAGATGTGGATCACCGATTCACGAATTGCACGATGATCCTCTTCCAAAGGGATTCACGAATTGCACCCTAGGGAAGCCCAAGTGCTAAGCACCGAAATCCAAACCACAAGGCTTGTGGCCGGCCTAACTCTTTTCCAAGAGCAAAAGTCTAGTCTCAAAATGTCCAAAAGATGTGAAATGAAAGCCTAAAGGTCCTATTTATAGAGTCTAACAAATTGGAAACCCCCAAAAGGTCCCTTATAAAAACTAGCTAATTACCAAATTAACCAAAGCAATAAAATAATAAAATAACATGAAAATAAGATGGAGGGAGGCGCCATTAGCATAGGTGGCCGTGGGGTATAGGTGGCCCATGGTGGGCTTGTGTCATGCTTCATCCACGGTCAGTCTTGTCTCGTGCTGTCTCGCTGCATGGCGCCTAGTGGTGCGCGGGCATGGCTCTGTGCAGGGCCAACTGGTGGTGCTCATGGCCATGTGCCATGCATGGTCCTGGTGGTAGGCACAGGGTCAAGCCACGGCGCTCTGGTGCTGCCCAGTCAAGGTGCTCGGGCGGTGATCCTGCATGGCCCGGGCTGAGTGCCGGGGTGGTGTGCATGCATGGCCCAAGCTGATGGTCTGGGCGCGGGCTGCATGGCGCGGGCTGGTGCCGCGCGCTGGATGGCGTGCATGGTGTGCATGCCACTGGCCTGCTCTGCAAGGCGCGGGCTGGTGCCGCGCGCTGGATGGCGTGCCTGTGAAGACACGCTACTAACCTCGCTAAGTGGGGCTGTGGGGCGCAGATGCACGCGCACGCGTGTGCGCAGGTGGATGCGCTGTGGGGCGCGCCTAGGCACACGCCGGGCTGTGCGCACGCACTGTGCATGGCCAGTAGCCTCGCCGGGCCCCTGCTGCGTGTCAAGGCCTAAGTCGAGGCATGCCTGCAGGCTAGCTAGGGAATTGTTCTGGCCCTCCAAGGCCTGAGTCAGGGCTCGACCTTGGGCGACTCTCCTAGGGGTTCTGACAGGGAGGCCATGGTGGTGGGTTGCTGTGCTAGTCTCCATAGGGTTTTAGGTCTCATGGATGAGTCCTAAGGGCTCAGCCGTGGGGTGTTTCCTCCATCATAAAAAAAAAAAAAATTATTGTAAACTAAAATACTTGGCGTTCTGTCTAGACTTAAGAGGCAAGTCCAAAAAGAGAACAGAGTTTGCTAAAATTTCTGAAGTTGGAAATACTCAAACCCCAAATAATAGTAAACAATTTAGGATGAGCTTTTGGTTATGGCAAAGGAAGCTCTCCCTTGGCTTTCCTGTCAATTGCTTCCCACTATACTCCCTGACCTAAAAGATCATAAGTAGCCCTGAATTTGTCGTTTCATTTTACTGCTTTGCCAATAGTTGGATGTTTTAGAGAAGTTTGCTGGTTTATTAGATGAATGTGAGTTTATGCTGTCTATTCCATTTCATTTATTTTTGTTAAATAAGAGCTTCCTCCTGGATTTTTAAGCCACAATATCTTTCTATTGTTTACTGCCTTACTGTTTCTAATGCAGCGATGTCTAAATTCTTTGGCAGAGGTTTTGATGATGAGATGAGGGCAGTGGTTGCGAGAAATCTTGAAGGCAGAGGAATTAATTTGCATCCAAGGACTTGTTTGACACAGGTAAAACCACTTTTACGTGGATTGCATATATCCACAATGGTGCAACATTTGGCGTTGGTGATTTTTATAGTTTTTTATTCACATCCAACCATGTGCTAATTATTATTTCTGAAACTTTAGTTAATTAAAACGGAGAATGGCATAAAAGCTATCACAGATCAAGGGGAAGAGTTGACTACAGATGTTGTACTGTTTGCCACTGGTAATTACAAACCCTAATTAATTTACATGGATCTTCAAATTTGTATGTTTAGATCTCTAGTAGCTTTTATTTAGACACATTGGTTGAATGAGTTTGAATTTCTAGTGATAGTTGTTTTTCCCAAATTTAAGTATTCCTTTGCTGGCAGCCTGCTGGCATTAACCGTATCTTGTTGTCCAAAGCAAGCTTTGGCTAACCAGCACAAACGATTGGGGAAAATGTGCAATCTGCATTTGATATTTAGTACAAAATTCTAGTGCATATGGCTTTCTATGTAACATAGAATATGAATCACTTTGTTGTTTCATGAAAATTGTTATTTCCATCAGTTCTTTTCTTCCGCATCAAAGTTCCCCTTTCCCGGGAAATTTTGTGAAACTGATCTTTTTTTTTTTTGCCAAAAAAGTGTTGGGTTGGGGCTACAGTCTGTGGGAGAAAGGGGTGGGGAACCCTTCCTGATCCTTTGTACTTCTGAAGCTTCCTACAAAGGGCAAGGCATGGATGTATATACAAGGGATAGAAGTAACATGATAGTCTTAGGCTACGTTTGGATGCTGAGGTGATCTTAGATAAGGGTGTTACCCGCACTACACAGTGCGGAATAGCCCCCTCCCTGCACCCCGCCCCGCATGGGGAGGGGTTTTCACCCCCGCCTCGACACTGCGGGGGCGGGGTGCATGCGGAGCCCAAACCTGCTTCCGACTCCAACTCCGACTTCTAACTTCCGATTGGAATTTCAAATTTAAATGGGCCCAATTGGGCCCATTCCAAACCATTTCAAAGTCTTATAATTAAATACAAATTATATAAAAAGTCGCATACAAATAATACAATGGTTCAAAACACTATTAATAGCAAAAACAGTCATTTCAAACAGTTCAGACTAAATAAGATAAAACTTATTGATTAAATCATTAAACTAAAAGGAAAACATTAGTTGTAGCATCGTGCCTTGCTTCTGTGGTCATACCTGAAATTAAGATAAATTAAAAAGTCTCCAATCAATAAAAGAAACCAAAATTGATTTAGAAAATTGAACACGTTAAAGGTAGAACTTGATTACTACTTATCACCAATAAAGATTAAAGGGGCCAGGGGATTTCAATCATCGGCAGTTATGCTAGGATTCACAATTATATTTATGAAATCGATAGACAATATAAGTTAAATAGATTTATGAAATCATAAAAAAAATAAAAAAAATCATTGAAATACTTCAATAATTATATCAATAAACTTTAATAATAAAAAAACAAGTAAAATAAGGTTACTTGATTTAAGCCTATAGCTCTCAACATCAATGCCAATGGAATCTAGTCTAAGGGGCGTATCACTGATCCAATTCTGTGTGCAAACGAGAGCCTTCACGGTTGATGGTGACAATGAACTCCAGTAAGCATCCAGCACTCGACCTCCGATGCTAAACGCCACTCAGATGCAATCGTAATGATAGGAATGGCTAGCACATCTCAGGCAAAACGGGAGATGTTTGGATACTTGATGGAATTAGTCTTCCACCAAGTTAATATCTGGAATGCAGGACTAGGTGCCTCGACCTTTTACATAAAATACCGTTCGATCTCAGATGTACACTACATAACATTTCTCATTGTAACGAGTTCATGATATTGCGCCATAACGTTGTAACCTCGACAACATGGACGGCTAAAGTAATCGGAGGGAGGTATCAGTCTCAAGTGTGAGGTACCCACTATACTTTAAAAAAAAAAAAGAAAAAAAAGTGTGAGGTACCCACTGCGGATGAAAGCTGGCCACTATTGTTGTAGCGGGTCTATAAGTCATCCAGATCACTTTTAAGCACTGTAATAAACGCCGTAGCCTTTATTGCCCCCAGGACAGAATTTGTCCAAAATTCTATCATTGCCAACTTGACTCGGGGGTCAAGGATCACTACTCCAACTTGGTGCTCGGGACGGAGTTGTGGAATCCAGATTTCTATTTTTTTTTTATAAGTAAAAATGTTATATATATCAAAAGCAGTAAACAAGTACACTAGTAGTATACAAGAAAACACCTAGCCCATGAATGCTTGAAAATACCTATCCTATGAAAAACCCAACAAGCTCAAGAAAATTACCCAAAATACCTCAAGCCCAAAATCACACACCTTCTCAACCCTAACCTGTATTTCCCATAGACTGATCACCACCCGAAACACCCATGAAGGAAACATCTTCAGAATCTCCTCCATTTATTCTTCCCTCGACTTGAATTATCATAGTTGATTCCCCAAGAAAGACATGTAGCTCTCTACTATTTTTAAATCTTGATTTGGTATCACATGAGTGGCCCTCCTCAATTGCAGTAAGTAGCGTGTTAAACTGATATTCACATCCTCCATGTGAGATTCCCACAACATGCTGAATGTCATTAACTTTTTGCAAAAGCCAATCAGGTGATGATTCAATTATATTGTTTAGTGGAAGAAGAGATACCAAAGGGACAACAACTTCTCCCGACATAGATCCCGACGATAACTTCTCATCACAAGGCACCAACGAGAAACCCTCCCCAAAATTGCCACTTGCTCTGAGGACTCTGCACACATCACATCTGTCGTGTTGATCATCTCCATGTTCTGCCCTGAACTTGTCTTGGATCTTTCAGAGTACGAATTGACTAGGGTTAGTCCAAAGGAAGCCATCTCAACGACTGGGGCCAGTCTAAGGGAAGCCGGCAACTAGGTCTGTGGCCCCCCGAGCACAGAAGCCTCCATCTGCTAACAGGTGACTCCTTATCAGCAACTGGGATTATCGGCACCAAGAGGGCTGGGGTTAACCCAGAAGAAGTCGGCGACAGGGTCTGTGACCACCTAAGCTCAGAAGTCTCACCTGCAGATAGAAGCCAATGACAGCTTCAGTTTCCATTTCATTTTTGGGCTTTCATGACCCAGGCCCTTAACTTTTCATTTTTCAAGATTTGAAACAGAGCCCTTCTTGTTGGTGATGGACAGAACTCGTGAGCTGCGACCCAAGCCCATGCCTTTTAATAATTCATTCATCTACTTCTTAACATCCTTTCTGAAAGTTTTTAATTTATTCTTCACACCCATCACCTCTTTTTTAAGTAAAACCAGAGACCTCTACAACTCGCTTTCTTCTAAGCAATTCTACTCAGAAAATTTGCTGCACCCCTCTCCCTTTTGCATGCCATCGCCCTCCACAAGTGCCCCTGTCGAGTTCCCCTTTATTAATTTTCCATTGTTTCCAGAAACTGAAGGTTGGCGCTGACCGCCATTCACAACCTCCCTGCACCCTGCACAGCCCACTGCAACCTCTGCGTATGACTTGAGCTGCCTCTCATTCTCCTTCCCTATCTCAGCTTCTCTACCTAGTTGTGGAGTCCCAATAGGTGAAGCATCCATTTGTACTGAAAAAATAAAATAGAAGTAAAATTGTTAGCATCCATTTATGCTTGCTTATGTACATAAAAGAATTAAAAATAAACTGGTATATGTTTGCATCATATAACGTCATACATATACATGCAGCAGCTTGTTGGATCAAAAGGGAAACTAATATTTCCCACGATTCATGAAATTAATTAAAAGCAAGCAAGAGGTTGATTTAGAATATTTATGATCCTTGTTTCTAAGCTCCCCAGTGAAGGCAGCATCTCCACTGAAGGTGATTCTGCTCTTTCTCGCTCTAATATTTGTGTCTTTGTGTAATCAATTTACTGGAAGAGTCTCAAAGAAGTTTGGACTTAATTGTTCCATTATGACTCACTAGTGAGCTTTAACCGGGTGGGAAGAATGCTATAAAAAATTCGGTGGTGGGTATTGTGTACAATCTGATCTTATTTGATCTTGTTTGATGCAAAATTACATACCCTAGAATGGTGCACAATGGCTAGTGTTTAAACCAACTTAGTGAGAGGAAAAATTAGGACAATAAATAATATTACTTCTCCAAGTTGGGCAGTAATTTACCCAAATGTATATAAGCATCCAACTCTCCAAACGGCTCTGCTTGTCAACAGAAAAAAGACTTTATATAAAGTTAGTGGTGTCTAAATTATTCTACTTAATTTAATAGCTGCTCATGATGATTTAAGCTGCCATAGGACCTGTAGACAAGTTAGGGTTCATTCTTGGTACATCTCCATGCATCTTAGCTACAAAGGGGAGCCACTTTTCAACTTGTTAAAGTCTTTGAACTTTTAAAGGTTTTAGGCAAGATTTTCAACTGTTGACTAAGAAGGAAGTTTTCCTTCATAGTGCTTTACAAACGTTCACCTGCTATTCGTGCGTCATTAAAAACATGAGAATAGTTGATCCAGAAAATCACTTTGCTCCACTAAGGTATATGGTGAGCAATGTGAGGGGTCCAATATAATATGTCGTCAAGACTAAATGTCTGAATCCAAAGGATAGTGATGAGCAATCATTTAGTTTGAACCTATATAAGTTGCCTCCGTACTAGTTATTTAAACTCGTCAAATACCTTGCACACACTATCCAAAATCATAAACTTCAACAAAGTTAATTTCTAAGTGACATTTCCACAAACTCCTTGCACACATTGTCCAAAATAATAAACTTCAACAAAGTTCATCACAACCATTTCCTCAATTCAAAAGCACACACAATTATACAATCTACACAATCCAAAATCAATAACCAACGTAAATAAAAAATAAAAACAAAATCATAAACTAAACTTCCTAACTTAAAACACTAAAATTAGGGTAATTACCAATTGATTTCCTCTCGGCAATTGACAACAAGACGGTGGCAAACAGAGAGACGTGGATGACGGTAGAACGACAGCGGCATGAAGAATTGGCAAAGATGAGAGAATCATGAAGCAAACTCATAGACTGAGCGGAAAAGAAAAGAGGGAAGAAAATGAAGAAAGAAGAAAGAAGGAATTCCCAATTTCGTCCAACCAAAGAAAAACTATGTCGATCCTATTTAAGTGAAACGACGTCGTTTAAGTTGTAATTCTCCCCCTCCTTTTGGATCCAACCATTAGAACCATGCCAAGTCAACTACATTTGTTCAACTTAATGGTCAAAAGTTGTAATTTTCCCCCTCTTTTTGAATCCAACCATTTAAACCATGCCAAGTCAGCTACATTTGTTCAACTTAACGTTCAAATCTTCACGATGGGTTAACTGCAACTTAAGTTTCAAATTGAGAGGTTTAAGTAACAAGTTCGGTAGTTTGGTGGTTGTATTGCAAAAGGAAGGTAGTTTGAGTGGGTAGAATGTTTCCCATATTGTTTGTTGTTTTAAATTCCCTTTTAGTTTTCAAAGCTTTAAAATTACTACAGACAGTTTTTTCGTTCTTTTTTTATTTTCTCGCTTGAAGACTGCCTTTAGTGACTGCTTGTTATTTACAGGTCGGGCTCCAAATACAAAGAGGTTGAATTTGGAAGCTGTAGGTGTGGAACTTGACGAGACAGGAGCTGTGAAGGTCACTAGCTTTCTCAATTGCTTCTCTTGCTTGTTATCATTGTTTGTAATGTGTTTCTACTTTTTACTGGGAATCAGTTCTGGATGCATCTTGTGATAGCTTCATTTCTTTGTGCAAAGGCATTTAACACCCTCTTTGATTATGTAATGGGTAACTATTATTGCAAAATATGAAATTTATACATGAAAGGGGATGGTTATATACTTATTTGGGCTTTCGCATACTTGTCAAAAGGTTATGTGAGGAAGAGGCACTAATAAATTCATTTACTGGAAGCTACTAACTCTTTGGGGCTGAAAACTGGCAACCAGTTGTGTTTGTATCCATCCAGCTGATGAACCAGTGGGATTTCTACACTCATATATTCTTTTGGTGAAAATGAAATGGTTTAATGAGTTGTGAAAACAGATCACATTGGGTTTCTTGTTATGTTATTGCACTTCATTGATACTTTTCTTGTTGATCAATTGCACTCACCATGGCAAAATTGCTCTCTCCATTCGTGTAAAAAGATTGTATACACCATGACAATTACTTGACTCGCTAAGGCTTCTGCTGTCATTACTATTGCAGGTTGACGAGTACTCACGCACCAATATACCTAGTATATGGGCCGTGGGTGATGTTACGAATAGAATGAATCTTACCCCTGTGGCCTTAATGGAGGCAACATGCTTTGCAGTATGAGTTTCTAGACATTTTTTTATTAACATAATTCAGTTTGTAAGCTTTTGTTCTCTCATGGGATTTTTCCAGTGTTAATTAATCTATTTTTGTATTTTGTGGCATCCACAGAAAACTGTTTTTGGCGGGCAACCTACGAAACCAGACTACAAAGATGTACCTGTTGCTGTGTTCAGGTGCATGCATATTCTGAAACTTGTTGAATTTTCTTAAAACAGGTTCTTTTATTTGAGACGTCTATTTGTATTGTAAAGAAGTCTTTATTAGTAGTTTTTAACATTTATCACCCTTTCTAGCCGTGACCTTTTCAAAAAAAGTTTGCTTAATATCCTAGGGCTTATGTCGGGGTGACTTGCCACTCTAGAGAAAGCTCGAAGTTTGTATGTCAGTTCAACCTTCTCGATAATCATTTGATAAATCTGGCAAACTATAAAGATATTTTACTTGTGTTGGCACCACAGTTTTTATGGGTGAAGGAAATTTAAGATTTAGCATTTGATGTGCAAAGAGTAGCTTATAGTGGAGACTAGCTTTAGAGCATTAGCATTGGATTGGCTAAAAGTTTTCTTCAAAAAGTACAAATTTGCACACATCAAAAAAATCTTGTCATATTTGATCAAAAGTGGGGAGAAGAAAGTGAAAAAAAGATATAAAAGTACTTTTACTCTTCAAAAGTGAATAGTAAATTCAAGGTTTTCTTCATACTTTTGAAGAGTAAAAGTACTTTTATATCTTTTTTTCACTTTCTTCTCCCCACTTTTGATCAAATATGACAAGATTTTTTTGATGTGTGCAAATTTGTACTTTTTGAAGAAAACTTTTAGCCAATCCAATGCTAATGCTTTAGTGGATGGATTATCTCTCTGCTTCAGCAATAGCATGTTTGACTCTATTGTACACTTAGTATATTTAAATTTTATCATTATTCGCCAAATGCTAAATTGGTTCTTAGTCAATTCAGGGAACTTTTTTTAAAGCCTCAAAATGTTTGGGCATTTTTTATAGCACCAAAAGGCCATTTGGAGGAAGCGGGGAAGAAAAGTTCTGTTCATGACCTGTTTAAACTAATAAGCATGTTTGTAAAAGCTCATAATTATGCTTATATTTGATACCTAATGATGTAACAAAACTTATACCACTTGTATATTTTTCTGTTCTACTTTTACAACAGAACTAGAATATGTTAACTACTAATTGGATTTTCTTTGTGAATGTTAAATCAAAGATGCACTTCATTTTCCAATTTGTTGCAGCATACCACCCCTTTCTGTAGTGGGCCTCAGTGAAGAGCAGGCAGTTGATGAAGCAAAAGGTGATATCTCAGTATTCACATCAACCTTCAATCCGATGAAGAACACTATATCTGGGTACATATCATGATCTGAAATCTTTACTAAATTATGTAGTCTCATGAAGTAGCAGTTTATCCTATCCTCCATGGGAACAGATTATCCTTAATGGAACTCTATGATATAGATAAGTAATTTTAAGTTGTTAAGAGTTTTAAACTATTGAGTCCACAATTTTATGATTAGTTCAACTGTTCACCTTTGTTGAGAAAATAATGGAATATTTAAGATTATAGCATTTGAACTTTGTTGCCTTATTATCTAGCTTCTCTTCATAACTACATCCTAAATAGGATCAATTTTCCTCTGAATGAAGAGTATAACATTTCCATGAAAAGAAATACCCTTATACAATGAATGGTAATGCTATTCATCCCTACTTGAGATCCCGATTTCTATTTTATCTTTTTAGTTTTTTTTTTTTTTACATGATTTTTAAGTAAGTGTTTTTAAACAACGTTGTGATTTTTTTTTTAAAAAAAATATGTTTTAAGATGCTAAAAAAATCATGTAAAAAAAACATGATTTGTTTACAAAATTTTTTTAACATCTTAAAATATGTTTTAATTGAATACTTTTCAGCTTGCTAGAGTGTAACTAGGTCTCACTTATGTATACTTCCTGTGTACTTGGACTTTGCCTAGTTGCATTCAATTAATAAAGGTTATTATAAAAAAAAATTTAAAAATTTAAAAATATAAAAAAATCACAACATTATTTAAGAATACTTACTTAAAAATCATGTGAAAAAAAAAACTAGAAAAAAAATAAAATGCAAATCGGGATCCCAAGTAGGGATCTCAAGTAGGGACAAATAGCATTTTCCATACAATGAAGGTTTGAGGTGTATTCACGAGCAAAGATGAATCTCTTCAGATTTATAATGGAAGATGTATAATTGCATATAGTCGCCGAGTTCTAGTTATAACAGACACACACACGTCTTACAGCATCTTGATTGAGTAATGACCATGTTGTAGTTAATTCCGACTATAAAATTGTTTCAGTTAGTTATTAGCTTGCATTTTTGGCTAGCCATTAGCAAAAGTTGTATCTCTAATGGCAAGGATTCGTCTCCTGTAAAAAAATCTACTTTTTATGTGTTCTTATTTCTGGTGTTTTAGACGACAAGAAAAGACAGTAATGAAACTAGTTGTTGAGGATGAGACAGATAAAGTTATTGGAGCATCCATGTGCGGGCCAGATGCACCTGAGATTATACAGGTATGCTGTGTCTGCTATTCTGTTTCATTGATAGTTTGGATATGAAGTTCTAGTGCAATTTTTTCTGGTTGGAAATTTGATTTACTAAAAGCGAAGAGGGGTTGCCAACCCATTTACACATGGTGTATGCAAGAGAAAACACCCGCTGGGAAGAATTGGGAAAACAAAGAGACAATCAGTATAGTTAGCAGGTCGGAACTGTTTTGAGCTGACATGCAAATAGAGAGTTTTTAGCGCTATAGATCTAAGCACATCCACTTTCTTTTCCCAAAAGAAAAATGAGGTTATCACAATAATTTTCTAATAACACCATGTTTTAAGAAACTATCAAAATTTATCTGCCTGCTAGAGGCACTGTTTATGTGGTATTGTACATCAGAAGGTGAAAAAGAAGCTTCCGTTGACCCTGTCTGTACACAGTGGCCCCATTCCAATTTTATCGTCCAAACAGAAACATGATTCTTTATTAGTTTGCCTTATATCGTCAAGGGACAGTCTTGATAAGTGCCATTTACATTGCAAAAGAAGAGAGGCTGGTTCCATTGTATGGATGGAGATTTTTTAGGGTCTTATATATGGATCTATTTTTTGCAGTGATCTCTGTTTTTGAGTAATTAACTCCTTAAAATTTGAGAAATAAAAATTCATCAAATCTAAAAAAAATGATGAAACATGAGCGCTGGATTTTGCCTCAAAAAAACCATTCGGTCATGCAAAGATCTGAAAGTATGGATTCAAGTGACTCTAAAGGAAGTTCAACACTGTTGAGTTTACACATGTTCCCTTCTATCAATAAAATCTACATAATGATAGAGTTGCACTCCAAATTGTTGCTCTTTCCGAATTCCCATAATCCTTTTTTTCAGAAAGAAAGTACATTAATATTTAATGTATAGAATCTGAAAGTTTGCCCATTTTCCTCTAATTTCATTCTCTCATTTTTTTGTGCATTTTATTCTTGACATTGTTTCGGGTTGTTCTTCTCAGGGCATTGCTGTTGCAGTGAAGTGTGGAGCAACAAAGGGACAATTTGACAGCACGGTATGCTGAAGCCTTTTTCTGGAGTTCCTGATTTTGTTTTGTTTTGTTATTTTATCATTTCACATTGCAGTGGTGGAGAAGCCTCTGCCGCTCTTTCACTCTGTCGCACCCTGCAAGGGAGGAAGAGGAGTACAATCCACCCCTCAGTCCTCCCTCCCATCGCTTGGGATTCCTCTTGCAAGGGTGGCCTCAACTCCCTCATTGGATGGCCAGGATCCACCCCGCAACAGGGGCCCTTTTTCTAGCAAGACCACCACATGAAGTTGGCTTCATTTGTGGTCCCATGGTCCCCTCCACCCAGCCCCTCTTCTGTTTTCTAATGTTTTTTTTATATATTAAACTTAGTTTTGAGTTTTTGTTTGGATTTCATATCATCCTACTACTTCCTGACAACATTGGAGTGCCTCATTGTGACTTCCCTTTCTTTTACCTTACTCCATTGACATAATTTTCAGTCAGGGATGATTGGGAAATCTTTTAGCACAGTAAATTCGCTGTTCATGCTCAGAGAGAAAATCAAAAAAGAAATCTGCATTGCTC